>CM045762.1:179049272-179683515 GCA_025200525.1 Camellia lanceoleosa
ACATTAAGATTATTGTTTTATTTATTTATTTATTATATTGAGTTATTAAAATAAGATGTATTATAGGCTTAAACCAAGAATTGTTAGAAGAAAAAAAATTGACTCAAACTAAATTTTCTAGACTCATTTTTAATATTTAATCTAATATTCGGCTCTTCAATCTAACATATCTCGGTCACAAAGCAATAAAGATAATTTTAAACAATCAAGATAATTTTTAATGACTAGGTGAATGTCACATTGCATAAATATTCAGTCAACTAGCTTTTAGGTCACTTCTAATATTTAATCTAACACCACAAGTCAATTTTAATCAATTTTCACATAAGAGTTATAACAACAATTTTAAGTAAACAAATTTTTAGGTTTTACAAAATAAGAAAAAATTAGTATATTAAAAAATATAATTTATTACTAAAATTAAAATTACGAAACTTATAAAATGAAATGTATTTATATTTTATTGTAAATAAATTTTTTTTTACCAATTAAATTGTGACGTGCAGATTTTTATTAATAACTTAAGAAATACAATTAATGACATTAGAATAAAAATATTCACTTAGTGCAACTCTAATAAAAATTAATAAAATTTAATTGATTATAAATCACTTTTACAACATATTTCAAATAAATTTTATATCATTATTTTAATTTAAAAACTAATTTTTAATTATTTATTTATATTTGTGCATAGTATGAGTAATATGTTAATTTTTAACGATATTAGAAATTTGTTTCAATTAATAATTTAAGTAATTTTATTATTATTATATAAGAAAGCAATTATAAATTTTATTTTTTTTAGTTAATTTTATTAAATAAAAAATTCTAACAATGAAATATTTATAGTTTTTCAAATTAAAAAAGACAATCTATATTTTAAAGAAAACTCAAGAAATATATTTATAATTTACTTTCAAAAAAATTAAAATTATAAAATATCCCACTACCTTAATTTCTTAATTCCGCCACTGTTTCTAAGTATAACTGATGTATGTTGTTATGTTTTTTTTTTATTTGTTGAGAAAAACTTCAATGTCTGTTGCGTTCATTGAATGATGTAAGCAAAAATCTAAATTAATTAGCTGTACTTGCCCTTGATGCAGTAATTGACATGCAGTGGCTGAATTTGCCGAATTACGATCCCCCCCTTAATTTTCTATTTGTTAAGTTATTAAGTTTTCTTTTGGATCCAATTTTGAAAATTCGAATCGTTCATATTTTAAGATTTGTTGAATAAATTATATCTGTAAAAAAATCAAGTTGATCGGATATCAGAATGTATGTGTTCGGAAAACTGTTTGTTAAATTTTTTTAAAAAATAGTTTGTAGTTTGAGGATCCGAACATGTAGTTTCTAATATCCGTTCAACTTGATTTTTTACAAGTATGATATACTCAATAAATTTTAAAATGTGAATCGCTAAGTGATTTTTTCGATCACACCGCCGCTTAGTAATTAACTGGAAAGCACCGGCAAAATAGATGGCTTTTAGCTAACCTGCAATAAAAAGAGAAGACTCCGGTGGTGGTTCGCCACCCGGGATACTCCGATGATCAAGTCAGTCCTCAATATCTCTCAAAGATAATCAATAGTGCTAAACTCACTAGTTTGAGCATAAAAAGTATACCGTAGACCCATGGGGGTCCCTCTTTTTTATAGCTAACATAAACTTAGTCCCAATAGAAGCCTAACTTCTATAAGATTTGGATAAACTCTCTAAGAGTCTTATCTTAATATAAACTGAAATCTTTTCTCATTCTAAGACTCTTGTCCCTCATTTAGGTTGAGTTCCCTTTTTATTCTAGGACTCTTGTCCTTTATCCACTTATCTCGAATTTCGATATTTTTGAAGATAACCTCGGCCTTGCCGAGATCACCTCGGCGTCATGACCAGGACACACTACAAAAAAAAACACCTTTGGCGACTAAATTTTTAGTCGCCAAATGTCAAAATTCGACTTTCCCCGACTAAAAGTTTTAGTCGCTCATCTTGTCGCCAAAACATGGTCGCGGATGCCTTTGGCGACTAAAAAACTGTTAGTCGCCAAATGTCATCTTCACGATTTAAAAATTTTTGTCGCCAAATGCAATTTCATTTTTGAAACTTTACATTTGGCGACTAAACTTTAGTCGCCAATAGTATTTTTTTTTTTAATTATTGACACCTTCATGACTAAACTTTCGTCAGCTAAACGCATACCTTTCGGGCGACAAAATAGTTTAGTCGCCAAAACCGTTTTCAAAAAAAAAAAGAATTGCCTCTGCTCCCAAGGTTTGAACCCACAACGCCCCACTTCCCAACACAACGTTCGGTAACACTTCTAACCTCCACTACGCCACTACCATATCACATGATTATTATTGCAACATATATTATTTATGTACTACTTTTTACTAGTATTAATAGAAAATTATATATATATAAATAATTATTTTTATTTAATATTTATTTGTGTTAAAAATAAATTATTTATTAAAAAAAATATGATAGTACTTTCGGCGACTAAATGTGAATTTTAGTCGCCAATTCTTCATTTTTTGGCTACTAATTTATTTTCTGTCGCTAAAAGAATTCAATTCCGCCTAAGGATAGCACCTTTGGCGACTAAACTAAATTTTAGTCGCCAAAACCTCAACTTTGGGCGACGAAACTATATTTTAGTCGCCAATTCTTGATTTTTAGCTACTATTTTTTTTTGTAGCCAAAAACTTCGCTCGAGGACCAAAGAGTTTTTAGTCGGCAAAACTCCCGAATCGGGCGACGAATTCAGATTTAGTCGCCAACCGCACATTTGGCTACTAAATAATTTTAGTCATGAAATCAGCGACTTTTGGCTACTAAACAATCTTTAGTCGCTAAAAAGCCCACATTTGGCGACTAAACTGCCTTTTAGTCGCCAAAACCCTTACATTTGGCGACTAAACTGTTTTAGTCGGGAAAAGTTATCAATTTTGGCGACCAATTCGATTTTAGTCGCCATTTCTACGAAGTCAGCGACGACGAAAATTCAAGTTTTAGTCGCGAAAAGCGCTTTTTCTTGTAGTGACACATGGCACCTCGGTTGACACGTCGGCGTCACCTTAAAATGTGTTGGTACTTAGAAAATATATCCCCATATGAACGGTTCGAATTATTAAAAGTGAGCCTAAAAGTGAACCCAACAACCTAACAAGTAAGAAGTTAAAGGGAGGATTTAAAGTGGAGATCCAGATTCCAATTTGCCACCTATTGCATCTCCTCTCCACGTGTCAACTGCTGATCAACTTTTTCTCCCAATCAATCCTACAGTACACCACAAAGGATTACTATTTATTATGCATAGTTTTAAACCAAAAATATTGGGCCATTTGCAATCTCCATCTCTCTAAATCCAACTTTGCAGTGAGTCAAAGTGACTTTTGAGACAGAGAGAGAAACCAGGAAGGTAAAGTTCATACATGTATTTGTTTCTGATTTTCAAACTTTCAAGAGAGAAAGGTTACTATAGCTAATATAGAAGAATTCAGTCAATTTTTTATTTTTTATTTCCATTTATATAAGATTATTTTATTAGTAAATCAAATACAAAATTGAATATATTGAAATATATAATATGAAGAGAATTTTATAAAATGTGTTAAAGAGATTTTTTGAAAATTCTTTTCTATACTTTATGCTCAGTTTTATCAATTTTAAATTTGAAGTTGAGACAAACTTAATTTTTAAGCAGTGGCGGAGCTAAAGAAAGGCTAGGGTCAAGTGCCCCTCAGTTTTTATTTTATTTATTTTTTTGGTGTATATACAAAGTGTATCCTCTCACTTATGCTCTTTGGCTAGTATTTTTTTTGTTTTTTGGCATTGTTAGTTTATTTGGTACTCTTAGAGCGTCGTATGGTATTATTTATATGATGGTCTAAATCAATAATATAGTGTGAAATTTTATAAATGGAACATAATAATTCATTATTGTTAAGTAATTGTGAGATAATAAATGAATCACTTAGTTTGAGTTACAATTTATTATATCGAAAGCACCACATTATCAACGCCACATAATATTCTTGGACTATCTAATAATTTCTATTCAAAATACATTTTTATAATTAATACTATCTCTCTAATATTTTTCTACCAAATAAAGAATATAAAAATTTTATAATGATTTGTGCTATAAATGATTTGCTTCTATTTTCTAAAATTAAGATTTAATTTGTAATTTTTTGTGCTAAAATTGCATACTTACATTACTATTGCGTCCGAGTTATTCTACATTATTATAGAATTTTGATTAGTTGCTGTTAATAATGAATAATTAAAATTTAATACTTAAATTTAGTTCATAAAATTATTATTATTTTATTATTGATCACCAAAAAAAGAGGATAAATTACAAATACACCCCAAGAGATTTAATTAAAATAAGAATCGCCTCCAGTGATTTTAGAAATTACATTCGATCCCTGAGGTTTATAATTTCATAATAAATTGTCCATTTTATTAATAAATCACCAAGTTAATTAACAATCTATATATTATGTAAGGAAAATGGGGTTTCTAGCCCACAAGTCTTGTGGGAGTTTCAATATCCAAATCTTAATTTTTTAATTTTTTGATTTAAAAAAAAAAAACTTAGCATTTATTGACTTTTCCCAATCCACAAGCTTTTTTGACTTCTCTCATAATTACTGCAACACATTTTTCAACTTCTCCTATACACTATGGTTACTGATGGGATTGTTAAATTATTTTTATAAAAAATCTAAAAAAATAGTAATTAATCCATTTAAAAGGAAAGTTAATTAATCTATTTAAATATTTAAATAGCTTTTATGCCTTGATTTACATATTTCAAAAGGAAAGTTAATTAATTCATTTAAAAATTTAAATTTGAAAGGAAAGTTAATTAATCTATTTAAAAATTTAAATAGCTTCTATGCCTTGATTTACACATTTTAAAAGGAAAGTTAATTAATTCATGTACAAATTTAAATTTAAAAAGAAAGTTAGTTAATCTATTTAAAATTTTAAATAACTTTTATGCCTTGATTTACACATTTCAAAAAGAAAGTTAATTAATTTATTTAAAAATTTAAATTTAGAAATTGAGAAGGAAAGTTAACTAGAATATAATATAAATTTGAATTTGAATTTTTATACTACTAAAATATAGGAATTAATCTACATCTTTCATAGATTTTTTTTTCTTAATGTTTAATAATTTTATATGCATTGATATTTCAATATATATATATATATATATATATCTATATTGTAGCAAACAAACATTCCATTAAAAAAAAAAAATCATTAAACCTCCAAAGATTAGTGATGTAGATAGAATCAAACAAAATGTGTAGGTCTTAGAGTTTTAAAGTAAAAAATTTATGTTAGAATTTATTCAAATGTAATTCTCTTAATATTTATAAATATCTTTTTATTGATTGACAAAAGCACCATAAACATTAAGATTATTGTTTTCTTTCTTTTTTAATTTATTATATTGAGTTATTAAAATAAGATATATTATAGGCTTAAACCAAGAATTGTTGGGAAAAAAAAATCGACTCAAATTAAATTTTCTAGACTCATTTTAAATATTTAATCTAATATTGGAACTCTCAAACTAACTTATCTCAGTTACAAACCGATAAAGATAATTTTAAACAACCAAGACAATTTTTAATGACTAGGTGAATGTCACATTGACATAAATATTCAGTCAATTAGCTTTCAGGTCACTTCTAATATTTAGTCTAACACCATAAGTCAATTTTAATCCATTTTCACATAAGAGTTATAACAACAATTTTAAGTAAACAAATTTTTAGGTTTTACAAAATAAGAAAAAATTAGTATATTAAAAAATATAATTTATTACTAAAAATTAAATTACTTAAACTTATAAAATGAAATATATTTACATTTTATTATAAATAATTTTTTTGTAATTTATTATTTAAATTTTACCAATTAAATTATGACATGCAGATTTTTATTAAGAACTTAGGAAATACAATTAATGACATTAGAATAAAAATCTTCACTTAGTGCAACTCTAATAAAAATTAATAAAATTTAATTGATTATAAATCAATTTTACAACATATTTCAAATAAATTTTATATTATTATTTTAAATTAAAAACTGATTTTTAATTATTTATATATACTTGTGCATAGCACGAGTAATATGCTAGTTTTTAATGATATTAGAAATATATTTCAATTAATAATTTAAGTAAGTTTATTATTATTATATAGGAAAATAATTATAAATTTTATTTTTTTAGTTAATTTTGTTAAATAAAAAATTTTAATAAAAATATATTTATAATTTTTCAAACTAAAAAAAATAATTTATATTTTAAATAAATCTCAAAAAATATATTTATAATTTACTTCCAGAAAAATTACAATTATAAAGGGTATGTTTGGTAACGTTTACGTTTTCAGTTTATATTTACAAAAATTTTATAAACTGGTTTTTGTTTATTTTAAAAAAAACATAAACTACAAACGCGTTTGGTAATTGACAAAATGTTTAAACAAATTTAAAAATATAAAAAAGAGTGAGAAAATGGCCGAGCGGTGGTGGAGGTGGCGGTGGTGGTGGTGTGTATCAGTGGTGGGGTGGGTGGTGGTGGTGGGTGGGGTGGTGGGCGGGTGGTGGTTGATGTGAGGGTGGTAGTGGTGGTGGTGGTGGCGGGTGGTGGTGGCGGTGGCGGTGGCGGTGGCGGTGGCGGTGGTGGTGGGTCGGTGGGTGGTGGCGTAGTGGGTAGTGGTGGTGGTGGTGGTGGTGGCGGTGGGTGGCAGATGGCGGTGGGTGGTGAGGTGAGTGGGTGGGTGGGTGGGTGTGGTGGTGGTGTGGGTGATGGTAGTGGTGGCCGGTGGTGGTGGTGTGGTGGTGGTGGCGGTGGTAGGTGGTGGTGTGGTGGTGGGTGGTGGTGAGTGGTGGGTGTGGTGGTGGTGGTGGTGGGTGGTGGTGGTGGCGTGGGTGTGGTGGTGGTGGTGGTGGTGGTGGTGGCGGTGAGTGGTGGGTGTGGTGGGTGGTGGTGGGTGGTGGGTGGTGGTGGTGGGTGAGTGGTGGTGGTAAGTGGTGGTGGTGGTAGATAGTAGTGGCGGGTGGTGGGTGGTGGCGGTGGATGGCGGTGGGTGGTGGTGTGGTGGTGGTGGTGGGTGGTGGGTAGTGGTGGTGGCGGGTAGTGAGTGGTGGTGGCAGGTGGTGGTGGTGGGGGGTGGGTGGCGAAAGACGGTGGTAGAAAATGGTGGCTGGTGGTGGCTAGTGTTGGCTGGTAAAAAAAAAAAAACTCAAAACTCAAAACGGAAACACATTTTTTGTGTTTTCATTTTTTGGCCAAATTTATAAACTAAGGCCACTGATTTATAAATCAAAAATTTTACCAAACAAATTTTTATTTGAATTTTTTAAAATTTTATAAATATAAACAGAAAATTAAAAACGTAAGTGTTACCAAACGACACCAAAGTGTTCCCCTATCTTAATTTCTTTATTCCGCCGCTGCTTCTAAATATAACTGATGTATGTTGTTATTTATTTATTTATTCATTTTTTGTTTGCTGAGAAAAACTCCAATGTCTGTTGCGATCATTGAATGATGTAAGCAAAAATCCAAATTAATCAGATGTACTTGCCCTTGATGCAGTAATTGACATGCAGTGGCTGAATTTGCCGAATTAGGATCTCCTTCTTAGCTTCTCTCCTCAACTTTTTACTTGAAGAACCCTTATTAGTTCACTTTTGAGTTCAATTTTAATAATTTAAAGTGTTCATATTTAATATTCGTTGAGTACATTATACTTGTAAAAAATTAAGTTGATCAGATATCAGAAAGTATGTGTTTAGAAAACTGTTTATTAAATCTTTTTAAAAAATAATTTGTAGTTCGATGATCCGAACGCGTAGTTTCTGATATCCGATCAACTTGATTTTTTACAGGTATGATATACTCAATAAATATTAAAATGTGAACTGTTCGGATTATCAAAATTAGACCCAAAAGTAGATCCAACAACCTAACAAGCAAAAAGTTAAAGAGAGAAATTAAGAGGGGATCTGGATTCGAATTTGCCACCTATAGCATCTCCTCTCCACCTGTCAACTACTGATCAACACTTTCTTCCAATCAATCCTACACTACACAACAAAGGATTACTATTGAGTGCTGCTATTAGCACTTGTCAAAATTCTTTGGACTTCTCATTTTATAATTTTTTTTATTACAATTATATCCTAAAGTAAAATTACATTAAAAGACATTATTAAATGGAACACCCACCTATCAATAAGAACTGATACTCTATAATATTGGACACCCACCCCTACCCTCACCCTCACCCTCACCCCCACCTCCAACTCCAACTATACATATTCCATGTTTGTAAACCCTAAACTTATTACTTTTCATAACCAACTAATGGCGCTGTTTGGCAAGGGAAAAAGTAGCCAAATTTAGGCTATTTTCACAAAAAAGCCCAAAAGCCTCACTATTCACATTTTTCAAAAAAAAAAAAAAAAAAAAAAAAAAAAGGTCAGCCGGGGACAAGTAGGTCATCACAGCCATATATCACATCAAGGTGAAATTACCATTTTGTCCCTTTATATCAAATTAAAAAATAAAAAGTTAGGGATAAATTTGTCATTTTAATTTCAAACATCATTTCAACACATTTTTCAATACAACAACTCAAATAAAATCTATCTCATCTTCCCAAACACAAAAACTAAAATATCTACTAAAATAACCAAAAAGCCAAATAGCCTACTAAAATAGCCACTTCCCAAACGAGGCCAATATAAACCCTAAATCTATTATTTTTCATAATCATCTTAAATCCTGAATGTGTCATCTTCATCACCATCATCAACGCTATTGAACTTGAAAGTTTTGCTTTAAGTATAACGTATACTTCATCACTTATTTCACTGTGTAGAGTAATGGAGGACGAGGACAACAATTCTAGTGAGATTGGCGTTCCATTAATAAGTTTATCTGTCTTGTATTAACATTCTCGGTCATTTTCGGTCGTTCTTGTTTCGTTCGAGCTGTTCAGTATTGATTTGCTGACTGTTAAAATTATGTTCGGTAATACAGTACTGAACATAATTCTTTCGTTCAATACATAGGTTCTGAACATTAATGCAGATAGTCAGTTATGTAATTTTCTTTGTTAAACTAACTTAGAATGGAAAAAAGTGAATTGGAATGGATTTAAGTTATGTATTTTGAATGGATTTAATTCATGTTATTTTAAGTTGTGAATTGGAATGGATTCAAGTTACACAGTGATGAACAAATTTTGTTTGGACATACAATGCTGACAGGATCATTATTGTTCGACAAAACAGTTCAAAACAAAATATATTCTTTCGGCTACACAGTGGTGAACAAATTGGGTGGGTGTGCATTTCATTGTGAAAATATTATGGAGATTAGTTTTCTATTCTGAAAATATTATGGAGATTAGTTTTCCATATATATACATTGTTTTTTATTCCTACAATTCGCATCAATCTTCACTTTCTTATCTGAATTTTCTAATCAATGACAAATTCCAAATAAACCCACGTCGTCGAAATCCCAATCGACGAAGAACACCAACCTCACAAACTAATCTCCACAATTCAAAACCACCCATTAATGGAAATCTCTCAAAGCCCAGGTCACCTCTTACTCCTCAAGCTCTTGCAAAAAGAAGAACACCTCTGTGCTCGCCAAATCACAATTAAAGAAACAAGAAAAGACATAATTGGAAGAGAAATATTCCAACTTTGTTTTTTCTTCTTCATTTTCCACTCTTTATTCTCAATCATTCTCTTTACTTCAACCACCAAAAACCAAAATGATTACAAATCTTTGTGTGAAAAATGGTGGGTTCCATCGATTTTAATAGGTTTAGGTTTCGATTGTTGTGATCTTCTTGGTTCGATTAAGCTCTGGAGGTACTGGAAAGTGGAGAGAGAGTTGCAGAGAGAGAGGAGCGATGGTAGAGCAGTGACGAGGTGGATTCAAGAGATGAGGATGAAAGAAACGAGTTTTGATTTGTCGAAGGAGAGTTAGGGAAAGAGAGTGATGAAAAATTAGGTGGATGTGCATTTCATTATGAAAATATTATGAATATGGGTAGATTTGGTAATAAGCGGGGTGTCCAAAAAAATATTATTAAAATTTAGAGTTTAGGGTTGTGGTCCAAAGAAATAAGGGATCCAAAAAATTTTAGTAAGTGCTAATAGCAGCACTCTTACTATTTATTATGCATAGTTTTAAACCAAAAATATTGGGCTATTTGCAATCTCCTCCGTCTCTCTATACAACTTTGCAGTGAGTCATAGTGACTTTTGAGACAGAGAGAGAAACCACGGAGGTAAAGTTCATACATGTACTTGTTTCTGATTTTCAAACTTTCAAGAGAGAAAGGTTACTATAGCTAATATAGAAGAATTCAGTCAATTTTTTTATTTTTTATTTCCATTTATATAAGATTATTTTATTAGTAAATCAAATACAAAATTGAATATAATGAAATATATAATATAAAGAGAATTTTATAAAATGTGTTAAAGAGACTTTTTGAAAATTCTTTTCTATAGTTTGTGCTCAGTTTTATTTTTAATTTATGTGTTTTTAGACTTATTACTGTTATGCTATATTATGAGTAAAAGTTATATTTTATCCCTTAATTTTAAAATAGTTTATTGTGCAACAAATTTTAAAATTGAGAGATTCAAATATACAATTTTAAAATTAAGAGATAAAATGATATTCAGATAGAGGAGTAAAGCGCAATTAATCCTTATATTATTATTATTATTATTAGGTGTATTTTTTGGAACCAATGTTGCAAGTAGTGATAGTAATTTGTGTTGTTTGGCGCAGAGAGTCTTTACTTTTGGCAAAGGAAAGAGTGAAGGCAACATGGGCATGAAGTCCTTGGTGAGTTATTTACATCCTTGCACAAATCCATGATTTACTTTTATTTTTTGCGTTATTCTATAGTTTAAGACCAATCATTTTTTTCTTCTTATAAGGATAAATGGAAACCACCACTAAAATTGACCATGTAAATGTCACATTTATTGTCATTATGAAACAAGAATAAGAACAAAAAAATTTCACTGAAAAAAACCAATGAGCTAATTATTTCGGAGATGGGGTCACTGCTGTGTTAAAGACACAATAATGACTGTTGTGCTTCAATTTGAGGTGTATAATAGGCTTATTTTTATGATTCAAACCGTTATTTTGTAGGATTTGTTGACTACTTCATGCTTACCAAAAATCATATTAATCGGATATCAATAATTATATGATCAAATTGCATATTTTTTATGCTATTTCTCAAAAGAAAAACTTATTGTTTATTTTTTTGGTTATCGATCTGGTGGGTATGAAGTACTCAACAAACCTTACAAAATGAACGGTTTGGATAATAAAAATAAGTCTATAATACACCTCAAATTGAGGCACAACAGTCCCTGTTATTCCTTTAATATAGCAGTGACTCATTTCCAATTCTTTCTCATTACAATTGTTAAAGCTCTTAGCTCACATTAACATGGAAGTGGAAATAGATTGTGAATTAATTGTTTAATTCCTAAATAAATTAACAAGTAATATGCAATATTGAGAGTAAATTTAGGAAGAATGTGTTAAGGTTTTAGATTGGGCATCCACAAAAATGGTGCTCAAGTCTTTTGTTTTGTTTTATTTTGTTTTTTTGAATTGGTTTAGGTCAAAAATCTTAAGCCCATGCATTGCCCAAAGAGCTAATAACTCGTGGGTTAAGGTCACAAGTTGACGTTCAATTAAAATCTTAAATTTGTTTATTATTTTTGTCAAAAAAATAAATCAACTCACAAATAGATTAAGGCCTCATTTGGGAATAGATTTTTTTAGTAATTTTTTGACTTTTTAGTTAAAATGTGATGTAAAAAAAATTAATATGTTTGATATGATTTTTTGACTTTTTATGAAAAGATGCGTAAAAAGTAGAGAGAAAAAGAAAATTTTAAATTTTTAGTATGAATTGTTGACTTTTTAATTTTTATAATAATTTTTAAATTTTTTAATTAAAATGAACACTTGTCAAGGCCTAAGTTGAATAGGCATCTCTTATGAATTAATGAACTGAGTCAACAGGTCTACTTCTAGGCTAACGGACCAAGCTAAGTTATGCTTCAACTACCCAAACCTAAGCCTTGCACGAACCAAATCAACCCAGCCTTCTTTTGGCATGAGTTGAAGTGGAATTTTTTTATAATTAAAATAGTCATAAAAAATTAAAATAAATTTTTTAATTTAATAAAATAAAATGTCATATTCAAATCATAATTATTTTATTTTTTTTCTTACAAAAGTTACAAAAGTTAAAAAAATTAAAAAATTTATTCCAAATGAGACTTTGTAACCCCAGGCTAAATAGTAAAAAGAAAAATGGCTGGTAGCTCGAAATTATTGTGGCCCGAATAGCTCGACAGCGTTTTGTGCTGTCTTTTTTTTTTCTTCTTTTCTTTCTTTCTTTCTGTGTGTTCAAATACAGAGGGAGAGAGAGAGGAGAGAGTAGAGGAAAAGGAGGAGGAGAAGAAGAAGAGAGGAGGGGACACTTCTACAACCAACTACCCATCTCGTCGTCTTTGCGCTGCCATAGCCAGGTCTTCTCTTTCCTCGTTGATCTTTCTCTCTCCTAGATCTCACTAATCTCTGCAAATCTCCAATTCATTCCAAAAAATATCAAAATTTATATAGATTTGGACCATTTCGGGCATCCTCCAATTTTCGTTGATCTTTCGATTTTTTTTATTTTTATTTTTTTTCTCCTTTTCCTTCATCTTCAATTCAGATCTTGTTGTTGATCTGCAGAACCAAAATTTTTTTTTTTTGATGTTGATGAACCCAGCAGCCAGTTTTTTTTTTTTTGTTGTTGATGTTGATCTGGATTTAAGATGAAGGAAAAAAAAAAATTTGTGGATGAAGATGTTGATGATGGTGATCTGGATCTGTGGATCAAAATTTGTGGATTTATTTTCATCATGAAAAATCTGTGGATCTGCAGAAGATGATGAAGAGAAAAAAGAAAAAAATTGTTGATGAAAAATCTGCAGAAAAACGCAGAAAAAAGAAAAAATTGTTGAACCAGATCTTCTTGTTGATCTGCAGAACCAAATTTTTTTTTTTGTTGATGTTAATGAACCCAGCAGTTAGATTTTTTTTTTTTTTTTTTGTTAATGTTGATCTGGATTGAAGATGAAGGAAAAAAAATTCTGTTGATGAACCTAGTCAGATTAATTGCTTAAAATATGAAGGAAATGTAATGCAATAAATATTGTTAATTTAAGAATAAATGAAGGAAGCTGGACCAGATCTTCTTCTGCGGCATTGCATTACATTATGTCTTCTCTCTCTGTGTATTCTGCATTTTTCTTCTTCTTCTTCTTCTTCTCTTCTTTTTCTTCGTCTTCAGCTTCAGAAATGGCGAAAAAAAAAATAAAAAATGACACCAAAACGATGTCGTTTTGGGGTCGAGCCAAATTCAAACCTCCGAATTTTGAGCTACAAATCGGAACTGTAGTAAAAAAAAAACTAAAAAACTAACTCACATCCCAAACAAACCTATGAGTTTGGGCCAGTTGCATGCCTTCAAATCAAATAATGACTCTTAGATTTTAGAATTTTTAGTTTTCAGAATTCACTTTTTAAAAAATTTTATATTTCTGTTTTTCATTTTTTTTTACTAATTTTTTTTAATATTTTAAGTAATTTTTTTAATTTTTAGACACACCTAACATAAATATACTTAAAAAGTACAGTATTTGGGAAAAAAGATCTTTAAAAAATTCATTAAATACCAAAAATATATAAAAAAAATGAAAATTCAATATATATATTTTTTATATTTTTATGTATTTATTAATTTTTTAAAATAAATTTTCACAAATATTTTACTATTTAGATCCATCTAATAAGATGCATCTAACAAAGTAAAAAAATGGGTTGAAATTTTAAAAATATTCACTAAAAACAAAAAATATGCAAAATTAAAAAACTCAATTTAAAAAAAATTAAATTCAAAAAATTAAAACTAAACGGATGGTATTTTCCAAATTTAAATAGATCCAAAACTAAATACAGGTCTGGTGAAGCAGTTTGCCACTAGAATTTAGGAAAATATGCAGAAGTTAAAAAAAAAAAAAAATACAAATCAATGAAAAATTTATCAGTTTTAATAACTAAAATTAATTAATTTTTTTCTTATGAATTTATGATTTTTTAAAAAAGTTAGTGAAACATCATTCTTTAACTTCGTGTAATAGAAGATGTCCAAAATATTTTTTTTATTAGCTAAGGTCCTTTAACATTTTCATAGAAAAAATTCGACTTAGAGAAATTTTGATTGTGACTCAGAGAAATTTTTAGAGAAATTTCAATTTTCATAGAGAAATTTCTTTGATTTCACAGAGAAATTTAAAATTTTTCTGATATGAAAATTAATTTTTTTTTTCTGAATCGGGACCAAATTTCTCTATAAAAATATTAATCGACTTTAATTATTATGAAAATATTATATATTTTTTATCTTATCAAATATTAATATGAGGACTTAAAAAAAAAATTCCCTAATTTTTTTACTTTTTGTTTTTATTTATTTATTTGTTGTTGTTGTTGCTGCTGCTGCTGCTGCGGTGGTGGTGGTGTAGAAATACGGTTATTTACAAATTTCTCTAGAATTTAAGCCCAGTCGATTGAATTCAGATATACACACACAATAGCAATAAAATGGAAAATTCATAAACTTCCATGGAATGGAAGTTGTGCTCCATTTATGCCCAAACATTGTGAAATTGATGTTCCAATCCAAGTCATAGTAGATTTACAACTTCCAATGGAGTTGTGTGTATATTTGATTACAGTTGGGAGGCAAAGGAGCGAACTTGGCAGAGATGGCGAGCATTGGATTATCAGTACCACCAGGACTCGCCATATCAACAGAAGCGTGTGAAGAGTATCAGAAGAAGAATGGGAAGAAACTACCAGATGGGTTGTGGAAAGAGATATTGGATGGGTTGAAGATTGTTGAGAAGGAGATTGGGGCTTTTCTTGGTGATCCTTCTAAGCCTCTCCTTCTCTTTGTTCGATCTGGTGCTGCTGTGAGTTTCTGCCCTTTTTTTGTTTTTGTTTTTGTTTTTGTTCATTGTTGATATTTGTCTTGACTAGTTTCTGTTTGTTTAGGTAAAAAGCAAGTTAGCCAAAAATGTTTTTTTTTATGAATGCCACACACTATTATTGTCACCATTAACACCACTACTAATACAACTACTAGGACGAGTGATGCTTGAGACCCACATTTTAGACCCGAAATATACAGAGTAATGTGGTGAGGGAGTGGAGCCCTATACGATCATTTTCCCTATTAAGATGTAGTTTTAATAGAAAAATGTTACTAAAAATGTTTTCCCTATACAGAGTAATGTGGTAAGGGAGTGATGTTTTTCTGTAGAAAAATGTTTTATGGCAAAAACAAAAAGAGGGTGGATATTGTTTGGGTAAATTACCAATAGGTCCTACTTTGGAGACTTATTACCCATTAAGTCCTATTGATAAATTTATTAAGTGATAAAAATAAATTTATCAGTCTTTTATTTTTATGAATAAATTTATAGTGATAAATTTATCAGTCTCTTTGTTTTTATGAATAAATTTTTAGTGATAAAATTTATCACTCTCTTATTTTTATAGTGTTAAATTTATTAGTTAGGACCTGTAAGTAAATAAGTCTAGTTAATAGGACTAATTGGTAAGTACCCCTTGTTGTTTTAATAGATGACATGATCTTGAATCCATGTGAATAGTCAAAGAAAAAAAGTAAGGTTACTAAAAATTGTAAATCTGAGATGAGCTCAAATTCAAATACTACTAGGCCTAGGAAGGGTGCCAAAACAAGCGGCACTAATAACAAAAATTTATAATGAAAGTTATAACTAGAACAAAATTTTGTTAAAATAGAAAGCATGCTGATTCAGAAGTCTAAACATTAGAATTGGGGCCAAAATCACAGGTGCGTTGGACTTCTGACTCTCCAGTTGTTTGAGAAACTCCTCGGCTACATGTCCTACTTCAATAAGAATCATGAAATTTCTTACTCAATCATTATTTCATTCCAAAAACAGATACATATATAGCCCCGACTCCACCATTTAATAATTGTTGGTTGTAGGAAGAGTCACGAACACACACACACTGTGTGCTTGTAGAATTTTATTTTATTAAAGAAAGCTCAGCTTATGCTATAAGAAGTTGCAAAGCACTTGATTTGAGCAAATGGAAATGCAAGTATGAAACTACATATGTACACTCATCTTTATATTTATAATTCAGATATCTATGCCTGGCATGATGGACACTGTTCTCAACCTTGGTCTGAATGATGAAGTGGTTGCTGGTTTGGCTGCAAAAAGTGGAGAGCGGTTCGCTTATGATTCATATAGACGATTTCTAGACATGTTTGGAGATGTTGTAAGTGGTTCTTTATATTGAATTCAATTTTCTCTTCTCAAATGAGATAAATTGACAGTTTCAATCCTGACATGTCGTTATGCATTCACCTTTTTTTTCAAATTCTTGAAAATCCTCTTTGTATTGAAGGTCATGGGCATTCCACACTCATCATTCGGAGAAAAGTTGGAAAATTTGAAGAATGTAAAAGGAGTTAAGCCTGATACTGAGCTAACAGCCTCTGATCTAAAAGAGCTGATTGAACAATACAAGGATGTCTACCTTAAAGCGGGTGAAAATTTTCCTTCAGGTACCTTACAACGAATATGCATTTGATACAGCTAGATACATATCAGATATGCCAAATAAGTTTTTAATTAATTATTTATTTATTTCCAATTTTGGATATGGTCAGATATGGGAGGATACATGAAGGATACAGCAGGATTCAAAACACAATTTCTGGAGGGTTTTAGTTGGGGTCAAACTGTAAATAACAAATTCTTGTGCAAAATCAAAACGTGAACCAAACCTGAATATTTGATTGAATCTTTGTTATTGCTGGTTGTTAATTGAATGCTTTTTAATGTAATCTTTGATGAACATAAATTTCTATTTTGAATATTAAGGAATTTAATACCGGATGTTTTATGAATATATTACTCTTGTTTCCGGTTTTATTTTTATACATATTACTAAAATTATAACAATAATTTTATTTTTTTAACTAATGTATCCTTGCCGTACCCGTAACCCTTTTTCTCTTCCTCTTTTTTTTTTTTTTCTTCAGGTTTCCAGTTTTATTTTTATACATATTACTAAAATTGTAACAATAATTTTATTTTTTTAACTAACGTATCCTTTCCGTAGCTGTATTCTTTCTTTTCTTTTTTTTTTTTTTTCTTCAGGTTTTCTAGGATCACCGTATTCATATCCTATCATATCTGCATCCTTGCTTCCTTGGTTGACATGCATATTGCTATGGTCAAGTTTATAACCACATTATACTTGTTTTTATCTGCAGACCCAAAGAAACCGGGTTAATGGGTACAGCAGTGAATATTCAATGCATGGTGTTTGGGCACATGGGAAACACGTCCGGGACAGGGGTCCTCTTCACTAGGAACCCGAGCACCGGTGACTAGGAAGCACGGATACGGATACAGGATACGGATAGGATATGATACGGATACGGCGATACGACAAAATTTGAAAAACTAGGATACGGGTACGGCGGGGATATGTTCGTAAAAAATATTATTTTAACAATTTTTAGTAATGCAGTATGCATAAAAATAAAACCTAAAGCAAAAGATAACTTGATAAAGAAGAAAAATTCCTATAAAACTAAGAGTTTTGAAGGTCAATAGCTTCAATTTGTTCCCCTTCATCAGTGAATATCACAAACCTTAGCTCAAGCCAAAAAACTATTTTTAAATAAAAATTTCAGCAAATATACTTTTTTAAGTCATCAATGATAGCCTAGGAAGCACGGATACGGATATGGTGATATGGGGATGTGGATATGGCGATATGTCAAAATTTGAAAAAGTATGATACAGGTACAGCGGGGATACATTCGTAAAAAAAAGAAAATTATAATTTTAATAATGTAATATGTATGAAAATAAAACTTAAAGTAAATTAATAAATAAAAAGAGGGATTCCTATTAACCTAAAAGTGCTCAAACATTCATAAAATATCCAAAACTAAAAGCAAAAGCAAAAGCAAATGCAAATTAAACATCATCCTTACATGCCAACACCAAAAAAAGAATGAGAGCAGAGAGAAGAAACGTGGGAGAGTGAGAAAGCGAGAGAGAAGTGAGAGAGACAACAAGGATACATCAATTTGACAAATTCTATTACTTTAACTCTCACTATATTCCTCTTATCAAAGAACTAAACAAAATTTATAAGTAATATGTAACTTCGAGTATCCGATACTTCAAAATTAATAAAAAATTAATTAAGAAGTATCCGATACTTTTAAAAAGTATCCGATACGTATCCGCGAGTATTCGAGGAGTATCGGTATCCGATAAGTATCCGATACGGATACGTCACCCTTTTTGAAGTATCCGTGCTTCATAGACCGGTGAAAAGAAGCTCTATGGGAAGTTTCTAGTCAATGCTCAGGTCCTAAATTCAAACCCTGTTTGATTTTTTTTGTAATTGACATTTTAAGTCAATGTTGAGAGATAGCTGGTTAAAATCTTTGAATAGGGAGAGGATGTAGTAGCTGGAATTAGAACACCGGAGGACTTCGACACCATGAAAAGTGGCATGCCTGATGCTTACAAGGAGCTTGTGGAGAATTGTGAAATTTTGGAGCATCACTACAGGGATATGATGGTAAAATTTCTCATCTTGGTGGAAAGATGATAACCTTTCAATTTTAAATTTATTGCTGTTGATTTTCTTCGGCTTTGATTTCACTATTGTGATATAATGGTACAAATAAAACATGATATTTCTTTGAATTTATGCTGAGTATAGGATATAGAATTCACTGTCCAAGAAAGTAGGCTTTGGATGTTGCAATGCCGGTCAGGCAAGCGTACCGGTAAAGGTGCAGTGAAGATTGCTGTAGATATGGTTAATGAAGGGCTCATTGATGCTCGGACTGCAATTAAGATGGTCGAGCCACAGCATCTTGAACAAATTCTTCATCCACAGGTATATATTTATGTTAAAGTGGTTCAAAGGTAGTTCATCATTCTGTCTATCTAGTTCTAAATTAAAGTATCAAATGGGCATTCTTAGTTCAAATACAGTTGCATGACCACGAAATGCTGAATATTTTTCATTTTCTAATCAAATCATTATGTAATTTCTTTAAATTTTCCAATTATTTTTGGTGATCTATATTGCCTATATGAAGGGCAACTGTCTGCTCCTTAATTTCAATTTCACTCTGGTAATTAAAGGTCTCTTTGGGAGTGCAAATAGGTTTGATGTATCTAATGTCACTTCATAATTGTAGTTTGAAGATTCATCTACTTACAAAGACAAAGTGATTGCCAAGGGGTTGCCTGCTTCTCCTGGAGCAGCAATGGGCCAGATTGTATTCAGTGCCAATGATGCAGAAGCATGGCATGCACAAGGAAAAAGTGTCATCTTGGAATGCTCCTATTCGATTTTTTTTTTTTTTTTTTTTTTGTTTTAACGGTTAAAGCTGATCAAAGATCCATCTCTAGTTCGGCAACAGCAGTACACTTAGTAACCAGTGAAATTTCACTGGTTAGTAATGCAAGTACTAGTGAAATTTCACATAAAACATGATCCAACTTACTGATCCCGGTTCAATTGTTGTCAATTATGTGTGGTTAAAGGTGAGGACAGAAACAAGTCCGGAGGATGTTGGAGGTATGCATGCTGCTTCTGGAATATTGACAGCTGGAGGTGGTATGACATCTCATGCAGCTGTTGTAGCCCGTGGGTGGGGAAAGTGTTGTGTTTCTGGTTGTTCTGATATCCGAGTCAATGATGCTGAGAAGGTAAACTTTTTCATATTCTTTTAGTGGTTCAATAATTTATTTTATTTTTTCTAAAAGAAAAAGGAGGATCAGTATTTCATTGTGGTGCAGGTTGTTGTGATTGGAGACAAAGTTATTAGTGAAGGGGAATGGCTTTCAGTCAATGGATCTACCGGTGAAGTAATCTTGGGTAAATGACGACTCTCTCCTCCGACTCTAAGTGGTGATTTAGAGACTTTCATGTCTTGGGCCGACAAATTTAGGTGTCTCAAGGTGCTGCAGCCATTTTTGTTGTAATATGCCATGTGTGCTTGCTGCATCTATCATTGGAGATTTAAAATTTGACCGGTAATGTGGTATATGATAGGTCATGGCAAATGCCGACACGCCTGATGATGCACTAATAGCAAGAAACAACGGTGCTGAAGGGATTGGACTATGTAGGACAGAGCACATGGTAACTACTCCTTAACTGCCTCCTTGTTTGGTTGCGTTTTTTGTTTTTGTTTTCTATTGTCATTTTTCGGAAAACATAGAAAATTTGTTTGGCAAATTGTTTTTGGGAATTTTTTTTTTTTATAAAAACAATCCACTTTTTAGGAGACTACCGAAAGTTATTCCCAAATTTTCAAAAACTGTTTACACACAAAAATGAAACGATTGACGTTTTAAAACTTTTCATTGTTTTTGTTTCTGAAAACACGAATGAAGTTGGACGGGAGCATCTGTGAGTAGGATGCTTGTGGACATTTTGGTTGAAGCCTTACCCAAAATGGAATGAAAATAAACTAATTACTTCCAAATAGATACAGTGGCCAATCTTGTATTGTATTAGATGTGGCTGGTTTTTTAAAATCTCTTGAACTCTTCATTTGTTGGGGTGTTTCTGTTCTTTGCTTCTTATGAGAGGATAAAGGCTGCGAGAAAAATGATAATGGCAGTTACACTTGAACAGAGGAAGACTGCCCTAGACGTGTTGTTGCCTTATCAAAGATCGGATTTTGAGGGCTTATTCAGTGCAATGGATGGTACTTTTTTATTCTATCAACACATGTTAAAAATTTTTGGACACCATAAATAATGTATCGTATCATCTTATGTATATGATCAAATGCATGAATCAATAGCTTGATTTGCAGGGCAAGTAACATTTAGTAATTGCTTAATACGGATTTTTTTTTATTTTTTTAAAAGAAGGAAAAAACAAAAACCTAATAAGCTCACTTCTGCTGTAATATAAGATGAATCATTGATATTGCAGGCTTCCCGGTGACAATTAGACTTTTAGACCCTCCACTCCATGAATTTCTACCGGAAGGTGATCTAGGAGAGATTGTCAGCGAACTAACCAAAGACACTGGCATGACTGAAGACGAAGTTTATTCAAAGATTGAAAAATTATCGGAAGTAAATCCCATGCTTGGTTTCTGAGGTTGCAGGTCCGACATTTCATCTAATTCGTTTCTTGATAATTAATTGCTGAAGCTAGTTTCTGAATTTTTCTAGCTGACTATAATTATGTGATAAAACTCAATTGTTATGTGATATTTCTTGACATCATGATATGTTAGTTTTTTTTATTACATGGCCATTGACTCATTTTATGCGTGCAATATATAGAAGCATTAAACTCATATCTATATTGGTTATTGCTTTGAATGATGATAAATTTTCAAATTGGCCTACAATAACAGTGCGAGAAATATCAGCACAGCAAATTGCTGTTGTTTATGTTGGGTTTCTTTGACGTGTCCACAGGCTAGGGATATCGTACCCAGAGCTAACTGAAATGCAGGTGCATGCTATCTTTCAAGCTACTGTGTTTATGAGCAACAAGGGAGTTACTGTTCTTCCTGAGATTATGGTTCCCCATGTCGGAACACCTCAGGCATGATTCTTAATCTTCCCGTCTTTTCCCGTAGACAAGGCTTACCATTTCACGATTACCACAATTTTTTGACTTTACTACTTATTCAATTCATATGGAATCATTAAAAATATTTAATTTATAATTCAGTTTCCTACTTTGACATCATTGTTTGAATGAAGTTCTAAAATAACAACCACATTTTGTCACCATAGATGATAGAAATTTCTATTTTTTTTGGGAATCAAATCATCAATGATTTAAAGTAGATAGATAGATCGAACAATGAATAAAATTTCTTTATTTTCTTTTTCCTCCAACATGCACTTGTAAAATATTAGAATTCAGTAGGGTGAGTCCTAGTTTATTTTCCTTAACTGGTTTTGATAAATGAAACTAATGGTTTTTTTCTCTCCCTCATTTGTAATTTTGAGTATCCAAGTTCCTCATTTTTTGGCATTTTGAGTGGCAGGAACTAGGACATCAAGTGAATTTAATTCGTAGTGTAGCGAAAAAAGTGTTCTCTGAGATGGGACCCTCATTGAGCTATAAGGTAGGGACCATGATCGAGATTCCTAGAGCTGCTCTGGTTGCAGATGAGGTATGTTAGATGAACTTATTTCAATTATTTTTTTATTTATTTGATTTAAAATGGCTTCAATACTAGGGGAACCAATATATATTCTGGTTAGATATATTAGAAGAAGTTTGTCAATTATTGTCAATCCATTAACTTATTTTCTTTAACTGGTACTTGTAGATTGCAGAGGAAGCAGTTCTTCTCCTTTGGGACCAATGATCTCACTCAAATGACATTCGCATGAGAGATGATGCTGGAAAGTTTCTCCCCATATACCTCTCCCAAGGCATCCTCCAAAGTGATCCTTTGAGGTCTGTTGAATCATTTCCATCACAGAGAGTTTCTTTAATGCCTTTTTTTGGGGCAAAAACTTTTTCGAACATGTGTTTCGCATTTTCTAGCGTTTCGGTGCATAGAATTGTTCAATATTTTGTTCTCGGTACTTGATCAAAAGGTGTGGGCCAACTCATCAAGATCGCCATGGAAAAGGGTCGTAGAGCTAGGCCGAGCTTGAAGGTGAGTATGACAATTCTTAGGATTGTCTGTTTGGTGATGAAATAAAAGTAAAACCTTTTGAAGTCTTTGGCTTTTTATGAGGAAGTTTGCATTTTATGATTGTTGTGACCTATGAAACATGGACAATTCATTTGAGTAATAGTGTTTGACATGTATCATGTTGTGACCTATGAAATACGGATTTCTCATTTTAGTCATAGTGTTCAACATGTATCGCACATAGACACAACTTGGATGCGCATCCTCCTGTCATCAGACACTCCACATGGCGTGTTAATTTTTTCTCTCTAGAAATGTTGGGAACATTATCCCCCTCCCCTTTCTCTTCCCATCCAAATCATGTGGTGTGTATTATTGTAGACACCCCATTTTTGACCGGCCTTAAGACTCAGACGTCACCGATTGAGTGCTCGGTGATGTTACATACTGTGCTCGTTCGGAAGCCTCAGAGTCGCGGCCGTGCGCCCTGCCTCCGGACTTCCGAACTCTCTTCTGTGCCTTGTCTCGGTTTGCGAACCAGACTCGGTTTTCTCCGTTTTCCTTCCTGAGGAGGGAGTGGTCCGTGAACTATCTCCCGATGGCATGAAGCTATATTTTGTGGTCATGCAGCCATTTTGCCCATTTCGGTTCGGTTTGCTGGACCGTCAGCGTGTGCCTTGGTTGGGACCGCCAACCATCTCCGATTTCTTCGATTTTTTTGGCAGTGCCTCTGTTTTAGCATAACGAGGACACTGGGGTCTCCGACCCCTTCATGAACACCACTTCCGATGCGGCGGCCATTTTGAGACCGAACTTCGCGGTGTAGGCCTCGAGCATTCATTTCGCATCGTTGATCGTTCATTTTGGCGGTACCTCTGTTTTAGCATAACGAGGACACTGGGGCCTCGATACTTCGTGGCGAACGCCACTTTCGGTGCCTGACCCATTTTCGGACCGTAGCGGTTTTGGTCCCCGAGCTTCGTTTTGCATTAGTTTTTGTTCAATTTTGGCGGTACCTCTGTTTTAGCACCGTGAAGATCCTTTGGAGGTGGGAGGCCGAGAATTGTCTCAGCAAGTGTATGGAGGATTAGAGAGTTGCTTTTTAGATATTTTTGTTGCTTTTTAGATATTTTGGTGCTTTTTGGATATTTTTGGTGCATTTTTGCTCTATAAAGGGGAGGTTTTGCTTCATCATTTTAAGAGGTTGGATAATTGTTAGACATTTTTGAGAGATAGATACACCATTTTCTCTTCATTTTCCATAGCTCCAAAGTCTTTTTCTTCAAGTTTGGTGCCATTTCTTCATCACCATCAAGCATCCCCATAACCACTCCATTTCCAGCAGCAAGGAGAGGTTCTTAGAGGCTTAGAAGCAACATTTCTCAAGCCAAGAAGTAGAAAAGAGAAGGTCTACAAGGGTAAGTCTCCATTTCCCTCTTTTGTAGCATTTTCTTGCTCCATTTCTTAAGCCCATTTTCTTATTGTTTTGAGCTCCGACCTTCACTGAGATTAGGTCTTTTTTGAGCTTATATTCATGTTTGATTAAGGGCTCAACCCCATTTGGTGTCTCCATGATACACTTGTTTCAATATCACTCTTTATGCCATTATTTTGCATGCTTTGTTTGGCTTTTGAGTGATCTGATTTAGAGCATACCCTAACCTGTTAGTAGGCCTATTTTGAGCCCCTCTTCAACATTGAAGAAGGGCTCCATCATGTTTGGTGGCTCTAGCATGCACTTCCTTTGAAATTTTTCAATTTTACCGTAAAATTGCATGAGTTAATTAGCCTATTTGTGATCTGAGTTGGAGTTTGAAACCTCGATATTGTGCTCATTTTGAGCCCCTCTTCAACATTGAAGAAGGGCTCAACCATGTTTGCCTCTATCATACACTTGCTTTGAATCCATGTTCTATGCCTATCTTGCATGCTTTGCTAGACTATTTTGGCTTGTTTTTGGCCTTCATCAGGCCTTGAAGGAGTCTTATTTTGGTCCATAAGTCATGCTTTGTGAAGGGTCTTAAGCCATTTGGTAATTGGTTTTAGTACTTGCTTTGAAATTCTTCAAATTTACCGTAAAATTGCATGTTTGTTTAGGCCATTCTAGCTTCTACGGCCTTCATCAGCTTGTGAAGTGTCTTATTTTGGTCTATTCTTCAAGTTTTATTAAGGGTCTTAAATTGTTTGGTCATTGCTTATGATACCTCTCTTTATAAACCTCTTTTGACCCTTATTTTGCATGCTATGTATTGTATATCTACACACTGAATTTGGGGATCTCATATTCTGTAAAAATGCATATTTTTAGTCCCTCTCTAATGTTGTAGAACTGATTTTTTGGGTTTGAGCGTTGTAAATACCACTTGCTTTGTAATTCCCCTCTTTTCCCGTATTTTTGCATGCCATTGTTGCCATATCTATGCTCACAATTTGGCCATGTTTTGTATTGAAAAAGTGCTATTTCTGGGGCTGCCTTGCTACTGTTTTTGCTGTCATGTGCCAATTTTGCATGTTTAGCATAGCCGTAGGCCATTTCGGGCATTTAAAATCACATTTCGGGATGATTTCATGCATTGATTCTCATTTCGTCTCATTTCGGGGCTGTTTTCCCCTTTGTTTAGCTGCTGAAATTTGTTTTGCATGCTTGCATATTGTTTTCCATGTCATTTCATGCCTTCGTGCATTGCCTCGGTTTGCGTGCCCATGGGCACGCACTTCGAGGCACTCCATTTTTCATCTATCGGCCTCCTATGTGAGTGAGCTGAGGCTCTCCCATGTTGGTGTAAGCCCATCGCGGCATTCCGTATGCCATCTCATCTCATTCCATCATCGTCTCGGTTTGCGTGCCAGTGGGCGCGCATTTCGAGGCACTTCGGTTGTATCCGATTTTCTCATTCCATCATCGCCTCGGTTTGCGTGCCTGTGGGCGCGCATTTCGAGGCACTCCGGTTTTATCCGATTTCCATTTCATCATCGCCTCGGTTTGCATGCCTGTGGGCGCGCATTTCGAGGCATTTCGATTTTATCCGACTTGCATTTCGCATCGCCGCCTCGGTTGGCGTGCCTGTGTGCACGCATTTCGAGGCACTTCGATTTTATCCGGTTTGCATTTCATCATCGCCTCGGTTTGCGTGTCCGTGAGCACGCATTTCGAGGCACTTCGGTTTTATCCGATTTGCATTTTGCATCACCGCTTCGGTTTGCGTGCCCGTGTGCACGCATTTCGAGGCAGCTCACTTTCGTCTCTCAGCAGCTTATGTGAGTGCGGCTGAGGCTCCCTCATGTTGGTATAAGCCCATCATTGCATTTCGCATGTCATTTCGTATTTCTCGGTTTGCGTGTCTACGGGCACGCATTTCGAGGCACCTCATTTTTATCATTCCGGCATCCTATGTGAGTGTGGCTGAGGCTCCCTCATGTTGGTATAAGCCCATCATTGCATTTCGCATTCCTCAGTTTGCGTGCCTGTGGGCACGCATTTCGAGACATCTCATTTTCATAGCATTGCACATGCTAGGTTGTATATTAGTTGCATTGCATGCATATCATGCATATTGCACGGGAAACGAGGCGCGTTTTATACTCCGAGTAACGGAACGGGTCTCAATTCCCAAGTCACCGACACTCCGGATTACCCATGATGGGGTTAGGTTTTGTTGTCGCATTCATATGCATTCATCCTATATTGAGTTGTGCAATTCGGCTCCTCGGCCATCATGCATCGATGTGCGTGATTGGTGGCACGAGGATCGAGGCATGCATATATTTGTGAAATACATTGCTATGCCCCTTTCCTGCTCTCTGTTGCAGTAAAATGAAGAATCAGCAACTTTCCGGAGTCCGGCGCGCATTTCGAGAAATATTGCAAACAGAGGCTAATTGGGGCATCCCAGTGGATTTCTGCTCGAAGTAGCCCGGCATGCATTATTCATCAAAAGCAGGGCGGTCCCTGGCTTGCCCGCCAGTTTTTCTTTTTTAATTTGTCAATTAAATAGAAAATTGTATATTTATTCGGACTGTATATTTCGGACTGTAATATTCTTTCATTTGGGACTGTATTATTTATTCGGACCCTCTGCGCGAGGGCACAATTGTAATAAGTGTGCGTGAGTGTGATGTATGTCTTCCAACCCCACGTCTTTCTCCCTTTTATTTACCCGCTTACGATGGTTAGATATAGGGCATATTTCAATTAGCATACAGTATGATAGCATGTTTGCATTCATTCATCTGTTTTGCATGCTGCACCCATACATAAATCGCATCTGTATTTCAATTCCAAATTGAATACGTGATAGTTGTAGCATTTCATATGCCATATTTAGAATAGCCGAGCCTGCTATAGTTTGCATCTTTGCATGTGTTGCATTAGGCATTTCAGTATATTTAGGATTCATGCATGATTTCTAATCAGTTTTCTGTTTTGGCTTGGAGTACTCGGTAAGTTTTATGTTTTAGCATCCTTGCATGCGTGTGAGTGTTGCCATGAATAGCATGCTTACCATGAGGCTAAATGCTTATGTGATATAACTGCCTTGAATGCCTGTGGGTGGAGGTTGAGTTATCTGAACTGGGACAATTCATCGACTGTTTGTTTTAAGCCCACTAGATAGTGGCAAAATCATTGTTTTCTTAAGCCCACCTGAGGGTGGCAAATCCGCATTTTAGCCTGCCTACGGGCAGCACCTTCACACCATTTTCAAACAAACAAACATGAAATGTTTTGTTCCAATTCAGACGGCCCAGTCTATACTTGTTTGCTGCGAGCATCACATAGTAATCTAGGCTAATAACCGGAATAAGAACTCACAATGTTTTCAAAAACAGATATCATGGTTAGTAGAGGCCGGTCTTTGACCGGGCGAGCGGGGGTGCTCACGATGTGACCTTCCCCAATCGTACCCAAGTTCCCGAGCCGAGGCAACTTTGGTGATGACGGACACGTGGCCTTTGGCACCGAGTCAGGGTTTCCTAAATTTCCCATTTTAAAAATATTTAGGTGGCGACTCTGTTATCTGGCAAAGCAGTCTATGTTTGGCACTTCTTTTCTAAAAAATCTGTTTTTCTTCAAAACGATTTGCCAGAGTTGGACTCTTTGGTTCAGATTTAGAACCGCAACAAAATCGAGTCCGAACTGTAGCGAGGTCCCTCGCGGGCTTGTTACAATTATGTGCCCTAAATCACAGACCCATTCATTGTGTTAAGTTGCTCTTGTTTGGCATGAGATGCTCTTGTCCCTATTTTATAAAAATGCTTTTTTAATTGGTGTTTAATTAATTATATGTGGTTGATGAGAACTTTGTAAAAAGATGGGGCAGACCTTCATGCCAATTGGCTAAGCCCTTTAACATTTATGAAGCACAGACACCTCTCAGGAAGAATCAGACGCATTGGGGAACACACACACGCATATTCTTATATTTTTTCATTTAGTTTTTCACTGGAATAGCATACTCAAGCTGATTAATTTGATGAGAATCAATATATAATATTTAAAAATATGACGTGTAAAACATATATAAAATTATAAATTTTGCACGTGTTCCTTGTCCTGCCCTGCATTTTTTGGAAACTTGTACGTCAGCATGCCTGTGCTCCTTAGTTGAAGCATTATCTTGTTGTGATTCATCAAGTTTCAAGCTTTTCACTAGTTGTGCTCTAACATGATGTGGGTGATGATAACAAAACAGGTTGGAATATGTGGAGAGCACGGCGGAGAGCCTTCTTCTGTTGCGTTTTTTGCGGAGGCTGGACTCGACTATGTTTCGTGTTCTCCATTCAGGTACCTGTATATATATATATATGTATGATTGTCATATTTTATATTACCCAATTTGTAATCTGCAAGTATGAATTCCTCTAGATTGTATTTCTGATTGTTAGTTCTCTTCACAGGGTACCTATTGCTAGGCTAGCTGCAGCTCAAGGTGCTTTGTGATGATGAAATTTTGGTTTTTGTTTGGTTTCTCTGCAATCTTGTGCAGTTGTGACTTGTAATAAGTATACCTATGTTCACAAATTTCAAAAAAAAAAAAAAAAGGAAAATAAAAAAAAGAGGAGAATAATAAAAAAGCAGCCTTTGAAGTTGGAAAAGGATATCAGAATGTGTACTGCAGACCTGCAGCTGAATGCATGAATATTTTGTTTAAACTTCAAATTTTTACTCAAAATTTTCTTGGTTCCTTTATCTCTTTAATTGCAATAATTAAGTCATGGTGCCTACAAGAGTAAGGACAGATAGACCATTAGCAAATGCTTGATAAGAAAGATGCATGCACAGACAAACAAGCAGGTAGTGGAGTCGCTTGCTACTTTCAATCAGAAAAGGAAGATTGAGCAAGGATGCATAAAAAAAAAAAAATATATATATATATATATATATTTTTAATTATTAATATTTATAAAATTTATCATTGGTTTGTAATTGCTTTTTGTAAATAGCACTTATTTGATATTTCCCCAAAGAAATTTGTTTGACAAATTACATTGGTTGAAATTTGAGGAGGTAATTGTCGTAATTAGAAAAAGAGGAATCAAATCGAAATTTGAGTGAAAATTCAAGAGTGAAATTCACGTTTTAATTTATATATTATGTAGATTTAAACTTGGGGATTTTTTTTTTTTTTTTTTTTTTTTGAGGATATTGGGGATGTTTTCATCCACTCTTCCCTCTTAGTTTGCACTTGATTTTTTTTTTTTTAAATAAAAATAAAACTACCATGATACCTTTAGCTTCTCCATCTTAAATCCTAATTCCCAAACCATCTTAAATCTTGATTCCCAAACCATCAACCACCACCACCTTCTATCGATGATGTTATCCCTTTCCTCAGCCACTTCTACTCTAGTCTCCCTTTCTTCGCATCGTCCCTCTCTAGCACCTTTTTTTCTCGTCACAACCCCTCTCCCAATTCCCCTGTTGCCTTTTTTTACCTAGCTTCCTTTCCTTCTCCGCCACCCTATCTCTAGCCCCCTTTCAATTCTTTTATTTGTCTTCTTCCAAAATCTAGGGTTTAAAGGTGCGGTAAGAATGGAGTCTTCTTCCCAAGTCTAGGTTTCAAGGTGTTGCGTGGATAGAGGTTGGGTCATGGTGGTGGAGGTTGGGAAGGGAGGTTAAAGAGGAGGTGATGACAAATGGAGAATCGGTTGTGATGCATTTAAGGTTAGAGTTTGAAGGTTAAAGAAAGTGGATATAATAGGTCGAATTGAAATTTTAAGGACAAAATTTACTTTACCCCCTTGTGGTTTGGTCTTAGAGCACTTTACTTCTCTATAATTCAAGGGTTAATTACACTAATAGTCCCTATAGTTTGGGACTTGTGTCACTTTGATCCTTGACTTTTCAATTATGACATATTTGACCATGAAGTTTGAATCTTGTTCCAAATAAGGACAATTGAAAATATTATTAGATTTTTTAAGGGTAAAATCGTCAATTTGATAAAATATAAACTAATTTGACAAAAATAAATATCAAAAAAATATTTTTAATATTTTTAAAATTATTTTTATCCACCAATGATAAAATTATTTAAAATTAATAAAAATTACATGATTAATTTTTTTAAATTAATTTTACATGATCATCATCCAAACACATAATAAAAATTAATTTGGTAAAAAAAAAAAATAAAATGTCTAAAAAATTTATCAATTTTACATAATTTTATTTTTAGTAGGTAGAAATAATTTTTAAAAATTCAAAAAAAATTTCTTGACATTTATTTTTGTCAAATTAGTTTATATTTTATCAAATTGACAATTTTACCCTTGAAAAATCTAATTATATATTCAATTGTCCTTATTTGAAACAAGATTCAAAATTCAAGGTCAAATGTGTCACAATTGAAAAGTCAGGGACCAAAGTGACACAAGCCTCAAACTATAGGGACTATTTGTGTAATTTGCCCATAATTCAAATATAGGAGGAGAACCTCCTTATAAATTTGTTAAAAGAAAGGACAAAATTATCTAAATGCCCCTATGTTATATTCTTTTTCTCTCCTCTAATGCATATAATTTTCTATCTTAATTACATATTTAACAAATTAAATCATGAATTAAACTAAACACCATAATTTATTACCATAAAATTACCTTAAACTATTTTTTATTTTTTTATTTTTAGCACAAATTTTCATTTAATAACTTTTTTAATTAAACATAAAATTATTATAAATTAACCTAAACACTTTAATTTATTAACCATAAAATTACCTTAATCTAAGTTTTAATTTAAAATTTTTAATCTAATTTCTCATTTAATAACATTTTAAAATAAACGTATATATATATGGCAAATTAAATCATAAATTCAATTAAACACCCTAATTTATTAACATAAAATTAAATTATGTAATCACATTTTAAATTAAACATATACTTATATATATATATATATTTATTTAAAAAATTAAATCATAAATTAACCTAAATATCTTAATTTATTAGCATAAAATTAAATTATAAAATTACCTTAATTTAATTTTTAATTTTAACCCAATTTATTATTTAATGACATTTTAAATTAAATATTTACATAGATATACATATATATAATAATAAATTAAATCATAAATTGACCTAAATACTTTAATTTATTACCATAAAATTATCTTAATCTACTTATTAATTTTTAGCCCAATTTCTCATTTAATAATATTTTAAATTAAATTATTGATGAAAGATGGCAATTAGGATTGGTGTTTGGTTATGATTAAGATTTAATTTGGAGAATAGAATGAATATGAGGGTATTTTTGACATTTAATTTAATTTTTGACTTTCACTTTTGCATTGCCCAATCTCAATTTGAGAGAATGTAGCACACCTTCTATTATCTTTAATGGAAAACTAACTAGTAGCACTTTACTCAAAACATCACAGGTGAGTTCTCTGCCTACATTTGCCTACATTTTAACCATAAAGAGGTAAAGTGTTCCAAGGCCAAACCACAATGGGGGAAAATGAATATTAACAGGGGAGTTTTAGTATTTTTGTTTGTTTGTTTTGAATGTGGAGTTTTTAAATAGTTTTAAAATGGGCCATTTTTTAATAAATTTTCTTTTTAAGTTTTACTCATCTTATTTTTTAGTATTCTATTAAGTCTTGTTTAATGTAATGTGACCAAATCACTCTTCTAATTTTTGTACATATTTCCATTTTGAAATTAATACACAATAAAAAAATAACAAAAGTTCATCATTTTATGGAGAAAATCTCTCATTCATTCTAAGGAGAAAATCTCTCCCTCATTCCACATAGAAAATCTCAAATTATAAACTTTTAACTTTTTTATAACGTGAAAATTTTAAAAATAATGCAATAAAAAATTTGAACGAAAGTTAAAATGAAATGTGAATGTTTATAGTAAATAACAAATATACAACTAATTTTGAAAAAACAAAACATATATTAAAGTACAATGTGTATGTTCATAATAAATAACAAATATACAATTAAATTTCAAAAAAATAAAATTCATACCAAAATACAATGTGAATGTTCACAGTGTACAATTAATATATAACTAGCCTTAAAAAAAAAAAACTTATACCAATGTGAATATTCACACTGCAACGTGAAATCATAAAACAAAATTGAAAAAAGTGAAAATCAACTATTTCGATTATTTAATGGTAACAAAAATGATTGTTCAACCAACAAACATAATAACAAAAACAACTAACTTTCGAAAAAACAAAACTCATACCAAAATATAATATGAATATTCACAATTTACAATTAACATACAATTAGCTTTAAAAAAAATGTGAACATTTACACTGCAACGTAAAAACATTAAAAAAAATTGAAAAAAAGTGAAAATCGACTATTTCGATTGTTTAATGGTAACAAAAATGATTGTTTAATCAACAAGCATAGTAACAAAAATAACAAATATACAACTAAATTTTGATTTTTTTAAAAAAAAAAAATTTATACCAAAATACAATATGAATGTTCATAATTTACAATTAACATATAACTAGTCTTAAAAAAACTATACCAATGTGAACATTCACAACGAAACATGAAAATATGAAACAAAATTGAAAAAGACAAATTGACTATTCCGATTGTTTAATAGAAACAAAAAATGATTGTTTAAACAACAAATATGGTAACAAATAATATACAAAAAATCATCAAATAATTCATATATATTGACGTACCTTTTTAGAAAAATATGTATATAATTAACGCCAGTATAATGTTGGTGAACAAACTACACAATACCAGTGGCTACACAAATCGACGAAGAGATTACGGTCTATATATAACAGTGGCAAGAAAATGATTGTTCATTACCAGTTTACCATAATCTTTGTTGCGAGTTTATCATCATCTCTATTATTGGTTTACAACTAACTTTCTCTTTCAAATATTCTTCTATGGCAAGACCTTAATACAAAATAATGGTGAAAGAAGATCCTTAATTAAGTGAATCCCTCACATATTTAAAGGGAGATTTAAATCATGAGTGTAGTCGTGCAAGGCTCCTCCTACCAATAAAATACTAAGAATAATATTTCATATTTTATATACAATATTTTATATATACCACAAATAAAATATATTTAATAATTGATATTCTCTCTCCTACTACATATATAGTATAATATATATATACATATATATTATAATAAAAACCTATAAGGATAAAATAGTTTAGATAATAATTCTATACACTACAAGAAAAAACACCTTTGGCGACTAAATTTTTAGTCGCCAAAGGTCCTACTTTAGTCGCCAAATGTCAGAAATTCACTTTTCCCGACTAAAAAGTTTGGTCGCCCATGTTGTCGCCAATACTTGGTCGCGGAATGGCTTTGGCGACTAAAACACTTTTAGTCGCCCATATAACCGTCTTCAGCGACTAAATATGTCGTCGCCAATAGTCAATTTCTTTTTGGAAGTTATACCATTGCCGACTAAACTTTTAGTCGCCAATAGTTTATTTTTATTTTATTATTTTTACCTTTGGCGACCATTCCCTTTAGGCTGAAAGTATTTTCAAAAAATTTTTTTTTTTTTGCCTCCGCAGCTCTCCAGCAGGTTTCGAACTTGTGACCTTCCACTCCCATACACCAAACCCTGCGCACAACACTCCATCCACCATGCCAACACATCATCACATGCACATATATACAATATATATTATTTATATAGTATGTTAACCGCAATTAATACAAAATAATATTTATAAATATAATTTTTTTTAATTGAATATAATTTATGTGAAAAATAAATTATTTACTAAAAAAAAAATAGGTAAACTTTTGGCGACTAAAACCAAATTTTAGTTAAGCTAATTGTATTATTTTGGGCTACTAAATATTTATTTGTCGCTAAAAAAACAAGTTCTCAATTAAAAATCAGCACTTTTGGCGACTAAGCAGAAATTTCGTCGCCAAAACCCGTACTTTGGGCGACTAAAATGGATTTTCGTCGCCAAAACCCCCGCTTTCAGCGACTAAACCTGTTTTTAGTCGCCAAAACCATACCTTTTCGCTACTAAATAATTTTAGTCGCTAAAAACCGTGACTTTTGGCTACTAAACAAACTTTAGTCGCTGAAAACCCTATATTAGGCGACAAAACTTCCTTTTAGTCGCTAAAACGCTGCTGTTCGGCGACTAAACTATTTTAGTCGCTAAAAACCTGCTTTTCGGCGACAAAGTCCAATTTAGTCGCCATTTCTTGAACTTTCAGCAACGAAATCTCATTTTTTGGTCGCCAATTGTGCTTTTTCTTGTAGTGATAGAAAAAATGACCTATTAAAATATATGAAACTTGATGAAATATTAAAAAACTTTATAAACTTATTAAGTTATGCGCATACTAAATGATTTATAAATAAATCTCCCTTTAAATTAGAGTTCTTGGCCAGTTCAAATGGTAGGAGGAGCCTTGCACGATTACACTCATGATTTAAATCTCCCTTTAAATATTTGTTGGTATATATATTTATCGAAAATTTGACTTTTAGATGGTGAAATTTATCAAAATATTACTTGATATATTATGTTATTCGAAATTTTATTCTCAACCCTTATCCTCTTCCCCAAATGAAATCATATAGTGTATGATGACGTTGCTATGATGTACAAAAAAAAAAAAAAACTAAAAAAGGTAGTTATTAAAATTGATTTTGTTTGAAGATAGTGAGTAGCATTCTACTATTCTTGCAAGTCAAAAATAACATCACTTTCCTAGCTAACTTGTAGGTTGCTTGTACCCATTTTTCTTTTCCTTGTATTCACATTTCCAGCTTTTTATTTATTGTAAACATTCACCTTTTCCATTTAATTGTCTTCATTTTGATATTGAAGGGATTAACTGGAGCCCTCAACAAGAAACCAATACAATTTCATCTAAAACAAGGCATCTTCTTACCCAAAACAAATAGTAGTAGTAAGTACCAAATGAAAAGCAAGACACATCACACAATTAATTCATATGAAAGGAAAAGTCTAGGAACCTGATAAGTTTTCCGAAAATGATCATTATTTTTAAAATTTTTTTTTTTATCAATGGTGTATATTTAAATTTTATATTATGGGGCTAAGTCTTGAGTGAATGTCCACTACTGCTTTCAAATTTTGAGTAGTTGTAGTGGTTCTTTATATTTATGCATAATAATATTAAACTTATTATATATTCAAAACAATACTATTATGTAGACCGATTAATCAGCCTGAAATCTCAACACATGCTGGAGACTGATAGGTCGGTCAAACAACCATACATAGACCAATTAAGCCCCAACACCTATTCAGTACTGACAGATTAGTCGGCCGCACCATCACCCTTCTCTCTTTTTTTGAACAAAAAGATAGAGAGAAAAGAAGAGGATGAGCTTCATCCAAGCATTACTTAAGAAGAGCATCATCCAAAATATGTACATATTGGGCCCATTTATTTTCAGAGTCAAGTTTGGTGGGATTATTAATGTGGGAATTGTTAGTGATGAGATTAAAAAAATTTTGGTTTGTAATATATTTTAATGAGAGGATTAACTATATGACATACCATAAATACCTTTTGGTATTTTTGATATGTTTTAATATTAAAAATTATATTTTATAAATATTTTTTTAAACTATATTATGTATATATATAAGAAAAAATGACGTAATATCAAAAAAACAAAACAAAAAACACACACAACACACATGGGCAAAATGGTGTTTTTCCAAGCTAATCCATTTGCTAGTTTTAAAACTTGACTCTTAGAGATCTTTACTAATCACCTCATCCATGACCCATGCTAGTCTCAAGAGATTACCAATCCTAAGATCCATTTTGAAAACAAACATAATATTAACCGGCCTAACACAATATTAACCGTCCTTTTTTTTTTTTTTTTTGATCGGCAAAAAAGACTTTATTGATGGAAAATGAAATTTACATCAATAAAGAGGAGCATGGAGCTAAACAAGCTCCAACCTCCTAGTTGGTGAGAAACCAACGCACAAAACAAAAGCAAACAAAAACCAGAAAGATAAAACCAGACAGATCAGACAGCCCTTCCAAGAACCAAACAGATCAGGCAACACCAAAGCAGGACAGGCAGAGTAGACAGCAGACCAAAATTACTACAGAAGCCCTTCATGCATTCCAAGCCCCAGGCTTGTTTACTTCAGAAGCCCTTCATTCACCCTGATCATAGCAGACAGACCATTCCAGACAGCCCTTCCAATCCCCAAAACAGCAGCAAAACACCCCAGCACTATGCACCAGCACTAAACATCATGCACAAACACTCTGCAACCTTACATCCTCACTGAACCTTTCATCCTCACAGCAGTAATGCACAGACATCATCACAGCAGCATCAATCAAGATGGATTGGAACATAACAGATGCTAGCATCCAGCTGCAGAAGACAATGAAGCCTCAAACACAACTAGTAGAAAACCAGAAGTAGACAGCAGAGCAAACAGAGCAGCTAAGACATATCTGCTGCAAGTTGTACACCAGATCAGAGATCCAACAGAGCAGAAAAGCAACCAGCATAACATCATACAACTCTAAGCAAGCCCAAGCAACTTAAGACAAATCAACACATTTACATCACCAACAGAGAAGAGACCACTAGATCAAAACCACAATCATAAATTAGAGATGCTCCAAAAATCAACAGATAACCAGCAGAACAAGCTCAGATCTGCCAGAGCAGAACAGACCAGAAAGGAAATAGTATCAAACAAATAGTAGTAATAACTTGGAAAGAAAGGAAAAGCAACACACATCACAATTTGATATATTTATCCATAATAACAAACTTGTTATATATTAAAAATAAAAAATAAAATTACTAAATAGACCTACTAATCAAGCAGTAATCTTTACACGCGTTAAGGAGTAATTGGTAGATTAGATAGGCACAAACTGACCAGTTAGCCCTCAACACAAGTTGAGATTCTCTCATTGGTCTCTCTCCTTACCTCCCTACTTGCACTGATAGAGATGCACTCCAAGATTATTCAACAATCCAAATTTGACTATTTCAATTTGTTTTAATTTTTTTTTTATTTTGAAATAGTCAAATCTGAACTGTTGAATCATCTAGAAGTGCATCTCTACCGTTACAAATAGGATAGCAAGGAGAGAACAGGAGAGCATCTGAACTCCCTCAACACCTGTTTAGCTCTGACTGATTAGTCGGCTTCACTCAAACTGTAGATAGAGAGAAATAAGAGCTGCTTGAAGGATATCCAATGCCATGGCGTGTGTAAGGGAACACCGTAGACAGAAAGCCAGCAACTGACCCAATAACCGGCGGCAGCACCATGAGCAAAACCTTCTCCGACGACTCTAACGATGGATAGAAACAATCCACAGTGTTTGCATTCAAAAGAGACACCACAGCAAACACAATCAAGGCAAAAAAGGCATGAACAAAGTCTCTGAACCGGAGCTTATACACCGATAAGTCCACCCCAGAGGTCGCAGTGGAGGGCCAGAGGCCCTTCACGGTGGCAATGCCGTAGTGGGTATTCCCATCACTGCCCTTATAACTATCAGTGAAGGTAGAAATGCAGCAAGAGATACCACAAACACCGATGAGGGCGGCGGTGAGGTACTTGTGGATGACGTGGCAGGTGCCATTGTTGGTGAAGACAGGGTTGAGGAATTGGAAGAGGAAGACTGTGCCTGTTGGGAGGAGCTTGATGAGGCTTCCAATACTTGAGAAGGTCTTGTCTTTGATGTTTTGGACCGTAGAGCTTGATGATGATGATGATGATGATGATGAGGATGTGCTTTGAGTCTTGGCCATTTTGTGGGTTGTGATGATAACTAGGGTTTTGGTTGTGGGCTATTTTTGGAACCAAATTGTTTGACTAGTGGTTTGATTTGTGGTTTTGTGTTATGCTTGTTGTAAGAATACATGTTTAGTGTGTATTTATATATATATATATAGAGTGAGAGAGAGAGAGAGAGAGAGTGAGAGAGAGAGGAGTTGCTTTGCTTGTGCGTAATAATAATACAACAATGTTAGAGACCTCTAAAAACACACCTCTAAACACACCTCTAATGAGGTGGAAAAAGAAGAAAAAAAAAAAAAAAAAAATCAAGACACAGGATTAGTTGTGGCAGTAGTGGGACCCACTGCCACATCATTAGTGATACCTCTAATTAGAGGTCCCAAGCATTTTTCATAATAATAAGGTTTGAGGGCTTGGAGTAGAAGTACTATGCTTTTGCTTTTACTCTGGCTTTTCTCAGCTTCAAGGAATTGATAAGTATTACAAGCACGTGGTCTAGGATTTGGCGGGTTTGGTTTCTCTGTTATGGTTTTTTTTTTTTTTTCCTTTCAATGATCTTGTAGTATTCCTATCTAAAAAAAAAAAAAATGATCTTGTAGTATTGATTTGTTTTCAAAATTCAATTTTAATTTTAGAAATTATTTTTAAAATTTTATAGTGTAAATAATTTGAGGGTGCAAATCTTTATAATTTTGAGGATATGAATTACTGCAATTTTTGAAACATAAAGTATTCTAATTTAAAATTATCTTAATGATTATTAATATAACATAAAAAATTAAAATTTTAGGGTACAACAGCCCTTCAACCCTCTAGTTCCGTTCTTCTGTATATGTATTTCTCATGCATGTATCTATCATGTGCACGCATGGTGAATATTTGGGAAAATTATTATTCAGTGTACATTTAAAAAAATAATTATAGGATGATGAGAAGTTTTATGATTTTAATTAGTAATAATTATAAAATTTATAATTGATTTGTAATTATTTTGTTTATAAATAATATCTTACTGTTTAGAATTGACAAATATATATCTATATATATAAGAATGGCTTTTCTAAGGATGGTTTGTCATTTTATTTCCATTTTGCCCTCCATTTTTCTTTTATTTTACCATATGCACAATTGTCCTTTCATTTTGATAAATCTCCATTTTGCCCCTTTTTTTTTTTCTTTCCAATTTTGTCTTTTCATTTCCAATAATTTACTAACGGTAGCCTATATGTTGAGTGAAGATTTTTTCATAATTACGCAAACATTCTTGGTTAATTATGTAACAGTTTTTTTTCATAATTATACAAACATTATTGATCAATTATGAAATATAAATCTATTATTTTTTAACAAATTACAAGTATACTCATAAAGTTTGTTTAAAATATGAATAGGTCTTATAATAGTAGAAATTACAACTATCGTTTGTGATAAATTTAAATTTAACTCAATACTCAAGGAAAAGAAGAAGAAGAAAAAAAAAAAACTATTCTCCTATGCAATAATAAATTATCAAAATTGTTTATTAAAAAATATTTCTCATATCATTAAAAATTGTTAATTGACTTAATGATTTATTTATTAACAAAATGGTTAATTCAATTTTTTTCACAAAAACATGAATAAATCTTTCTACACTGAACAAATAGAAACACAAAAATAATGCAATACACATGCAAATTAATTCCAAATCCCTCTTAAATTACTGTTAGGCATAATTAAGTACGGATTAAAGTTAATCAGAGGTCAGGGTTATTACACAGACCTTGAGTGAAACATATTATTAGAATTAAGCACTTCTCTCATTTGCATAAATAAGATCTTAATTAAATTCCAGGCTTCGAGTTGTTCATTAGAAAATAGATATATCTTTTGGAGAATATTATTTTGTCATTGTATTGGTATTATTGGCAATGCCTTTTGAGAGAGACATGAATGGTTGGAATAGAAACCTCTGGCTGCTACCATGTGGACAAGATTTTTTAGATGAAATTTTTAACAATGATAGCAATTCTTTCAAATTGATGTCTAAGAGACAGTTGTCCACACTGGTGATATGTGTAATTCTATTCCTCTAAATTATCCAATGCAATGTTCTTTTCACTCAGCACAAACATCTAAACCAAGAATTTTTTATTTTATTTAAATGTCGTGGCAGCAATGAAATCTTGTATTGGTATTATTGGCAATGTATAGTAGTACCTTTTGAGAGAGACATGAATGGTTGGAATAGAAACCTCTAGCTGCTACCATGTGGACAAGATTTTCTAGGTGATATTTTTAACAATGGTAGCAATTCTTGCAAATTGATATCTAAGAGACATATATTTATATTGTCCACACTGGTGATATTGTTAGGAAAAATATATGATTCTCACAAGTAAATCAATCAATGGGAATAAAAAATTAATGCGAAAAAATTAAATCAAAGCAACACAAGAATTTTTACGTGGTTCCCTCAATGTGAGGTACGTCTACGGGATCGAAATCTGATTCCACTATCAACCAAAAGGTTTGCAAAACGAGACACAAATGGTCTTATAAACTACCCTTAGGTGAATTCCAAATAATCACAAATAAATAAGAGGAAAGACTTCATCAAATAAATGAATAAAAATCTTTGAAACCAAAGTTGTAGAAGACCTAAAATAATATTCCAAATCAAATCTAAAACTAAGACTGTAATAGCATGAAAATTACGCACAAAGAACCACCGAATTTGATCTAGACGGCTGCTCCTCCACACAAGGCCAACTCACCGAATTAAAAAGAGACTTTAAGCAAGAAAACCACCAATGGAAAGATTCACTATATAACTTTATAGTAGTTAGGAACAAAAACCTAAAATCTACACCACGTCACTAACATGTCATCATCAATGTGAACTAAGCATCTACAAGAATTGTCTCAAATGTTTCATATTTAGCTAAACTAATCATGACATGTAATAAAACACTGAGTTTATGAGTGTCATGTTCAACATAATCTATACTACTTATTTACCCTTAATAAGAGGAATTTTGCACATAATATCACAAAGAAAATACAAAGAATTTCAATGACGAGTACGAAATTAAATGTTTACTTCACAAAATTAAAACAAACTCAAATGAAACCAAGATCATCAAAGGCATACCTAACTGGACTGAGATGGTGAGCACTTGATCAAAACTTGGATTTCACTCTTCCACATGTAGTTTCTCTGCCAAATTTAGGGACTCGTAGAATTTGAAGAAAGACATGTAATTTGGAGGCTTTGCATGTGCTACAACCAATGTAACCATTCTTGGATAATCTAACTTGCTTCATTATCACATCATATAACCAAATTGTCAAAAAACAACTGATGAGTAAATACCAAAACAACAAATAAACCTGCTGCTCTAATCAAAACCGAGCAAAAAAAATTCCTCATGAAATAAATAAAAAGTCAAAAGCTTATATGTACCAGTTGTTAATACTTTTATACTCCAAAAACAAACATGCCATAACAACCTAACCTACCAAATGTAACTTTAAATGCATTACCCAGACAATAACATAACTGCCAAAGCTTGCTTTTCTTCAAAAACAAATGGACTTCAAGCCAAAACACTTTTATATGAAAAAAACTAACCTACTTCAGATTGCACACATATTCACATAACATAAACTTATGAAATTGTCTTCATAATTTAGAGGAATTTACGGACAGGCTACGGATTAGAAGACCAATGGAACAAAAATGTGAAAACATATCATCCATTTTAAAGAAAGCCCACACACTCCCTTAACATGAATCATAGCTAAGCTAATCACTATGTCAATAAGTAGGTAGGATACGTGCATTGCTTCAAAGACATGTTTGCTGGAGTCAAAATCATTACTAAACAGAGGCACCAAGGGGTTTAACTCCTGGGAATTCAAAGTTTAATTCAACTTCTGTGTGTATATGTGAGTGTGATTATTATAATTAAAGTACATTTTTACTGTGTTTTTGACAAGTACAATCCATGTTCGCATGGGAATTATAGTTTCGTATCTGTTTCTCACAGGGCAACACTCAGCATCAAAATTTAGACTTCTTATCCGCCAAGTAGTCCAAAATTTAAGAAAAATTGAGAAAATCACAATCTAACCATCAATAGGAGAAAGTGCATCCAAAAAACACCCAGAAAAAAAATTATGATTTATTAAAACTGCATTATCAGTCATTCAATGAACAAAAAATAAAAAATCTAGAAGACAAAAACTTCACTCTACGAAGTTCAGAGAACATCTAGAAGACAATATATTGGAATACCTCCACATACAAACCTAAAGACAAAGGATTTAACTAACACCTAAACAACCATCTTCTCCTAGAACTTGAAGTTTGACCACAAGTTCAACTTGAATTTTACCTTTTCAACTTATTTCATATTAAATATCCGTATTTACCTTTATCTCCCTCAATATGTTATCTTTATTTTGTTGTGGGATATAATGCCAAGTCGTAAAAGTGAGTGGTACAGGATTCCCATCTCGTGCCAAAAAGCCCAAATGTAAAGCAAGGGGTGTATATCCTTCAACTACTTGATTTAACTCATTTGAAACAAGTTTTAAAACACCATCCTCTCTTTTTTTTTTTTTTTTTTTTGAAATTGTGCTAATTTTATATGATTGAACTAAAAAAATACTTGTAATAAAAATGAATAGCACTAATATGAAATAATACCTCTCATTCAAATAGCAAATGTAACATTAATTCATTTTCCCATTCAATTTAATATCCAATCACCATTACCCACAAAATAACATATTCACAAATAATATTTTAACATTACCCACAAAATACATCAGTTTCCATTGTTTGCTTCCCAATGTCGTAAAGGGTTGTGACGCTTTGCAACAGTAACGTAGCTCATCGGAAGAGCATGAGACAAAGCCTGCAATTAGATCACCCAAAAGAAACCTGGATGATAACATCCGATAAACTTACTTCCTATATCTCATTCTTTATGCCACTGCTATTAGAGAAAATAAACTATAAGATTAGTAGGTTCACTTATAAGTAGGTATCTCTAAATTCTTGGACATAGTTTCTCTACATAGTGCAAATGATTTATTTATTAATAAAATTAGTAATTTGTATATATATATACATGTATTTTCTTCTGCTTCTTTATTCTTTTTTTTAGATGAGAGAATTATCCTAGTATTTGTTTTATATTTACAACAATGATTTAGACCACTAAAAAATACATCACTAATAGCACTAATGCATGGGGAATGATAAAAAAAAAAAAAAAAAAAAAAGCATAGAAAGTGGGCGGGACCCACTACCACATCATTAGTGCTCTTCCTAGTGCTCCCTTTTTAGTGCTCCCAAGCATTTTTCATTTATCTATTGAAAACAACTACACACCATATATTTTCTTTTATAAATTCGGAAAAAAATGTTAAAGACTCACAAATTCACCAAAAATGATATGGTAATAGAATTGGAGTTGACATCATTGGGTGTATAACAAATCAAAAAATCATACATATGATACCACATAATTCTATCATATATCTAATGATTTATTCTATTTAATTTCATAGAAAATATTTTAATTTTTAAAAATTATCAAAATACAAAACTTAAACATACTGTAATAATAGCTTGCACCTTACATGGGCCTGTGTAAACTAGTATATATATTGCTTTTTGTTCTTTTGAAATAGATCTAAATAGATAAGAGTGTTTTTTTAAGAAAACATAAGTTGAATACTCAACCATGTTTAGTCCAAAACAAAAGGTATTGAACTTATTGGTCTCTACAACACTTTTTTCTCAACAAAAATTCTACGTGCACAAAATCAAACACAATCTTATTATATGAGGCGGAAGTGATTATATGTGCTGATCTCACTTCATATAAGAAAGTTGTATTCAGTTCAAGATTGCATTATATACATGTAAAGGAACTGTTTTTCAAATCTTGAATATGTGTATCATGTATAAGTGTAAGGAGATGGTTTCTCTCTAATTTATTGTGTTGACTTAAGGTCATAGACTGGATTAAATGAGATTAGTACTCTTAGAATTGTTAGTTCTCGGATTATCAATTCATTTGTATTGTTTATCTTATCACATATTTAGATGACCAGAATTATAAGAAGGAAGTGATAAATATAATTTTTTTTCTTTTTCATTTAACCAATTAGTCAAAACATCTCTTTAATCCAGCATTTTGTATCTCACCCCTCTTGAGATTCAATAGTTCTCCCATATGGAATACCATGTCTAGATGAACTATGAATTCAACCCGCAATTTTTTTAGTCAAACGTAAAATTATTTGTTGTGTTAGATTATTAATAAAATCTCAAAGTTATGTCCCTCAAACAAACATGATCTGGGGGTGTAGTTCATGGGCCCATCAATTGTGCATAATTCACTCATGAAGAAGGAAAGGGAAAAAAAAAAAAAAAAAGATTGGTCCGATTATTGTAGCGATATGATTTTATCTTTTAAAAAAATAGACAATAAAATATGATTTTGAAAATAGACTGTTCAATTTTTTAAAGATAAATACAAGAAAATCACATAATTATAATTATATGTTGATTCTAATTTTTTGTCATAGATAATCTATATACAAGAATTTACAAAATGCATGGTCGGATTATCGTAATGGAAATCGTGGAGAGCACACAGACCCGAACTGCATTCATCCAGTTCACAGTATGAATTGGCAAGAAGCCAATAGGGCCTAAGATTTTTTGAGATCTTAGACTAAACAATAAAATGAGATCTTGTTTTAATAAGAGTGCCAAAATAAAAATAAGGCCCTCATTAATAATTTTTAGATTTTTTTTTTTTTTTTTTGGCAACAATGCTACAGACTCCCAAAAAACACAATCCCCTCGACCCCCATTCACCTGTGATTGGTCTAGAAATGAAAGAAAAAAAAAATAAAAAAAAACAAAAATACATGATTGGTCCAAATCATTTTAGGAGTTATGGGGGTTCCCAACTTTAGTGGTCTCAATCATTAATCTTTTTTTTAAAGGCGGGTGGTAATATGTGATCTAATGGTTGAGCCATTTGAGAGATCCTTGGCTGCCCTAGGTCAAAAACATTGAATTCATAAAATAAATAAACTATGATTGCTAAAACATGTGCAATATCTATTTAGGAAGAGAATTAAGAAATGGAAAGATTTACTTGTTTGTGATTAGACCTAAATCTACTGATAAACATGTCTAGCTACCAGTCTTACTTAGAACACAAATGTTTTGAACAACATTTGCAATATGATTTGAACTTTTGTTTTAAAATTTCGAAAATGACCTATAGTCTAGTATAATATAGAATTTGTGTATAAATCTTTCTATTGAATTAGTCTCAAATCCAACAAGTCATGCATAAATTATTATTATTATTATTATTATTATTATTATTATTGTGCTAGATTTGAAGTTATGTTTACTATAATTCATATGATGGACAAATTTTGGTTTGATGGGGTGGAAATGTTTTCTACATTTAGGTGTGTGGATTCAGAGTCATTAACAGAAAATAAATTTATTTGGATAGAAAAAAGTTTTTTTATTTTTAAAATGTAAAAAATGTTTTCCAAAATAAAATCTTACCGATACTACCACTATCACCGTCATCTCTAGCCACAACCTGCACCACGTTACCACCGCCGCTACTACCACTATTAACACTACTATTAACACATTAATTTCAAAGTTCAAAGACATTTTCTATCAAAACAAAATGAAACGCTACTCTACGGAGCATATACTAGATGATCCACAACTTTAGATGTTGGATCTATTAAAGAAGATAAAATTATGGGATAACGAAATTTAAAAGTAAAGAAACCTATCTTTAGGTATGATCCTTCAAATAAATTGACACATTTTATTGTAATAGTAATATGAAAGTCAATTTTTGACATGTTAGTGTTAAAAAAAATGTTATAGTTTAATTATTATGCGTTAATAGTGTAAATCTTATTTTGTTTATTTTCTTCCCAAAATGTCAAATTAAAATACTATTTATAGACCCCATCATGAGAGAGAAAAAACTTTGCCAAATTTTATCAATTGCAAAACATTATGCCAAATAGAATATAAGATTTGACAATATTATAATTTAGTCCGAATAATTACAGATCATTAGAATGAAATTTTTGACATATGTTATGTTATACCACTCAAGTTGCTCTAACAAACATTGCAATTGACCTATGGTCAAATTTGTTCAACCAAATTCAGTATCTGATCTAAATATAGGTGTTGATGAAAATCATTTTCTCCTTTTAATTTTATTTGATGTGGGTCATTTCATTTGCATCTATATACATTTTTTTGTGATTTCTCATAATCTTTTGAATGTCAAGCCGCCTATGGACGGATCGAGAATCTGCGAGGGCTCAAGGCGATTCTTCTTGTGAGTCGAACGACGTCGTTTCATGCATATTCAACCAAAAAAAAAAAGGCGGAAAGTTTGGTTTTTAGGAGGCTTGAACCCAGACAAATTGGAAAGCAAAAGCGTACTCAACCACTCTGCTACTTACTCTCCTCATATATATTGTGGATATATATTATATTTATTACAATTTTTATTCCAGCATAAAAAAAAATTTACAATCTGCTTTTACTACAATCTCTATTCCAGCGTAAAAAAAAAAAATTACAATCTGCTATTACTCCAATTTGTGTTTCAGCATTAAAAAAATATTTACAATTTGCTATTACTACAATAGATTGTATTCCTGCATTAAAAAAAAAAAAATTACAATCTGCAGCCATAATAAAGCTTATAAAATAAAACACAAATAAAATAAAACATAATAACAGTGATTTCTCCTTAAATAAACCTTGAATCGATATCTAATTTGTACAATTTGATGCTCTATTATGTATCAAACACAAATAAAATAAAACATAATAACAGTGGAAAAGATTTATTTTGTGTTTGATACACAACAGGGCATCAAATTGTGAAGATTGAAATTTTATTTTGAAGATGGAAATGATTTTTTTAATTTTATTTTACAAGCTTTATTATGGTTGCAGATTGTAAATTTTTTTTTTTATGCAGGAATATAGATTGTAAATATTTTTTTAATGCTGAAATACAGATTCAAGTAATAGCAGATTGTAATTTTTTATTTATTTATGCTGGAATAGAGATTGTAGAAAGGGCGATCGCAAATTTTTTTATGCTGAAATAAAGATTGTAATAAATATAATATATATCCACAATATTTATGAGGAGAATAAGTAGCACAGCGGTTGAGGTCTCTGTACTTTAGTCAACTTGTTCGGGTTCAAGCTTCTTAAAAACCAAACTTTCCTTCGTTTTCTTTTTTTTTTTTTTTTGGTTGAATATGCAGGAAACGACGTCGCTTCGCTCACAGAAGAATCGCCGTGAGCCCTCAAGCAAGACCTCGATCCCCTATGGACGGACCCTAAAAGTTAAGGCCTAGGACTAGGTTCTTGTGCTTTGACTGGTCAACAGACTAAACTTAGACTGGCCCATTCTAGACTTCTAAAGCCCAAGCCCTACACATGGGCGAAGTCCCATATTTGGTCCAATTGGTATCTAAATTCAAACTTTTTATTGAATTCAAAATTGTTTGGAAAAGAATAAGAGGTTACAACGCAATATTTGGGGTTTATAAGTTGGGTCTTGGGTTGAAGTAAATAAAATATAAGAAGAAAAAAAAGATATTTTACTTTATCCTTACTCAATTATGTGTTTTTTCCTCAAAGAGTTTATGAAGTAAATAAGGTCCAATGGAAGGGTTTTACTAAATTTCCTAATGTTGTTTGCATATTGTTTTTCTGTTTACATATTCGAATTAGAAAGAAACATGTTATTGAGAAAATCCATAATGAGGGCAACCTCTTGCTAGTCTTAAAAACAATTTTGAAATACCAACTTCCATTCAAATGGTTGCAAGGGGAATCACCAAACTCAAATTCAAAAGAAAGCTTGTACTTTGTAGAATTAAAACTTCATTCTTGGCCTCTTTTTAACCATTTGCCTCCTCTCTTGTCACTTTTGATTCCTCTCCTTTGATATGATATTCTTGCAAGGATAAAAGTAATTACTCTTAAAAAGCAATTACACGCAAATCTTGTGCTTTCCTAAAGCGAGAAAGAGTCAAGTTTGAAGTGTCTGGTTTTTAACTAATAACCTCAACCCCCCAACTCTTTGTGCCTACTTTTTTACCTAACTCACTCTCAATATGTTAATGTGGGCTATATACCATTGTTATAAGGTGAATTTACTCCAATTTATTTTAATTCTAATGATCTATTTCCTTCATTGTTTAGGTATTTGTGTGTGAATCATTTATAAAATAAAAGTAAAAAAAAAAAAATAGATTGATCTAATAACGTTAGTCACATAATTTTCTTATTTTTATCTTAAAATAAATGAACAAATATGATTTTAAAAGTAGAGCATTTATTTTTTTTAAAAAAAATAAGAGAATGGAATCATATAGTTATGATTATCAGCTTAATTTAATTTTATTCATAAATGATCTATAAATAGTAACGTGGAAAAAAAAATTGAACAAAACAAATGATAAGAATGAGACCGCGTAGAGTTGAATTTGTTAAAACAATTCTAGTGGAGCTTCTACCTGCACAATAACTCCTTTCACATTTTCTAGTTGCACCCTTCTTCAAAATTTTAAATTTATACTTTATCTCATTATACCTCACATTATTCAAAATATATACTCATGCGTAACGTTTTGTCTTATCTTTACACTTTCTAAACCCTAAGGCCTGTTTGATTCCGTAATATAAAGGTTGTGATTGTATATTGTATACTGTGAGGTTCACATATTCCATATTTGTAATTTTTTTTTTAGAGAAGATATAATATACTGTGGGATTGTATATCGCCCAAAATTAGTGAATGTACAGGGAATGTTTGGGAATCCAAGTTTGAGGCTAAAATAGCCTCAAATACTAAAAAAGCCAAACAACCTCAAATACTAATGATTTATATTTTTTAAAAAAAACAAACATCAGTGGGATAGCCTACACTGTCACATTGATAGTGTAGGCATAGTGTAGTGACAGCTCAGTCCCACAGGCTGAAATGACAAATTTACTCCTTTAGATCAATTTTGGAAAAAGTGAGGTTAGGGACAAATTTGTCATTTCAGCCTCAAACATCATTTCAAACACATTTTTCAATATAACAATTTAAATAAAAATCCATCATATCTCTCCAAACACAAAATTTAAAATAGTCTACTAAAATAGGCAAAAAGCCTAAAAAGTAGTCACTTCCCAAACACCTACACAATACTACTCTCCCCCCATTATATCATATCTCCTGGTCTGGTGTAGACACCCCATTTTTGACCGACCTTAAGACTCAGACGTCACCGATTGAGCGCTTGGTGATGTTGCATATCGTGCTCGTTCAGAAGTCTCAGAGTCGCGGCCGTGCGCCCTGCCTCCGGACTTCCGAACTCTCTTCTGTGCCTTGCCTCGGTTTGCGAACCAGACTCGGTTTTCTCTGTTTTCTTTCCTGAGGGAAGGGAGTGGTCCTGTAGGCTATCTCTCGGTGGCTGTGGGCTACATTTCATGGCCGTAGGCCATTTTGCCCATTTCGGAGCCCGGTTCCCGGTTTTCGGGACCGTCAGGCCGTGTGCCTCGGCTCGGGACCGCCCAACCATCTCCGATTTCTCCGGTTTTTGGCATGCACCTCTGTTTTATCATACCGAGGGACACTGGGGCCTCTGGTACCCACTTCGCGGCCGTACGCCACTTTCGGTGCTTACAGCCGGTTTTCGGGACCCCGAACCGCGCGGTTTAGGCCCCGAGCATTCATTTTGTATCGGTTTTTGTTCAATTTTGGCAGGTACCTCTATTTTAGCATCAAGAAGATCACTGGAGGGTGGGAGGCCAGCAATTGTTCCAGAAAACCAATTTCGCTTCTCCGGCGCCCGTTTTGCTCACTTCCGGGCCAATGTTGAACACCCTGGGGATATTTTCTTCCAACCAAAGCTACATATTTGTGATGAGGGGACATGGGAGGACCCTAAAAGTGCATGGTCGGCCAGTAATTGTGAATTTCATTTTTGAGCCTCTCCTTCAAATGCAATGTTGTGACTCCTGTTCCAGTGTTGCCAGATTCCAGCCTTGGATCCTTGTTCTACACACATGGGAGGACACCAAAAAGTGGTGGTCGACCAGTAATTGTTAATTTCACTTTTGAGCCTCTCCTTCAAGTTCTATGTTGTGACTCTTGTTTCAGTGTTGCCAGATTCCAAACCTGGGGCCTTATTCTACATACTTGGGAGGACCCTAAACCTTGGTGGTCGGCCAGAAATTTTTGACTTCATTTTTTGGGCCATGGCCGGCCGGGGAGTGGTGGCCGACCGGTTGGGGTGGCCGGCCACCTTCCAGAACCACTGGCCGACTTTACCTTTCAACTCTTTCTTTGTCAGGATATTTTTGCAAAATATCTCCCCTCGAGATATTTTGGGAGGAAATTTGCCTCCATTTCCTCCCCTTTACACCCTTTCTTGCCTATTTAAAGGGCTGCCCTCCTCCTTTGCTAGGGTTAGAAATTTTGGTCTCAAATACCTCTCTCTCAAAACCTCCATTTTCTATCTCCAAAACTCAAAAACCCTCAAGCATCTAGGCCAATCCTTCATCAACCATAAGCACCACCATCAACAACTCCATTTTCAGCAAGGGAGTGATTTTCAGAGGCCAACAAGCAACAATTTCAAGTCAAGAAGCCACCAAAGTTGGATCTCCAAGGGTAAGCCTCTAAATCCCTTTTTCTAGCATTATTTTCTATCAATTCTGTACCCTATTTCCCTTTTGTTTTGGGCTTTGACCCCTACTGGTTTTGTGCTTATTTTGAGCCCCTCTACAACATTGTAGAAGGGCTCAACCTCACTTGGTGCCTCTATCATACACCTCTTTCAATATCACCCTTTATGCCAATTAATTGCACGCTTTGTTAGGCTTGCTTAGCCTCTGTTTTCAGCCTTCATCAGGCTTAGAAAATGTCTTATTTTGGCCCATTCTTCATATTTTGTTAAGGGTCCGAAGTTGTTTGGTGTATGCTTATGGTACCTTGTGTTATAGCCTTCATTGGCTCATTATTTTGCATGCTTTGTTTATCATATCTACACACTGAATTGGGGGATGTAATCTTTTGTAAATATGCATATTTTTGGTCCCTCTTTAATGTTGTAGAACTGTTTTTTTTGGTTTGAGCATTTTATATACTACTTGCTTTGTAATTCCCCTCTTTTCCCCCATTTTTGCATGCCATTGTTGCCATATCTATGCTCACAATTTGGCCATGTTTTGTACTGAAAAGATGCTATTTTTGGGGCTGCCTTGCTACTGTTTTTGCTTTCATGTACCAATTTTTTATGTTTAGCATAGTCAGGCCATTTCGGTACTTAAAATCACATTTCGGGTGATTTCATGCATTGATTGTCATTTCGTATCATTTGGGCTGTTTTCCCTTCATTTAGCTGCTGAAATTTGGTTTGCATGCTGCATATCATTTTCCACGTCATTTCATGCCTTAGTGCATTGCCTCGGTTTATGCGTCTGAGCACGCACTTCGAGGCACTCCGTTTTCATTCATTGGCTTCCTATGTGAGTAGGCTGAGGCTCTCTCATGTTGGTATAAGCCCATCATTGCATTTCTGTACCATTTTCATGCTTGTATATCATCGCCTCGGTTTTGCGTGTCGTGACACGCACTTTGAGGCACCTCTGTTTTATCCGACGGCAGCCTATGTGAGTGCGGCTGAAGCTCTCTCATGTTGGAATAAGCCCATCATTGCATTCCGTATGCCATTTCATACATTCCTCGGTTTTGCGTGCTGCAGCACGATTTCGAGGCGCATCTTTTTATCCGACGGCACTTATGTGAGGCTCTCTCATGTTGGCGTAAGCCCATCATTGCATGCCATATGCCATTTTACATCATCGCCTCGGTTTGCGTGCCTGTGGGCACGCATTTCGAGACACTTCAGATTTATCCGATTCGCATATCACATCATCGCCTCGGCTTGCGTGCCTATGGGCACGCATTTCGAGACACTTCAGATTTATCCGATTCGCATGTCACATCATCGCCTCGGCTTGCGTGCCTATGGGCACGCATTTCGAGACACTTCGGTTTTATCCGATTTCCATTCCATACATTCCTCGGTTTGCGTGCCCGTGGGCACGCATTTCGAGGCATCTCATTTTCATCTGCATTGTGCATACTAGGTTGTATCTTAGATTGCATCCATGTATTTTCTCGGTATGCGTGCCTGCGGGCACGCATTTCGAGACATCTCATTTTCATATTTTAGTTGCATTCATGCATATCATGCATATTGCATCGTGTTCGGGATAGGAGTTAGCCCGGGCACGGGAAACGAGGCGCGTTCCGTACTCCGAGTGACGGAACGGGTCTCAATTCCCAAGTCACCGACGCTCCGGATTACCCATGATGGAGTTAGGCTTTGTTGTAGCATTCATCTGCATTAACCCCATATTGAGTTGTGCAATTCGGATCCTCGGCCATCATGCATCGATATGCGTGATTGGTGGCACGAGGATCGAGGCATGCATATATTTGTGAAATACACTGCTATGCCCTTTTCCTGCTCTCTGTTACAGCAAAATCAAGAATCAGCAACTTTTCGGGACTTGGCACGCATTTCGAGAAAAATTGCGAACAGAGGCTAATTGGGGCATCCCAGTGGATTTCCGCGCCAGAGCAGCCCGGCATACATTATTCATCAGAAGCGAGGCAGTCCCTGGCTTACATGCCAGTTTTACTTTTTTGTAGTTAATCTGTCAATTAATTAGAAATCTGTATATTTGGACTGTATTATTCTTTTATTTCGGACTGTATTATTATTTATTCGGACCCTCTGCGCGAGGGCAAAATTGTAATAAGTGTGGGTGAGTGTGATGTATGTCTTCCAACCCCACGTCTTTCTCCCTTTTATTTACCTGCTTACGATGGTTAGATATAGGGCATATTTCAATTAGCATACGATGTAATGACATGTTTGCATCATTCATCATTTTGCACGCACTGACTCGGCGCATCATACAAACTGCATTTGTATTTCAATTCCAAATTGAATACATGTTAGCTGTAGCATTCCATATGCCATGTTTAGAATAGCCGAGCCTGCTATAGTTGCATATTTGCATGTGTTGCATTAGGCATTTCAGCACATTTAGGATCATGCATGATTTCTAATCAGTTTCCTGTTTTGGCTTGGAGTACTCGGTGAGTTTTATGCTTTAGCATCCTTGCATGCGTGTGAGTGCTGCCATGATAGCATGCTTACTATGAGGCTATGTGCTTATATGATATAACTGCCTTAAATGCCTGTGGGTGGAGGTTGAGTTATCTGAATTGGACAAATCATTGACTGTTTGTTTTAAGCCCACTAGATAGTGGCAAAATCATGTTTTCTAAGCCCACCCGAGGGTGGCAAATCCACGTCTTAGCCTACTTGCGGGTAGCACCATCAAACCATTTTCAAACAAACAAACATGAGATGTTCAGTTCCAATTCAGCGATTCATTTATACTTGTATCTTTGTGCATCACATAGTAACCTAGGCTAATAACCGGAATAAGAACATACAATGTTTTCAAAAACAGATATCATGGTTAGTAGAGGCCGGTCTTTGACCGGGCGAGCGGGGGTGCTCACGATGTGACCTTCCCCAATCGTACCCAAGTTCCCGAGCCAACTTTGGTGATGATGGACACGTGGGCTTTGGCACCGAGTTAGGGTTTCCTAAATTTCCCATTTTAAAAATATTTAGGTGGCGACTCTGTTATCTGGCAAAGCAGTCCATGTTTGGCACTTCTTTCAAAAAAATCTGTTTTTCTTCAAAACGATTTGCCGGATTTGGACTCTTTGGTTCAAGATTTGGAACCGCGACAAAATCGAGTCCGAACTGTAGCGAGGTCCCTCGCGGGCAATGTTACAGTTTCTGGCAACTCTGCTGGGGAGTTAGAGAACTTGACTCGAACTCATGATATCTAGTTTTGACTACATTTGTGTGTTTCTTTGCATTGCATTTGCATTGGTGCGCCTAGGACACCGTGTTTGCCATATGCCATTCCCGAACGATTTGCCGGAGGCTTGTCTTGTCAAGGCATGTCCATAAGGCTGATCGGCTCGGCTCGGACGACATGGGAACACAAACCCGGTTTTTGGGGCACCCTTGACCATTCGACCTAGTGCATATTCGGATCCATAGTGACCATTCCAAACTAGGGCAAAGTTGCTTACCCGTTTATAGGTTGTTTGAAACATTGCGTCGCGTAGTGAAACCCTAGCTCGACAAAATAGGGCGAAACCCTACCCCAACATAGGGGTGTTTTCAACTCTCACTTATCGCTATGTGCTTGTTAGAGTCGTCTCTGAGAATGTATGTATCGATTGAGTTTGGGCATCGAACTGCGGGCATCATCCAAAGATTCGAGAATCGGTTATGCGGATATCGATTGATTTAGAAACGATGATAGGAGCGATGATCGATGGTTGAGGATGGTGTATTTCGGCTTATCAAAGCTGCGTGTTGTATGCTTTCATTGTGCGTTGTGTGTATTTAAATTAAGCTGTTATGCTGCCCGTTTTTCTGGTCATTTATTTCCTTTTTGCTTTATTATCTTTTTGCTAGGGCAGGTTTGTAGCACGATTGCTTCCGAGCCAGTCGATACTCCCCAAGCAATTTGGACATGAGGTCGCCGACTCAACCGATCCGAGGATCTAGTTGACGGACATCCAGTGTTCCACTCTTTACCCCCAGTCACCAGAAGAAGGTCGAGAAGGCACAGTGTGTCAGAGCACGGATCACCGGAACAGCAGTCTACTCTAGTGTCGAACGATCGGGTTCGATTCTGTTTACGCTATAGAGATACACTTGCGGTTATTCAGATGGAACAACGAATCCAACAATGGAGGCGATGATCGCCCGGATGAATGAGAGCATGAAACAAATGCAAGATGATGCTATCCGCCAGGCGGAATTTTCCAAACAGCAGGCCGGTGTCATGGCCCAACAGATCGGTGATCACCCAGTTACAACAATGAAACGCCGCATCTGCTTCACACCAGGTCCCTCCTCCACTAGGGGCACATCAGGTTCCTCCTCCACCCGGGGTCCCATTACCTGAGCAAATATTTACTGACCAGAATGCTCCTCCAAATCCCCAGAATACCCAGAACACCCAGAATACCCTCCCAAATCCACAGAACGCTCTGCCAAATTTCCAAAACACCCAAGAGGACACGGGTCTTCCAACGGGGCTGGCTCCGCCCCCGCTTCAGCCGCAACTGTCCAAAAATATTACACCCAATCACCCGGACTCTCCATTCGAGTTCGAGGTGGACGAACGACTCGAAATTGAGCAAGTTGGAAAAGCTCTTCAAGAAATCACGGGGTGAAGGCCATCCCAGATATTGAAGACGGCTACCGATGTGGCCGTAACATTCTTGAGACGATTTAAAATGCCCCAGATCGATCGCTTTGATGGATCCGGGACCCCATGGTTCATCTACGGTTTTTGAGATATCTTGAGGCCAATGGGCCTAACGGACTACTGATACTCTCCTTTGTTTGGCGAACCTCGTCAGTGGCCGCCAACCGGTATGCAAAGTTGGATAATGATGTCAAGAGGAATTGGGATGAAATGGTCAAGCCTTCGCGCATAATATTCATATAATACTCAAATCGAGATTACAACACGTGATCTCGAGACAACAAGCGAGAACGAAAGAGACTTTCTCGATTTTGTTACTCGGTGGAGAGCCAAGGCATCGATGATGACCTTGAGGCCAACCGATAAAGATCAAATTCGGATGATTGTGCGCAATCTCCAACCGAGGCTTATCGTAAAATGATTGTAGTTCCCTTCCCCACCTTCGCAGACTTACACGATATGGGGGTGCAAATTGAGGATGCCATGAAGCAAGGGTTGATTGATCAGGATCGGGAGCAGCCCCGAAGAACATTCAATCGTAATAACAATGCGAGCCCGAGCGGCTCTACCAATGCAAGAACTTCAGAGGTCGGAATGGTCACCACCAATCCCCCTCCCCAACCAAGGCCCGCAGCGGCCACACCTTTTTCTGATGCATCTGGGAGCAGTAACCAAGCTCCAAGATACCAATCCAGGGGTCAACGAACCTTCTCTCCACTACATATGCCTTTGACCAAAGTCCTCGGGGTTCTAGTCAGAAAAGGGCATCTGAAACCCTTGGAACCGAGGCCCCCTCCAAATCCACTCCCCCCTTCCCACCACCCACCCCAACATTGCAAATACCACCGGCTGACATGGTCATGATCGTCCAATGTTACAGGCTGCGTCATGAGATTCAAGATCTCATTGACAAAACATCATTTTACCTCCCGAGCGACCCAGCGTTACAACCAACCCACTCCCAGCACATAACCAAGATCCACCCAAAAGAATCAATCTCATCCAGACTGGGGACGTGTCTTACGACCCTAGTATCTACATTACTCCTCCCACTTACCCAAGCCGAGGTGATCCTTCTGATAAGCGACTTGTGCATGATGGACACCTCCACAACCCAACTGAGCCAAAGGTGGTGACCACGAAAATGGAATGGGGCAGTCAGAGGAAACACAACCGTTGAGTCTGGGGTGGAGCGGTCGAGAATTTAGCTGGCGAGTTTATGATCCGAGTGGATATATCTTGTCAATGAGCCACCTAAGCCGAGTGTGGGGCAGAGGAAGAATTGAATTGTATGATCAGGGGGACAAACTTGAATCGGGGGATGATCGACAACGGTGGAAGAGGACTTCACCTCCGGTTTTCAATGACCAAGAATCGGGGCGATCAATTAAGCGGTTCGAATCTGAGTCGCCAAGTCGTCGGGTGGTTGGATGATCAGCCAGATATTGTACCATTTGTGGCCGGAAGGGCCGAGGGTCAGATTGCATTGCCGGAAAGCGCCGGTACGAAGAATTTCGCTCAGGAACAAGACATTTTGAAAACCGAACAATTAACACTGGAGGAACAAGAAAAGAAATGGGATTCTGAGAGGATCCGAAAAGCAAAGAACCATGAGGAGGTTGAGAATGCTGTGAGCACAAAAATTGAACATGCTGTGAGCATGTGGGAGGAAAATGCTGAGGGCGCAAACAAGCCGGAACCAGACAGGTGCCTGCTAGATGCTAATGGAATGTGGTGGGAAGACGACGACTTGTATCTCGCCCACACAGACGAAGATTGGGCGGGTGGCCAACCAGACAGCACCTGGTACCTCGAAGAGGTGGACCATATGACTAGAAGTGGGCGGTATTTCAAGCCCTCACACCTTGATCAACCCGAGGCATCAGGGAAAGATAAAGAAGCGGAGAAGCAGAGGGAGAAGCAAGTTGAAGAAGAGGCTGTACTGAAGCAGTTAAAGAAAATACAAGCAGACATCTCCATCTGGGGACTGCTTATGGCTTCAAGGGTGCACAGACAGGCTGTCCTCTCTGCTATGGACAAAGCCAAACTCTCTATCGAAACTACGCCAGAACAACTAGTTGGGCTAGTCTTTCCGGGAGGAGGTTCCCCGGCTTTGACCTTTTCGGATAAGGAATTGCCGCCTGAGGGCGCGGATCATAATAGACCCCTCTACGTCTCTGTAGAATGCAAGGACAAGTGGATTCCGGTAGTACTTGTTGATACCGGGTCCGCTATTAATGTCTGCCCGGCCAGAACGGCGTATGTAATTGGGTTAAAGCCTGCGGACTTCACACCGACTACTCAAGTGATCAGAGCCTACGACAATACAAGTAGGGATGTCACGGGACGATAAAATCCAAACCAAGATTGGGCTGGACAACACGAGGTAGATTTTCATGTCTTGGAGGTCCCTGCATCTTTTAACATGCTTTTAGGCGACCACAGGTTGCATCGGTGAAAGGTGTCTCATCTACTCTACATCAAATGGTGAAATACCCCTATGGAAAGGGAGTAGCCATTGTTTTTGGGAATTCATCAATCCATCCTCCTCAGGAGTATCTCCGATCTGGAGAGCGACCACGGCAGGGAAGACATGTTCATACCAGGATTTTCTTTGGCTGAGGCCGGGGTGGTGCGAAATTTTATGGCTGTGAATGAGGGTGTATATACGGTAGCTCAAGCCGTCTACCTCATGAACAAGCTACAACATATCCGGGATGGGATTGGGAAAAGCGGCGAGGAAAGGGTCGCGGCGTTGGCGAAGTGCCACACAATCCACATACCTTTGGATTGGGTTATCGCCCACCAAAGAAGATTAGGCGAGAAGGAAAGAAATGGCGATGAGCGAGCGAAGCGGTGGGAAGCCTTTGAGCTAATGCATAGGCCCATCCAGTACCTGAGCAGACGCTTTGTCCGGGAGAAGACTTTCCATTTTGCGGCTTTCGAGCCATGGTTCAACGCGGAAGAAGCGGCGTGCAGGTTTCAAATTTTCTTCGACACCGCAACTATCCGGGATGAGCGTTGCCCAGAGCGAGCAGACCCAACAACCGAAATTTGGCGAGAATAAAGGCGAGGATTACGAGGGCACGGAATTGGAAATGGGGTAAGCAGCATGTCTCCTCTCGATCCTCCGTCGACCAAGATTGCTTGGGAATAACTTCATGGTTTCCATGATTGGGGATGAAAGCAGTGCGAGCCGACCGGCCTATCTTGGATGCATCAATCGCCCTCTCTCACTTGGCGATCTGAGGAGGATTTTTGTCCAGGCGGCAAGATTGGTGGTGGTAGCCGAATCTAATTCCACCGAGTCTGTGAGTCGGAATCGAGTTCAGCTCGTGAGTCTGAGTCTGGTACTCTAGGGTGTCAACCCGGATGCCGATCTGTCAGTCGTCTTTTTCCTTTTCATTTGAGTCTGTTGTAACCGATGAATTGGATGATTTGGATGTGCCTAATGAGAATGAACTGTCTGTGATTTCCGAGTATTTTTCTGTACCCCTAATTTATTGCATTAATTCAGACTTTCAAAATTTTGATCAAAACGACGAGGACGAAGTTCCTCCGGTTTTGCAACGTCTAATTGAGCAAGAGCAAGAGAGATTTGTTAAGCCATTAATGGATGAAATCATTTCCGTGAACATTGGTACTGAGGAGGACCCGCGGCTGGTCCAAATCGGGTCCACGTTGTCTTCGGAGGAACGCGAGCGCTTAGTCGCTTTATTAAAAGATTTCAAAGATGTTTTTTCGTGGTCCTCGAAGACATGCACAGAATCGATCCGAGATTGTCTGACATCGGATCCCCTTGACCCGAGGCCCGACGCATTAGCGAAACTCGAAGGATCCGCCGGATTGGGCTCTCAAGATTAAGGAAGAGGTCACCAAGCAAATTGACGGGCTTCTCTTTGGTATCTGAGTATCCGACTTGGTTGGCCAACATTGTTCGGTCTTAGAAGAAAGATGGCGGGATCCGGTTGTGTGTAGACTTGAGGATTTGAGCGAGCTAGTCCGAAGGCGACTTTCCCTGCCACACATTGATGAGTTAGTGGACTTCACAAAGGGCATGCATTGCTCTCATTCATGGATGGCTTCTCGGTACAACCAAATAGTAATGGCGCGGAAGACGAGAAAAAGCGCATTCACCACCCGTAGAACATCTTCTAGGGTAATGCCGTTTGGGTTGAAGAACGGGGCTACTTATCAGCAGACGCAACCACAATACTACATGATATGATCCACAAAGAGGTTGAGGTGTGCGTGGGCGACATGATTGTCAAGTCCAAAGAAAGAGGGCCACTACACCGCCTTGCACAAGTTTTCCAAAGGATCGAGGAATTCGGTTCTTGGCTAAACCCTCGAAATGTACATTTGGTGTTCTGGAAAATCTTTGGGGTTCGATTACGCAAAGGGACATCGAGGTCGACCCTTCCAAAATCAAGGCCATCTTAGAAATGCCACCACCGATGACTGAAAAGGAGGTGCGAGGCTTTCTAGGTAAAGTGCAATTCGTAAGACGGTTTATTTCAAAACTAACCTTGACTTGTGAACCACTTTTTGGCCTCCTCAAGAAAGGAAAGAAGTTCCAATGGGACGGCCGATGTCAAAGTTTGTATTTGAGCAGTTAAAGAATATCTCTGAGAACCCACCCGTTTTATCACCACCAGAATCAGGGAAACCGTTGATTTTGTACCTATCAGTGACCGAGACCACAATGGGCTGCATGCTTGCACAAGAATCAGAAGATAAGGTGGAAAGAGCCATCTATTATTTGAGCAAGAAAATCTTTGGAGTATGAGACCGATATACACGCTGGAAAAAGGCTTGCTTAGCTCGGTATGGACTACCGTGAAGGCTGCGGCACTACTGTTAGCTCACTCTGTAATGTTGGTTTCACGACTTGATCCCATCAAATATCTCTTCGAGAAACCAAAGACTTACTGGTAGGCTAGCCCGTTAGTTCTTGTTGCTCTCGAATTTGATCTCACATATGTGACGCAAGTCGATGAAAGGAAGAAGCGATGGCGAGTTCCTTGCGACCACCGGTTGAGAGGATGAAGCGATTGAGTACTTATTCCCGGATGAATCAATTACGCATATCGGCGAAACTTGGACAATGTACTTTGACGGAGCGTCAAATCAGCATGGGTATGGGATAGGAGTGTTGCTGATAGCACCCGACAATTCTCGTATCCCTCTAGCCTTCAAACTCCGGTTCAAAGTCTCAAATAATGAAGCAGAATATGAAGCGTGCATTGCTGGTTTGGAAGCAGCCCTAGAACTAGGGGCAAGACGGCTGGATGTCATTGGGGATTCGAACCTTGTTGTGTCTCAAGCTAAAGGAGACTGGAAAGTTAAAGAGGAAAATATGATCATGTATCACCAAACCTTGGATTTGCTAATTCCTCGGTTTGAAAAGTTAAGTTTTACTCATCTACTAAGAGAAAACAACAAGTTCGCAGACACTTTAGCAACTCTATCATCCATGATAGACATCCTGTGTGGAGTCCGAATGCGTCCAGTCATTATTGACCAGAAATTTGCACCTGCCTATGAGTCGATTGCAGCCATAGATGAAGTTCAGGACGAACACCCTTGGTATTACGACATCTGGAACTTCTTGGAGACAGAAACATACCCGCTAGGGGTAAATGCCAAAGACAAAAGGGCAATAAGAAGGTTGGCCGTTCAGTTCATCATCTGCGGGGGTAAACTGTATAGAAGGGGTCATCTGGGAATGCATAAACTGTGCGTTGATGTAGAAGAGTCGAAGCGTCTGATGGAAGCCATCCATGGAGGAGAGTGTGGAGCACACATGAATGGGGTAATGCTGGCAAGGAAAATCCTCAGACAAGGTTATTACTGGTCCACCATGGAGGAGGATTGTATTGGTTTCGTCCGGCGATGCTATAAGTGTCAAATTCATGCAAATCGCATGAACATCCCGCCGTCAAAGCTGTACAACATGACTTCGCCATGGCCGTTTTCTGTCTGGGGAATTGATGTAATCGGAGCCGTTACGCCGAAGGGATCGAATGGGCATGAGTTCATCTTGGTAGCGATAGATTATTCCACAAAGTGGGTTGAGGCCCAATCTTACGCAGTGTTGAAAGCTTCACACGTTGCAAAATTCATCAGAAACAACATCATCTGTCGCTACGGGGTCCCAAATGAAATAGTTTCAGACAATGGTTCCCACTTCAAGAAAGAGGTGATTGATTTGTTGGAGAAATACAATGTGGCTTTTCATAAGTCATCTACTTATCGGCCGCAAACCAACGGAGCAGTTGAGGCCGCCAACAAGAATATCAAGCGCATACTACAGAAGATGGTGGAAACCTATCGGGACTGGCCAGATAAGCTGCCGTTTGCTCTGTGGGGCTACAGGACTTCGATCAGAACTTCTACTGGGGCAACTCCGTACTCATTGGTCTATGGGATGGAGGCATTACGCCTATTGAGATTGAGGTCCGTCGTTACAGTATTGGCGAGTGCGGATAGCCAAGCGGATTAGCGTGAGCAGATTTGAGAACTCATGCTTTTCGATGAAAGAAGGTTGAAAGCAACATACCACGTCCAAGGTTATCAGCAGAATCGCGGGCTTTTAACAAGAAGGTTAAGTCCGAAATTTGAAAGAAGGAGATTTGGTACTCAAAGACAACCGAGCTCCCATCCACGACCCAAGGGCAAGTTCGCACCTAATTGGAATTTGGTCCTTACATCATCAAGTCAATGCAGTCGAAGTGGAGTGTGGTTACGATGGATCTAGATGGCTTAGAGTTTTCCCAACCGATCAATATGGACAAATTGAAGAAATATTACCCCTGAGAGGCTCGCTGGGCGAAAACCGAAAAAGGCGACCTAGGCAAAATTGAGCATAGAAAATTTGAAATTATAAAAAGCGAGCTCATAAGGTTGAAAACCATAAAGGACGGCCTTGGCAAAAGTTAGAGCGCAAAAGGAGAGTAAAAATACCCGAGCGAACCCAAGCTTGAACTACGTAAGACTTGATTCCCATCTTTGGGATACGTAGGCAGCTTCATCTTGAAGTTCAGTCACAATCTTTTCCCCGATCAACTTTGTCCATTCTGATCATCTCAGTCATCTCTATTCATCAGCATTTATTGTGATCTCCGGTACAGTGTTATTAAGACTATGGGCAACTTCCCGTTGCTATGAATTGCCAAGGCACTTTTCAAACTAGGGGCAACTTTCCAGTTGCTAGGATTCGGGGTTGTGCATCTCAAAGGAGATCTCGGCGTGTCGATTCGATCTATATCGAAAATAGTTTTGAAAAGTTTTAATAAAAGTTGACTTTGTTCAAATTAATCTTTTCACAACTAAGACCATTTTTGGACCAAAGCGGAGAATTTTCAGTACCACAACCTTCAATTTCATTGATTTCAAAATAGAGTTCTTTTGCTCTTGCATACAATTGAAGTTGCTTTTTTTTATTACATTCATAAAGAAAACTTGAAAGTGCTAGTAAAGCAATAAATCTGGGGCATAGTTAAGTCAGGTGTCCCTGCGCCCCCTTCCAGAACTAGTTGAAGCCTCTGATGAGCCTAGGCCCAACTTTGCTTCTTCGTTGAGCCAATCGGCATTCATCGGACAAAGTGCGACTAAAAATAGGCGGGGGCAGGCTCTCTAACTCTCCATCTTGTGACTCTCGAGTCATTGTCTTCTCGAACTGGAAATGTAGCCGGATACTCTATCCCCTCTGGTGGGCAAGTCTGATCATGGCCAAATTAGGCGCGAGAATACGGAATGGGAAATAGAACACCTGATGAGTCAAGCCGATCATCGAATCCCAACTGCGTGACATGCTATAGCTCATTCTTGGGAGATTGAGCCAAGGACAACGCCACGCAATGCGACCGCCGACAAGTTGCACATCCATTCAAACCACCGGCTCTCATCAAGGGCATTGACTAGGCGTTCTTGAAAAGTAGCCGCAATTTGAAGTAAGCGAGGGCAGAGTCCACAACTTGCAATTTATCCATCGACCATATCGGGGAGGGATGAAAAATGAGAGAATAAAGAATAGAGATGTGCGATGAGAGAAAAAGTAAGATAACGGTTTTGTAAGAAAAAAGCAGCCGAGGGCTGAGTGATGTGAGCAAATACATATGTGAGCTTGGGTGGGAAACATTACCTGTAGCAGTAGTGGACTCCCTGCAAACCTGGTTGTCTCCCGGCGGTAGAAGGCATCCAGACCCATCAATGTCTCGGCCAGTGTCATGGCAAGGCAACTCTTTCCTTCCCTCAAGCCTTGAGCAATCTCAATCAAACGAACGTTAGCTCCTCCGGAACCGAGACAAAGCAGAAAATGAGATAGTAGGCACAAGCGGAGGTGTCTTTGAAAGCCTTGCCAATGTGGTTGCTACGATCACCGTGTCGGAGAATCGATGCATCGGGCTCGGGATATCCAACATGCCATCACCAATCAGAGATCTAGCATCATGCGCATTAAGACCGCACATCCGCCCTAAGGCTTGGGCATAGCTAAAATTGAGCTGGGGCAGAATTTCCTCGCCTCGCTCGGACTCTATCAAGGCTTGAAAATCTTCAAAAGTAGGACATACCTCTTGCCCGCCAAAGCTAAAAACGTGCGTCACCGGGTTCCAAAACCTTGCCGCGACATGGAGGAAAGGAAGATGCAGTGGAGTCCGGCCCAACGTGAATAGTGTATTCAAGCCGAAACCCCGGAAATTCAACTTTTCCGAGCCATCCAAAGAAGAAATCCAAGATGTGAGATTTTCTACAAGAAACGCTTCCATTTTTGTGAGAAATGGTGATGAAATGAACAAATTCCAAGGCTGGGGCTTTTATAGAGGGGTAAGACACTATTCAAGGGACACTTGTCAAAATTTTGGAGGTCACGGGAGGGGTGGCCGGCCGGCCACCTATTCTAGTAGGCCGGCCACCCTCTGTTTTCCAAATGCAAAATGTGTTTGGCCCCGCGTTGGTCCTGTTTTGCCCTCTGGAAGGAAGTTTGAAGCATTTCTAGGCATCGGGAATGTCGAAGGCTTTCATTTCTATCAGTTTTGGATACGTTCCATCATCCAGATCGTCTGTCTGGAATACATTTTGTCGTGTTTTTGCTTATCGAGTTGTTGCTTTGTTTATCGAGTTGTAAGTTTGTCGAAATAAGTATTTTATGTTTTGAGTTGTTACCTTTTGGTTACACAATTTTGTTAAAGTCTTGTTTATTGAGTCGTTAACAATATTGTACTTTGCTTATCGAGTTGTAAACTTGCTAAGATTCTGTTATTCCTTAGCGGGTTGGTTTGTTTTGATTTGTTGCGTCGGTTCATTACCTGACCCGGTGAATACATGAGGCACATTTTCATTCAATTCCATTTTGTACAAAATAAAATAATGCGATGCAATGCTGAGAATTTCAAATACAAACATCTTTTCAAAAGCTGTTTCATTCCATCATGTTTTTTTTTACAACAAAATAAAAGGTACAAGTTTTACAGAAAATAAAACTGCCTAATAATGTGCAAAGTGCTACAAACTACTAGCCAAAAAGTAAAATAAAGCAAGAATGGCATCAGTGTCCTCGGGAACGGGAATGAGGAGGCCCTCTCATCCTCTTCTGCGGAATAATCTCTGCATCATCATCACCATCCGGATCAGAGCTGTCATCCTCCGGATCCCCCTCGGGCTCGTCTCCACTCCCGGAACCAAGACCGGAGCCTCCCTCCCCAGGAGATGTCTCTGACACACGATCTGCGACCTCCTCCTCCTCATCCTCGACAATGGGTGCCCTGCGTCTGCGAGACGACCACCTCCTCGAGCTCCTCGGTAAGGCCGGATGGCCCGGCTCCTCGGGGCCCAGTACCTCAGTAGGTCTAACACCTCGACCTCCCCGAGAAGGCCCGGGTGGCCCCCCTCGGGCCGAAGCATATACGGGAGGCATCTGAAAATGAAAAGTGCAATACATCAGTTCAAACATAAAAAGCAGGTGCAAGTACAGTATGTGAGTAGGGTGCGTGCGGATGTGTTCTACATACTATCAATCTGTGAGAATGTTTAAAACCAGAGCGTTATCACAAATATGATGAATGCAAGAGAGATGAAGGATACCTGGAAGCCCATGATGGACATCTGTGCCTCTCTACGCAGGACCATCCCCTCAAGTGAGGCCATCACCCCGAGCATTTGGTCTATGTACTCCCGAGGTGGCTGCAGACAAGCTCAACTCATCAATAAATAAACAAGCGCCGGAATGTGCGTGTGACAAATGAAAATGGTAGAACATACTGGGTGGTGAGTCGGGATCACGACATATACGTGGCATCGGAGGCTCCATAGGGATGGGAATCAGATAGTCCCATCGCCAACTCGTCAACTCGATCGGCATATCGGCCATCGGGATGATCGAGTCGGAGGGATCGGAGGAATCGATCGCCTCTACCTCTAGATGCACCACTGCTAGAAGAGGGATGTCTGCGGCAGACGCAACTCGAAGATGGTGCGCCCGGTGGGCCTCGATGGTGGAGCCCGTACTCCGTCAAGGGGCATCGAATATCTTGGCGATAGGTGGCGTAGTTCCCTCAATGAGATGTAATAAAGCATCGCGCCTGCATGTCCCTAATGTCCTCCTCGATGAATAGCACAGCCGGCGATCCGCATAGTGGATGGAGGCCTGCGGGAGGTCTGAGAATCATACCTCAAACTCGACGAAAGCGTTCCCGAGAACCAGGCCCTACCAACTGGTCCCTCGAGCAGGAACCTATACTGGGAACTAGTCGACCCTCCGGGGTACTGATTTTCGAGATCATCGCCGAAGACTGCCCAGGGTTGCCAAGTGATCTGCGGATAACCAGTGTACAAATCAACCAGAAATCAAGGATATGCAAAGCGGATCGAAGATGAAAATGAAAGGAACCGAGAGTTCTGAAATACCTCTGTCGCCCTCACGATTAATAAATCTTGTCATGAGATGGAAGAGAGTCTCTCGAGGCCTCGATAAGTGCTCGCCCTCAAACATCAAAGAAAACGGAGTCCTAGGAGGTCCTGCCACCTCCATCTCCGGAGCCAATGTGGGGAAATATGCATATATCCATAGCTGAGAAAAGCAGTGCGGAATGTGAACACAAAGTGCTAAAAGGCAGAATATAGAGTGCAAAGTGCGCCGTGTGTGCAGTGAACAAGTAATGAGGAGCAAAAATGTAAATCAAGAGAACGGAATGTACCTCCCAAGCTCTCCAGTAGGCGCCGAGTAAGTCCCCCCGCGTGCGAGAAACTGCGCTCATGTAGCAATAAAGGGTAGCCGGGCAGTAGCCGCCAATCATCTTGACCGACTGTGATAGGTCTACCGAGGCCTTCGATAGATACAACCCGACCATGTTCCCTCTATCGGCAAGCAGTGGTGCCAAAGAGAAACATGAGGAAACCACGTATCTTGCTTTCGACCTCCTCGGAGACTCAGGCTCCATCTGTGGCCGCCGGAAATGGGAAGAGAACCAAGTATACCGAACTCTCCCGGTACCTCTGTCTCTGATGGGCCCCAATAGATGCATCAAGCGACCTCCCACGACCCATATCCTCGTCGTAGGGAATGGGTCCACCGCCTAGGTCTAGGCGGTGAGCATAGCGAAGTCGGTGGGGTCATGGTCATATCCTGATCATGAGAAAAATGGAAAGAATTGGTGGTGTCCCACCATCTCTCCAGAGCGACAAATAATGTCCCTCTTGATAAGGCAGTGTGATAACCCCCTGCAGAATGGTCCGAATCCTGCGAAGTCAACCAAGTCCCGGACAGACTTAGGAAGCTCGGATACCATTCCCTCGGCGGTGGAGCCATATCCTCGCCTTTGTCGAGCGACTGCATTTAGAATGAATCGTGTATCGACAAATGAAGTGAAAATGAGCGTGTGCAAATGAATTGTTTTGAGTGTTCAAATTTGGAAAATCGATTAAGCTGCGTGTTCACTTCAAATCTGAAATTTCTGATGTTGTCCATCTGAGTTTAGTGTGTGTTCTACTCTTAATCGATTGGCAGTGTGTTCACTTCAAATCTGATTGCGTGTTGATACATCGAGTTTAGGGTGTGTGTTCTACTCTTAATCGATTGTGTGTGTTCACTTCAAATCTGGGTGCGTGTTGATTTTGCATCCGAGTTTAGGGTGTGTGTTCTACTCTTAATCGATTAACGTGTGTTCACTTCAAATCTGAGGTGCGTGTTCGATACATCTGAGTTTAGGGTCAGGTTTCTACTCTTAATCGATTAAATTGTGTGTTCACTTCAAATCTGGGCTGCGTGTTCAGTAAATCAGAGTTTGGGACTGTGTTCTACTCTTAATCGATTAAATTGTGTGTTCACTTCAAATCTGGTGCGTGTTCAAGACATCGAGTTTGGGGCTGTGTGTTCTACTCTTAATCGATTAGGTGCGTGTTAAGCTTCAAATCTGGGCGTGTTGATGCATCGAGTTTAGGGTGTGTTCTACTCTTAATCGATTAAACGTGTGTTCACCTCAAATCTGGGTTGCGTGTTCAGAAAATCTGAGTTTGGGACTGTGTGTTCTACTCTTAGTCAGTATGTGCTGTGGGCTCATTTTCAACTTCGGGCTGTGTGTTCGGTGAATCAATGTTTGAATCGTGTGTTCAATTTCTAACTAATGCGTACTATACGTTCACAATCAGGCGATGTATTGTGTGTTCGTGAAATTCAAGTGGCTAAGTCACATGCTCGGGATGCAAATAAAGTACTGTGTCGTAAGCTAAACTGTGTGTCTAAACATGGTGAAGATACAAAATGCACGAAAGATACAGGAAATAAAGTAAAATACCTCTGCATCGTAGGAGAGGTGCTGCTCCGGTTCTCGCAGAAGGAGATCCCCTGGTACCCGATCGTTGAAATCGGTGAAATGACGAAAAACGGCTCGCGGAAGCCTATGTACCGCTGGGGCGTATCGAGCAGGAACAAAAGGGCGAACCCTCGGGGGCAATGTCATAATATCAAAATCATCTCCGGCGCCGGGAAAACCTCCGCCGTGAGGAAAGTGACCCGCCATGTCGAGAAATCTGCAAAGAGAAGCAAAAATGAGCAAAATGGGCCAAAATTGGAAAAAGTCAACAAAAAGTCAACTCCCGGGAAAATTTTCCAAATATTGAGACAAAATTACCTCAAGTGGTGAAAATGAGAAGAGAAGCCCCGAAGTCAAAATTTAGTCGGCTCAAAGTGCTTAAAACTGAAGGATTTCATAGAAACAACTTGTGTGGAAGTAGAGGCGTATAAAATCTTGATCTGAAGAGAAAATGGTGCAGGAGCAAGAGGAGGAGTTTTCACAACTTTGGGAGTAATTTCAGGCAATGGGCAAGCATATATATAGAAATGGCGAAAAAGACCAAAATGCCCTCTTTTGGGCGTGTGGCCAACCACCTAACCTGGCTGGCCGGCCCCTTTACTTTTTGTCCTGGCCGATGGCCTCTCCTAGGGCAATGGGCTGGCCGACCATGGTCCCCACCCCCTCCCCTACCTCTCTGCAAATTTTGAGGAAAATCGGAGTTCCCGGGACCTGAAAAAGTTTAAAAAAAGTGCACTTTCTAGCGCCGAATTGCTTCACCGGAACTTCAATTGCAATTTCTGACATGTGTCTCATCATTATTCATCAAAATCGAGTGTATCCTTTTAAACATGTTGTGACCTCTCCGGAGGTAAACCAGAGGTTGATCGAGTTGTCGAAATGCGAATGCGCGTTTCCCAGCTTATTGTTGCGCAACAAACGGGCGTCCTGATTTATGCTCATTTTGCATTGTTTTGCACGTAATTTGCATTCTCATGAATATTTTGCATTGTCATGCATGATTTCTTGATGTATAATACTTCTGTGCTTAAACATGCATTGTCACGCATTATCTTTTCTCACATTGCGATGCATTCATTCGCCGACACTGCGTGTGTCAAACTTTCAGAATCACAGGAATCACTTTGAATATATGTTGTTGGCATATTGTTCTTGTTGAATTTCTCTATTTTGCAGGCACGATATTGTATGTACGGTTCATTTGAGGCTAGTGCGACCAGACGAATCGCGCAGGTATCGTATCTTCTCAGTGTGAGACGCGACGAGAATTGAATGATTCTCCGCATTCTTAACTGCATGAAATGTAGTTGTTTGCTTTGCATTCTTGCTTAAAACTGTTGCATCTATTTGTCAATACTTGCTTCACATGCCTTTGCACTTGCATGATCACCTGGCTCCGTGCCTATCATTTTGCATTTTGCCCCCTGCCTGCGGGCGCATATCTCTGTTTATCTCGTATGATTGTCTAAGTCTTCGGCCTTGTCAAAAATGGGTCGTCTCTAGGCTTTGACATTCACTCCCGTCACTTCTTGACTTCCGAGTTCTGTCAAAGAGGGGCAACTGTAGACACCCCATTTTTGACTGACCTTAAGACTCAGACGTCACCGATTGAGCGCTTAGTGATGTTGCATATCGTGCTCGTTCAGAAGTCTCAGAGTCGCGGCCGTGCGCCCTGCCTCCGGACTTCCGAACTCTCTTCTGTGCCTTGCCTCGGTTTGCAAACCAGACTCGGTTTTCTCTGTTTTCTTTCCTGAGGGAAGGGAGTGGTCCTGTAGGCTATCTTTCGGTGGCCGTGGGCTACATTTCGTGGCCGTAGGCCATTTTGCCCATTTCGGAGCCCGGTTCCCGGTTTTCGGGACCGTCAGGCCGTGTGCCTCGGCTCGGGACCGCCCAACCATCTCCGATTTCTCCGGTTTTTGGCATGCACCTCTGTTTTATCATACCGAGGGACACTGGGACCTCTGGTACCCACTTCGCGGCCGTACGCCACTTTCGGTGATTACAGCCGATTTTCGGGACCCCAAACCGCGCGGTTTAGGCCCCGAGCATTCCTTTTGTATCGGTTTTTGTTCAATTTTGGAAGGTACCTCTATTTTAGCGTCAAGAAGATCACTGGAGGGTGGGAGGCCAGCAATTGTTCCAGAAAACCAATTTCGCTTCTCCGGCGCCCGTTTTGCTCACTTCCGGGCCAATGTTGAACACCCTGGGGATATTTTCTTCCAACCAAAGCTACATATTTGTGATGAGGGGACATGGGAGGACCCTAAAAGTGCATGGTCGGCCAGTAATTGTGAATTTCATTTTTGAGCCTCTCCTTCAAATGCAATGTTGTGACTCCATTCGGTGTTGCGATTCCACCTTGGATCCTTGTTCTACACACATGGGAGGACACCAAAAAGTGGTGGTCGGCCAGTAATTGTTAATTTCACTTTTGAGCCTCTCCTTCAAGTTCTATGTTGTGACTATTGTTTCAGTGTTGCCAGATTCCAAACCTGGGGCCTTATTCTACATACTTGGGAGGACCCTAAACCTTGGTGGTCGGTCAGAAATTTTTGACTTCATTTTTGGGCCATGGGCGGCCAGGAGTGGGCTTCGACAGGTTGGGGTGGCGGCCGGCCACCTTCCGTGGCCAACCTCGCTTTTCCTCTTCTACAATTGTCCGGATATTTTTTGCAAAATATCTCCCCCTCCGGGGGATATTTTGGGAGGGAAATCTTGCCTCCATTTCCCTCCCCTTTTACACCCTTTCTTGCCTATTTAAAGGGCTGCCCTCCTCCTTTGCTAGGGTTAGAAATTTTGGTCTCAAATACCTCTCTCTCAAAACCTCCATTTTCTATCTCCAAAACTCAAAAAACCCTCAAGCATCTAGGCCAATCCTTCATCAACCCTAAGCACCACCATCAACAACTCCATTTCAGCAGCAAGGGAGTGATTTTCAGAGGCCAACAAGCAACAATTTCAAGTCAAGAAGCCACCAAAGTTGGATCTCCAAGGGTAAGCCTCTAAATCCCTTTTTCTAGCATTATTTTCTATCAATTCTATGCCCTATTTCCCTTTTGTTTTGGGCTTTGACCCCTACTGGTTTTGTGCTTATTTTGAGCCCCTCTACAACATTGTAGAAGGGCTCAACCTCACTTGGTGCCTCTATCATACACCTCTTTCAATATCACCCTTTATGCCAATTAATTGCATGCTTTGTTAGGCTTGCTTAGCCTCTGTTTTCAGCCTTCATCAGGCTTAGAAAATGTCTTATTTTGGCCCATTCTTCATATTTTGTTAAGGGTCCGAAGTTGTTTGGTGTATGCTTATGGTACCTTGTGTTATAGCCTTCATTGGCTCATTATTTTGCATGCTTTGTTTATCATATCTACACACTGAATTGGGGGATGTAATCTTTTGTAAATATGCATATTTTTGGTCCCTCTTTAATGTTGTAGAACTGTTTTTTTTGGTTTGAGCATTGTATATACTACTTGCTTTGTAATTCCCCTATTTTCCCCCATTTTTGCATGCCATTGTTGCCATATCTATGCTCACAATTTGGCCATGTTTTGTACTGAAAAGATGCTATTTTTGGGGCTGCCTTGCTACTGTTTTTGCTTTCATGTACCAATTTTTTATGTTTAGCATAGCCGTAGGCCATTTCGGGTACTTAAAATCACATTTCGGGGTGATTTCATGCATTGATTGTCATTTCGTATCATTTCGGGGCTGTTTTCCCCTTCATTTAGCTGCTGAAATTTGGTTTGCATGCTTGCATATCATTTTCCACGTCATTTCATGCCTTAGTGCATTGCCTCGGTTTGCGTGCCCGTGGGCACGCACTTCGAGGCACTCCGTTTTCATTCATTGGCTTCCTATGTGAGTAGGCTGAGGCTCTCTCATGTTGGTATAAGCCCATCATTGCATTTCTGTACCATTTTCATGCTTGTATATCATCGCCTCGGTTTGCGTGTCCGTGGACACGCACTTTGAGGCACCTCTGTTTTATCCGACGGCAGCCTATGTGAGTGCGGCTGAAGCTCTCTCATGTTGGAATAAGCCCATCATTGCATTCCGTATGCCATTTCATACATTCCTCGGTTTGCGTGCCCGTGTGCACGCATTTCGAGGCGCATCTTTTTTATCCGACGGCAGCCTATGTGAGTGTGGCTGAGGCCCTCTCATGTTCGCGTAAGCCCATCATTGCATGTCATATGCCATTTTACATCATCGCCTCGGTTTGCGTGCCTGTGGGCACGCATTTCGAGACACTTTAGATTTATCCGATTCGCATGTCACATCATCGCCTCGGCTTGCGTACCTATGGGCACGCATTTCGAGACACTTCAGATTTATCCGATTCGCATGTCACATCATCGCCTCGGCTTGCGTGCCTATGGGCACGCATTTCGAGACACTTCGGTTTTATCCGATTTCCATTCCATACATTCCTCGGTTTGCGTGCCCGTGGGCACGCATTTCAAGGCATCTCATTTTCATCTGCATTGTGCATACTAGGTTGTATCTTAGATTGCATCCATGCATTTTCTCAATATACGTACCTGCGGGCACGCATTTCGAGACATCTCATTTTCATATTTTAGTTGCATTCATGCATATCATGCATATTGCATCGTGTTCGGGATAGGAGTTAGCCCGGGCACGGGAAACGAGGCGCGTTCCGTACTCCGAGTGACGGAACGGGTCTCAATTCCCAAGTCACCGACGCTCCGGATTACCCATGATGGAGTTAGGCTTTGTTGTAGCATTCATCTGCATTAACCCCATATTGAGTTGTGCAATTCGGATCCTCGGCCATCATGCATCGATATGCGTGATTGGTGGCACGAGGATCGAGGCATGCATATATTTGTGAAATACACTGCTATGCCCTTTTCCTGCTCTCTACATAAGAAAATCAAGAATCAAGAACTTTTTCGACTTGCACGATTTCGAGAAAAATTATAACAGAGGCTAATTGGAGCATCCGATTGGATTTCCACGCGAGCGACAAGATACATTATTCATCGAAGCAAGCCCCCGCTTACATGCCGCTTTTACTTTTTTGTAGTTAATCTGTCAATTAATTAGAAATCTGTATATTTGGACTGTATTATTTTTTTATTTCGGACTGTATTATTATTTATTCGGACCCTCTGCGCGAGGGCAAAATTGTAATAAGTGTGGGTGAGTGTGATGTATGTCTTCCAACCCCACGTCTTTCTCCCTTCTATTTACCTGCTTACGATGGTTAGATATAGGGCATATTTCAATTAGCATACAGTATGACAGCATGTTTGCATCATTCATCTGTTTTGCACGCATCGCTCTACAAGATCATACAAACTGCATTTGTATTTCAATTCCAAATTGAATACATGTTAGCTGTAGCATTCCATATGCCATGTTTAGAATAGCCGAGCCTGCTATAGTTGCATCTTTGCATGTGTTGCATTAGGCATTTCGGCACATTTAGGATCATGCATGATTTCTAATCAGTTTCCTATTTTGGCTTGGAGTACTCGGTGAGTTTTATGCTTTAGCATCCTTGCATGCGTGTGAGTGCTGCCATGATAGCATGCTTACTATGAGGCTATGTGCTTATATGATATAACTGCCTTAAATGCCTGTGGGTGGAGGTTGAGTTATCTGAATTGGACAAATCATTGACTGTTTGTTTTAAGCCCACTAGATAGTGGCAAAATCATGTTTTCTAAGCCCACCCGAGGGTGGCAAATCCACGTCTTAGCCTACTTGCGGGTAGCACCATCAAACCATTTTCAAACAAACAAACATAAGATGTTCAGTTCCAATTCAGGCGATTCAGTCTATACTTGTATGCTGTGCGCATCACATAGTAACCTAGGCTAATAACTGGAATAAGAACATACAATGTTTTCAAAAACAGATATCATGGTTAGTAGAGACCGGTCTTTGACCGGGCGAGCGGGGGTGCTCACGATGTGACCTTCCCCAATCGTACCCAAGTTCCCAAGCCAACTTTGGTGATGACGGACACGTGGGCTTTGGCACCGAGTTAGGGTTTCCTAAATTTCCCATTTTAAAAATATTTAGGTGGCGACTCTGTTATCTGGCAAAGCAGTCCATGTTTGGCACTTCTTTCAAAAAAATCTGTTTTTCTTCAAAACGATTTGCCGGATTTGGACTCTTTGGTTCAAGATTTGGAACCGCGACAAAATCGAGTCCGAACTGTAGCGAGGTCCCTCGCGGGCAATGTTACATCTGGGATATAAATAAAGAAGTCCAATTTACCCTTGTCTATCTAATAAATAGACACACTAGAGTTCGGAAAAACATCTACTGCTCAATACATCCAGGCAGAGAAGAAAGAGCTCTGGTTTTGCAAGTGTAGATCTATTCAATTTTCTGGCTAATTTCCGTTGACAAAGCTTCTTTCTTGTGATAATTATCATTTCCCTCTACTTTGCTTTGTTTTTTTGATTTTCTAGTTTTGAATTTTCCTAGTATGATTTTTATGTAAAACATTTGTGGCCATTTCACTAATTTTTGTTCAATCTGAACTTTCTAAACCCTTTTTTTATTTATACAAGGCTTCTTCAATCATCTTATCTAACCTTAAATATGTGTTTTGTAATCTTTTTTTGTTTATGACATCTTTAAAATTATTAATTGACTTAATAGTTAATTAATGAAATGTGTCATTTGTTATGCGACTAAAAATTTAGAGGGGCAAGATACACTACTAGAAAAGTGCATTTTTGCGATTAATTTTTTGTGACTGATTATTTGACTGTCGCAAAAAAATAATATTTACAAAATAATTTAATTAAGTGGTATTTATGGAGAAGAGAAAGATGGGGAAAAGGACAATGCCATATATCATGCGTAAGTCATTACTAAGCGCAAGCCCAACAACCATTTCACTACTTTTTACATACAACTCCCAAAATGGCGAATAAATAAATACCACTACAAAAATTATCAAACTCCTCTATATAGATGTTGGATCCGAGATCTCACACAACAAAGAGTGTTACACAATCATTAGACTAAGTCTTAGTTGATCTTGCTATATATGCCTTTGTTTGAGATGTGGATTGATTTTTTGATTTTTTTAGCTTTTCAGCTATATTAGCTTGGGGTTAAAAAGTCTCGTTTGGGATGGATTTTTTTTAATTTTTTTGACTTTTGTGAGAGAAAAAATAAAATAATTATAGTTTAGATGTGACATTTTATTTTATTAGTTTTTTAGCCATTTTATTATTTTATGACTAAAATAACCCCAAAACCACGTGCCAAACATAGCCTATGATTACTAGAATTTTATTTATAGTATGCTGTGAATTGTTGGCACCATAAATTATTTGGGAAAATTACAAGGAAAAAAAAAAAAAAACTCAAGGTTTAAGCTTTGTATTAAAATAAATTTTGAGGTTTTAATTTTGTAAATTTAAATTTAAATTTTTAAATTTGTTTTCAACTTAAATTGTTTGTCTATTTTCAATGAATAAAATTGACAGAAAAATAATATTTTAATTATTAAACTCAAAGAAAAAAAATATTTTAAATATTCTATATACACTTATATTAAATTTCATGGTTAAAATATTTTTTAATTTAAATTAAAAATAAATAAATAGATAATTTAAATTTAAATTGATAAAATTAAAAACATTATATTTATTTTGTCACGAGTCCAACTTGACAAAATTTTTTTTTTTTGAAGAGGAAATGATAGCTGTGTTGACTACGTTATGTGACTCTGTTTGGGAAAAAGAAGTTGAGGTTATTGGGTTGTTTTGAGAAGATGGTAAAAAGTGATTTTTTGGATTTTAACTAAGTTTTTGGCTTTTTTAGACAAATAATTTGGGAAGTTAGTAAAAAGTTGCTTTTGACTTTTTTGATTAATATTTGTTTATGATGTCAAATCACAATAAAATGACCAAATTACCCCCAATAATTTAAAATATTTACAACTTTATTCATGTTGCATATTTTGACCCATAAGTGATAGAATTGTAATTTCACTAGCAGCTAAAAACCACCTTCCCAAATGGAAAAAAATGTAAAAAAGCCAACTTTTCACTTTTGCTACAAACAAAAAAAAGTGGCTAAAAGCCAACTTCCCAAAATAGCCCTGAAATAAGCCAAAAAGCTTCAACAATGCATGAGTTTGTACAGCTAGGTTACAAATAGCAGTACAATTACCATTTTACCCTTTGACTATTTCAAACAAGTATACAGATTGGGTTTATACCACATCTCATCATTTTATTGTTGTACTTCATCATTTTGGCCTATTTTGGGAAGTGGGTTATAATCCACTTCCCAGATTATTACTCACTTCCTCTCTCATAAAAAAGCTGATTATAACCATCTTCTCAAAATAGTCATTTGTTTGTAATTTTTAAAATTTCTGACAACTTTAATAATTTTATAAGCTGTTTTTTTTTTTAATTTGTAGAAAAACATAAAAATTCATATTTAATTTTTTAACAAATTTGAACAAAATGTTTGAAATTTTTTTTAAACATCAACTAAAAAAAGAGTTCACGTTCAGGCCAAAAATATTCATATTTAATTTTTATTATTTATGACAATGGAACATTACACATTATAGTTGAAATAGAAATAATTGGAAAAAAATTACTTGAAAAAAAAAATTTGAAAACAAAAATTAATTGAAAACAAAATAGTTGGAAAAAAATTGAATGGACAAAAAATTTATTGGAAAAAAAAATTCAAACAAATTTAACGGATACAAAATTTATCTGAAAAAAAAAACGTAATTGAAAAAATATTTATTTGAAAAAAAAAAATTAATTGACAACAAAATAATTGAGGAAAAATATGTATCTGAAAAAAAAATCATTATAAATTGATGATTATTAATAATTTATAAATTTTAAAAAATTTATAAATTATATTAATGGGTCAAGTTTAACAATTGGCTGAAAGTTTGTTGATATATGTAATTAATTGTATACAAATTTTACATTTTTTTTGTGTGTGTATAGATGTTAAAAATTACAATTCAAATAACCCAATTCACAATCCTTCTTATTTTATTTCAAAACCGATTGGGTGCTCGAATCTGAGCTTCCCCGAATGCCCCGAATTCCTTTTTTTTTTTTTTTTCAGCAAAAGAAAGAAGAAGACGGAGGAGGAAGGAGGAGGAGGAGGAGGGAAGGACTGGAGGGGGCCCTAAAAATGAAGGAAGAAGACGGAGGAAGAAGACGAGCAGAGGCGGCGATCGGCGACGGAGGCGGAGGCGCGGCGATCGGCGACGCGATCGGCGATCTGCTTCCCCTCTCTCTCTTTCTCTCCCTCTCCCTCTCTTTCTCTCTTTCTCTTTCTCTCCCTCTCCTCTTCCTCACTGCGTCTGAAATGGAGGAAGAAAAAAAAAAAAAAAAAAAGAATTTGTGAAACGACGTTGTTTCACGAATTAGAGGGATTCGGGGCCAAACATTTCGAGGGCCAAAACATTTTTCATTTTCTTTTTACCCAGGTTCACTAATTGGAGCTGTTGGCATAGATTAAACTTCGAAAAAAAAAATGGTCCCGTGCAGATCCGTACGTCCCACGTAAGCCAAATGCCTAGATTGGAACATGGCTGGTAGCTTGGTTATGCAGGGGCAGTTTGGTCATTTAACAACAAAACATTATATCAAACACTTTTTCTAATACAATTATTTAAAAATATTTCAATCCATCTTCCCAAACACACAAATTAAAATAACCTACTAAAATAATTAAATAGTCAAAAAATCTAAAAAATAGCAGCTTCCCAAATGAAGCCTTTGTTTGTTTTGGGTTGGCTCCTGGCCAACATATTTTGCAGAGTTTGAGTTCTAAGTTTAGGCCTCGTTTGGCAAGTGACTTTTTTAGTTAAAAAGTCAAAAAGTCACTAAAAAAAACTAAAAAGCCAACAATCTATACCAAAAAGTCAAATATTCCATTTTCTCTCTACTTTTTGCACATTTTTCGTAAAAAGCCAAAAAGTCATCTCAAACATTTTTTTTAACAACATATTTTAACTGAAAAGTCAAAAAATTACTAAAAAGTATGTTCCCAAACGAGGCCTTAGAATGGCTTATGTCACCCTAACAGTTTGGATAGAAAATATTTTTAAAAATATATATTTTTTTATTTTTTGATATTTGATATAATAAAAAACGAAAGTTAATAAAAAATATTCACGATTAATGAAAAATAAGTTCATTTTTAGACAAAAAAATATTTTTTACTTTTATAAGAAAATATTTTCCGAACTAAAATTTTACTAATGTCACTACACTATCACCACCACTCTCACCTTCACCACTACACCACCATCACCACGGCCACTACCACTATTACTGTCGCCGTCACCGCTATCGTCGTGCATCCCCACCCCCTTCCCCTCCCCCTCCCCCTCTCCCTCCCCCTCCACCTTCACTATCAGTATTGAACATAGAAAAATAATTTTTTTGAATTTTTAAAAAAAAAAAATTATAAACAAGTGGAACGTAACTGTTGTTAACTGAGTGGTGTTTTGAAAAGTTGATAAAAAATTAATTTTTAAATTTTTTTTATGACTTTTTGATTTTTTATATTAAAAAAATTAATTTTTTTGTGGCTTTTTTTTATTACTTTTTTGTATAAGAAAATTTAAAAGCTAAATTTTTTTTTCGAAGTTCCTAAGACACCCCTGATCCTTTGTAACCTTGTTTTTTTTTTTTTTTTTTTAAATGAAACTTTTCTTTACTGATCGGGAGAGGCGGCGGTGATCAGAGTGAGAAATTATCGTATAGATTTTTTTTTTTTTTTTTTTGGTTCTTCAATAAAGAGTCACCTATGAGTCTACGACTTGTAATTTCTCTTCCCAAATAAATCAAAGGCATAAATTAATTGTTACTTTTGTTTGCTTTTTTTTTTTTTTTTCAAAAGAAATTATCATATGTACGTGCGTGTCAATGAAGATTAAAAAATTCTTATAAATTATTTAAATTAATTATTAAGTAATTGTGTTAATGATTTTTTTTTTTATCTCAATGAAGATAATTTCAAAATTTTTAAGTGTAAAGAAAAAAAAAATTAAAAGAAGAAGATATGGAGACTGAAAAAAATAATTGAGTGAACAATTGGGGCGATTGAGTGAACAATTGAAATAATCATTAACTTATCTCTACTTCTATGCTTTGAAAAGGAAGTGCTAAAAACAAAGTGCGAAAAATATAAATGATAAGAAAAAATAAAAATTAATTGTCTTTGATTTGAGTCGGATGATTACAATTTAGCCACGAAAGGCTATTTATAGGTAAAGACTTGTAGGAAAAAATTACCTAATAACTACCCTATTCTTCCATCTCCTCCACTTCATATTCTATGATCTTCTATTTCATCTCTATGTCTCCATTAGGGGTGAGGAGCGGATATATTGATTCGCCCAAACCGACTAAGCCGAACCAATCCGCCACATTTTGGATGGATGCGTGATGACGAGCGAACGGTTGCAGATTGATTTTTTCCAATTCGCCTAGTTTTGGATGGATGGTAGATTTGAAATTCCTTTAGCCACAACTGAACCGCCAAACTGCGAGCATCCCTAATAATTTATAAAATTGTGTTTTCAATTTGTTTAGATATTCTATTTGTGTTTTCAATTCAAAAGAGTTTAAATGTTATGTTGAAAATATTCTATTGAAAAAGAACTTTCAACTTGAATTTATTTTTTGAATTGAAAAAAAATTAATGTATTATTTATCTATATTTTTTTATTTTTAAATCTAACTCTAAAAATAATGATTTTGTTTTGAAAAACAGATATAGATATAACAATATAAAGGCATACAATCTCTACTACTGCTCTGTTCATGGTTTTGATAGTTTGAATTATTTTTATATTTTAAGAACCACAAATTGTAATACTTTATGTGAATGAGACATGCTGTGATTGTAATATGTGAATGATGCATGCTGTGATTGTAATATTCTAAAGTTTCAAACTTTCTTTATTTGGATGAGGCATCCAATGATTGTAATATTTTTTTAAGTCATTGACTGTAATACTTCCTTTTTTTTTTTTTTTTTTTTTTTTAAAGAAGTGCATAAGTTGAATTATGTTGAAAATATATAAAATTTTAAACTACCAAACCGATTCGCATCCATCCGCTAATCCGCTCAATCCACATATGCTAGATTGACAGATGGATGCGGATTGATTTTCTCTAATCTACAAATCTAGTGAACGGATGGCAGATTGGAGGTTCCGTGGCCGTAATCGATCCGTGCCCACCCCTCGTCTCCATAACTTTATGTAACCTTCACTTCATGCTCCATATTCTCCACTTTGTATTTTATCATCTTTTCACATGTGTTTAATATTTCATAACTTCTCATAACCTCCAAATAAATAAGAGGGTACCACATTTCCTATAATTATATAAATAATAACTAGTAATAAAAATTACTGGTGCCATCAACTTTTTTTGTCATTTCTTTTTATCCTAAGAATAGATATAACTTAGATATGAGTATGAGTAACAAGGTAATATATTTGTGAGTGATGCTATTCAAAAATTAATTTTTTATCTGATTTTTTTTATCACTACATATAAAGATAATTAACCATATTATTAAATACAAATGGGATTATTGTTTCATATCTAGTGATAAAAATAAATAAAATAAAAGAAAATCTGTTAATAAATTTATTTATGTATAGCATTATTTTTCTTATATTTGTTGCAACACCAATAAATATAACTGCAAATGTTAGTTACCCTGGAAGGGTGGTTTGGGTCCGTAGAGTCGATTACAGGTTCAGTTTTGATAATTCAAACAGTTCATTTTATATATATTTTATTCATACACAAAAAAAGATCAATTTGATAATCGTTAACCTGTTTAATTTATTACGTTTGTAACTAAAAAAATAAACGATTTATATTTAAAAACACAATTGTTGTCAATTTTTTTAGACAAGAAGGATTCCTCCTCCTTATTTCAAATACGCATGCATGCACATGACTGATACATGCATGAGTTACATGTATACCTAGGGTATATATATGCACACTCAATTACCTTCGATAATCTTGTCCTAAAAATTGTTTATTCTTTTAATCTTTGGAACGATTTTAAGGGTCTATTTAGCAATTTGGTTTTCAATACAATTAAAATAAGAAAATTCTTAAACACATTCATTTTTTTTCACCTCAAGAAAAAAATTAAAAATGTCAATTTTCAAACGAGATCAAAGCGAATTGCAACAGAGTGAGATACCTAGCTTAATTTGAATCAAGATTATCTGCTATGTATCTTTCCATAATGGTCTTGTTGTGATAATCAACCTTCTATGTTTAAAGTTAAAACAAAACTACATCGCTTTAGGGTGTGCAGCTAGCTTTATTGTCATTTTATTTTTGACATGGATAGGCCCACAAGAACCACGGTCCATAGTGGACAAACCCAAGCCCACCATTTATACCCCATTGCATAACCCGGGTAGCAAAATCCAAGACAGCTGGAGGCCAACTGAGCGTGGAAGGCCAATGATGCTCGGACACGTGGCGGATTCAGAACAGGCCACATTAGCAGACAAAGATCTGCAAAGTTATTGCCACAACACATCACCATTAATGCAGCCCATCACAGCATTTATTGCGACAACATCTCTCAGCCGGAATGGCACCCCCTCACCCTGAACAAGACGAACCACGGCGTAAGCTTTCGGCGGGGAGGTCAGAACGGCAGAGACAGCGAAATGATTATCAAAGGATATAAGCAAAGCTTGAAGACAAGAAGAAAGTTAAGTTCTTCTATCCCTCTCTCTCTCTCGCGTTACATTACCTACCACATCTTCTAATTCACACACCGGAGGGTTCGCCGGGGGACTACCCCGTTCCCCGTTGAACTTGTTTGCAGGTTATCCAGTGGACTTGAGGAGCTTGGATCGGTCCAAATTCATTCACCAGATTTATCCTATCGGTTATCGGGGCGCCGTCAGGAACTGGTTTGTCCGTACGCCAGTTGTGCTCATTGTCGTCGGAGCCTCTTTTTCCAGTAACCTTTTCACCTCACTCGTCAAAGTGTATGGTCACGACTAGATCCATGGCTTCCCACCATAATCCTCCCGACCCTCCCAATCCAAACAACCTGCCGCAATACTTTATCGAACTTACTAACAGCATCAACCATATGGCTGAGCAAAACCAGGCCTTAATAAACGCCCTGCTCCAGAGAAACCTCCCCATTCCTCCACCACCACCTCCAGATATCCTGCCTAACCCAGAGCGCACTCCTGGTCATACTGCCCCACTACCCAATCCACCCAACCTGGACGGTTTGCAATCTCCCCACCCACATGTAAATCCGCCACCTCCACCCCCACACCCATCGGTTGTAGCACCAGCCCACGAGGGAGAGGCCAGCAGCATCCAACACCTGTCTCCCTCTGGTGGTGACAACATCCCCCTCTGGGACGCTGAACTCCGAGCCATGAAGCTCCAGCTACAAGGGGTTATGCAGAATATCCAGCATAAGCCCTCCACCACCGCAAACTCGCCATTTGTCGCCTCCATCCGAGACAAACCCCTGCCTGCCAAATTCAAAATGCCCACCATTGACTCCTTCGATGGCACAACCGACCCGATCGACCATCTGGAGACCTACCGCACCCTCATGATCCTCCATGCCTTCCCTGACGAAATCATGTGCCGAGCCTTTCCCGTGACACTGAAGGAGTCGGCTCGGCTGTGGTTTAACCAGTTACCACCGGACTCGGTCTCCACTTTCCAACATCTCAGTGACTCTTTCCTGAGCCATTTCATTGGCGCCTAGCGTCAACAACGCCCGGCCATCCAGCTACTCAACATCCGTCAGACCGAAAGGGAATCACTGTGCAGCTTCGTCACTCGCTTCAACACCGAAGCCCTGCAAGTTGCCGAAAATGACGACAAGGTCATCCTCACAGCCTTCATGGCCGGTCTGCGGTCATCTGATTTCCTTTTCTCCCTCTCCAAGAACCCCCCGACCTCCATGGCAGCCCTACTCTCCAAAGCCCAAAAATACATGAATGCCGAGGATTCACTAGCCGCTCGGCAAGATCCAACAGCTAAAAACCCGACCCCCCGAGAAAAGAGAAAAGACCAAGCACCCAAAGAAGACTCAAGATTATAGCCTAAACCCACTCATGCCGACCGATTGGCACCAGTCCGACCGCCCGGTCGGTTCGAGTGGTATACACCCCTCAATTCTCCCATGGAACATGTCCTTAACCAGATCCAACGGGACTACCCCCTCAAGTGGCCTCTCCCTCTACGGAACCCTTCCAATCGAAAAGACCAGTCCAAATATTACCGTTTCCACCAGGACCACGGCCATAACACTGACGATTGTATCAGCCTCAAGGATCAAGTGGAGACCCTCATCCGCCAGGGGCGTCTAAGCCGATTCACAGACACCCGTCCTCAACAGAAGCAAAAGGCCGAGCCCCACAGAGACAATCGCAAGCGCACCCCTCCACAGCAACCAGCTCAACCAGACCAAGGCCGTGATCGACCTCCCCAACAGCCTCGGCCACAAGGTAATCCACCCCCGCCTGTCGGTGAAATCAGAGTCATCTCAGGCGGTCTTGCTTGCGGGGGACCGTCGCGCTCGGCTCAGAGAGCAGAACTGAGAAAAATACGACAGGGCTCGGATAAGGCAGTCATCACGGTAGACCGACCCCCCAAGCAGCCCAAGCAGTGGACAGAGCCCATTGGCATCTCTCAGGCCATCGTCTCCGACAACGGCAAACAGTTCGACAACGCTAAATACAGGAAATTTTGTGCAGATCTCCAGATTCAACCATGCTTCTCTTCCCCCGGTCATCCCCAAGCAAATGGCCAAGTTGAGGTCACCAACCGTTCTCTCCTGAAGATCATCAAAACTAAGCTCGAAGCTGCTAAAGGCCTCTGGGCTGAGGAACTACCACATGTACTCTGGGCTTACCGAACCACTGCCCGGACTCCTACTGGGGAAACCCCTTTTCGCTTAACATATGGCGCTGAGGCGGTCATTCCGGTAGAAGTCGGTCTGCCCACCCCCAGGGTCTTACATCCGGATCTCGCCTCAACCGAAGAACTCCGTCGAGCAGACCTGGACCTCATCGAAGAGCTCAGAGAGACTGCTGCTGTCAGATTGGCTTCGTACCAGCAGAAAATGAGAACACACTACAACCGCAGAGTCCGACCACGGGAGTTCTCTGTAGGGGACCTTGTCCTGCGGGAAGTAACTCTCGCCACAAAGAATTCGACCGAGGGCAAACTAGCAGCCAAATGGGAGGGACCCTACGTTGTGAAGGCCCGTCCACGGCCAGGCACTTACCAACTTCAAGACATGGATGGCCGAGACCTTCCCCATCCTTGGAATGCTGAACATCTGAAGCGCTACTACCAATGAATTCCTACTTTTGTATTATCAAACTTGTTGTATTTTCCTTTTTCAAATAGATAATACAAATTCTGACTGGAGCTCCAATCTTCTATAATTCAACTGTCTAAATGTTGCTTCCGTGAAACTTTCACTTACAGCACTCGCAACCTCGGCCAGACCGAGCACTTTCAAAAGCTTCGGCCAGACCGAGCACTTTCAAAAGCCTCGGCCAGAACGGAGCACTTCCAAAAGCCTCGACCAGAACGGAGTACTTCCAAAAGCCTCGGCCAGACCGAGCACTTTCAAAAGCCTCGGCCAGAACCAAGCACCTTCAGAAGTCTCAGCCAGGCTGAGCACTTCAAAAGACTCAGGCAGATCGAACACCAGAAGGCTGGAACTGATCTCTCCTAAATTTAGAAGTAATCTCTTCTAAATTTGAACTGAACGGAAGTGATCTCTCCTAAATTTGGAAGTAATCTCTTCTGAATTTGATCTGAAGTATCTTTCGGGCACTTTGAATGGAAAATGTTATGCCATTTGGTTTGAGGTCACAAATTTTTACAACACCTCTACTTAGTCAAATTCCAACGGTACTCCCCAAGTTCTCCCCTACAGGTTTACCATGGACCCCTTAGTTACAATTTAAAACCTACTTTCCTGCCTTCATTCATGACTCCTTCACTCATACTTATCCATGGACCTCTTATTAAGATCATTTTCCACACTCATGTTTTACAACCTTGTACTCCAATTTTTCAATTACTGAATTTTTCTACAAGTCCCATTTTACTCAGCATTAAGGAGTTCTTTACCCTACTTTGCATCTCGTTTTTATACAAGTCCTATTTCAGCACCACCTTGAACTTCACTGAATTTCCATACCACTCCAATCTGGCTCTGCATTGAGTTTTTCAGTTTTATACGGATTCAGTTTTACTATGCATAAGGTTCACTTTTACTAAATTTTAACCTTGTTCAATATTACATTTTTACACCATTCCCAAACTTCATTCACACTGGCCTATACATATGCAAACACAATCACTCAAAGGCAATTTTTATTCATTCACAAATGTGTACATTAGCCCACTATAATACTTACACAAAAAAAAAAAAAAAAAAAAAATGTGTGTATACAAAAACAAAACAAAAGATTCTTCAGTACATGTCTCCAGTTCACTCTCCTTCTTCACTGGAGGCTAGATCCTCTTCTTCAACACCTTCATCCAGAGGGGTCTGGGCCACATCATGTTCTCCAATTGTTACGCCACTAAAGTCAAGTTCTGGGAACAGCTCCTCAGCCCTCCGCTTGAACATTTTCCACCCACTGTCCCAGTACTCTGACATTTCATGTTTGTAGAAGTCCGACTGCTGGAAGCTTGCAATAACTTCAGACTTCGTTCTCCCCTCAGCAGTCGGCTTTGATGGGCCAGCCCCTCCAGTATCCTCCTTTGCTAAGCTGCTGGCCACTACAGCATCAACCGCCATCTCAAAGTCTGGCGATCCCTTGAACTGTTCCACTGTTGCGATGCACAGATCAGGGTAGGCAGCCCTCTCTGAGGCCGCTTTCGCCCTCTCCTCGCTCAGCTCCTTCATCAAAGCCTTCTTGTCAGCTGCAGCCTTCTCCCTCTCAGCCTCTAGCCCCCTTTTCAAGGCCTCTCCCTCAGCAATCAACCTCCCCCTCTCTGCGTCGAACTGCTTCTGCAGAGTCTCCCTCTCCATCGCCAGTCTACACCTCGCTCTATCTCCAACTCCTTGCGCAGGCTCTCCCTCTGCTCCGCCGCTCTGGCACGCTCGTCCTCCACCTCCTTTTGCAGAGCCTCAACCTTAGCATCTGCGTCATCTCTCTGCCTGACGAGATCTTCATTATTCGTCATGGCCTCCTCATGCCGCTCGACTGCAATGGCACAGGCTCTTTGGGACTCCTCCAACTTTTTCTGCTCACCAGTCAACTGGAACTCGAGCGACACAACCCTGCGGCGCGTGTCCTCCAACTCCAACTTGACTGATGACAGCTCAGTATGGGCAGTCTTCCATTCAGCACTGTCCTTCTTCAGCTTGGCCAACTCAGCCTTGGCCTCTTCAGCTTTGATTTTGGCTGCCCCAGCTTTCCTCAGCAGGGCCCCCGCCAGGGTAGTTACCTCCATTTGGGCGGAGCATAACCCCCTGAACAGGTCGGCCTCGTTGAATCCAGAAGCCGAGCGCAGACCCACCTCTTCTACGATCTTCACTAGGCGGTCTGCCCCCGCCCTGGCTGGGATCTCTTCTCCCTCCAATCTCCCAGCTACAGCACGCACATGATAAATCGCTGCACCTAGACGAGCCCCTCCTTCCTGCAGTGCAAGTCCCCTTTGGGACTGTTGTCCCACACTTGGCTCTGCAGCTGTTACCCCAACTCCTTCTTGTGCTGCTGGGGTCTTCTCCTGACCTCTGGCCCATCGACCTCTATCACCTTTGGGGCATCTTTAGCAACAGACGCCCCCACCACTTCTGGGACGACCACTCTTTCTGAGGTCCTCTCCACCTCACCACCCTCCATCTGCCTAGCCAGACTGGCCTCTACCGCCCTCACCTCCTTTCTTCTCTTTTGGGCTGGCTCTCCCTCATCCCGCCTCAACCTTTTCTTTTTCTTCCCTACACCCAGCTCCTCCATCTCCTTCAACGATCTCTCCTTTAGAGGGTCTTTTGGGAGCGGTCGTGGCACAAACTCGCTCAAGTTCTTTTCTCCCAAGGGCTTGGGACGAGGTCAAATCCTCTCCCTCGCAAGCGGTTGAGGCGGTCGGTCGACTTGAGCTTCTTTGAACTTCTAGGCCTTCACCAGGATGGCCTGATCCTCTGCCTCCTGTGCTCTTCTTCTGGCCTCCAACTCTGATCGGTTGAGGTCCCCTCCGATCGGTTACGGACCCAACCCTGCTTGGAACAGTGCGGACGACTGAACAAGCTCGTCCCACTTGACTTTTTCCCTCTCCCTCTACTCCTTCACCTTCTTTACCCTCTCCTCCGCCGCCGCACTCAACTTCAGCTCCATAGACCTGGTTGGCACCTTCCACGTCATACGCACTCCACCCCCTCCAGAACTGGACACGTAGAACCACCTCGGCCTCCAACCTTTGATCGAAGTTGGTAAACCTGCCACCAAGCCCTTCCCTGCCGCGGACTGTAGGGTAACCCATGTCTCCTGCTGCCCTGAAGCTTTGTAGCAGCCAAAGAACTCATCCACGGTCATGGCTTGCCCTTTAGTCGCCTTTGGCCATGCACTTGCGCAAGATAGCAAAATCTTCCATGCATTGGGCATCAGCTGCCCTGGTGCTACCTCCAAGCGGTTGAGCACATCCACCACGATCTGCGGCAGCGGCAATCTCAAACCACCCTTCAGTGCCTCCTCGTAGAGGGAGAACTCCCCTGGCCTGGCGTCAGACGGCCTTTCTGTTGATGTTGGCAACGCCAACTCCACCTCTGCCGGAATCTGGTATTTCTCGCGGATAGCCTCCAACTCCACCGTAGTAATGATGGACTTGTCAGCCCTCGAATGCCAGTGATCCGGGCCCACCTGGCTGATTGGTTGTGGCGCAGCTATCACGGTGGAACCATTGGATCGCACCGTTGTTTCCTCCATCCTCCCTGACCTGTACTGCGCTGCTAGTTCCTCTGCGTCGTCCTCCCCAAGCGGGTCCACAACGACAATCGCAACTTCTTCCTGAGCCATGTCTATGGCGTATCTGCGTATTGCTTCTGATGCAGGTGCAAGAAAGTTACAAAAATGTTGTAAAGGGGTATCGCAGGCAACGAAGGAACTAATACTTCGAATGTTTTGGGTTTTTGTAAAGAAGTAGGTGAATCGTATGATACCAAAAGCCCACGGTTTGCCCGTATTCCAAGGATCCAAATTAATTTGCGCCAGTTTGAAAACTTTTCAAATCATCCGCCAAAACTGCCTTCTTAATGCCCTGACGTTTCACTTCTGATCTAACGCTTGACCTTTCCCCTCCCCCAAAATTCTGCCACGTGTATGGCCCGTAATCGCCTTACTTACCTTGTCTTTTCCACTTCAAATCATCACGTGGCACGCCGCCTCTTGAGCCCCGTGCCTTCCCGCTCGGCCACCCTCACGGTCGGCACCCCCTGCGGTCGGCCACACTCCCGCTCGGCCACCCCCGCGGTCGGCACTCTTCGAGATCGGCACTCCTTTGCTCGGTCACCCTCGCGGTCGGCACTCTTCACGGTCGGCCACGCTCGCGGTCGGCCACCATCGCGGTCGGCAACCCTCGCGGTCGGCACTCTTCGCGATCGGCACTCCTTTGCTCGGTCGCCCTCGCGGTCGGCACTCTTCACGGTCGGCCATCCCCGCGGTCGGCACTCTTCGCGATGCCAAGACTCGGCTCACGCCGCTCATGGTCGGCACTCCTCCGGCCACCCTTCGCCGACTCACCACCTTAGTCAGCCTTGCTGGTCGGAACCATCTCCCTCACTACTATTCCCTTCGTTGGACTGAAGCTGCACTCGGGAATGGGGGACTACTGACATGGATAGGCCCACAAGAATCACGGCCCATAGTGGACAAACCCAAGCCCACTATTTATACCCCATTGCATAACCTGGGTAGCAAAATCCAAGACAGCTGGAGGCCAACTGAGCGTGGAAGGCCAATGATGCTCGGACACGTGGCGGATTCAGAACAGGCCACATCAGCAGACAAAGATCTGCAAAGTTATTGCCACAACACATCACCATTAATGCATCCCATCACAGCATTTATTGCGACAACACCTCTCAGCCGGAATGGCACCCCCTCACCCTGAACAAGACGAACCACGGCGTAAGCTTTCGGCGGGGAGATCAGAACGGCAGAGACAGCGAAATGATTACCAAAGGATATAAGCAAAGCTTGAAGACAAGAAGAAAGTTAATTTCTTCTATCCCTCTCTCTCTCTCGTTACATTACCTACCACATCTTCTAATTCACACACCGGAGGGTTCGCCGGGGACTACCCCGTTCCCCGTTGAACTTGTTTGCAGGTTATCCAGTGGACTTAAGGAGCTTGGATCGGTCCAGCCCATTCATCAGGACGAACTGTATCATCAATTTTAATTCTAATCTACATCGTTAAATTATTTACTTGGTCAACATATTTTACTGTAGTGAAAGAACACTACAATATCAGTACAGAAAAATCATAACCACGCGATTGTAATACTTTTCAATCCTTTCAAGCTTAGAAAAGTTAGTAGAAGCAAACTAGTTCTACTACTAGTCCAAGTCCTCAAACCTTATCACATATGGTACAAGAAATTCCCTCCTCTCTTTCGTCTCTTTCTCAATAAATACACACCAAACATGCATGAATCTTGCAACAACCATAACACAAAACACAAATCAAACCACTAGTAAAATTTAGTTCCAAAAGATAGCCCAAAACCAAAACCCTAGCTACCTGATTACCAAAAGCTCTGTGCTTTCCCTAGTTTTGATCCTAAATCTAAGTTAAGCATCGGAGGGCCTTTTCCGACACATATCCACCAATAATTCATCTGAATTATTTTGCAGAAGAACTCTCATGAGTTGTTTACGTGCGAAGGAATTCAGTGTCCATACAATTACAACCCTATTTTGTCATTTTCTTATACCTATGTCCTAACCCTTTTTACTCTCACACTCCAGACTGATTTCCCCCAAATCTAATTTCGCTCACTCAATCATCTGAAGAAAAGACCATGGTCGTAATGAAGAATTTGATTTCGCTCGCTTGATCGTCTGAAGAAATTGGTTGTGATTGATTCTCAAGAACTGTGGGATTGCTTATGATCGATTTCGCTCTATAGATCACCAACGGTATGATCTCCCTCTCTCTCTCTCTCTCTCTCTCTCTCTATCTCTCTATCTATCTCGACTCTGTGAGTCTCTTCGAATCATTCATTGAATCTAACTTTCTTTCTCACTGTAATTTGATCACTGTAATTCATTCTCACTATAATTCGATCATTCATTCTCACTGTAATTCATTCAATCATTTACAATGTCTACCTAAAATATGAGGATGCTTTTTGGTATTTGAAGGTGAATTCTAGTTTAGATCATGGAGCATTCTCCCTCAAATGTTTACTCTCTCTACTTCCTTTAGGTCATGTCTTGGAGAGGGCTTCATTTCTAGGTTTTGTCTGTTGCAATCCTATTTCTTTCGTAACAAAGCCTATACAGATTGTGCCGAAAGATTCACTGCAGGCTCTATTTTCTGCAGATATAGGTTGTCTATACTGCTTAATCGATTCTTCATCTGCAGCTGTCGTAGAACTGATAAGATATTTTCTCTCATTTCATAGTGTTTTATTAATTCTTATCCTTGGCTAGTGTAGATTCCATCTTATTTTCAAAAACTGTTTTGCTCTATAACTTTGATGTTTATGCCAGAGTACTTTCAGTAATAACCATAATTGTTAGACTCATAATACATGGATGTTTAAATTAGTGTTGCCATACAATCCTCTTATTCTCATCTTCTTGAGAAGATATCCTGTCTGATGCACAATGAAATGAACTTGGTTCTAAACTCTTTTTCTTGTTACTTCCCCACTATAACATTTTCTTAGTTTAGTGACATTTGAAAGTGCCACAAAACTATTGGTTTAATGACATTTTTTAGTCTTGTGGCATTTTGAACAAGTGTCATTTGTATCCGTACCACAGTAGATACTTGCAAGTGCCATTACACCATCATGGCTAAAAACTTTCAATGACATTTTGATGTCATGGTAGATATTATTTGTAGCACTATCAAGCGCCATTAAAAAAAGAGTTAGTGACACTTATAAGTGTCATTACACCATCAAGACTAAAACCTTTCAGTGACACTTTAATGTCATGGTAGGCACTATTTGTGACGCTATCAAGTGCCATTCGTGACGATAATTCGTTATAGAACAATTTGATCAATGGAGACTCGAACCGCCAACCTCCTGCACCATAAACCTTATACACCACACTCTTCCCACTATACCTCCATAGCACCACATGATTATATATGCAACATATATTATTTATATAGTACATACATCCATATTAATATAAAAGTATATGTATAAACATAATTATTTCATTGAACATAATTTATGAAAAATAAACTATTTACTAGCAAAATAAAAAAAGACCACTTTTGGCGATTAAAAATATTTTTTAGTCGCCAATTCTATACTTTTGGCTACTAATTGTTTTTTAGTTGCTAAAAAACTTAACTTTTGCCGACCAAAATCGGATTTGGTCATCGAAGATGCACTTTCAGCTACTAAAATTTTGGTCGCCAAAAAATTTAATTCCCACCTTAGGATTTTAGTTCTCCCGCGCTAAAAATGGTCACTTTTGGTGACTAAACTTATTTTTTAGTCGCCAATTGTAGACTTTTGGCTACTAAAATTTTTTTAGTCACCAAAAAACTTTACTTTTGGCTACTAAAATTTTTTTAGTCTGTAAAACCCATATAATTAGCGACCAAACTTATTTTTAGTCGCCAATTGTAGACTTTTGGCTACTAAATTTTTTTAGTCACCAAAAAGCTTTACTTTGGGTTACTAAAAATTTTTGAGTCACTAAACCCATATAATTAGCAACCAAACTTAGTTTTAATCACCAATTGTAGACTTTTGACTATTAAAATTGTTTAGTCGCCAAAAAGCTTTACTTTTGGCTACTAATGTTGTTTTGGTCGCTGAAAGCTATACTTTCAACGACGAAATTTTTTTTTTTGCAGGAAATTTAGTCGCCGAATGTGCTTTTTCCTGTAGTGTATATTGAGTTTAATTTATTTATTTTTAATTATTTATTGCATCTTAAAATTTTAGAAAATATATTGGCATTTTTTGTTTTTTCAAAAATGCCATTATAAGCTTGGAAAGTTTTTGGCTTAGTGGCATTTCTCAAAATACTATAAAATATTTGTTTATGACACTTTTCACCTGAGTGCCATAAAAAGTAATTTACACCTACCTAGTGTCCCGACATTTTTTAAAAAATGCCATTGCTACTAAAGTTTAGTAGCATTTGTTGGTAAATGTCACGAACATAATTTTTTGTGTCATTATTTTATAAAATGTCATAAAATTGATGTGAAATTTCTTTATTGAAATGCTACTAGAGCCTTATATGTTTGTGGTTCTGTGGCATTTTTCTAAAACATTTAATACCAATTTTTTTTTTTATTTTTTTATTTTTGTGACATTTTCTAAAAACATGCCACTAGTGTAGTGTTACTAAAGTGTAAATTTGTTGTAGTGACATTTTTGTTGTAGTGAAATGACACTTTTTTTAATTGAAATGTCACTAGAGCTTTGTATGTTTGTGGCTCTATGACATTTTTCTAAAAAAATGCCACCAAATATTCTTTTTGTGATATTTTTTAAGATTATGCCACTAGTATGGTATTACTAAAATGTGTTTTTGTTGTAATGCCCTGACTTGGTTAACAGTTACAGATTAGTTTCACAGAAAAGGTACACCTTAATTTCTTGAACTAATGACTTACGCATGCTATATGGCATTGTCCTTTCCCCCATTTTTTTTCCCCTTGTAATTTTTCCAAATAATTTATGGTGCCAACAATTCGCAGCATACTAAATAAAATTCTAGTAATCATAGGCTATGTTTGGCAGGTGGTTTTGGGGCTATTTTAGCCATAAAATGACAAAATATGCTTTAAAATTAAGAAAATAAAAATGCTACATCTAAATCATAATCATTTTAGTTTTTCTCAAAAAAATCAAAAAATCCATCCCAAATGAGACTTTTTAACCCCAAGCTAAAATAGTCAAAAAGCTAAAAAGCCAAAAAGTCAACCCATATCTCAAATAAAGGCATATATAGCTAGATCAACTAGGACATTTAGTCTAATGATTGTGTAACACTCTTTGATGTGTGAGATCTTGGATTCAACATCTATATAGAGGACTTTGATAATTTTTGTGGTGATATTTATTTCTTCCCCGTTCAGGGAGTTGTATGTAAAAAGTAGTGAAGTGGTTGTTGGGCTTGCGCTTAGTAAGCTTGGTAATTGGTTGTTAGCTGGGCCGGCTTTGTTAACTATCTAACTATTATGAATCAGTAATCTATTTGATAATGTGATCTTTCTCATATAATTACTCTCCTATCGATCAACAATATATATATATCTAGATCAACACTGCACTACATGTTGGTATGTATCAATCAATGGAAGGTTAATCCCACCAATAACTATAAATCTCACATCCTATTAAATTTGGTAATTGTATCATGTTATTATAATGAATATCTCATGTCAAGAATAATTTAAGAAAATTGTACGTTTAGTTATAAAATTTCATCAAGGAATAATATTTGTCAGGTTATAATATTTGTAAGAATTTTATATCTTACTGTTTAGAATTGACATGTATATATATATTGTTTTTTGTTCTCTTGAAATAGATCTAAATAGATATGAGGGTTTTTTTTTTTTTTTTTCTTCAGAAAACGACTACTAATTATCAATTTCAATTTAGTTGAATACTTAACCATGTTTAGTCCAAAACAAAAGGTATTGAACTTATTGGTCCCTACAATTTTTTTTTTTACCAAAAATTCTACGTGCACAAAATCAAACACAATCTTATTATATGAGGTGAAAGTTGATGATGCAATAACTTCAATCAAGAATGAGTCAGATTGATTCACGTTTCCAATGGGTTTGCTAACCTTGATGTCCGCGAAGGGTGCCTGCAAAAAGGTCCAGAGGAGGAGATCGTCCCCAACCAATGCTCTGATGATCAAGTTAAGTTAGGATAGATTGATTTTTTCTTTTAGAGAGAGAGAGAGAGAGAGAGAGAGAGAGAGAGGAGTAAAGGGGATAAAACCCGATCTCTAACGTATCTCCAAGGCTTCCATATATCCTTTCCTCATCATTTTCTTGTCCATTCTAAGCTGTCTTGTTGACTGAAAGTCTATGGCCTAGTTAACATCGTTCATGGTGATTTTGCATACTTCGGCGTGAGGGGTCTTGTTGCTAAGAGGCAGGGTTAGCGAAGGTGACTAAGAAGGACGACTGACCGTCTGGAGGGCTGATCAAGAAGGTGGCCGAGCGGGATGATCGAGCGTAAGGAGGATCGACCGCAAAGGTGGCCGAGCGAGATGACCGATCGTGAGAAAGGAGACGAAAGACCGACTGACCGACCGACAAGGTGGCCAACCGCGAAGCTGGCCGAGCGAGATGACCGACTGTGAGGAGGACCGACCGCGAAGGTTGTCGTAAATGCTTTGACGGTGCATGAGGCTCGAGGGACAGGTAAGCACGTAGTGATGTGAAGTGGAAAAGATAGGGGAGATGAAAGAGAATTAGTGGGGTAGGGAGAGATCATGGCCGTACACGTGGAGTAATGTAGGCCACAAGTGAGAGATACGAATCGTTTGTAGAATGTGAAGGAATTGGTGAGAGGGATGTGGAAAAAGCAGGGATTTGTACTTCATGTTGAATTTTCAAACTGGCAAATTTTAATCACGATCCTTGGAAGATAGGCAAACCCTAGGCCTTTGGAGTTGTGCATTTTTCATACCTTATTGCGAGAACCAACACATCCCAGACTTTACCGCATTTGTCTCGGGTAGTTCTCCGCTCTACCATATTGCGAACTTCCTCACCCCTACTACGAAAGCAATATATAGGAATATAAGGGGAATGACACAAAACAAAGTGCCAACTATGGCGCCGGATGCGTTGGGGAAGGATGATGGGGTGGTGTAGACACCCCATTTTTGACCGACCTTAAGACTTAGACGTCACCGATTGAGCGCTTGGTGATGTTGCATATTGTGCTCGTTCTGAAGTTGCGGAGTTTCGGCTGTGAGCCTTACCTCCGGATTTTCGAATTCTTTTGTGCTTCACCTCGGTTTGCGAACCAGGCCCTGTTTTCTCTTCCCGAAGGGAGGGAGAGGTCTCGTCGATCATCTCTCAGTGGCCGTAGGCTACGTTTCGCGGTTGTAGGCCATTTTTCCCGTTTGGAGCCCGGTTTCTAGTTTTTCGGAGCCGTCAGCCGTGTGCCTCGGTTCGGGACTGCTTAACCACCTCCGTTTGCTCCAGTTTTTGGAACACATCTTATTTACTCCCTTTTGAGGGACACTGTGGCTCGAGAGACCAACTTCGTGGTCAAACGCCACCTCCTGCTTAATCGATTTGGGGCCCAGTGCGTTTTGGCCCCCGAACCTTCATTTTGCATCGGTTTGGGTTCATTTTTGGCAGGGACCTTATTTTCATTGTTAGGAAGGTTGTAGAAGGGTGGGATGCTAGAAATTGTTCTGAAGACCAGCTTTATTCCTTCATCGCTCTTTATCGCCCGTTTTCTTCACTAGAAAGCTGACTTTTTCCATCCCCGGGCCACTTTTTCTGACTTTCCTCCACACCATTGTGTTGTACACACCTGGGAGGCCACCAATATGGCTTGGCTGGCCATTAACTCTTCCTGACCCTTTTGAACCCCTCTAAAAAGTTGGTTTTTCTCTCTCCTAGGTCACATTTCCTGGTTTTTCTCCACATAACTGTGTTGTACACACATGGGAGGCCACCTTTCTGGGGTGGCCAGCCACTAAATCTTCTTGACCCTTTTGACCCTGGCTGGCTGACCACCTGAACCCTTTGAACTTGGCCGGCCAGATTCCTCTCTCCTGGTTCCTTACAGATGTACCCTCTATTTTGGCCCAGACCCTTGCCCGGGGATCTGCTCTTTTGGAGGGGGGGGAATTTGAATTTGATTTTCCCCCCCTTTCCTCCACTCTTCTCCTCTATAAAGCCAGCCCCCCACCTCCATTTTGAAGGGTTACAAAAAATTGTTTTGGAGCCTTGCATACAACTCTCTCTCTCTCCCTCTCTTCCAAACCTCAAAACCCTAAGATTCTTGCACCCTTTACACTACAACCCATAGCACCACACCTCCACACTCCATTCCAACACTTGGAGGCTGATTTTTAGAGGCTAGGAGCTCCTCTTTTTGGTCCAAAAGCTGTCGGTTCACTGCTCTACAAGGGTAAGCACTCATTTCCCTCAAACTTGCCTTTTTTTGCTTCATTTATAAGCCATACTTGGAAGCAGTTTTGGGCTCCAACCCAAACTGAAAATGGTCTTATTTTGAGCTTATCTTCATATTTTATTGAGAACCTTTCTCTATTTAAGGTCACCTACTATCCCTTTCCTTTTATCTCTCTTTTAGGGCCTAATCTTGCATGATATATTAGCCTTGTTTTTGAGCATTTCTGGACTCCGAGACAAACTGTAAATAGTCATATTTTCAGCTCCTCTCCATGTTTTATCAGGGACCTCTTGTTGTTTGAGGTCTCCTACTACCTCTTGTCTCTCTATCCCTCTTTTAGGCCTATTTTTGCATGATAGTTTAGCCCTACTTGTGCTTATTTTCGAGGCTTGATATAAACTGTAAAGTGTCTTTTTTTTTAGCCCTTCTTCAACTTTGTTGAAGGGATCTTTGCTATTTGGGGCCAGCTGCTGTCCCTTGTCTCTAATCTCTCTTTTAGGGCCATTTTTGCATGATAGATTCGCGCTACTTGTGTTCATTTTTGAGAGTTGTCATAAACTGAAAAATATCTTGTTTTAATCTCATCTTTAAGTTTGTTTAGGTCCCATTTTTTTTGAGATCATATGCCTCCTTGTATGCTTGATTGTCTCTTATTTTGAGCCCTACACCTAAGCTCTTGTTGCATGCTTTGTTTGGACATCTAGCCACTAAAATCCAATGGATTTTCAGTGGCTAACACACTGTTTTGAGCCTCCAAATCAGAGGGGGGTGACCCCCTCTCATCTTGACTTGTTTGATGGTCATTTTGGCCTTTCAAAGAGGCCCTATCTTGCGTGCTTTGTTGACTGATTTTAGGGCCAATTTGATGAGTTTTGAGATTATCATATTTGATTTTCAGAGTTTTTTATGCCATGCTAAGTGTCCTCGATGCATGTGCTTAATAACCCCTTTGTATGCCCTCTAAAAGAACCCGTCATTTGTGCATGTGTTGGTTTCATTTCAGAGGTTATTTGGGATTCTTTTGGCATGTTTTATTCACTGATTTTTTCTGGTTTGATGAATTCTCACTTGCATCATATACATGCCATGTAAATCATGTTTGCTAGTCAAAATTGCTTGCTATGTTAGGCCATCTTGCTAGCATCTTTTGGTGATGCTTTGAACTAGAAATGTTCATGTTTTGGGACTGCCTTGGTTCTGTCTTCATGCCTCATGATCAAATAATGCATGCTTTGTATAGCTATAGGTCAATGCATGTGCCTAGTTTTGTGTTCCGGGACCATTCCATGCATCGGGTGCCATTTATCCATGTTTTGGGATCATTTTGCATCACATTTTGCTGCTGAAACTTGCATGTTTGTGTGCCATATTCCATGCCTTTCCATGTCTTGTTAGAGTGGCATTTGTGCCTTAGGATTGGTCCTCAGTTTGCGTGCATGCCTGCACTCATCTCGAGTGTCTCATTTTCATCTCATGGCTACTGATGTGAGTGTGGCTGAGGTCCACTCATGTTGGTGTAAGTCCATCATGCATTGTATATGCCATTTCATTTCATAGCATTACGTATGCTAGGTCGTATGTTAGAGCATTGTGTATGTCATGTTACATCGTATATCGTGTATGCCATTTCATAGCATTGCGTGTGTTAGGTTACATGTCAGGATTGCATTCATGCATGTCATGCATATTGCATTGTGCTTGGGATAGGAGTTAGCCCGAGCACGGGAAACGAGGGACGTTTCGTACTCCGAGTGACGGAACGTGTCTCAATTCCTAGTCACCGACACTCCGGATTATCCATGATGGAGTTTTGGTCTTGTTGTGTTTTCATGTGCATTCATTCCATATTGAGTAGTGCAATTCGACTCTTCGGCCATCATGCATCGAGATGCGTGATTGGTGGCACGAGGATCGAGGCATGTATACATATGTGAAAATATATTGCATGCCCCTTTCCTACTCTCTATTGCAGCAAATCATAAGCTGGCATTCTTTTGGAGCTTCGTGCAATATTCCGAGCTTAATTGTAAACAGAGGCTAATTGGGGCATCGCAGTGGATTTCTGTGCAAGGCAACCCGAGCACGCATCATTCACCATCCGGAGCAGAGTCGAGGTAGTCCCTAGCTTTCATGCTTATTTACCACCTTCCTTAGTTAATTTGTTAATTAATTAGGACTTTGTATTTATTCGGACTGTACTATTTATTCGAACTGTATTATTCATTCGGATTGTATATTATTTATTCGGACCCTCCAAGCGAGGGCAATGTTGTAATAAGTGTGCGTGCGTGTGATGTATGTCTTCCAACCCCACGTCTTTCTCCCTTTTATTTACCAGTTTATGATGGTTAGATTAGGACATGTTTCAATTAGCATACAGTATGATAGCATGTTTGCATTCATTCATCTGTTTCGCATGCACCGGGCTCGGCGCCTCATAACTCACTGCATTGTATTTCAATTCCAAGTTGAATACTTGTTAGCTGTAGCATTCCATATGCCATGTTTAGAATAGCCGAGTCCGCTACAGTTGCATTTTTGCATGTGTTGCATTAGGCATTTCTGTATAGTTAGGATCATGCATGGATTTCTAATTAGCTTCTGTTTTGGCTTGGAGTACTTGGTAAGTTTTTATGCTTTAGCATCCTTGCATGCGTGTGAGTGACTGCCATGATAGCGTGCTTACTATGAGGCTACGTGCTTATGTGATATAACTGCCTGAATGCCTGTGGATGAAGGTTGGGTTATTTGGATTGGAACAAATCATCGACTGTGAGTTTTAAGCCCACTAGATAGTGGCAAAACCATCTTTTCTAAGCCCACCCGAGGGTGGCAAAATCTGCATTTTAAGCCTACTTGCGAGTAGCAAAGCATCTTTCAAAAACAAGCAGGAAATGTTTTGTTCCAATTCAGGCGACCCAGTCTATACTTGTATCTTTGTCAGGCATCACATAGTAAACCTAGGCTAATAACCGGAATAAGAACGTATAATGTTTTCAAAACTAGATATCATAGTTAGTAGAGGCCGATCTTTGATCGGGCGAGCGGGGGTGCTCACGAAGTGACCTTCCCCAATCGTACCCAAGTACCCGAGCCGAGGCAACTTTGGTGATGACGGACACGTGGCCTTTAGCACCGAGTCAGGGTTTCCTAAATTCCCCCATAAAATAAATATTTAGGTGGCGACGTTGTATCTGGCAAAGCAGTCCATGTTTGGCACTTCTTTTCTAAAAATCTGTTTTCTCAAAACGATTTGTCGGATTCGGACTCTTCGGTTCAGATTAAGAACCGTGACATTTGAGTCCTAAACTGTAGTAAGCCCAAATGAACAGAACGGGACATCATTCCTCCCGAGGCATTCGGGGACGTCTACAGGTGGCGCTAGCGGAACAGTACAAGGTGGAAAAACGGGTGGAGAGGGACATAGAGCGACCAGCGCAGCCCCTTCCAGCGACGATAATTTCGGCGGTCAAGCCAATTAGTCAAGTGGCACCTGACCACTGGCACACCAAAATTGAGAAGTCCATGCTAACGATAGAGGATCTACAGGAGTTGCGTAATAGATACTAGATTCCAGATTCTAGTAGATATACAATTAAGAGTGCCCATGGCGAAGGAGAGAGCATCCGACGCGCAGCTAATAGAGTTTGCGTTGTATGAAGAGGCGTTGCGCGGGGTTTGGGGTTGCCACTGACCCCACTAGTGGTCGATATGTTGAACCGCCTAGAAGTGGTGCCAGGGCAACTAATGCCGAATGTGTGGAAGATCCTATTTGTCTGTGGGATCGCATGGCCAAGGGCAACCGATAGAGAAGCGATGATGGTGGATCAGGTTTTTTTCATGCTATAAGGCCTTGAGGCAACAGGAGACTTGGGTGACCCTACAAGCAATAGCGGGGAGGGGGCTAGTTGCGGGATTGCCCTCATCAGTAAATGGGTGGAGGCCAAAGTGGTTTTTTGTGTCGGCAAATAATGGAAGGGGAGTGTGCATGATTTGGAAAGTTCCCACCAAGTCGTTGGAACCAAAGTTAGATGCAGTGACAGAGAGGAGGGTCAAGCTAGTGAAAGTGTGGAGGGAGAAGGAGGGATTGAAATAGGACGACCTTGTCCAGCCTATCGCCCTATTTGCCCTGAATCTGGGGTTTGAGCCAACCGAAGGAGATCCTGCTCCAAAGGAGATGGAGGCAAGGAGGAGGGCGCAAGAGGCGAAAGATAAACGCATTTTTGCGGTGGCCGAAAAGTACAAGGAGAAACAATTAGGTCCAGCGCCTAAGCTGGTCGTGAAGATATCAGTCCGACAACGATCAAAGCCCTTGGGCGAAAAGGACTTAACGGACTTTGTGCCCCTGTAAGCGCCGGTGGATCCACTGAAGGAGAGAAGCAAGAAGGAGGTGGACAAGGTGTTAAAAAAGAAGAAGAAGAAGAAGAAGGTGATTGGAGAGAATGGGGAAGAAGGGCTCGTAGGGAAGCAGATGAAGGAAGGGATGGAGGAGATGCCCCAGAGGTTGTAAGGAAGGGGGTGTGGACGTCCCTGAACGTCCCAGGGGGAAATTCCCCCGTTCTGTTCATTTGGGCTTACTATAGTTCGGACTCAAATTGTCACGGTTCTTAATCTGATCTTGTAAAGTGCAATACAAGACTGATAAATCACCAAAGAGTCCAAATCCGACAAATCGTTTTGGAAAACAGATTTTTTAGAAAGAAGTGCCAAACATGGACTGCTTTGCCAGATACAGAGTCGCCACCTAAATATTTATTTTGGGGAATTAAGGAAATCCTGACTCGTTGCCTAAGGCCACATGTCCGTCATCACCAAAGTTGCCTCGGCTCGGGAACTTGGGTACGATTGGGGAAGGTTAGCTATGAGCACCCCCGCTCGCTCGATCAAAGATCGGCCTCTACTAACCATGATATCTAGTTTTTGAAAACACATGCGTTCTTATTCCGGTTAATTAGCCTAGAATTACTATGTGATGCGCGCAGCAAAACAAGTATAGACTAGATCGCCTAATTTGGAGTAAAGCATTGCATATCTGTTTGTTTGAAAAATGGTTTGAAGTTTACAACTCGCAAGTAGGCTATAATACAGATTTTAATGAATTGTCCCAATTCAAGCAATCCAACCTTCACCCACAGGCATGCAGGCAGTTATATCACATAAACAATTAGCCTCATGGCAAGCATACTGTCATGGCAACACTCACACGCCTGCAAGGATGCTAAAGCATGAGCACTTATTGAGTACTTCGAGCCAAAATAGAAACTAGTTAGTAATCAAATACGTGATCCTAGTTCATGTTAAGATGGCTAATGCAACACATGCAAGGATGCAACTAGAATAGGCTCGGCTAATCTAAGAATGGCATGTGAAATGCGACAGATAACATGTATTCAACTCGGAATTGAAATACAATGCAGTTAGTATGATACGCCGAGCCCGGTGCATGCAAGACAGAAGAATGATGCAAACATGCTATCATAAGTATGCTAATTGAAATATGCCCTAAATCTAACTATCATAAGCGGTTAAATAAAAAGGAGAAAGAAGTGGAGGTTGGAGGACATGCATCACACACACGCACGCTTATTACAAATTCACCCTCTCTCGGAGGGACTGAAAGAATAATACAGACCGAATAAATAATTAACTACTCTAGCTAATTAAATATTATAAAACTCTATTTAATTAATTAGCAAATTAATTAAGACACTAAAGCAGTAAAATAGCCTCGGGAAGGGGGATGAATGCATGCTCGGTCGCTTCGCTCGGAAATCCATCGCCATACTCATGCTTCCTCTGTTTACACTCCTCTGCATTTCTGAAAACTGCACATGTCTCCAGGATGTTTCTGAACCACCTTTTGAGCACTGTGGAAGGTCACCAGCCAATAGGCAAGGCCACCGGCCATGGGAAACTGGTCACCGACCATGTGTGAGGCTCTCGGCCAACAATGCATAGCCGGCCGATCAAGATGGCCGACCGCCATCTCTTCCTCGCAGAATCTGTTTTTGTCATAGAGAGGGCAAACAGAGCATGGCAATGCATTTTCAAAGCAATGTTTGCACAACCACCCTCTCTATCATGTCATGAACTCAATGGAGTATGGTTCTCGACCCTCGGGCCACCAATCACGCATTTCAATGCATGATGGCCAAAGGAGCCGAATGTGCAATTTAATGTCAAATAAAATGCACATAACACATAAGGGACCCCAACCTCTATCATGATTGATCAAGAGGCAAGGGATGCAGGGATGCAAGCATGCAAGCAAAACTAATGCAACATGATCATGTTAAGGTAACAAGCATGTCAAATGCAATGCAACCTAGACAAGCATGCAACATGGACATTCAAGCATGCAAGGCAAACATGTGACAACATATCAAGCACATGACAAAATGCAAGTTAACAAGCATGCAAAATGCAACCTAAGCATACAAAGCAACTTAACAAGTATGCAAGATGGATGAGCATGCAACAACATGTTAATAGGCTAAGTATGTAACAACATGCAAGGCAAGCATGCAACAACATGCGGGAATGGTCTTAAACCAAAATGGGCAGCTCTCAAATAGGCCCAAATCAGTAGCCAAAGTGCTATGAAATGAAAGACACAACCACATACAAACATGCACATGTAAAGGCCTAACACTTAAGCATTAAAAGGGCAGCTTTTAAGGACTCTTAAAAGGGACAAACATGGACATATGGCATACATAGCAAGCTCTGAAATCATGTTAGAAAAGGTGCCAAACCAGCTAAACAAAGCAAACAAATCATGCAACAAAGTCCAAGGCCTAAGGCTAACCTAAGGGGGCTCAAGCCATGACCATGTCAACCAAGTCTCAAAGGGCCAAAGGGACTCAAAAAGTCCCAAGGCAGACCAAAACAAGGCCAAAGACACACCTAGATGGCATTCAAAAGGCCTACACATGATGGCATACACAATGGTCTAAACATCGAGTATAAAACAACAACCTTTTACAGCATTAAAGGAGCATCAAATGTGAGTAAACAAGCATGCCATATGGACTAAAATGACATGGTAAGTGATGCCAAATCACTGAAATGATGCAAGTAAAGCATGCTAGAGGGTTCAACACTCAAAGCCTACAAGCTAGATTGCATGATAGCTATACAAAGCAAGTCATGAATGACCCAAACAACCAAAATCAGACCTCAAGCATACTAAAACATGCATAAAAGCTTCAAGAAGCCAAGCCAAAATCATGCTAAAAACAACATGTTACAACATGATGCATGTTAAGGCCAAAACATGGGATTACAAGACAAGTGTATGAAGCATACAAGGCATGTCTAAACCAACTTAAAACAGTGCTATATCGTGGCAAAACAAAGCCTAATATGCATTGAAATGGAGCTAAAACAAGCTAGGCATACAAGCTACAACACAAGCCAACATGGAGAGAGGATGACCCTCTCCCATTTAGGACCTCAAAACCAGCTCTCTACCACTGAAAATCCTCTGGATTTTAGTGGTAGAGAGGTCATGCAAAGACTAAAACGATGGCCAAAATGGATGGCCTAAAACAAGGCCTAACAAGGCCTTAGAGGGGGGGAACAATCCCAAACCTCAAAGAGACCTTAAACAAAGATCAAAAGCAAGTAAAATCAGAAATTTATTAGTTTATAGCTAAGCTTAAAAATAGATGCAAGATAGGCAAAAAGCTTATGCAAAAATGGGGAATAAAGAGCAAGAATCTCACCCTTGTAGACCACTTTCAAGAACTGAGCTCCAACAGCCTTTCCAAGCTTAAATCCACTCAAGAACCCTAACAACAACCCTATAGTGCCTCAACAACTCAAGGATGGTGTAATGCTAGGTGTTCTAGTGCAAAAGTAAGACAAAACTCACTTTAGGTCACAAAATGGGATCAAATAGGGGAATATAGATACAAAGTTGTATCTCACTCTCTAACCCTAATTCTCAAACCTCTGGAACTCTTGAGGAGGGAGGAGAGGCTCCCTCTTTATAGAATCCCAATCTTGCAAAGCTTCCAAAACAAGCTAAGCAAGAGACAAATCCCTCCATACACGTGTATGGAGGGGGTTAAATGTGAATGCCAGCTGTGACAGCTGGCATAAAATATTTGCCAAAAGCAAATGGAAAGGGGTCGGCCAGCCAAAATGGCCAATTGACCAAAAAGATGGCCGACCGACCACAAAAGGTGTCGACCGGCCACAACACTTGGCCGATGGCAACAAAACAGGGCCGGTGGCCTCAAGCCATGGCCGGTGAGGTGTGGGGATGGCCAACAAGCCATTCTCTGCCCTCAGAAGCAAAAACAAACAAGTGTTTTGGTCCAACTAAGCACAAAAACAGTCAAGTTGAGAGATCCTAAGGCAAGGCACGTAGCCGAGACCTTCGGGAACTCAAAACAAGCACAAATATGGATGATCATCGAGTGTTCAAACGTTGACGTCCAAGTCTTGAGGACGGTCAAAAATGGGGTGTCTACAAGAGGCCAAGACTGGTTTGGAGGCAGAGGGGGTGCCAAGTGTGGATCAGGAAGGAGGAGTAATAGGGGACCGATCGGCAAGCTTGCTTGCTATGGACTTGCCCTCGATAGACTTACCTCATAGCCGAAAGTTTGAGAATGAGCAGGTGAGCGAACCAGAGAGGAGCACCATTGTGGCATCACTGGAGACTGCCACTTATCATGTGAATGCGGTGACTGGCCGCTTAGTGATGGATGGGGGTGACCCCTCTAAGGTGACTAGCCGCTTATCATGTGATTTCTCTATCAATTTCATTCAAACCAAATTTTTGCTAATAGTTATACAAAATAATAAAATTTACTCACTAATAAGCCACTTATTATATCATTGAAGTGAGTTATGTTTTAAATTCTAAAAGTTTGGCCATTGCACAGCACATTTGTTAATAAAAAATTTGTATGACATTTTTCCTTCTCAAATACTAAAATTACACACACACACACACACACACATATATATATATACTAACTTCGTTGGTCAATTTGTAAAACTGTAGCTAGTTGTTTGGGATGTGTTATATAAGTGCACTTTTGAATTTTTTGTTAAAAAAGTAAAAGAAAAAATATATGTTTTGGATAACGTTTTGACCTTTTACGAAAAGATGTGTAATAAAATCCAAATGACCATTCTACCCCTGTTGACTTTTTGATTTTTGACTTTTAACTTTTTAATTTTTGGGTAGTTGAATTTAAAGGGCAAAATAAAAATTTTGCCCTTTAGGCTTTTCCCATAAGTTTCTTCCAAATAGTACGGACTTTTTGATTTTTTTAATAATTTTTTGACTTTTTGATTGTTTATAGGTTATCCAAACCATTTGTTTCTAGATTCACTGGGGTCATTCTGTTAAAAGCCAAAACTAGTGGACAAAATTTCGTATATATTTGAACAAAATTTGAAAATGGTATCAACTGACACCACTAAACAAGGAATATTCTCGCCCTTGGCCATGTGTAGAGTAGAGGGATCTCTGAATTATATTATGAAGTTTGATTGATTTATCAAATTTTAAAATGTAATCTGTGTTATTTAGAAATGGTTTAGTAACAATGTAAATAAGCAATATATTTGTTATAAGTTGTCATATTATTTATTTATTTTTCCATACATTTTTTTATAAAAAATCAAAAAATTACTAAATAACTACATCAAGTATAAAATTTGACATAACAAATCTATGTGTTGTTTCAATTTGATAGTGTAAGAGTGGTTAACTTGAGCCCACTAATTAATTGGGCCCAATCGAAGCCCAATCGAAAAGCCCAAAAATTGGTGAGCTTGGAGAAATTATTGCCAAATAGGCCAAGTGAATTCTATTGAACGGACCCACAAGAAAGTCAACAAATTGGGCTGAGGAGGATACATTTCAAGCATATATCTCTAAAAAAAGCCCAACGAGCCTAGTTGAGTAGGTCCAAATCATACGAGTGTCCAAGGAGGTTAACTGTTGTTTTTAGAAGAGATGAAACCTTTAAAAGAGATCCATTCTCCGAGTGTAGACCGCCCGAACTCTCTCTGCGCACCCCCCTTTTTGGAGAGGGCGTGAATTGGTTCATGCTACTATAGTTCAGACTCCTGTCACGGTTCTGAATCTAGTCTCACAAAATGCAATGTAAGACTGATAAATCACCAAAGAGTTCAAATCTGGCAAATCGTTTTGGAAAATTGATTTTAATCAAGAAGTGTCAAACATGGACTGCTTTGCTAGATTACAAAGTCGCCACCTAAATGTTTTGTTTTAGGGAAATTTAGGAAACCCTGAATCGTGCCAAAGGCCACATGTCCGTCATCACCAAAGTTACCTCAGCTCGGGAACTTGGGTACGCGAGGGGAAGGTCCTGAAATGAGCACCCTCGCTCGCCCGATCAAAGGATCGACCTCTACTAAGCATGATATGTTGTTTTGAAAACACGTGTTCATATTCCAGTTATTTAGTTAACTTACTACGTGATGCGCACAACATACAAGTATAGACTAGATCGCCAAAATTGGAACAAAACAATTCAATATTTATTTTCAAAAATCGTTTGAATTTGCCACCCTCAAGTGGGCTTAGAAATGCGGATTTACCACCCTCAAGTGGGCTTAAAACATGATTTTGCCAATTCAGGCAATCAAGCCTCCACCCACAAGCATTCAAGCAGTTAAGCATTTAAGCAAATAGCCTCATGGCAAGCATGCTATCATGGCAGTCACTTACACACTTGCAAGGATGCTAAAGCGTAACACTCACAGTGTACTCCGAGCCAAAACAGAAAACTAGTTAGAAATATGCATGATCCTAACTATGTTAAGAAGCCTAATGCAATACGTGCAAAATGCAACTAAATAGGCTCAACTATCTAATCATGGCATATGAATGCAACACTTGATAACATGCTTTGAAACACGTATTCAAATAAGTATTGAAATACAATGCAGTTTGAATGATGAGCCGAGCTTGGTGTATGCAAGACAAATAAATGATGCAAACATGCAAGCATAAGGTATGCTAATTGAGATATGCCTTATACTAGCCATCAAAAGCTGATAAGTAAAAGGGAGAAAGAAATGGGGTTGGAAGATATGCACACACGCACGCACCCTTATTACAATAACATGCCCTCTCGACGGAGGGTTCGAATAAATAAGCTAACTAGCTACGCTAAGCTAAGCTACTTATTACAAGCAAACTAATTAACTAACTCTAGCTAATTAAATATTTACAAACCAAATTAAACTAATTAATTACAACACATGTAATTAACTACAACTAGCTAGCAAAGCGGTAAAGATGGCCTTGCAGGCGAGGGAGGTATGCATGCTCGATTGCTTCATTCCGAAAATCCACTGCCTTGCCTCAAGATGCCTCTGTTTGCACATCTTTGGACCTCTGAAAATTGTGCCAACCTCCAGATTACTTTTGACCCATCTTAGGAACATGCTGAGGGATGATCAACCATGATTGGTGGTAATCGGCCAGTACTGGTGGCCGGTCGGCTGTTGAATCCCTGAATTTTTCTTTTTGCTGCAACAGAGTACAAACAGAGACATGTCAGTGTATTTGCATGGAAATGTGTGTGCAACTACTCTCCTTATCATTTCTCAAGCTCAAGGGAGCGTAGTACTCGGCTCTCAAGCCACCAATCACGCATCTCAATGCATGATGGCCAAAGAGTCAAGCTTGCACAATGTTAGTGAATGCACAAACAAGACTCAAAGAGTTGTCACCCTATCATGCATGATCAAGGGTGACAACGACTAAGAAACGCAACACGTTTTATCACTTTAAGTATGAAACGTGCCACATTTCTTATGTTTGGATTAACGTCCGATCCAAACACATGCAATATAAACAACATGCTTATCTTGCATAAGTTTTACTTTGCTCATTTTGTTTACACATTTTAGCTTACCAATTAGCCCTTTAATTGATTAAGTCCAAAGTGACAATCCTCTAATTGGAAAGAAGACTTGAACCACAAGCGTTTTGAGCATGAAAGAGACTTCATGTTGTTGGTAATGAACTCCCGAAGGAATTAAACCATTAGGCACAAATGCCTCAATTTCACTCTCAAACCAACAAAGGGTCCAAAGTCACTTTCAAAGCAAGGTAACAATTGAAGAATAGAGTGATATGACATATATTTCAGCACTGAAATAGGATGCTAAATGACATTAAACCATGCAAGCAACGCATGCACATGTTTAAGGCAAAGGCATCAAAGCTAGTGAAGTGTATTACACTAGAAGCATGCAAAACGAAGCTCCAACAACCAAACCAACTCCAGACAGAGCTAAAACATGCCAAATCAGTGGCCTAAACATGCTGGAATTGAAGCACAAAAGACAACAATAAAAAAAAAACATGCTTTCATGTTGGCTCGCAAGCAAGGTATAAGGCACAACTCTCAAAAGTATTTAAAGAGTGACACATGCAAGAGTGTGGCAAAGATATATGCTCTGAAATCACATACAAAATGATGCTATGGCATGCAAACAACCTAAGCAAAGCATGTTGGAGGCCTTAAAACTCAAAGCTAGTTAAGGCACTTGCACTATAGTTATGCAATACAAGCCACAAAAGGCCAAGACCACTCAAAATAGTCCTAAAGCATGCTAAATCAGAGCCAAAAAGATGCTGGAGTGGAGCATACACATGCTAGATTAATAGGCTAAACCATTAAGTACACTAGACTAGTGAGCAAGTTTACACTACAAGTGCAAGATGCAAGCAATGAGTGGCCAAACCAGCTAAAAACAAAGTTTAAACATGTTAAAATATAGCCAAAAACATGCTCAAACTAAGCTAAGACAAGTCACAAAAACATGCTACTTTATAGTGCTAACAAAGCATAGCATGGAAAGACAAGGAGGGGAGGCCACCCCTTCCTAGTTTGGACCTCAAAATAGGTTTTCTATCATTGAAAATCTCCTGGAGTTTAGTGGTTTTAAGGCCAAGAAAGAATTGTTTCAAAGGCCTCAAGAGATAGCACAAAATATAACAAACAAGCCACAAAAGAGGGGGGGGGGGACACCCCTAACCCCAACAAGGCCTTAAACCACTATTTTTAACACTTAAAAAATAGAGATTTTACAGTTGAAACTTAGGCCAAAAATAGCATGCAATGGTGGCCAAATACTTAAGCAAAACAAAGCTTAAAGAGGGTAACTACTCACCCTTGAAGAACCACAGCAAAACAGGCACTTCTAAGGCAAAAACCAAGCTTTGAGAGCTCAAAGAAATCCTCCAAGAGCCTCAACAACAAGATAGAGGTGTTTGATTAAGAGTCCCTTTGCAAAGGTGTAGAAAAATCCCACTTTCAAGCACTAAAATATAGAGAGGGAGAGAATTCTAGAGAGAGAGAATTTTCAGCTCTCAAATTTCCTAGAGAGAGAGAGGATTTTTAGAGAGAGAGGCCCCCAAAGTTGCTCACCTTCAAAATGTTCTTCTTCAAAACAAGAGATATGGCTTCTATATATAGCAAAAACAAGAGCTTAGGTCAAAATATCTGAGTTAGAACAACTGGAGCTTGTGTGGAACAGCTCAAGGGAAAAGATCTTCAAAAAATTTGAGTTTGGGTCATTTTTGGCCGACCGGCCATCTTTTTGGTCGACCGGCCACTTCTGTGGCCGATTGCAAATTCTGCTTTGCAGGTCCGACTTCAAATAGGCATAACTCCTTCATCTAGAATCCTTTGCAGGTCATTCTTGTGTCTAAAATGAAGCCTCGGAAATAATCTTTCCAATGGTGGCAGCCTCACCTCAAAATTCCAAGTTTGCTAAGAGATATTCCTCTTTTAGTGAAGACTGCTCATTTCCGGCTCAATCGAATTAATGCCTAACTTCAACCAACCATATCTCCCCCATCCGAACTCGGCTTTAGAAGATTCTTGAGTGTAAAATGAAGCCCCGGAAGTCTTATTTCCAATGGTGGTGGCCTCATAGCTGAAATCCAAATATACAAGTGGATAGGTTCGATTTAGCGAGGACTGATCGTCTCTCTCTTAACGATTCATGTCCAACTTCTTCCTCAACTAGGTTTCTTCCCTCCACTCCTATTTTCTTCAACTTCAAATCCCAAAACAAGATGTTTTTGAAGAGTTCACCTCTCTTTCATGCATTTCCACTTTGTCCTTGCTCGGTTTGCCAAAAAGCGCAACATTTAACAAAATGCGAGCGTCTGAACATCACAGAAACTTTGTTTAAAAAATGTTTTAAAAGAGAGGGTTTTAAGGTGTAAAATCTTTTAATCAAGATCGTTTTAGTCCAAAAGGGGTATGAACTTGGGATTTGACTCTCCTCTTGCCGAAGAAATCGAACCTTTGCACTGCACACCTCATCACCAAGTAAACAATCAGTGGCGTCCAAGTCTTAAGGACGGTCAAAAATGGGGTGTCTACACAGAGGTATTTTTTTAGTCTTGAAAGGGTTTGGAACCACAAACCTAGAGACCTATTTGAGCTCGGACTCAAAAGGGTTCGGATCTACGAATCTTAAGATCTGAAGCGCTTGGCTTCGAACGGATTCGGACACAATCTAGAAGCCGCTCCAGTAATGAGTCCTAGAACACTTGCGGGCTCAGAGCTTTCCGGGATCTACGGACCAAAACCATGGACATAATGGAGTCCAAACAAAGGACCCGATCCCAAGGATAGTGAGTGAAGATAAATTCACTCTTCGATTAAACTAGCCTATATCCGGGTCGAGGTGGCATGATTTAGGAGGCCCCTGAGACTCGGTTGGAAACAAAGTTTTTAGAGAAGGGGAATGGCTTTCAGTCAATGGATCTACTGGTGAAGTAATCTTGGGTAAACAACGACTCTCTCCTCTGGCTCTATGTGGTGATTTGGAGACTTTCATGTCTTGGGCCGACAAATTTAGGCGTCTCAAGGTGCTGCTGCCATTTTTGTTGTAATATGCCATGTGTGCTTGCCACATCTATCATTGGAGATTTAAAATTTGACTGGTAATGTGGTATATGATAGGCCATGGCAAATGCCGACACGCCTGATGATGCACTAATAGCAAGAAACAACGATGCTGAAGGAATTGGACTATGTAGGACAGAGCACATGGTAACTACTCCTTAACTGCCTCCTTGTTTGGTTGCGTTTTTTGTTTTTGTTTTCTATTGTCATTTTTCAGAAAACATAGAAAATTTCTTTGGCAAATTTATTTATTTATTTATTTATTTTTTAAACAGTCCACTTTTTAGGAGACTACCGAAAATTATTCCCAAATTTTCAAAAACTGTTTACACACAAAAATGAAATGATTGACGTTTTAAAACTTTTCATTGTTTTTGTTTCTTAAAACACAAATGAAGTTGGACGGGAGCATCTGTGAGTAGGATGCTTGTGGACTTTTTGGTTGAAGTCTTACGCAAAATAGAATGAAAATAAACTAATTGCTTCCAAATAGATACAGTGGCCAATCTTGTATTATATTAGATGTGGCTGGTTTTTTAAAATCTCTTCAACTCTTCATTTGTTGGGGTGTTTCAGTTCTTTGCTTCTTATGAGAGGATAAAGGCTTTGAGAAAAATGATAATGGCAGTTACACTTGAATAGAGGAAGACTACCCTAGATGTGTTGTTGCCTTATCAAAGATCGAATTTTGAGGGCTTATTCAGTGCAATGGATGGTACTTTTTTCTTCTATCAACACATGTTAAAAATTTCTAGACACCATAAATAATTTGTAGACACCCCATTTTTGATCGTCCTTAAGGCTTGGGCACTACTGATGGTTTACATGGTGGAGAAAGGTGTGCAGGGCAAAGGTTCAATTTCTTTGGCAAGAGGAGAGTCAAATCCCAACCTTACACCCCATTTTGGACCAAAGCTATTTTGAATGGTTTTTAGACCTTAAAACCCTCTCTTTCAAAACATTTTTGAAATAAAGTTTCTACGATGCTCTAAGGCACGCATTTTGTTAAATGTTGCGCTTTCGGTAAACCGAGCGAGGACAAAGTGAAAATGAATGAAAGAGAGATAAAATCTTTGAAAAATCTTTCAAAACACCTTGTTAGAGGTTTGGAGTTGAAGAAAAGAAGAGTGGAGAGAAGAAACCTAGTTGAGGAAGAAGATGGTCATGAATCGCTAAGAAAGAGTCGAGCGGTCCTCGCTAAATCAGGCTTATCTGTCTATACACTTGGATTTAAGCTACGAGGCCACTATCGTTGGAAAAAAGACTTCTGGGGCTTCATTTTACACTCAAGAATCTCCTAAATCCAAGTCCGGACTGGGGAGATATGGTTGGTTGAAGTAGGGCATCAATCCGGTTGGATCGAATCTGCGCGGCTTCACCAAAACAGGCATAACTTTTTGCACAGTTGGAATTTTAATGCAAGGCTGGCGCCATTGGAAAGTTAACTTCTGGGGCTTCATCATGTGGGGTGGCCAACCACCTTGAACCTTTTGACCTGGTCGGCCGACCAGGTTAAGTGGCCGGCTGACCACTTGAACTGGTCGGCCTGCTCTCTCCTTGTTTGTCTCAATGAGTGTGTTCCAGCCGTGCCAGCTGGGAGGCATTTGATGCATCCTCCATACACTGTATGGAGGATGTTTGACCTAGCTTTGAAGCTTCTTGGGGAAGCTTTAGCCTCTCCTCTCTATAAAGGAAGGGCTCTTCTTCCATTACAAGGGTTCAAGAATTGTCGGAGCACACACACACACACATATCTCCCTCTTGTCTCTATATTTTGCCCTCAAAAGAGCCAAGTTCTTGCCCCTTTACACACTACCTCTTAGCCCAACACCTCCAACACCAACCTAAGGTCCTTGGAGCTTGTTTTCAGAGCTTGAGGAGCTGGTTTCTTTGTCCAGAGCTTGTTGTCTTTCTTGGCTACAAGGGTAACTCTCTTTTTCCCTCTTTTGGTCCTTTTTTGCTTCATCTTTTAGCCTAACTTTCAAGCATTTTTGAGCTTTGTCATAAACTGAAAAAAGTCTTATTTTGAGCTCCTTTTAAAGTTTGTTTAAGGTCATTTTTCTGTTGGGGGTCATCTACCCCCTTGCATGCTTCATTTTACCTTGTTTTGAGCCATGCCTTAGAGCATTTTTATTGGCCTTTGTTTGGACTTTTAGCCACTAAAATCCAGTGGATTTTCAGTGGCTAGCATGCTGTTTTGAGCACCAAAATCAGAGAGGGGTGACCCTCTCACCCCTTGTCTTGTTTACTAGTATTGTTGACTTTACAAAGGAGCCCATATTTGCACACTTCTTGTGCATGTTTCAGGCCATTTTTGGTGGGTTTTAGGACCTGCATATGCTCTGTCTAGAGCCCATTTTTCCATTTTGGATGTCCATTTTGCATGTGTAGAATAACCCTCTTTTTGGCCTTTCAAAGGAACATATCATTCTCGCATGCATAGACAATGTTTTAGTGGGTTTTTGGGCTTTAATTGGCATGTCATACCTCTATCTTGTGCTGGTTTTATGGCCTCTTGAATGCCTCATAGGCTTGTAGTGTAAATCCCCTTCACTAGCTTATATTGCATGCTATTTTGGCCTTTGATTCTAACACTTTTTGGCCATGCCACAAACTGATTTTGTGTATGTTTTGGACTGCCTTAGCTCTGTTTCTAGGCCTCATGGTTGAATGATGCTTATTATGCATACTTGTAGTTCAATATCTATGCCTAGCTTTGAGTTTTGGAGCCTATTGCATGCCTATGTTGAGGTATTTTCATGTCTTAGCATCACTTTGCATGGTATTTCAGAGCTTATATGTATGCCATACTTCCACATTTTCCATGTTTTAAGTGCTCCTTAGAGTTGTGCATTTATGCCATGTTTACGAGCCATTGCATGAGCTTCATTTGAATGCATTCCGGGCCACCATCCCAACACATTTTGCCACTGATTTTGATCTGCATAGGGACTGTTTGGGGTTGGTTTCATGATTTGAGCATTGTTTTGCATGCCTATAATGTAATCCACTTCACTAGTTTCGGTATTCAGGCCATCTAGCATTCATTGAGTGAGGTGTTTGCATGTTTCGGGACCATCTTGCATGTCATTTCAGAGCTGGATCATGTGCCATTTTATTCCATATTTCATCCCTTGCCATGCCTTGCTAGAGTTGCACTTTGTGCCTTAGGTTCGGTCCCTTGCATTGGGCATGTTTGCATGAGTGTTCTTGCCTTCATTTCATCATGTATGGCCACTGATTTGAGTGTGGCTGAGGTCTATTCCTTTTAGTTTAAGTCCATCTTGCCTCGTGTATGCCATATAGTTCATTTTGTTGCATGTTTGGCCATTGCATTGTGTATGCATTGATCATCTCATTGATAGTCTTCATATGTGCATGTTAGTTTCCATATGTGCATTGCGTATGCCATATTATGTCATGAGCATTGAGTATGCCATTCGTAGTTTATAGCATTGCGTATGCTAATTGCATGTGTGCATATCATCCCTCGCATGCCAACATGATTAGGTTGCATTGCATTTAGGGTTGCATGTTAGTCACATTGTGTATGCCATCTCATTGCATTGTGTTTGGAGTAGGGTTAGTCCAAACACGGGAAACGAGGGACATTTCGTACTCAAAGTGACGAAACGTGCCTCAATTCCTGGTCACCGACACTCTTGACTTTCCATGATAGAGTTGTCGGCTTTAGGTGTGTATTTGTGCATTCATGTCACATTGAGTCGGGCAAATTGACTCATCGGCCATTATGCATCGAGATGCGTGATTGGTGGCCTGAGGATCGAGGACTACACTCCCTTGAGCTTGTGCAAGGGCAGGGAGAGTGGTCATGCACACATTTGCTGAAAATACCTTGCCATGCCTCTCTCTTGCTTTGTGTTGCAGAAAACCAGGAACCAGAGGCAGAAACTGGTCGGCCGACCAACTTTTCTGGCAGGCCGACCACCTCTTTTGGTCTTCTCCACAAAAGGTGGTCGGCAGGTGGTCTCCAAGGCCAATGGCTGGTCGGCAGCCTTCCCACAGCTTCCAAGAGTGGAGTTTCAGCCTCTTGGAGCTTTGTGCAAGTTTCTGAAATCAATTGCACACAAAGGCGAGACGAGGCATCGCGATGGATTTCCCGACAAGGCGACTCGAGCATGCATGCACCCTTTATCATTCAAAGCAGAGCTGGGGCAGTCCATTTGCATGCTAGTTTATCATTGCTTACTTAGTTAATTTGTTGATTAATTAAAGTTGTGTAATACTTAGTTAATTCGGTTCTGTATTATTCTTTCGGACCGTCCGAAGAGGGTAATGTTGTAATAAGTGTGCGTGTGTGTGATGCATGTCTTCCAACCCCCATTTCTTTCTCCTTTTTATTTACTAGCTTATGATAGTTAGTTTAGGGCACGTTTCAATTAGCATACTTATGCTTCGCATGTTTGCATTCATTCATCTATTTTGAATGCACCGGGCTCGGTGCATCATACTAACTGCATTGTATTTCCATTCCAACTTGAATACGTATATCGAGTTGTCGCATTTCACATGCCATTCTTAGAATAGCCGAGCCTATCTTAGTTGCATTTTTGTGTGTTGCATTAGGCATCTCAGCATAGTTAGGATTCATGCATGATTTCTAATTAACTTCTTTCTTTGGCTCGGAGTACTCGATAAGTGTTTATGCTTTAGCATCCTTGCATGCGTGTGAGTGACTACCATGATAGTATGCTTTCCATGAGGCTAACTGTTTACGTGATATACCTGCCTGAATGCCTGTGGGTGAAGGTTAGATTATCTGAATTGGAATAATGCATTGACTGTGAGTTTTAAGCTCACTTGAGAGTGGCAAAATCATATTTTCTAAGCCCACCTGAGGGTGGCAAATTTTAGCCTACTTGTGAGTAGCAAACCATTTTCAAATAAACAAACTTGAAATGTTTTGTTCCAATTTAGGCGATCTAGTCTATACTTGTATGCTGTGAGCATCACATAGTAATTCTAGGCTAATAACCGGAATAAGAGCACATAATGTTTTCAAAACTCGATAACATGGTTAGTAGATGCCGATCTTTGATCGGGCGAGTGGGGGTGCTCACGAAGTGACCTTCCCCAATCGTACCCAAGTTTCTGAGCCAAGGCAACTTTGGTGATGACGGACACGTGGCCTGAGGCAACAAGTCAGGGTTCCCTAAATTTCCCCAAAATAAAATATTTAGGTGGCGACTCTGTATTTGGCAAAGCAATCCATGTTTGGCACTTCTTTCTAAAAATCTTTTTTTCAAAATGATTTGCCGAATTTAGACTCTTTGATGATTCATCGATCTTGCATTGCACTCTGCGAGATTAGATACAGGACTGTGACATTTGGGTCCGAACAGTAGTAAGCCCAAATGAACAAGAAATGAGGGATTTTCTCCCGGGACGTTCAAGGACGTCTACAAATGTATCGTATCATCTTATGTATATGATCAAATGCATGAACCAATAGCTTGATATGCACGCCAAGTAACATTTAGTAATTGCTTAATACATATTTTTTTATTTTTTTAGAAGAAGGAAAAAAAAAACCCTAATAAGCTCACTTCTGCTGTAATATAAGATGAATCATTGATATTGCAGGCTTTCCGGTGACAATTAGACTTTTAGACCCTCCATTCCATGAATTTCTACCGGAAGGTGATCTAGGAGAGATTGTCAGCGAACTAACCAAAGACACTGGCATGACTGAAGACGAAGTTTATTCAAGGATTGAAAAATTATCGGAAGTAAATCCCATGCTTGGTTTCTGAGGTTGCAGGTCCGACATTTCATCTAATTCGTTTCTTGATAATTAATTGCTGAAGCTAGTTTCTGAATTTTTCTAGCTGACTATAATTATGTGATAAAACTCAATTGTTATGTGATATTTCTTGACATCATGATATGTTAGTTTTTTTTATTACATGGCCATTGACTCATTTTATGCGTGCAATATATAGAAGCATTAAACTCATATCTATATTGGTTATTGCTTTGAATGATGATAAATTTTCAAATTGGCCTACAATAACAGTGCGAGAAATATCGGCCTGACAAATTCTTTATTGTTTATGTTGGGTTTCTTTGACGTGTCCAAAGGCTAGGGATATCGTACCCAGAGCTAACTGAAATGCAGGTGCATGCTATCTTTCAGGCTACTGTGTCTATGAGCAACAAGGGAGTTACTGTTCTTCCTGAGATTATGGTTCCCCATGTCGGAACACCTCAGGCATGATTCTTAATCTTCCCGTCTTTTCCCATAGACAAGGCTTACCATTTCACCATTACCCAAATTTTTTTGACTTTACTACTTATTCAATTCATATGGAATCATTAAAAATATTTAATTTATAACTCAGTTTCCTACTTTGACATCATTGTTTGAATGAAGTTCTACAATAACAACCACATTTTGTCACCATAGATGATAGAAATTTCTATTTTTTTTGAAATCAAATCATCGATGATTTAAAGTAGATAGATAGATCGAACAATGAATAAATTTCTTTATATTCTTTTTCCTCCAACATGCACTTGTAAAATATTAGAATTCAGTAGGGTGAGTCCTATTTTATTTTCCTTAACTGGTCTTGATAAATGAAATTAATGGTTTTTTTCTCTCCCTCATTTGTAATTTTGAGTATCCAAGTTCCTCATTTTTGGCATTTTGAGTGGTAGGAACTAGGACATCAAGTGAATTTAATTCGTAGTGTAGCGAAAAAAGTGTTCTCTGAGATGGGATCCTCATTGAGCTATAAGGTAGGGACTATGATCGAGATTCCTAGAGCTGCTCTGGCTGCAGATGAGGTATGTTAGATGAACTTATTTCAATTATTTTTTTATTTATTTGATTTAAAATGGCTTCAATACTTGGGGAACCAATTTATATTCTGATTAGATATATTATTAGAAGTTTGTCAATTATTGTCAATTCATTAACTTATTTTCTTTAACCGGTACTTGTAGATTGCAGAGGAAGCAGAGTTCTTCTCCTTTGGGACCAATGATCTCACTCAATTCATGAACTTTTGGTCGCCATTTTCTAGAATTTTTTCAGGTGCATAGAATTGTTCAATATTTTGTTCTCAGGTACTTGATCAAAAAGGTGTGGGCCAACTTATCAAGATTGCCATGGAAAAGGGTCGTAGAGCTAGGCCAAGCTTGAAGGTGAATAGCTGCAATTCTTAGGATTGTTTGTTTGAACTGATGAAATAAAAGTAAAACCTTTTAAAGTCTTTGGCTTTTTATGAGGAAGTTTGCATTTTATGACTGTTGTGACCTATGAAACACGGATTTCTCATTTTAGTCATAGTGTTCAACATGTATCGCACATAGACACAGCTTGGATGCGCATCCTCCTGTCGTCAGACACTCCACATGGTGTGTTAATTTTTTCTCTCTAGAAATGTTGGGAACATTATCCCCCTCCCCTTTCTCTTCCCATCCAAATCATGTGGTGTGTATTATGTGCCCTAAATCACAGACCCATTCATTGTGTTAAGTTGCTCTTGTTTGGCATGAGATGCTCTTGTCCCTATTTTATAAAAATGCTTTTTTAATTGGTGTTTAATTAATTATATGTGGTTGATAAGAACTTTGTAAAAAGATGGGGCAGACTTTCATGCCAATTGGCTAAGCCCTTTAACATTTATGAAGCACATACACCTCTCAGGAAGAATCAGACGCATTGGGGAACACACAAACACATATATTCTTATATTTTTTTCATTTATTTTTTCATGGGAATAGCATACTCAAGCTGATTAATTTGATGAGAATCAATATATAATATTTTAAAATATGACATGTAAAATATATATAAAATTATAAATTTTGCACGTGTTGCTTGTCCTCCCTCACATTTTTTTGAAAACTTGTACGTCAGCATGCCTGTGCTCCTTTGTTGAAGCATTATCTTGTTGTGAGGGTTTCATCAAGTTTCAAGATTTTCACTAGTTTTGCTCTAACATGATGTGGGTGATGATAACAAAATAGGTTGGAATATGTGGAGAGCACAGCGGAGAGCTTTCTTCTGTTGCGTTTTTTTGCAGAGGCTGGACTCGACTATGTTTCGTGTTCTCCATTCAGGTACCTGTATATATATATATGTATGATTGTCGTGTTTTATATTACCCAATTTGTAATCTGCAAGTATGAATTCCTCTGGATTGTATTTCTGATTGTTAGTTCTCTTCACAGGGTACCTATTGCTAGGCTACACTATTGGTGACCACTTTTGTTGACTAAAAATATTTTGGTTGCCAAAAGTTGTGGAATTGGCGACCAAAAGTTATGTTAGTTGGTAAAAGTACAATATTTACCTACTAAATTTTTTTAGTCAGGGTATATTAATTTTTGGCAACTAAAAAAAAATTTAGTCGCTAAAAATCTCACAATTGGCGATTAAAAAAAATTTAGTCGCTAAATTTGCCACAATTGGCGACTAAAAAAATATTTTGGTCGCCATATATATAGTTTTGGCAACTAAAATAATTTAGTCGCTGAAAGAAAAATAAAAATTTATTTTTTATCTTTAGCGACCAAAAGTTTGGTCGGCAAAACCTTAATTTCAGCGGCTAAAAAAAATTTTGGTCACTGTATATATAGTTTTGGCAACTAAAATATTTTAGTCGCTGAAAGAAAAATAAAATTTTATTTTTTACCTTTTGCGACCAAAAGTTTGGTTGGCAAAACCTTAATTTCAGCGGCTAAAAAATATTTTGGTCGCGGTATATATAGTTTTGGCAACTAAAATATTTTAGTCGCTGAAAGAAAAATAAAAATTTATTTTTTACCTTTTGCGACCAAAAGTTTGGTCGGCAAAACCTTAATTTCAGCGACTAAAAAATATTTTGGTCGCCGTATATATAGTTTGGCAACTAAAATATTTTAGTCGCTGAAAGAAAAATAAAAATTTATTTTTTATCTTTAGTGACCAAGAGTTTGGTCGGCAAAACCTTAATTTCAGCGGCTAAAAAAATTTTTGGTCACGGTATATATAGTTTTGGCAACTAAAATATTTTCGTTGTTGAAAGAAAAATAAAAATTTATTTTTTACCTTTTGCGACCAAAAGTTTGGTCGGCAAAACCTTAATTTTAGTGACTAAAAAATATTTTGGTCGCCGTATATATAGTTTGGCAACTAAGATATTTTCGTCCCTGAAAGAAAAATAAAAATTTATTTTTTACCTTTCGCGACCAAAAGTTTGGTCGGAAAAACTTTAATTTCAGCGACTAAAAAATATTTTGGTTGCCGTATATATAGTTTTGGCAACTAAAATATTTTCGTCGCTGAATGAAAAATAAAATTTTATTTTTCACCTTTCTCGACGAAAAGTTTGGTCGGCAAAACCATAATTTCAGCGACTAAAAATTATTTTGGTCGCGGTATATATAGTTTTGGCAACTAAAATATTTTCGTCGCTGAAAGAAAAATAAAAATTTACTTTCACTCATCACTCTTTCTCTCTCTTTCTATTTATCCGTCTCTCTCTTTCTCTCTGTGACTCTATCTCTGTCTCTCTTCTCTTTTTCTCTCTCACTCATCACTCTTCTCTGTCTTTCTGTCTCTCTCTCTGTGTCTCTCGCTCATCTCTCTTTTCTCTATCTCTCGTCTCTCTCTGTCTCTCTTCTCTTTATCTCTCTCGTTCATCTCTCCCTGTATCTTTCTCGTTTATCTCTTTTTGCTCTTTCTTTCTCTCTCTCTCTCTCTCTCTCTCTCTTCACCCATTTTTTCATCTTCCTCCCTCTATTCTCTCTCTCTCTTACCCATCACTCTTCTCTGTCTGTCTATCTATCTCTCTCTCTCTGTGTCTCTCACTCATCTATCTCTTCTCTCATCTTTTTTCTCTCTCTGTCTCTTTCGTTCATCTCTCTTGCTCATCTCTCTTCTCTCGCTCTCTCTCATCTCTCTTTTCTCTCTGTCTCTATTGCTCATCTCTCTTATTTCTATCTCTCTCTCTATCTCTCTCGTTCATCTCTCTTCAATCCATGTCTCGCTCGCTCATCTCTCTTCTCTCTATCTCTCTCTCTGTCTCTTTCGCTCATCTCTCTTCTCTCTCTCTCTGTCTATCTCGTTCATCTCTTCTCTCTCTCTTCTCTTTTTCGACTCTTACTCTCTATCTCTTTCTCTCTGTCTCTCTCTTTTTCTCTCTCTTCTTTTTCTCTCTCACTCATTACTCTTCTTTATCTGTCTATCTTTGTCTTTTTTTCTCTTTGTCTCTCGCTCATCTCTCTTCTCACTATCTCTCTCATCTTTTTCTTTCTCTATCTCTCTCTCTCTCTTTCCTACTCATCTTTCTTCTCTCTCTATCTCTATCTCTCTCTTTCCTACTCATCTTTCTTCTCTCTCTATCTCTATCTCTCTCTTTTTTTATGTCTTTTTCTCGATCATCTCTTTTCGTTCTCTTTCTCTCTTTCTTTGTCTATCTTTCACTCATCTCTTGTTTCTCTCTGTCTATGTCTTTATCTCTTCTCTCTCTGTGTCTTTCTGTCTATCTCTCTGTCTCTCTTTCACTCATCACTCATCTCTCTCTCTTTCTCTCTCTATGTCTCTTTCTCTATCTCTTATTCATTTCTTTTTATTGTCTCTGTGTGCGTGTGTTTGTGTATGTGTCTATCTCTCACTTTTTTTTCTTTCTCTGTCTCTCACTCATCTCTCTCACTACAACAAAAAAGGCCTTTGGTGACAGATTGATTTTGTCTCCAAACATCAAAATTTCGTCACTAAAGTGATTTGTGACGGAAAAAATTTGTCACCACGTTCGTGGCCTATAGGTCGTCACAAAAAGTACCTGGTGACGAAAAGCAGTTTCGTCACCTATTTTTCATTTTGGCGACGAAATGTTTCATCTCTAAATGTTGAATTTTTCGTCCTCTAAAACACCAATTTCGTCACCAAAACTAAATAATATTTTATTTTAATTGCTTTTTGCTACGAAATATTTTGTCACCAAATATATTTTAGTGACGAAAGTTTTCCTCACCAATGATATGGATTAAAGGTGACAAAAAAATTCATCACTAAAATAAGCAAAAAAGAAAATCATTCAATGACAAAATATTTTGTCACCAAATATTTCAATTTAGCGACGAAATATTCAGCAAATGTGACGAAATTATTTGTTTCGTACTATATCATTAGTGACAAAATTATTCGTCATGTTTTCTGAAAACTAATAGCGACATTTTTTATTTCGTCACTAATAAAAATTAAAAATTTTGAAAATAAGGGCACTATTTTCTTCCGAATTTTTTTCTTTTCAGTAACAATTCCCTGCGCATTTCAATAACCTGTTCAATAAAATATCTATTACAAATCAATACAAAAATCTATTCATTTTCATAAACATCACAATCGAATTTTAGCACTATCCACAAAAATACAATATGAACTGCATGCGGATTATAAACATGTCTCCTAATATCCACAAAAATATAATATCAACCGTATGTAGATTACCAAACACATCTCCTAATATCCAACAAAAAACATGTCTACTAATATCAACAAAAATAAAATATCAAGGGCAGATTACCAAACATGTCCCGTAATACTAACAAAAATATAAAATTTACAACACAACCAAAATACATGCAAGGTAATATGAACAAAAACACAAAATGAGCTACCATCGGCCCTCCAAATTACCAAACACGTCCGTATCAAATCTCAAATCTGCAAAAAAATGAAACACAAAAAAAAAAATTGTCAGTTAGACAATTATTATCTTATCCATAACATATACAATTTAACATGCATTTTTCAAGCTTAAGTGTAAAAAGGTGCATTTTTGGACTTAGTTTTCAAACCGGGAGTCCCGTGCTAGTTTCGTTAGTTTCCACAACTCACATCAGTCCCTCCCGAGGTGTTTGAGGTGTTTCCCGGGCCGTCTCGTGGCTGTTGTACGATTTTGGCCCCCAAAGGCCTATTTTCAAGCTTAAGTGTGAAAAAGTGCATTTTTTGATTTAGTTTTCAAACCGGGAGACCCGTGCTAGTTCCGTAAGGTTCCACAACTCACATTGGTCCGTCTAGAGGTGTTTGAGGTGTTTCTCGGGCCGTCTCATGGCTGTTGCACGATTTTGGGTCCCAAAAGCCCATTTTCAAGCTTAAGTGTGGAAAAGTGCACTTTTGGACTTAGTTTTCAAACCGGAAGTCCCGTGCTAGTTCCGTAAGTTTTCACAACTCACACTAGTCCGTCCCAAGGTGTTTGAGGTTTTCCCAGGCCGTCTCGTGGCTATTGTACGATTTTGCCTCCCGAAGGCCTATTTTCAAGCTTAAGTGTGGAAAAGTGCATTTTTGGACTTAGTTTTCAAACCGGAAGTCTCGTGCTAGTTTTGTAAGTTTCCACAACTCACATTGGTCCGTCCCGAGGTGTTTGACGTGTTTCCTGGGCCGTCTCGTGGCTATTGCACGATTTTGGCCCCCGAAGGCCTATTTTTAAGCTTAAGTGTGAAAAAGTGCATTTTTGGACTTAGTTTTCAAACCGGGAGTCTCGTGCTAGTTCCGTAAGTTTCCACAACTCACACTGGTCCGTCCTGAGGTGTTTGAGGTGTTTCCAAGGCCGTCTCGTGGCTGTTGCATGATTTTGGCTCCCGAATGCCTATTTTCAAGCTTAAGTGTGGAAAAGTGCATTTTTGGACTTAGTTTTCAAACCGGGAGTCCCGTGCTAGTTCCGTAAGTTTCCACAACTCACACTGGTCCGTCCCGAGGTGTTTGAGGTGTTTCCCGGGCCGTCTCGTGGCTGTTGCATGATTTTGGCTCCCGAAGGCCTATTTTCAAACTTAATTGTGGAAAAATGCATTTTTGGATTTAGTTTTCAAACCGGGAGTCCCGTGCTAGTTCCGTAAGTTTCCACAACTCACATTGGTCCGTCCCGAGGTGTTTGAGGTGTTTCCCGGGCCGTCTCGTGGCTGTTGCACGATTTTGGCTCCCGAAGGCCTATTTTCAAGCTTAAGTGTGGAAAAGTGCGTTTTTGGACTTAGTTTTGAAACCGGGAGTCCCGTACTAGTTCCGTAAGTTTCCACAACTCACATCGGTCCGTCCCGAGGTGTTTGACGTGTTTCCCAAGCCGTCTCATGGCTGTTGCACGATTTTGGGCCCCGAAGGCCTATTTTCAAGCTTAAGTGTGGAAAAGTGCATTTTTTGACTTAGTTTTCAAACCGGGAGTCCCGTGCTAGTTCCGTAAGTTTCCACAACTCACACTGGTCCGTCCCGAGATGTTTGAGGTGTTTCCCGGGCCGTCTCATGGCTGTTGCACGATTTTGGCTCCCGAAGGCCTATTTTCAAGCTTAAGTGTGGAAAAGTGTGTTTTTGGACTTAGTTTTGAAACCGGGAGTCCCGTGCTAGTTCTGTAAGTTTTCACAACTCACATTACTCCGTGCCGAGGTGTTTGAGGTGTTTCTTGGGCCGTCTCGTGACTGTTGCACGATTTTGGCTCCCGAAGGCCTATTTTCAAGCTTAAGTGTGGAAAAGTGCATTTTTGGACTTATTTTGTCTATCAATGGCTTATTTTCAAGCTTAAGTGTTGGAAAAATTCATAATTCATAATTCAAAGTAGTTTTCAAACTAGTTGTCACGTGCTTGTTCCAATGGGGAGCCACGTCTATTGTCACTCAACCCTCAACAAAAACCAAAGCAATACATAAGGTAAAACCCATCAACTCACAACAAGATAAAAGGAAAACACTCTAGAGAACTTAGTGGTAAGTTCACTCAACTATCAATAGATCCAAGGCAATAGATCCAAGGCTCGTGGCATATATTCCAAACTCATCCCCTAATAGTTCCTAAAAATCAGGAGACAACCTCACGAGCCTTCTTGAAAGTTCTTGAAAAGTATCAAATTCAATAAAAAAAACTTCTTGAAAGTTCCAATGGTTCATAGCATAAATTCTTATCTAGGTTAGCATCAACAACGCAATCAATTCAAAAAAAAAAAGAAGCTCAGGACTTAGAAGGGTGATTGACATAGAATCTATGCAATATACTACAAAATTTACCTGCACATTAACAACCTTGTCCCAACTCCCTGTAAAAAGCTACTTCCCCTCCATTCCAACAGAAAAAATGGCACCATTGTGAACTTGTTTGGATTTCAGAAGCACAACATTTCTCTAAATCTGAAAGAACAAAGAGGAAAGAAAATGATTGCATGGTACTAAATTTAATTAGGAACTCTTTATCATTTTGTAGTGCACTGATATGATGCCAATCCAGTGATGGCCTTCATTAAAAAAATTTGTCAGAGTTTTAGTCCAAATACTCCAAACATAAGAATAAAAAATTCCCAGTTATTTTACAAGCCAATTCACACATTTTGAGACTTATAGTTCTTGCATGGTATCATAGCTACTTTATTGGTAACTTTTGGTGACTATGCAACATGAATAACTTGAGTTGAGGAAAATTAAGTGATGTGACTGATGTTGTGTCATTATATTCCCCTAGCAGTTCCAACTTCCAACTAGTGCCTATAGAAATATGACCAAATATAACCAAGTTAAGTAGGGTTTAAAAATACATAACCTTCATACACCCATTCTCATGAGCCACAACAAGAGCATCCCCATAAGTAGCAAGAGACAAAACAAAGGTCACATTTCCAGGTGCATCCTCCCCCAATACTGTCAAAGGACTGTGATCACTAAGACACCATAACTGGACAGTTCCATCCTAACTTCCACTATAAAGAACCCCATTACAAACTGCTAGAGTAGAGACAACTAACTTATGCCCATTCATAGTACAGGACAGAGTAATCCTGAATAAAAATTAAACAAAACCTCAATTTTTAGATTCCAAAGCAATAAAATTACTGTGTAACCAGGGTGGTCACAAAATGAGTATAAGCCCATTACCTGCAAGGACCATGCCTTTATTGACTTATCTCCACTACCAGTATATAGGTATCCAGTTCCAGAAATGGCAAGGGCATGAATACCAGTATAGCACCAATAATTTTGCTCAAACAGTTTCTTTATTGGTTCTTGACCAAATGGATCAGTAATACCCCAGATGTAAATGCCAACTCCACCATCACCACTTATGCACAATGGTTGTTCTTCATCTGTGAAAACTATAGCCGTAATTTTATGCTCATGATCCACTAATGAATCTCAATATAAAAGGATATTTAAATTGGAAACTACAAGACTGCAAAATGAAAATAAGTCATTCATTCTATCATATTTATGATTTAATTAATAGTGATTTGCAAAACTTGACCCATGCTACAAGTAACCAAAATTTGAAACTTAAAAGGTTTTTCAAATTTATAATTGAACTTTTTTACTTCCAATATATTAGTTTCAATGGTTAAAACTTGGGAAAACAATTTGTATTTGAAAATATAGATCATGCTACATAATCAATACACTGTAAAGGAAGTATTATTCTCAAAGTGGATCATGTAAAAACTATTAACTACACTTCTCACATTGTTATTCATTTTATGCAAAAACAATTTTTGAAAATTTAGCTAACTCAAAAGTGTTGCATGAAAAGGAAGTGTCTCCATAAAAAAAATCCCGGAAAGCAATTTTCAGAAATAATTTACTAAACAAGTTTTCCGTGTCAGTCAATTTTTAAATGAGGGAAAGCATGTGTCAAAACAATACCAAACTAATATCCCAAAAAGAATATAGTTGAACCAAAAGATCCAAATTATCTAACCTAATTTGAATCTTAGTTGGGACAAAAGTTGTAGGCTCTACTAAAAAAAAACAATTTCGCGACATTATCAGTGCAGCTCAAAACTCTACACATTTAATAGTTCACTTTTTAGTGGTTATTTTGAGTCATTTCACCACAAGGAGGTTATGTTATGTCAGACTTTTGTTGATTATTAACCAGAGGGACTTTATTCAGCAAATTTGTGAGGTAATTTTGCATAACTAACTCCGCTGCCCGCCAAGCAGGAAATAGTTAGGTGTCAAGTGAACCTTCCGGTCAAATGTCCGGTCAGTCATGGAGTTCGGACAAGCAAAGAGCGGTGGATCAAGTCAAGGGTGATAACCCGAAGAGCCGGATAATGCACACATAAAAAGAAACAAATCTATTAAATGAATATGGGCATTAAACTAAATCCTTATTCAACATCCATGGCTCCCACCACTTGCAAATTGTCAAAAAAAAAACATATGATAACTCAAACACCTAATCTTGTATTATCCACCTCCCATTTTATATTTGGAAAAAAAAAAAGAAGGGAGGGTGGTAAATACCACAACAAGTTACTCTAATGTACAATTTACTAAATAAGAAGCTGAAAAAAAGGAGGAAAGACATTAAAGCAAAAGTGATGCTGATCTACCATACCAAGTTGCATATATAAAACACAATCCTAGTGTACGAGGCTCCTGTTACTACAGGATCTGAAAAGGGTTAGATGTAAGAAGCAATAATAATAATAATGATAATAAACTAACAAAAAGAATCCAAAAGGCAAACACAATAAACATATATAAGATATAAAGTTATACCTAGGCTAGGGCATCTCCAGTCCTTGCTCAAATCTTGATTCGGATTTAATTTATATTTTAAAAAATAGATCACAACTCCTTACTTTTTAACTCAATCAATACCAAATTGAGTTTTACCAGGGGGAAAAAAAACACTCTTGCAAATAACAACAGTATTTGGTGGATGGCAACTTCATGTATTTACCCTTCTGCCACTCCAACATGATCTTGGGAATAGATGAAATTAGTTTTATAAAAAAAAAAAAGATTTAAAATATCAAATAAGTGTTTTTGCTCAAGGTAAAAATTTTCATCATTGTAGATGGAGACCATAGGAGACGAGGAGGGAGCACTAAAGCACCATATACCCATAATAAAGATCAGAAGAAAAAGAAACAGAACTAGAAAGACCAGACCCAAAAAGGCCAGTACCAAGCTTTTCCTCCAGAAACAATATTCACAAATCAATAATAATTATTTGGAGAAAAAAAACACACACACACACACACAAACCCACAAAGGCCAGCACCAGGTTACCCACAGAACAACTTTAATAAATCAATAAAAAGACCATATGAGAATGATCAACAAATACCAATTAACCAACACCCCACAAAACCATCGGGTTTTTTTTTTTAAAAGACAAATCAACTAAAAGTAGGTATCAAAACAACAAAATACCCATTAATAAATAGTTTTAATAAAAACTAATTAGTATGTAACAAACAACAAAGACATCAAGAAAAGGGGAACAAGGCAAAGAAAACAGAGAAAATAGAAATGAAAAGGAAGAGAGACAGAAAGAAATAGAAAGAGAGAGAGAGAGGGGGAAGAAAAGAAGACCTGTTGAATGTGATCAATAGTCACGTTGTTTGGATAGTAGGCTGCCTTGGGAATATACCTCAACTCGTTTATAGTTGAATCCTCACCGAGTTTCAGTGTATCAACTGAAACTTTAGGAGGTGGAGATAGCCAATCATCCTCTTCCTTATCTTCACAATCAACAACCTCCATGAATTTCTCATTCTTATCTACCTTCTAACCTAAATTCAAATTAATACCAACACTCAAATCAATTTCAAACAAAGACTCACATTCTAGGTTGCTAAATCATTCAAATTCAATAAAATCTACAAAAATTAGAGATCTTTACAGAGGTATACGAATGCTTCCTTCGTTTGGGAGAGAAAGCTGGGGATGAATCTGAACAATCATCTGCAAATTCCAAAAATTAAAATGTTTAAGACGTACACACACACATATCTATATATATATATAGAGAGAGAGAGGATAGACCGTTGAGGCAGACAACATCGAAGGGTTGAGCACGGTGGTAATCGAAGAGAGGCTTGAGTTGTTCTTCGGTTGACTTGGCCTGTAAAATAGAGAAATCAAAAATCAAGTTTAGAAACACTAGAAAAAAAAAACAAAACAAAATAAAAATAGTACTTGGAAGATTAGGGGGCTACAACTTGAAGTTTCACACCATTAGGGTAGAAGAAATTGGAACCAAAGTCACAGTAATCGTCGAGGGAGAAGCAGAGGTCGGGGTTGGGATCGTGTAGGGTTTGAAGGACGCGATTCTGATTAAAGAGTTGTTGGGAGGGTTTGAGAGTATTGGTGTAGCGTAGTGATTGGAGTAGGAGGGGGCCGAGATTGAGAAGGGGGAGGGGGAAGGGGAAGAAGGGCATTGGAGGGAGTGGCAGAAGAGGGATTCCGATGGAAGGCGATGGAGGAAATTGAAAGGACAGGGGCAGAGGGCGGTGGTGGTGGTGGCGGTAGTGGGGAGGAGAGTGGGGGTGGAGTGTGGGTGGTTTCGGAGAGGTGGATGAGGTGTTTGAGTGTTGAGAGAGCAGTTGGGAGATCAGGAGGCTGTGGCAAAGGCGGAGGTGGCGGTGGTGAAGTGATTGAGTTGGTGGTGGTGGTGAAAGAGGGAGTGAAGGAAGAAAGGTCAGGTATGGAGATGGAGATGGAGATGGAGGATTCATCACAGTGTCTCTTCTTTTCTCCTTTTCTTCGTCGCCCTCCTCAGTGTGGACTAAATTATTTTCCCCCTAAATTATTTTTTAGTGACAAAATTATTTCTTCACCAAAGATAATAATATTGGCTACAAAAATAATTTTGTCATTAATTGATATTAAAATATTAAAAATTATTGATGACAAAAATATATTTGTTATTAATAATTTTATAATTGGTGACCAATTTTTTCGTCACCAAAAGTCTATTAATTTTGGCGTCCTCCGAAAATATTAGCGGGAAAATATTTGGTGACAAAACAAATATAAATAATGACGAAATATAATTTCGTCACCTATTTTTTTTTTTTTTATGATTTAGATTGGTGACGAAATTTTATTTTTGTCTCCAAAAATGGTACATTTAGAGACGAAATATGATTTTCGTCATTAAAAGATACGTATTTCGTGACAAAAAAAAATTTCGTCATTAGTTTTCGTGGCTAAAGACCATTTTTGTTGTAGTGTCTTTTCTCTCAATCATTCATTTCTCTCAATCACACTCATCTCTTTCTCTAAGCCCATTGTTGTTGAAAGAGGAGAAAGTCAAAAAATGAAATGGGTCTCTCTTTCTCTCTGTCTCTCGTTCATTCTTTTCTCTCTCTCTTTCACTCATCTTTCTTCTCTATCTCTCTCATCTCTTTTCAAATATTTTTTTTAATTATTTTTTTCCCAATAATTTATTTTTTCAATTATAATGTGTATGATCCCATCGTCATAAATAATAAAAAAATTAAATATAAATATTTTAGGCCTAGACAAACATGTGTTTCAGTTTAACAATTTCTTGCTCATCTTTCTATCTCTCTCTTTTTCTATGTCTTTCTCTCAATCATCTCTTTTCGCTCTCTTTCTCTCTCTCTCTTTGTCTATCTCTTACTCATCTCTTGTTTCTCTCTGTCTCTGTCTCTATCTCTTTCTCTTTCTGTCTCTCTCTCTCTCTCTCTATATATATTTTTTTTCTCTCTATCTCTCTCTCACTCATCACTCTTCTCTCTCTCTTTCTCTCTCTATGTCTGTCTGTCTGTCTCTCACTCTTCTCTCTCTCTTTCTCTCTGTGTGTCTGTCTGTCTCTCTCCCCCATTGTGTTCACCTTGCATACTCTCTCCCTCCCCACTTCTCTATTTACCGAGCTCTTCACTATAAGAAAATACACTTTTAGCGACCACTTTGTCTCTCTCTCGCTCATCACTATGTCTCTGTCTTTGTCTCTCTCTCTCTCTCTCTCTCTATCTCTCTTCTCTATTTGTCTCTCACTCATCTCTCTCTCACCACCCATCTCCTCTACCATATTCACTACTACTGCAAATGTCATTCCACTACCAGCATTATTACCATTGTTGCCACTCCACCTTTATGACTACCATTACTACCACCATTGTTACCACTCCACTACCACCACTACTACTGCTACTATTACCTTTCCTCCACCACCGCCACTCCATCTCCTCTACCATTACCACAACTTCATCACTAATCTCCTTCGCCATCACCACTACCACCACCACCACCACCACCACCACCACCACTACCACCACCTCACCTCTTATCCACCACCTTCACCACTACTGCCGCTTTCTCTCCTCTACCACAAAAATTAGCTCTTGATTTTTAGTAATAAAAAAAAAATGGGCCACAAAAAAAAAATTCATCGACCATAAAAAATTAACTTTATTTTAACGAAAAATATTTTTCATTAAAATATTACCCCTACTTCTATCAATTAAAAAAAAAAAATTCATTCAAATAAAAATAAAACTAATTTCCCTCCCGTTTTCACTTACTCACCGGACCGCCTGCCCGCCAAACTTTAATTTCCCCCATTTTTTCCTTCTGCCTTCCCTCCTTTTTTTTTTTTTTCATTTCCTTTCAGGTTTGTAGGGCACTTAATTTCACAACACTGTTTCAAAACAGTGTGCAAACCTTAATCTGAGAGAGAGAAGATAGAGGGTTTGAAAAGAGACTGGGGTTGAAGGGGAAGGGTTTCAGTCAGCGGCGAGACTAGTTCGGCGAGACTGGTTCGACGGCGAGATGGTACGCTTCTTTTGACTATTCTTTCGATTCTCTCACTCGAATCGGTTCCTCTATCGACCGGGTTGAAATGGTTCCTCTATACCTCTGCTCTCGTCCTATATAATCATAAAAGTTTGTGTTACATATTTTCATGGTTTTTCTTCACTCAGCTGCAAGAAAGCCTTCAGTTGCTGCTATTGATGGCCTCGCTTTAGGTGGAGGGCTAGAGGTTGCAATGGTATGTGCTGCTTTGTCTTTTTGACTGGGGACTGTTCTCTTGAATTCATGTAAATGATGTTGTACATTTGATCTGCCAAGCCTGCCATGCACGAATATGTACTCCTAGTGCCCAACTAGGCTTCCCTGAACTTCAACTTGGGGTAATTCCTGGATTTGAAGGTACAACTCATTGTTTAAATTTGCAGTGATTTATTTTTTATTGTTTGGATATGAACTAGAGGTTGGAATGGATTTTAGTCGAGTGTAACTATTAACTTCTTATTCAATTTTAAATAATCAGAACTTTGCCACTTTATTATAGCATTATGTGGAAATGGAATATATAAAAGGAAATTTGGATAAAAAAAACTCTCGAATAAAAAGATCTTATGAACGTAGTTTGCTCAAAGCAAATAGTCTTTAGCCCAAAAGTAGCAATATGTTTTTTTGTTAGTTCCTTGAGCCCTTTTACTAAACTATTTTAGTCAAGCAAGCCTTTCATCTGAATAACACACCGAAAAGCACTAGCTAGGCCCTGTCTGGATGAAAGCCTTAATGCTTGCATTTTATGCATAAAACTGTTTCATGTTAACATTGTTGCTATGATGTTTATAGTGTCAATCATGGCTAAACCCTGTTTTTTCCCCTCCTTGTAATTAGGGGTGAGCAGCAGATATGTCGATTCGCCAAAACCGACCAACCAAACCGATCCGCCACATTTTGGACGGATGCGTGATGATGAGCAGACAGTTGCGAATTGATTTTCTCCAATCCGCCAATCTAGCGGACGGATGGCGGATTTGAGATTCTTTTGGCCGCAACCGAACTGCCGAACCGCCGAACTATGAACACCTCTAGTAATTTATAAGATTTTGTATTTTCAGTTTATTTAAATATTCTGTTTGTGTTTTTAATTAAAAAAGAGTTTAAATATTCTATTGAAAAAAAGTTTTCAACTTGAATATCTTTTTTGAATTGAAAAAAATTAACGTATTATTTATTTATATTTTTTGGTTTTTGAATCTATCTCTAAAAATAATAAATAGAAAATATGATATATGTTGGTTGGTTTTTGTTTTCAAAAACAGATATAGATGTAACAATACAGAGACATACAATCTATACTATTGCTATGTTCATGGTTTTTGTGGTTTCAATTGTTTTTATATTTTAAGAATCACAGATTGTAATACTTTATGTGGATGAGGCATACAGTGATTGTGATATTCTAAAGTTTTAAACTTTTCTTACTTTTGATGAGGCATGCAATAATTGTAATATTTTTTTTAAGTCATTAACTGTAATACTTTCTTCTTCTTTTTTTTCTTTTTTTTTTTTTTTTTGTTGAGGAAGTACACAAGTTGAATTTTGTTGAAAATTTATAAAATTTTAAACCGCTAAACCGATTTGCATCCATCCGCCAATCCGCTCAATCCACATCCGCCGGATTGGCAGACGGATGCGGATTGATTTTCTCCAATCTGCCAATCTGGCGGACGGATGGCGGATTGGAGGTTCCGTGGCCGCAACCGACCTGCGCCCACCACTACTTGTAATCGACTCATGCTCCTAAATTGTCTTAGGTACACAACGGCTTCCACGCCTTGTTGGCCTCTCTAAGGCCCTTGAAATGATGTTGGTATGTTGGCTTGCGATATTTAAAAATAAATAAATAAATAAAACGACCTACTCTGATACCAATTGAAAAATCTAGAAACCTCCTAGATGTTGATTTGTGATTATGTATTAATTTTAAGCAGAATATAACAATCCCAATCAAACAATCAAGACAAAGGGACACAACGATTATACGTGGAAAAACCACAATTGGACTCCTCCAATTGTGATAAAAAAACCACAGACAACAGCCACAAGAACAATCCACTAAGAAGATTTAAAGGAATTATATAGATATACTCTCAATTATCTAGCGAATCCACAACGCCTAATTGAACCAACCTCTATGTGCCTCTTCGAACCCCATCTTCACCACGGAATTGTTTTTCTGATGAGCCACTCCAGAATCCATCGAAGCTTCAGGCTCGAATTTTTCAGAATCCACCGAAGAACAACTATCTCTTTTGTATAAAAAACAAACCAAACCTTTGATGTACTCTCTTTAAACAATGAGTTGAATACTCAATAAAAATATCAAAGAAACTAACAAAATATCTCCAGATATAAACCTTAAGATCCAAAAAGAAGATCTAGAGAAGTTACTTTAGTGTTGGGAGAAAACCAACTATTTATAGAAAACTAAAGCAATCCTAGTTTCAGAAGAAAACCAACTCCTTAACTAATTTGAAAATCTGGGATCGCGCGGTCCGCTCGAGCGTGGGACTTCCCGCTCGAGCGGAGACTTCAAATTCCGTGATTTCATACAGGCTCCACGCTCGAGCGTCGAATCACACCATCTAGTATTTTTCAGGCATAGCAGAGATACTGTGAGCTTGTAAACCCCGCTCAAGCGCCCCTTTCCCCGCTCGAGCGGAAAGGCCAAAACTGGAAAAACTGGAAAAGTATAACATGAGCGGACAGCCAACTTTGAATGCATTTTTGCATTTTGCTTCGGGCCGCGAGCTGACCGGGCAGCTCGACCCCCGTCATAATCAGCGAAGTGGCAATCTTGAAAACATTAACATCACAAAACTGATCTGCAAGGCTCGATTCGGGTTGGATTCGCATCTAATAAACTCATAGCCTCACTGAAATAAATAAATACAACTGAAAGGAGTTTTGTCAAACGGGGTTGCCAAGAATAAAACTTAACAAAATGGATATGAAGCTTGTTTCTCACAAAATTGTGAATAAAGATGGAAAGCCTTGTATCGAAGTTAAGATTAAGGATGCAAAGCCCAAGGTATTTAGCCCTGAGAAGGTCAGTGCTATGATTCTAATTAAGATAAAGGAGACTGTGAGGCATTCCTTGGGAAGAAAATCAATTAAGGATGTTGTTGTCACAGTTGTTGGTGAGTAGAACTCTTCTAAATTACTACTATTATTCTCCACTCTTCCAAGGATGCTGTGGTACTCCCTTTTACTTTTTTTTGCAACCAGCAACCTACTTTAATGATGCCCAAAGGCAAGCTACCAAGGATCTAGGTATTATTTCATAGCTAACTGTTGCTAGAATATTAAATGAACCATCTGCTGCAGCTATTGCCTATGGATTCGACAGTAAAGGTGGTGAGAAGAACATCCTTGTGTTCGACCTTGGTGGTGGCACATAAAAAGTTAGACAATTTTTTTTTTTAGCACAACAAAGCTATTGCAAATCTCAAACTGTCATGATGATACATTTGATGGACTATATAATCAAATAGCACCAACCACGGATCCACTAGTAACAGAAGGGTTTAGAGTGTCTGGTCGATTTGTTGCCATCAGAACTTTGATGTTCCCTCGAGCATGAAATCCATCAAGCTGATTCACAATTTCAAGCATAGTGCACTGAACCTCATTGTCTCCACCCACACCATCATCAAAACGTCCACCTCCTATGGCATCTAGTTCATCAAAAAACACGATACAAGCTTTTTTGGAACGTGCCATCTAAAATAGTTCACGAACCAGACGGGCACCCTCCCCAACATATTTATTAACAAGTTCATTTCCAATAACACGGATGGAACACGCATCAGTTCTATTAGCCACAGCTCTAGCTAAAAGTGTCTTACTGATACCAGGTGGACCATAGCATAAAACACCCATAGGAGGGTCGATTCCGAGGTTCACAAACTTTTTAGGATCATTCCTTTGAAGTAACTACATAAGGAGAAACAAATAAACCATAGACAAAGAAAAAGAAAGAAAAGAAACGAAAAAACAGAAAAAAAACCATAAATAAGAGGAAGATTGTTTTCAACATTGTAGTAGTCTTCTATGTCTGTCTGTGCTTGATTGTGTTTGCCATGACCATATATGAACCTTGCACTTTTCTCTGTGTAAACATGAGTCTCATTGTCCAATCTGTTAATACCCATTTCAAATTTGTAATTAGCAGCTTATACTCTGAAATTGATCATTTAATTACCTGCAAATGAGTTAGAAATTTTGATTTGAACTAACGATTCTCTGAAATTGATAATTTAATTACCCATTTCAAATATTTTCATTAAAAGCAAACCTAACATTATTTCTCATTTTCTTTGGTATAGATGGATGATGGATGATCTCGTGCACGAAGCTAAATTGTACAAGACTACTTGGTAGTATAAGCATTTTTTGGAGGATTAAATATTTTTGGATGGATGTGTATGGATAACAAATATTAGTAGTTTTATTTGTTGATAGCTGCGCATGGATAACAAATAGTTATGTTTCAAATTGTTATGCTAGGTGGATGTGACTTGTGAATGAAAACTTAGAATAGTTGTATTGTGTCGAATGTTAGAATTATATATTGTGTCGAATGTTAATGATTCAGTTGATTTGAATGATGCTTTAAAATTATAGGTTTATTATGGATTAAATGAATTATTAGGAATTCCAGGTGTATTGTTTTCCTGCTTTTAGCAACCAATTTATTAGTCGGGACAAATAAATAATTTTTTTTCGCAAAAAATGACAATTGCCGACCAAGAGTTTTAGTCGCAAAAAATACATCTATTGCCGACCAAAACAGTCCTTGGTCGTGGAATCTCACTTTTGCTGACCAAAAGTTTTGGTCGCGAAAAGTAACAAATGGCGACCAAATTTTTTGGTCGTAGAAACTATTATTTAGCGACGAAGAAGTTTTGGTCGTGGAATGTAATTTTTGCCGACCAATTTTGTTGGTCGTTGAAAGTAATTTTTGCCGACCAAATTAGCGACTAACATGTATGGTCGTTGAATGTAATTTTTGCTGACCAAAGTCTTTTCGTGACTAAATAGGTTAGTCGTGATAATTATATGTTTAGCGACCAACAATTTGGTCGCCAAATAGAACGTTTTGCCGACTAACAATCTTTTCAGTTGCTAATTACTTTCCGCGACCCTCAATTGCTGACCAAATTGGCGACCAAAATAATTGGTCAGGAATATGTTTTGCCGACCAAAAATTGGACTTTTGCCGACCAAATCTTTAGTTGGCAAATGTGTTTATTCTTGTAGTACTAGCTGCAGCTCAAGGTGCTTTGTGATGATGAAATTTTGGCTTTTGTTTGGTTTCGCTGCAATCTTGTGCAGTTGTGACTTGTAATAAGTATACCTATGTTCACAAATTTCAAAAAAAAAAAAAAAAGGAAAAAAAAAAGAGGAGAATAATAAAAAAGCAGTCTTTGAAGTTCGAAAAGGATATCAGAATGTGTACTGCAGACATGCAGCTGAATGCATGAATATTTTGTTTAAACTTCAAATTTTTACTCAAAATTTTCTTGGTTCCGTTGTCTCTTTAATTGCAATAATTAAGGCCTTGTTTGTCATAACCTAAAAAAGATAAAAAGTCAAAAAGTTACTATCTTATTTAAGTCACGTCATCTTATTTAAGTCACATCACTTCAAATCCAACCCATATTTCATAAAAAGTCAAAAAGTACACTTATTTAGATCATTCCAAACCACTCCTAAGTCATGGTGCCTACAAGAGTAAGGACAAATAAACCATTAGCAAATGCTTGACAAGAAAGATGCATGCACAGACAAACAAGCAGGTAGTGGAATCGCTTGCTACTTTCAATCAGAAAAGGAAGATTGAGCAAGGATGCATAAAAAAAAAAATTATATTTTTAATTATTAATATTTATAAAATTTATCATTGGTATGTAATTGTTTTTTTGTACATAGCACTTATTTGATATTTCCCCAAAGAAATTTGTTTGACAAATAACGTTGGTTGAAATTTGAGGATGTAATTGTCGTAATTATTAGAAAAAAAAAAGGGATCAAATCGACATTTGAGTGAAATTCAAGAGTGAAAAGTATAATTCACGTTTTAATTTATATATTATGTAGATTTAAACTTGGGGATGTTTTCATCCACTCTTCCCTCTAATAGTTTGCACTTGAATTTTTTTTTTTTTTTTTATCCTAAAATAAAACTACCATGATACCTTTAGCTTCTCCATCTTAAATCCTAATTCCCAAATCATCTTAAATCTTGATTCCCAAACCATCAACCACCACCACCTTCTATCGCTAATGTTATCCATTTTCTCAGCCACTTCTACTCTAGTCTCCCTTTCTTCGCATTGTCCCTTTCTAGCACCTTTTTTTCTCGTCACAACCCCTCTCCCAATCCCCCTATTGCCTTTTTTCACCTAGCCTCCTTTCCTTCTCCGCCACCCTATCTCTAGCTCGTTTCAATTCTTTTATTTGTCTTCTTCCAAAATCTAGGGTTTAAAGGTGCGGTAAGAATGTAGTCTTCTTCCCAAGTCTAGGTTTCAAGGTGTTGCGTAGATAGAGGTTGGGTCATGGTAGTGGAGGTTGGGAAGGGAGGTTAAAGAGGGGGTGATGACAAAAGGAGAGTCGGTTGTGATGCGTTTAAAGTTAGAGTTTGAAGGTTAAAGAAAGTAGATATAATAGGTCGAATTGAAATTTTAAGGGCAAAATTTAGTTTAACCCCTTGTGGTTTGGTCTCAGAGCACTTTACTCCCCTATAATTTAAATATAGGAGGAGAACCTCCTTATAAATTTGTTAAAAGTAAGGACAAAATTATCTAAATGCCCCTCTGTTATATTCTTTTTAATGCATATAATTTTCTATCTTAATCACGTATTTAACAAATTAAATCATGAATTAAACTAAACACCACAATTTATTACCATAAAATTACCTTAAACTATTTTTTATTTTTTATTTTAACCCAATTTTTCATTTAATAACTTTTTTTTTTAATTAAGCATAAAATTATTATAAATTAACCTAAACACTTTAATTTATTAACCATAAAATTACCTTAATCTAAGTTTTAATTTAAAAATTTTAATCTAATTTCTCATTTAATAACATTTTAAAATAAATGTATATATATATATGGCAAATTAAATCGTAAATTCAATTAAACACCCTAATTTATTGACATAAAATTAAATTATTTAATCACATTTTAAATTAAACATATACTTATATATATTTATTTATTTATTTAAAAAATTAAATCATAAATTAATCTAAATATCTTAATTTATTAGCATAAAATTAAATTATAAAATTACCTTAATTTAATTTTTAATTTTAACCCACTTTATTATTTAATGACATTTTAAATTAAATATTTACATAGATATACATATATATATTGTGTGAGTGATTTTCTGACCACACTGCCCGCTTAGTAGTCAATCGGAAACACCGGAGATAGATGGCTTTGGTGACCACTGTGAAATATAAGAATCATGTGGTTCGTCCACCCTGGGGCACTCCGACGATCAAGTCAGTATATCTCTCAAAGATAAATCAAGTGCTAAACTCACAAGCTTGAGTATCAAAAGCATACCTTAGACCCATGGGGGTGCCTCTTATTTATAGCCAACTCAATTCCAGTCCCAATGAGAGCCTAACTCCAATGAACTCAGGATTACTACTAATCTGGGACTCCCAGTGGGACTAAGATAAACTCTCTAAGAGTCTTATCTTTACCCAGACTGAAGTCTTCTCCCAATCTAGGACTCTTGTCCATATCCAGGTTGAGTTCTCTCTTCATTCTAGGACTCTTGTCCCTTATCCACTTATCTCGGATTCCGATATCTTCGGAGATAACCTCGGCCTAGCCGAGATCACCTCGGCATCACGACCAGGACACGTGGCACCTCGGCTAACACGTCGGCGTCACCTTGCCACGTGTTGGTACTCAGAAAATATATCCCCATAACTGCCCCCTAGGTTCTATTATCTCGGCATTCTGAGGTGATGGAACCTATACTGTTCGTTCATCTATGCCCCTCTGTCCGAGATAAAACTCGCCGACCTCAAAGTTCCCTGGACCTTACTGTCCACTTGTGTCAAGTATCAAGCTTCATGCCTTCCAAGCTATTTCGAGATCATACCTTCTAGCCGAGGTTCATAAACTCAAAGAGCTTTGCATCCGTTCTATTCACATTTTCTGGTGAGTTCCCGATTTCCAGTCATCTATTTGACTCTGGCGATTTTCATATCGGCGTTCACTTCACTTGGTAGGTTCATAAACTCTTTACTTGCTATTAAGCTCAATCTTTCATAACTCTTCTGAATCTGTTTATTTGTCCTCTGTTGCCTTCTATTTTCGTCTGTTTTCAAGTTTTGAATTGTTTGAATGCCTGGCATTGTTCTTGTCATATCCGCTTTCTGTTGCTAGCATCGTGTTTGGGCCATTACTTTCTTGTTCTTCACATACTCACTTAGTACCTGTGCACTTAACTTTATTCATGAACTTTGTCGTCTTCTTAACTCTGAATTTTCTCTTTTTTCATTCAATCCTCTGGCTTTTTCCCTTTCTAGCTCTTTTGCTTACATCTGTTATTGTTCCAAGCTTTCAAACTCTGCAATTGTTTTCGTTCCTCTCATCCGGTGAAGCTTTCGCCATTCCGTCGTGTTTGCAACCGTTGCCTGACCTCGGTGACCTTCATACCGGCTCCACTTTTCCTGGTAAGCCTCTTTTCATTCTCAATTTTTCTATGCTCTTTCTAAGAAGTTCTGCTTCATTGTTAACCACTATTACTGTTTTACCCGTTGTTTCCAAATCATCTTCTTGAATACACACTGTTCACATATCTGTTGATTTCTGCCACTGTTCTTGGCTCGACACACCTATGCAATCTTTTTGTCTTAAACACTTGCACTGTTTCACCACTTTCTTGCTATTGTTCTTGAGTCTGTATTTCTGTGTCTTTTTTCAGGTTTTGTTTTCAATCCTGCCTTCAAAACTCCGAGGTGCCAATCGCCGAGAAGAGCATTGATCAAACTCTTCAGGAGATTGATGCTGAGCTCGTGGCTGAGATGGCTGCTGAGAAGTTCCCTCAAACTGTCTTTTGGGGGTGAGACACAACCTGCCGCTGATGCCGAGTAGTTTGCTTCTTTCTTGAAATTGATGCCGAGGTAACGGTAGAGAAGCTCTTCCAACTGACTGCCGAGGCTGAACCATCGTCGTTTGTCGAAGCAGATCAGTCCGACGTTCTTGCTTTTAGTCCCTAGTTCTTTAAGGTCTTCATTTTTGTACTTGCCAACCTTCTCAGTTCTTAACAAGCTAGTTGGTCATCTCAGATGATCATATTTCGGAAACACCTTTCAGTGTTATCTCGGCTATACCAAACTTGTAAATTGCTTTAAATTTCAACAAGTGGTAGACTTCACAATCTTCGGTTAACTCATCTTGTAATTTTGCTCAAAAATTTCAACAAGTGTTAACATTCCTTGCTCCTTAATTATCATTCATTCCTCCTGCATCTTCTCTCTGCCCCCTAATGTGAACATAAGTTGCACTTAGGATCACATTAGGGAAGTTGGCTTTGTGCCGTAGTCACAGACCTGATGTGATCTTCTTTCGCCGATGTATTAAAACTTCTGGTATTTAATTCGCCCCCTTTAGACCCTCTTTCTCTTGGCCTCTGCAAACTATCATCGCTGTTTCTTGAAGCATTTATTCTTTTCACAATTCTGGTCACCACTTCTGGCGTGCACTTAGTGGTTTTGTTCTAACCAAAACGACGTTTGACTCTGGCGAATCTTTTGCCGACACTTAACTTTGTGCGCTCTCTAACTTGTAAATTTTCTCTGAATTTCAACAAGTGTTTAAGCCATTCTTCACTCTCGATTTTAACTCTGCTTGTAAACTTTTCTCGAGTTTCAACATCATCTCGGCTTAACCGGTTAAGCATCATCTCGTTAACTTCGGTTAAACATCATCTCGCTTAACCGGTTAAACATCATCTCGGCTTAACGGTTAAGCATCATCTCGATTTAACCCGGTTCGCGTCATCTCGGCTTTTTGACGTTCTTTTTTTTTTGTCGCTTGTACTCTTGTACCTTTTTGCTTTTCAGACAATGTAAGCTCTGCATATGGCCGATGTGCCCCCTTGTTCTTGAATGTCTAATTTAACTTTCCTTCTCTAAATGCTTGTGACTTTGTCTTTTCTTGACTGCCTTTGCATGATTCTATACTTAGAATATTCTGCGTGCCTTTCATTCTTTGCCTTCTTTATGCAATCTTCTCGGGATTACATACCTCGGGTATAATAACTACAAACTTTACTTCGGCAAGATACTGACCTCGGCTTAACTTCGGTTAAGCATCATCTCGTTTTAACCAACTTGTAAATTCATACAGAACTTCAACAAGTGTTACTCCATGAACTCTACCTATCTTCATCTTGTAAATTGCTACAAATTTCAACAAGCGATAGACAAGGAATGATCTCGGCTTACCTCCAACTTGTAAATCGCTACAAATTTCAACAAGTGTTAAGGACTGGTTTCAGCTCAACAGCTTGTAAATTGCTACAAATTTCAACAAGTGATAAGGAATCTTTGTCGACAACAACTTGTAAATTGCTACAAATTTCAACAAGTGTTAAGGAATGGTTTCACTCAACAACTTGTAATTTGCTACAAATTTCAACAAGTGATAAGGAATCTTTGTCGACAACAACTTGTAAATTGCTACAAATTTCAACAAGTGTTAAGGAATGGTTTCAGCTCAACAACTTGTAAATTGCTACAAATTTCAACAAGTGTTAAGGAATCTTTGTCAGCTTAACAACTTGTAAATTGCTACAAATTTCAACAAGTGTTAAGGAATCTTTGGTCTTAACTTCGGTTAAGAATCTTCTCGGCCTAACTACGGTTAAGCATCTTCTTGGCTTAACTACGGTTAAGCATCTTCTTGGTCTTAACTTCGGGTTAAGAATCTTCTCGGCTTAACTACGGTTAAGCATCTTCTTGGCTTAACTACGGTTAAGCATCTTCTTGGTCTTAACTTCGGGTTAAGAATCTTCTTGGCTTAACTACGGTTAAGCATCTTCTTGGCTTAACTACGGTTAAGCAGCTTCTTGGTCTTAACGTCGCGTTAAGAATCTTCTCGGCTTAACTACGGTTAAGCATCTTCTTGGCTTAACTACGGTTAAGCATCTTCTTGGTCTTAACTTCGGGTTAAGAATCTTCTCGGTTTAACTACGGTTAAGCATCTTCTTGGCTTAACTACAGTTAAGCATCTTCTTGGTCTTAACTTCGGGTTAAGAATCTTCTCGACTTAACTACGGTTAAGCATCTTCTTGGTCTTAACTACGGTTAAGCATCTTCTTGGTCTTAACTTCGGGTTAAGAATCTTCTCGGCTTAACTACGGTTAAGCATCTTCTTGGCTTAACTACGGTTAAGCATCTTCTTGGATTCAAGCCGGGGTTTTCAACCCGGCCAACTTTAGTCTGATCTTCTGTGTTTCCTTTTTATCCTCTGGGATCTTAGATCTGTTCGCTGTGCTCTTCTCTTCTCGGACTTAAGCGCCGAGATCTTATCTTTTTAGATCTGCTCACTCGAGTTGAGCTCTTCTTTTTCCGGGCCTACTCATCTAGGCCGTGATCATGTCTTCTAGGATCTGGGATCTGGAATCCGGAATCTGCTCACTTAGGCTGAGTTCTCGTCTTCTCGGGTCCACTCATCTAGGCCGAGATGATGTCTTCTCGGATCCGGGATCTAGAATCCAGGATCTGCTCACTTAGGCTGAGCTCTTCTATACTTGAATGTCATCTCCTTGGGAGCACTCATGCCCCCTGTCTTTGCATCCTTTCTGGAAGGGTCTTCGTTCTTCCGCAGGTATCTATCCTTCCATACCTAGAGGTCATCTTTGTTGTAGTATCCGCTTCGATCTGTTGTCTTTGATGCGTCACCTTCCTGGTCGGCGTCTTTCACTCCGTGACACTAGTCATGAGTTTCTGTGTTGCGGTCGTCCCCTTCAACGTCAAGGTCGATAGGTCTCCTACTCCTAGCAGGAGTGTTGTCTTCAATCTTATCCTTCTGTCCGTTATTGGCCATCTATTATTCTTTCTTTCCCACAGACGGCGCCAAATTGTGTGAGTGATTTTCTGACCACACTGCCCGCTTAGTAGTCAACTGGAGAGCACCGGCAGGATAGATGGCACCGGTGACCAGAATGAAATATAAGAATCCATGGTGGTTCGTCCACCCGGCACTCGACGATCAAGTCGAGATATCTCTCAAAGATAAATCAAGTGCTAAACTCACAAGCTTGAGTATCAAAAGCATACCTTAGAGCCATGGGGGTGCCTCTTATTTATAGCCAACTCAATTCCAGTCCCAATGAGAGCCTAACTCCAATGAACTCAGGATTACTACTAATCTGGGACTCCCAGTGGGACTAAGATAAACTCTCTAAGAGTCTTATCTTTACCCAGACTGAAGTCTTCTCCCAATCTAGGACTCTTGTCCATATCCAGGTTGAGTTCTCTCTTCATTCTAGGACTCTTGTCCCTTATCCACTTATCTCGGATTCCGATATCTTCGGAGATAACCTCGGCCTAGCCGAGATCACCTCGGCATCACGACCAGGACACGTGGCACCTCGGCTGACACGTCGGCGTCACCTTGCCATGTGTTGGTACTCAGAAAATATATCCCCACATATATATATATATATATATATTATAATAAATTAAATCATAAATTAACCTAAATACCTTAATTTATTACCATAAAATTATCTTAATCTACTTATTAAATTTTAGCCCAATTTCTCATTTAATAATATTTTAAATTAAATTAAATTATTGATGAAAGATGGCAATTAGGATTAGTGTTTGGTTATGATTAAGATTTAATTTGGAGAATAGAATGAATATGAGGGTATTTTTGACATTTAATTCAATTTTTGACTTTCACTTTTGCATTGCCCACCCTCAATTTGGGAGAGTATGGCACACAGTCTGTTATCTTTAACGGAAAAACTAACTAGTAGCACCTTACTCAAAACATCACAAATGAGTTCTCTGTCTATATTTGAACCATAAATAGGTAAAGTGCTCCGAGACCAAACCACAATGGGGTAAAATGAATATTAATGGGGCGGTTTTAGTAATTTTGTTTGTTTGTTTTGAATGTGGAGTTTTTAAATAGTTTTAAAATGGGTCATTTTTTAAAAAAATTTCGTTTTAAGTGTAACCCATCTTATTTTTTAGTATTCTATTAAGTCTTGTTTAATATAATTTGACCAAATCACTCTTCTAATTTTTTGCATATGTTTCCATTGTGAAATTAATACACAATAAAAAAATAACAAAAGTTCATAATTTCATGGAGAAAATCTCTCCTTCATTCTAAGGAGAAAATCTCTCCCTCATTCCACATAGAAAATCTCAAATTATAAACTTTCAACTTTTTTATAACATGAAAATTTTAAAAATAATGCAATAAAAAATTTGAATGAAAATCAAAATACAATGTGAATATTTACAGTAAATAACAAATATACAACTCATTTTTGAAAAAACAAAACATATATTAAAGTACAATGTGCATGTTCATAATAAATAACAAATATAAAAATAAAATTCATACCAAAATACAATGTGAATGTTCACAGTTTACAATTAACATACAGCTAGCATTAAAAAAAATAAACTCATACCAATGTGAATATTTACATTGCAACATGAAATCATAAAACAAAATTGAAAAAAGTGAAATAAATTATTTCGATTGTTCAATGGTAACAAAAATGATTGTTCAACCAACAAGTATAATAACAAAAACAACTAACTAACTTTCGAAAAAACAAAACTCATACCAAAATACAACGTGAATGTTCATAATTTACAATTAACATACAACTAGCCTTAAAAAAAATAAACTCATACCAACTGTGAACATTTACACTGCAACATAAAAACATAAAACGAAATTGAAAAAAGTGAAAATCGATTATTTTGATTGTTTAATGGTAACAAAAATGATTGCTCAATCAGCAAGCATAGTAACAAAAATAACAAATATACAGGCCTCGTTTGGGGAGTGGCTATTTTAGCTAAAAAGTCAAAAAGTTACTAAAAGTTGTCACATCACCTCTCTACTTTTCTGCACATCTTTTCGTAAAAAGTCAAAAAGTTACTAAAATAGCATGTTCCCAAACGAGACCTAAATTTCAAATTTAAAAAAAAAAAAAAAAAAAAATTTATACCAAAATATAATATGAATGTTCATAATTTACAATTAACATATAATCAGTCAAAAAAAATTATACCAATGTGAACATTCACACCGAAACATGAAAATATGAAACAAAATTGAAAAAAACAAATTGACTATTCCGATTGTTTAATAGCAACAAAAAATGATTATTTAAACAGCAAGTATGGTAACAAATAATATACAAAAAATCATCAAATAATTCATATATATTGACATACTTTTTTAGAAAAATATGTATATAATCAATGCTAGTATAATGTCGATAAACTACACAATAACGGTGGCTACCCAAATCGACGAAGAGACTACGGTTTATATATAACAGTGGCAAAAAAATGATTGTTCATTACCATTTTATCATAATCTTTGTTGCGAGTCTATCATCATCTCTATTATTGGTTTACAACTAATTTTCTCTTTCAAATATTCTTCTATGGCAGGACCTTAATACAAAATAATAGTAAAAGAAGATCATTAATTAAGTGAATCCCTCACATTGAGACAAATAAAATACCAAGAATAATATTTCATATTCTATATACAATATTTTATATATATCACAAATAAAATATATTTAATAATTAATATTCTCTCTCCTACTACATATATGGTATAATATATATACATATATATTATAATAAAAACCTATAAGGATAAAATAGTTTAGATAATAATTCTATAGAAAAAATAACCTATTAAAATATAAATTTAAATATATGAAACTTGATGAAATATTTAAAAAAATTTATAAACTTATTAAGTTATACGCCTACTAAATGATTTATAAATAAATCTCTCTTTAAATTAGAGTTCCTGGCCAGTTCAAATGGTAGGAGGAACCTTACATGACTACACTCATGATTTAAATCTCCCTTTAAATATTCATTGATATATATATCGAAATGTTGACTTTTAGATAGTGAAATTTATCAAAATATTACTTGATTTATTATGTTATTCGAAATTTTATCCTCAACCCTTATCCTCTTCCCCAAATAAAATCATATAGTATATGATGACGTTGCTATGATGTCCAAAAAAAAAAAAAACTAAAAAAGGTAGTTATTAAAACTGATTCTGTTTAAAGATAGAAAGAGTAGCATTCTACTATTCTTGCAAGTCAAAAATAACATCACTTTCCTAGCTAACTTGTAGGTTGCTTGTACCCATTTTTCTTTTCCTTGTATTCACATTTCCACCTTTTTATTTATCGTAAACATTCACCTTTTCCATTTAATTGTCTTCATTTTGATATTGAAGGGATTAATTGAAGCCCTCAACAAGAAACCAATAAAATTTCATCTAAAACAAGGCATCTTCTTACCCAAAACAAATAGTAGTAGTAAGTACCAAATGAAAAGCAAGACACATCACACAATTAATTCATATGAAAGGAAAAGTCTAGGAGCCTGATAAGTTTTCCGAAAATGATCATGATTTTTTAAATTTTTTTTTTTTATCAATGGTGTATATTTAAATTTTATATTATGGGGCAAAGTCTTGAGTGAATGTCAACTAATGATTTCAAATTCTAAGTAGTTGTAGTGGTTCTTCATATTTATGCATAATAATATCAAACTTATTATATATTCAAAACAAAACTATTGTGCAGACCGATTAATCAGCTTGAAACCTCAACACGTGCTGGGGGCTGATTGGTCGGCCAAACAACCATACATAGACCAATTAAGCTCCAACACCTATTCGGTACTAGCAAATTAGTTGGCCGCACCATCACCCTTCTCTCTTTTTTTGAGCAAAAAGATAGAGAGAAAAGAAGAGGATGAGCTTCATCCAAACATTATTTAAGAAGAGCATCATCCAAAATATGTACATATTGGGCCCATTTATTTTCAGAGTTAAGTTTGGTGGGATTGTTAGTTTAAGAATTGTTAGTGATGGGATTAAGAAAAATTTGGTTTGTAATATATTTTAATGAGAGGATTAACTATATAAAATACCATAAAAACCTTTTGGTATTTTTGATATACTTTAATATAAAAAATTATATTTTATAAATATAAGAACAAATGACGTAATATAAAAAAAAAAAAACAAAAAACACACACACACACACAACACACACGGGCAAAATGGTATTTTTCCAAGCTAATCCGTTTACTAGTTTTGAAACTTAACTCTTAGACATCTTTACTAATCTCCTCATTCATGACCCATGCTAGTCTCAAGAGATTACCGATCCTAAGATCCATTTGAAAACAAACATAATATTAACCGTCCTGGCATATTAATAATATCAAACAAATAGTAGTAATAACTAGGAAAGAAAGGAAAAGCAACACACATCACAATTAGATATATTTATCCATAATAACAAACTTGTTATATATTAAAAATAAAAAATAAAAAATAAAAAATAAAATTACTAAATAAACCTACTAATCAAGCAATAATATTAACACGCGTTAAGGAGTAATTGGTAGATTAGATACGCACAAACTAACCAATTAGCCATCATCCTCTCCTTGGTTTCTCTTTTTAACTTCCTACTTGCACCAGTAGAGATGCACTCAAAGATAATTCAACGGTCTAGATCTGACTATTTCAATTTGTTTAAATTTTTTTTTTGAAATAGTTAAGTCTGGACCGTTAGATCATCTTGATGTGCATCTCCATCGTTACAAGTAAGGCAGCAAGGAGCGAGACCAAGGAGAGCATCTGAACTCCCCCTCAACACCTGTTTAGTTCTGACTGATTAGTCGGCCTCATACAAACTGTAGATAGAGAGAAACAGAGATAACTAAGAGCTGCTTGAAGGATATCCAATGCCATGGCGTGTGTAAGGGAACACCGTAGACACAAATCCAGCAACTGACCCAATAACCGGCGGCAGCACCATGAGCAAAACCTTCTCTGACGACTCGAACGATGAATAGAAACAATCCACAGTGTTTGCATTCAAAAGAGACACCACAGCAAACACAATCAAGGCAAAAAAGGCATGAACAAAGTCCCCGAACCGGAGCTTATACACCGATAAGTCCACCCCAGAGGTCGCAGTGGAGGGCCAGAGGCCCTTCACGGTGGCAATGCCGTAGTGGGTATTCCCATCACTGCCCTTATAACTATCAGTGAAGGTAGAAATGCAGCAAGAGATACCACAAACACCGATGAGGGCGGCGGTGAGGTACTTGTGGATGACGTGGCAGGTGCCATTGTTGGTGAAGACAGGGTTGAGGAATTGGAAGAGGAAGACTGTGCCTGTTGGGAGGAGCTTGATGAGGCTTCCAATACTTGAGAAGGTCTTGTCTTTGATGTTTTGGACCGTAGAGCTTGATGATGATGATGATGAGGATGTGGTTTGAGTCTTGGCCATTTTGTGGGTTGTGATGATAACTAGGGTTTTGGTTGTGGGATATTTTTGGAACCAAATTGTTTGACTAGTGGTTTGATTTGTGGTTTTGTGTTATGCTTGTTGTAAGAATACATGTTTAGTGTGTATTTATAGAGAGAGAGAGAGAGAGAGAGAGAGAGAGAGAGAGGAGTTGCTTTGCTTGTACGGAATAAGGTTTGAGGGCTTGGACTAGAAGTAGAATGCTTTTGCTTTTACTCTGGCTTTTCTGAGCTTCAAGGAATTGATAAGCACGTGGTCTAAGATTTGGCGGGTTTGGTTTCTCTGTAATGGTTTTTTTTTTTTTTTTTTTTTTTCAATGATCTTGTAGTATTGATTTGTTTTCAATTTTCCATTTTAATTTTAGAAATTATTTTTAAAATTTTATAGTGTAAATAACTTGAGGGTGCAAATCTTTATAATTTTGAGGATATGAATTACTGCAATTTTTGAAACATAAAGTATTCTAATTTAAAATTATCTTAATGATTATTAATATAACATAAAAAATTAAAATTTTAGGGTGAATATGTATTTCCGTTCTTGTGTATATGTATTTCTCATGCACATATCTATCATGTGCACGCATGGTGAATATTTGGGAAAATTATTATTCAGGGCTCATTTAAAAAAATAATTATAGGATGATGGGAAATTTTATGATTTTAATTATTAATATTTATAAAATTTATAATTGATATGTAATTATTTTGTTTATAAATAATATCTTACTGTTTAGAATTGACAAATATATATCTATATATATAAGAATGGCTTTTCTAAGGATGGTTTGTCATTTTATTTCCATTTTGCCCTCCATTTTCCTTTTATTTTACCATATGCACAATTGTCCTTTCATTTTGATAAATCTCCATTTTGCCCCCTTTTTTTTTCTTTCCAATTTTGTCTTTTTATTTTGAATAATTTACCAATGGTAGCCTATATGTTGAGTGAAGATTTTTTCATAATTACGCAAACATTCTTTGTCAATTATGTAACAGGTTTTTTTCGTAATTACACAAATATTATTGATCAATTATGAAATATAAATCTTTTATTTTTTAACAAATTACAAGTATATTCATAAAGTTTGTTTAAAATATGAACCGGTCTTATAATAGTAGAAATTACAACTATCGTTTGTGATAAATTTAAATTTAACTCAATACTCAAGGAAAAGAAGAAGAAGAAGAAGAAGAAGAAGAAAAAAAAACTATTCTCCTATGCAATAATAAATTATCAAAATTGTTTATTAAAAAATATTTCTCATATCATTAAAAATTGTTAATTGACTTAATGATTTATTTATTAACAAAATGGTTAATTGAATTTTTTTTTCATATCATTAAAAATTATTAATTTACTTAATGATTTATTTATTAATAAAATTGATCAGTTGTTATGCGAGTATGATTTATGTATTAATAAAATTAGTCATTTGTATATATATGTATTTTCTTCTGCTTCTTTATACTTTTTTTTAGATGGGATAATTATCCTAGTATTTATTTTATATTTATCTATTGAAAACAACTACACACCATATATTTTCTTTTATAAATTTGAAAAAAATGTTAAAGACTCACAAATTCACCCAAAATGATATGGTAATAGAATTGGAGTTGACATCATTGGGTGTATAACAAATCAAAAAATCATACATATGATACCACATAATTCTATCATATATCTAATGATTTATTCTATTTAATTTTATAGAAAATATTTTAATTTTTAAAAATTATCAAAATACAAAACTTAAACATACTGTAATAATAGCTCGCACCTTGCACGGGCCTGTGTAAACTAGTATATATATATATATATTACTTTTTGTTCTTTTGAAATAGATCTAAATAGATAAGAGTGTTTTTTTAAGAAAACATCAGTTGAATACTCAACCATGTTTAGTCCAAAACAAAAGGTATTGAACTTATTGGTCTCTACAATTTTTTTTTCTCAACAAAAATTCTATGTGCACAAAATCAAACACAATCTTATTATATGAGGTGGAAGTGATTATATGTGCTGATCTCACTTCATATGAGAAAGTTGTATTCAGTTCAAGATTGCATTATATGCATGTAAAGGAATTGTTTTTCAAATCTTGAATATGTGTATTATGTATAAGTGTAAGGAGATGGTTTCTCTCCAATTTATTGTGTTGACTTAAGGTCATAGACTGGATTAAATGAGATTAGTACTCTTAGAATTGTTAGTTCTCATATTATCAATTCATTTGTATTGTTTATCTTATCACATATTTAGATGACCAGAATTATAGGAAGGAAGTGATCAATATTAGTCAAAACATCTCTTTAATCCAGCATTTTGTATCTCACCCCTCTTGAGATTCAATAGTTCTCCCATATGGAATACTATGTCTAGATGAACTATGAATTCAACCTGCAATTTTTTTAGTCAAACGTAAAATTATTTGTTGTGTTAGATTATTAATAAAATCTCAAAGTTATGTCCCTCAAACAAACATGATCTGGGGGTGTAGTTCATGGGCCCATCAATTGTGCATAATTCACTCATGAAGAAGAAAAGGGAAAAAAAAGAAAAGAAAAGGGATTGGTCCGATTATTGGAGCGATATGATTTTATCATTTAAAAAATAGACAATAAATATGATTTTGAAAATAGACTGTTCAATTTTTTAAAAATAAATAGAAGAAAATCACATAATTATAATTATATGTTGATTCTTATTTTTTGTCATAGATAATCTATATACAAGAATTTACAAAATGCATAGTCGGATTATCGTAATGGAAACTGTGGAGAGCACACAGACCCGAACTGCATTCATCCAGTTCACAGTATGAATTGGCAAGAAGCCAATAGGGCCTAAGATTTTTTGAGATCTTAGACTAAACAATAAAATGAGATCTTGTTTTAATAAGAGTGCCAAAAAAAAATGAGGCCCTCATTAATAATTTTTAGAATTTTTTTTTTTTTTTTTTTTTTTTTTTTTGCAACAATGCTACAGACTCCCAAAAAACACAATCCCCACGACCCCCACTCACCTGTGATTGGTCTAGAAAGGAAAGAAGAAAAAAAAAACAAAACAAAAATACATGATTGGTCCAAATCATTTTAAGAGTTATGGGGGTTCCCAACTTTGGAGGCCCCAATCATTAATTTTTTTTTTGAAGGCTGGTGGTAATATGTGATCTAATGATTGAGCCATCTGAGAGATCCTTGGCCGCCCTAGGTCAAAACATTGAATTCATAAAATAAATCAACTATGACTGCTAAAACATGTGATTAGACCTAAATCTACTGGTAAACATGTCTAGCTACCAGTCTTACTTGGAACACAAATGTTTTGAACAACATTTGCAATATGATTTGAACTTTTGTTTTAAAATTTCGAAAATGACCTATACAATTTGCGTATAAATCTTTCTATTGAATTAGTCTCAAATCCAACAAGTCATGCATAAATTATTATTATTATTTTTGTGCTAGATTTGAAGTTATGTTTACTATAATTCATATGATAGACAAATTTTGGTTTGATGGGGGTGGAAATGTTTTCTACATTTAGATGTGTGGATTCAGAGTCATTAACAAAAAATAAATTTATTTGGATAGAAAAAAGTTTTTTATTTTTAAAATGTAAAAAATGTTTTTCAAAATAAAATCTTACCGATACTACCACTATCACAGTCATCTCCAGCCACAACCTACACCACGTTACCACTGCCGCTACTACCACTATTAACACTACTATTAACACATTAATTTCAAAGTTCAAAAACATTTTCTATCAAAACAAAATGAAGCGCTACTCAATGGAGCATATACTAGATGATCCACAACTTTAGATGTTGGATCTATTAAAGAAGATAAAATTATGGGATAACGAAATTTAAAAGTAAAGAAACCTATCTTTAGGTATGATCCTTCAAATAAATTGACACATTTTATTGTAATAGTAATATGAAAGTCAATTTTTGACATGTTAGTGTTAAAAAAAAATGTAATAGTTTAATAATTATGTGTTAGTAGTGTAAATGTTCTTTTGTTTATTTTCTTCCCAAAATGTCAAATTAAAATACTATTTACAGATCCCATCATGAGAGAGAAAAAACTTTGCCCAATTTTATCAATTGCAAAACATTGTGCCAAATAGAATATAAGATTTGACAATATTATAATTTAGTCCGAATAATTACAGATGATTAGAATGAAATTTTTAACCTATGTTATATTATACCACTCAAGTTGTTCTAACAAACATTGCAATTGACCTATGGTCAAATTTGTTCAACCAAATTCAATATCTGATCTAAATATAGGTGTTGATGAAAATCATTTTCTCCTTTTAATTTTATTTGATGTGGGTCATTTCATTTGCATCTATACACATTTTTTTGTGATTTCTCATAATCTTTTGAATGACAAGCCGCCTATGGACGGACCCTAAAAGTTAAGGCCTAGGACTAGGTTCTTGTGCTTTGACTGGTCAACAGACTAAACTTAGACTGGCCCATTCTAGACTTCTAAAGCCCAAGCCCTACACATGGGAGCAGTCCCATATTTGGCCCATTTGAGCCTAATTTGGCCCAATTGGTATCTAAATTCAAACTTTTTATTAAATTCAAAATTGTTTGGAAAAGAATAAGAAGTTACAACACAATATTTGGGGTTTATAAGTTGGGTCTTGGGTTGGGTAGCCCATCGCACAGGGTTAATGGATACGACTTCAGACAAGAACATGTATTTTTGCATCACATTGTGTTAGGTCGATTGTGGCTATGGACTTTTTGATTAATGGATAGCACTTCAAATAAGAAACAGTAGTATGTTATTTTAATTCACAGTAACATGTTACTTTAACAATATTGTTCAAGAAAGGAAAAAAAAAAAGATATTTTATTTTATTCTTACTTAATTATGTGTTTTCTTCTTAGAGAGTTTATGAAGTAAATAAGGTCCAATGGAAGGGTTTTACTAAGTTTCCTAATGTTGTTTGCATAGTGTTTTTCTGTTTACATATTCTAATTAGAAAGAAACATGTAATTGAGAAAATCCATAATGAGGGCAACCTCTTGCTAGTCTTGAACAATTTTGAAATACCAACTTCCATTCAAATGGTTGCAAGGGGAATCACCTAACCCAAATTCAAAAGAAAGCTTGTACTTTGTAGAATTAAAACTTCATTCTTGGCCTCTTTTTTACCATTTGCCTCCTCTCTTGTCACTTTTGATTCCTCTCCTTTGATATGATATTCTTGCAAGTAGGGGTGTGTGCGGGGCGGGTCGGTACGGTTTGAGAGAAAAATAGAAACTGTATAGCGGGTGGCGGATTGATAAAAGTGTCACTAGAATTTGTCATTTTTCTTATCAAAAATCGGCAGTTCGGTTGGCAAATAATGGCAGATTTGCCTTGGCGGTTCAGCGTCGATTGGCGGTTTATAAAAAATATAATTCAAATTACAAAACTTAAATCAAAGAGTTAAAAAAAGACGAGAGATACCGTGATGTTAAGCATCTTGCGAAACTTTCTTCTGATGCAGCAAGTGTAGCAACAACATGATAGTATCAACGACTATGCCATTTGTTCATTACAAGCATCTGTGGAAGTTACAATGATCAAATACAATATATAAAATTAATATCATTCAGGGTTTACAATATATTGAAAATGTTTACTATTGAAAAGTATTTAGATTGAAAAGTGAGCTGATGCAAGTTTGCAACATGGCTCCAAAAAAAAAAAGATTGAAAAGTGAATTGGAATTCAACTTTATTTTGGATTACTGACATCTTGAATTTCCCTCGAGCAGTAATGTAATACTATATTCTAAGGTATAGAACAACAAGCAAACTTAAATAAAAAAGAATTTTTAGAATCTTATAAAACATGATTTAATAGCGGCACGGGTCGGTGCGATTTGGAAGAAAAATATAAACCGGCAAATTGATAAAAGTATCACTAGAATTTGCCATTTTTCTCACCAGAAACCGGCCGTGCGGGTCGGTTCGATTGGCAAATAATAACGAATTTGCCTTGGCGGTGCGGCTCTGTGCAGTTTTGACGATTTCGGCAATTTCGGCAGTATTATGCACACTCCTACTTGCAAGGATAAAAGTAATTACTCTTAAAAAGCAATTACACGCAAATCTTGTGCTTTCCTAAAGCGAGAAAGAGTCAAGTTTGAAGTGTCTAGTTTTTAACTCATACCCTCAACCCCCCAACTCTTTGTGCCTATTTTTTTTACCTAACTCACTCTCAATATGTTAATGTGGGCTATATACCATTGTTATAAGGTGAATTTGCTCCAATTTATTTTAATTCTAATGATCTATTTCCTTCATTGTTTAGGTATTTGTGTGCGAATCATTTATAAAATAAAAGTAAAAAAAAATAAAAAAATAGATTGATCTAATAGCATTAGTCACATAATTTTCTTATTTTTATCTTAAAATAAATGAACAAATATGATTTTAAAAGTAGAGCATTTATTTTTTTTAAAAATAAGAGAATGGAATCATATAGTTATGATTATCAGCTTAATTTAACTTTATTCATAAATGATCTATAAATAGTAACGTGGAAAAAAAAATTGAACAAAACAAATGATAAAAATGAGACCGCGCGTAGAGTTGAATTTGTTAAAACAATTCTAGGGGAGCTTCTACCTGCACAATAACTCCTTTCACATTTTCTAGTCACACCCTTCTTCAAAATTTTAAATTTATACTTTATCTCATCATACCTCACATTATTCAAAATATATACTCATACGTAATGTTTTGTCTTATCTTTACACTTTCTAAACCCTAAGGCCCGTTTGATTTCGTAATATAAAGGGTGTGATTGTATATTGTATAATGTGAGGTTCACATATTCCATATTTATAAATTTTTTTTTAGAGAAGATATAATATACTGTGGAGGGAATGTTTGGGAATCCAAGTTTGAGGCTAAAATAGCCTCAAACACTAAAAAAGCCAAATAGCCTAAAATACTAATGATTTATATTTTTAAAAAAAATATAGACAGTAGTGGGACAGCCTACACTATCACGTTGATAGTCAGGGACGGAACTAGGATTTGATTACCGGAGGGGCCAAAAGAAAAATAATTTTTTTTCATCATATACACAAAACATACATGTATGTATATATGATATATAAATTATATATACATTAAAAAAAAAACTAAATACCATAGAAGCAATTTCAAATAGGATGAATACGTTTTTTTCAATGTAAAATAGAAATAGAATTCAAAATGGAAGAAAAATAACATATTTTTTATACTGGGGGCATTTTATATGTAAAATAATATGTATGTATATATATATTTAAAGGAGAAAAGTTAGGGATCATGAAAATTCTTTCATGAAAATGATCATGAAAGAGTTATGATCTTTTGATTACCTTGATTAATGTGTGGTGCTTTATTCTAAATGTAATCCAAAGGTCACAAAACTTTTATGATTATTTTCATGAAAGATTTTTCATGATACCTAGCATTGCTGTATTTAAAGTTCTATGGCAAACAATAATGTTCACAGAAACAGGGGGGCCATGGCCCCCCATAGTCTTTTCCTAGTTCCGTCCCTGTTGATAGTGTAGGCACAGTATAGTGACAGCTCAGTCCCACAGGCCGAAATGAGAAATTTGCCCCTTTAGATCAATTTTGGAAAAAGTGAGGTTACGGACAAATTTATTATTTCAGCCTCAAATATCATTTCAAATATATTTTTCAATATAACAATTTAAATAAAAATTCATCATATCTTTCTAAACACAAAATCTAAAATAGCCTACTAAAATAGGCAAAAAGCCTAAAAAGTAGCCACTTTTCAAACACCCACACAATACCACTCTCCCCCCATTATATCATATCCCCTGGTCTGGGATATGAATTAAGAAGTCCAATTTACCCTTCTTGTCTATCTAATAAATAGACACACTAGGGTTCAGAAAAACATTTGCTGCTCAATACATCCAAGCAGAGAAGAAAGAGCTCTGGTTTTGCAAATGTAGATCTATTCAATTTTCTGGCTAATTTTCGTTGACAAAGCTTCTTTCCGGTGATAATTATCATTTCCCTCTACTTTGCTTTCTTTTTTTGATTTTTTGGTTTTGAATTTTCCTAGTATGATTTTTATCTAAAACATTTGTGGCCATTTCACTAATTTTTGTTCAATCTGAACTTTCTAAACCCTTTTTTTTTTATTTATACAAAGCTTCTTCAATCATCTTATCTAATCTTAAATATGTGTTTTGTAATCTTTTTTTTGTTTATGATATCTTTAAAATTATTAATTGATTTAATAGTTAATTAATGAAATGTGTCATTTGTTATGCGATTAAAAATTTAGAGGGGCGAGATACACTATTAGAAAAGTGCATTTTTGCGATTAATTTTTTGTGACTGATTATTTGATTGTCGCAAAAAATAATATTTACAAAATAATTCAATTAAGTGGTATTTATAGAGAAGAGAAAGATGGGAGAAAAGACAATGCCATATAGCATGTGTAAGTCATTACTAAGTGCAAGCCCAACAACCATTTCACTACTTTTTACATACACCTTCCAAAATGGCGAATAAATAAATACCATCACAAAAATTATCAAACTCCTCTATATAGATATTGGATTCGAGATCTCACACAACAAAGAGTGTTACACAATCATTAGACTAAGTCTTAGTTGATCTTGCTATATATGCCTTTGTTTGAGATATGGAATGATTTTTTGATTTTTTAGCTTTTCAGCTATATTAGCTTGGGGCTAAAAAGTCTTGTTTGTGATGGATTTTTTTAATTTTTTTCACTTTTATGAGAGAAAAAATAAAATAATTATAGTTTAGATGTGACATTTTATTTTATTAGTTTTTTAGCCATTTTATTATTTTATAACTAAAATAACCCCAAAATCACGTGCCAAACATAGCCTATGATTACTCGAATTTTATTTATAGTATGCTGCGAATTGTTGGCACCATAAATTATTTGGGAAAATTACAAGGGAAAAAAAAAAAAAAAAAAAACTCAAGGTTTAAGCTTTGTATTAAAATAAATTTTGAGGTTTTAATTTTGTTAATTTAAATTTTAAATCTTAAATTTGTTTTCAACTTAAATTGTTTGTCTATTTTCAATGAATAAAATTGATAGAAAAATAATATTTTAGTCATTAAAATTAAAGAAAAAGAATATTTTAAATATTTTATATACACCTATATTAAATTTCATGGTTAAAATATTTTTTAATTTAAATTAAAAATAAATAAATAAAAAATTTAAATTTAAATTGATAAAATTAAAAACATTATATTTATTTTGTCACGAGTCCAACTCGACAATTTTTTTTTTTTGAAGAGGAGAGGATAGCTGTGTTGACTCTGTTCTGTGACTCTGTTTGGGAAAAAAAAGTTGAGGCTACTGTAGCCTCATATATGAAATAAGCCAAAAAGCTTCAACAGTGCATGCGTTTGTACAGCTGGGTTACAAATAGCGATACAATTACCATTTTGCCCTTTGTCTATTTCAAACAAGTATACACATTGGGTTTATACCACAGCTCATCATTTTTTTGTTGTACTTCATCATTTTGTTTGTAATTTTTAAAATTTCTGTCAAATTTAATAATTTTATAAGCTGGTTTTTTTTTATTTGTAGAAAAACATAAAAATTCATATTTAATTTTTTAACAAATTTGAATAAAATGTTTGAAATTTTTTTTAAGCATCAACTAAAAAAAGAGTTCGCGTTCAGGCCAAAAATATTCATATTTAATTTTTATTATTTATAACAATGGAACCATATACATTATAGTTGAAATAGTTGAAATAAAAATAATTGGAAAAAAAATTGAAAAAAAAATTAATTGAAAACAAAATAGTTGGAAAAAAATTGAATGGACACAAAATTTATTGGAAAAAAAAATTCAAACAAATTTAATGGATACAAAATTTATCTGAAAAAAATTAATTGAAAAAAAAAACGTAATTGAAAAAATATTTATTTGAAAAAAAAAATTAATTGACGACAAAATAATTGAGGAAAAATACGTATCTGAAAAAAAATGTCATTATAAATTGACGATTATTAATAAGGAAAAATTACTCATAGGTCCCATATTGGAAAATGTTGTTCCATCTAATCCTGAGTGTTTTTTTATAAACCATTTAGTCCTTTTTTTACATCAAAACATCATCATCAAAATAACATCAAACATCACAACATTAATCATCAACATTAATCATCAACAAAGAACAATCGATGCAAATTAAACACAACAAATTTATATAAATTTACATAAATAAACCCTAATTGAATTGAACAGAATCGATTTATACTGTGTATTTCGTTGAATCACGAATTTATAAAACAAAAAAACCAAATCCAATCTATAAATTCAGATTTCTCGAATTTCCGAATATCGTTGTACACCGCTTGTAGTGGCTACTGGATAGTCACACAAATTCTGTGGAAGCAGAGGCGAGATTTAGTGTTGAATTTTGGGCTCTCTCTCTCTCTCTCTCTCTCTCAATTGAGTTTAGGGCAAACAACGAGGTCTGTAAAGGGTTCTTCGTTTTGATCATCTAATTGAGCTCTGTTTCTTTTCTCTTTTGATCTTCTCTTTGTTGACTTGGGTTTGTTTAACAGCAGATTCTTCAATAACGAAGATTCAAAGAATTAAAGAGAATTGATAATGTTGGATAAATAATAATGGTTGATGAATAATGGTTGATGTTGAAGAATAATATTTGATGAATAATGTTTAAGGTTGAAGAATAATTTTTATTTTGATGTTTAATCGTTATTGAAAAAATTGTTTAATCGTTATTTTGATGTTGTTTTGATGATGATGGTGTGATGTTTGATGTTGGTTTGATAATGACGTTTGATGTTGTTTCGATGATATTACTCATAAATCTGATGTTTGATGTTTGATGTTTGATGGATAATATTTGATGTTTGATGTTTGATGTTTGATCCTAATGTTTAATGGTTCAAAATCTGTGTTTGATGTTTGATGAATAATTCTAATGTTTAGTGGTTGATGTTTGATGAATAATCCTGACGTTGCTAATGTTTGATGTTGGATGAATAATGTTTGATGTTTGAAAAGAAGAGAAATCATAAAAAGGCCTATAGTAAGCTTCTTGGAAAATAGGACCTATTAGTCCAACAAAAAACCTTCAGGACTAAATGGATTAACATTCCCAAATTTGGGATTTATTGGTGCTTTCCCCTATTAATAATTTATAAATTTAAAAAAAATTATAAATTATATTAATGGGTCAAGTTTAACAACTGGCTGAAAGTTTGTTGATATATGTAATTAATTGTATACAAGTTTTACATTTTTTTTTTTTTTTTTTTGGTGCGTAGTTGTTAAAAATTACAATTCAAATAACTCAATTCACAATTTTTTTTTTTTTTGTTTTTTTGACCCAGGTTCACCAATTGGAGCTGTTGGCATAGATTAAACTTCGAAAAAAAAAAAATGGTCCTGTGCAGATCCGTACGTCCCACGGAAGCCAAAATGCCTAGATTCGAACATGGCTAGCAGCTTGGTTATGTAAGGGCAATTTGGTCATTTAACAACAAAACATCATATCAAACCCTACTTCTAATAAAATCATTTAAAAATGTTTCAATCCATCTTCTTAAACGCACAAATTAAAATAACTTACTAAAATAATGTGTAAATTACAAATACCTCCCTCGAGGTTTGGTAAAAATACGGATTCCTTCCAGAGGTTTGAAAAATTACAAATTGTCCTTGAGGATCAAATTTTCATAACAAATTAGGAGAAACAACAATGATAGAGACCACTAATTTTGGAACTCTAAAAAGATTACTAATGACATGGCACTCAATAAAAAAAGAAAAAAAATACAACACCAAGGCTAAAACATCAAATTATTCATGGTGGAGCCCATTGCCACATCATTAGTGGTAGCACTAATTAGTGCTCTCACTCATTTTCCTTAGGAGAAATTATGAGAGAATCTGTATGAAAATAAAAACCTCAAAGGACAATTTGTTATGGAAATATAAATCTTAGGGGGTGGGATGTAATTTCTCAAACCTTAGGGAAGAATTTGTATTTTCAACAAATCTCGAGGGGGTGTTTGTAATTTACCCTAAAATAATTAAATAGTCAAAAAACCTAAGAAATAGCAACTTCCCAAACGAAGCCTTTGTTTGTTTTGGGTTGGCTCCTGGCCAATATATTTTGCAGAGTTTGAGTTTTAAGTTTAGGTCTCCTTTGGCAAGTGAACTTTTTAGTTAAAAATTTTAAAAATTACTAAAAAAATCAAAAAGCCAACAACCCATATCAAAAAATCAAAGATTTCCTTTTCTCTCTATATTTTGTACGTCTTTTCGTAAAAGTCAAAAAATCATTCCAAACATACTTTTTTTTTTTAGCACATTTTAATTGAAAAGCCAAAAAATTATTAAAAAAGTATATTCCCAAATGAGGCCTTAGAATAGTTTATGTCACCCTAACAGTTTGGGTAGAAAATATTTTTAAAAAAATATATATTTTTTATATTTTTTGATATTTGATATAATTAAAAAATAAAAATTAATGAAAAATATTCATGATTAATGAAAAATAAGCTTATTTAGACAAAAAAATATTTTTCACTTTCATAAGAAAATGTTCTCCGAACTAAAATTTTACTAATGTCACTACATTATCACCACAACTCTCACCTTCACCACTAAACCACCATCATCACGGCCACTACCACCATTACCGTCGCCACCAAAATTGTTAAGTGTAAAGAAAAAAAAAATTAAAAGAAGAAGACATGGAGACAGAAAAAAATAATTGAGTAAACAATCGGAGTGATTGAGTAAACAATTGAAATAATCATGAACTTATCTCTACTTCTATGCTTTGAAAAGGAAGTGCTGAAAACAAAGTGCAGAAAATATAAATGATAAGAAAAAATAAAAATTAATTGTCGTTGATTTGAGTTGGATGATTGCAATCTAGCTACGAAAGGTTATTTATAGGTAAAGACTTGGAGGAAAAAATTACCTAGTAACTTCCCTATTCTTCCATCTCCTCTATTTCATATTCCATGATCTTCTACTTCATCTCTATGTCTCCATTAGGGGTGAGTAGCAGATATATCGATCCGCCAAAACTGACTAAATCGAACCAATCCACCGCATTTTGGACGGATGCGTGATGACGAGCGGACGGTTACAGATTGATTTTTTCTAATCCGCCTAGTTTTGGACGGATGGTGGATTTGAGGTTCCTCCAGCCACAACTGAATTGCCAAACCGCGAGTATCCCTAATAATTTATAAGATTTTGTGTTTTCAATTTGTTTAGATATTCTATTTGTGTTTTTAATTGAAAAAGAATTTAAATATTATGTTAAATATATTCTATTGAAAAAGAACTTTCAACTTGAATATATTTTTTGAATTAAAAAAAAATTAATATATTATTTATCTATATTTTTTTGTTTTTAAATCTAACTCTAAAAATAATGATTTTTGTTTTGAAAAACAGATATAGATGTAACAATACAAAGGCATACAATCTCTACTATTGCTCTGTTCATGGTTTTGGTAGTTTGAATTGTTTTTATATTTTAAGAACCACAAATTCTAATACTTTATGTGAATGAGACATGATGTGATTGTAATATGTGAATAAGGTATGCAATGATTGTAATATTCTAAAGTTTCAAACTTTCTTTATTTGGATGATGCATCCAATGATTGTAATATTTTTTTTAAGTCATTAACTGTAATTTTTTTTTTTTTTTTTTTTTTTAAGAAGTGCACAAGTTGAATTATGTTAAAAATTTATAAAATTTTAAACCACCAAACTGATTCGCATCCATCTGCTAATCCGTTCAATCCACATCCGCCAGATTGGTAGACGGATGCGGATTGATTTTCTCTAATCTGCAAATCTAGCGGACGGATGGCGGATTAGAGGTTCTATGGCTGTAATCGATCCATGCCCACCCCTAGTCTCCATAACTTCATTTAACTTTTATTTCATACTCCATATTCTCCGCTTTGTATTTTATCATCCTTTCACATGTGTTTAATATTTCATAACTTTTTATAACCTCCAAATAAGTAGGAGAGTATCACATTTCTTATAATTATATAAATAATAACTGGTAATAAAAATTACTGGTGCCATCAATTTTTTTTGTCATTTCCTTTTATCCTAAGAATAGATATAACTTAGATATGAGTATGATTAACAAGGTAATATATTTGTGAGTGATGCTATTCAAAAATTAATTTTTTATCTGATTTTTTTATCACTACATATAAAGATAATTAACCATATTATTAAATACAAATGGGATTATTGTTTCATATCTAGTGATAAAAATAAATAAAATAAACGAAAATCTGTTAATAAATTTATTTATGTATAGCATTATTTTTCTTATATTTGTTGCAGCACCAATAAATATAACTGCAAATGTTAGTTACCCTGGAAGGGTGGTTTGGGTCCGTAGAGTCGATTACAGGTTCAGTTTTGATGATTCAAACAGTTCATTTTATGTATATTTTATTCATACACAAAAAAAGATCGATTTGATAATCGTTAACCTATTTAATTTATTACGTTTGTAACTAAAAAAATAAATGATTTATATTTAAAAACACAATTATTGTCAATTTTTTTAGACAAGAAGGATTCCTCCTCCTTATTTCAAATACGCATGTATGCACATGACTGATATATGCATGAGTTACATGTATACCTAGGGTATATATATGCACACTCAATTACCTTCGATAATCTTGTCCTAAAAATTGTTTATTCTTTTAATCATTGAAACGATTTTAAGGGTCTGTTTAGCAATTTGGTTTTCAATACAATTAAAATAAGAAAATTCTTAAACACATTCATTTTTTTTCATCTCAAGAAAAAAATTAAAAAATCATTAAAAATGTCAATTTTCAAACGAGATCAAAGCGAATTGCAACAGAGTGAGATACCTAGCTCAATTTGAATCAAGATTATCTACTATGTATCTTTCCATAATGGTCTTGTTGTGATAATCAACCTTCTATGTTTAAAGTTAAAACAAAACTACATCGCTTTAGGGTGTGCAGCTAGCTTTATCGTCATTTTATTTTAATTCTAATATAAATTGTTAAATTATTTACTTGGTCAACATATTTTGTTGAAAAAATGGTTTAATATAGGCATATTTTTTTTAGCTCAATTTGAGTGGGTCCGAATAGGTGAAGTGTTTTTTGCCACGTGGCAAGTCACACGGTGAAGACGGAACGTCAAAACCATTTATGAGTGAATGGGAAGTTAACGTCGTTTTCGGATCTAACATTAATTTTTTAGATAAAATTCATTTGAATTTTTCAATAAAAATTATTGTGGGAATTTAATTTAATTCTAAATTCAAATTATGACTTCTTAAAAAATGATTAAACTATTCAAAATAGTTTAATAATTGTTTTCCATTAGTTTTATATATATATATATATATTTCTAATAGTTTTTTAATAAACTTCCAAACTCTTCTTGCGTTTGACCAACAGTCACCTTTTTGAATTTTGGTACAATCGTCAAGATTATTTGAATACTCTTGTGCACCTGTTCATTGAGATAGTGCATCTGTTCATTTAAATTGGTTGCACTTGTACGGGGACTTTGTTTGCCTATATATATACAATCTTTTTCAGTACTCCTTTGGATCCGAAATTTAAACCAGTCCGGAAATCTGATTTTGCAATCCGAAATTTAAACCAGTCTATAAATCTTGTGGGGAAGTGGATAAGGAAATACTTTTCAGATCCTGGAAGACGCCAATGATCCTCAGCTAGTCACCTGCAAAGATACAAATACTCCGGTCGGGGGTGCCAGAATTAGCACTCCGACGGACAAGTTAGTTCCTCTACTCAAGAAAGCTTTTTTACTAAGTTTTTAGAAGTGATTCTTACATACCTTTACAAATCTGAAGCTCTTGTATTTATATCCATTCTCTGGATTTCGGGGCCAGAGTCTACTTTTTATTTATTATTCTTTCATTTGTCCTGATATGCCTTCTCAAGTCTGTTCGGCCTTAAGAACGTATTCGGCGTCCTAGTTGAGCAGAATGGAGCCGTTCAGTTCCTGGCTCCTCGGGTATACCAGATTTCGTTCCTCTATTTATTCGGCTCCCACAATTGCCCTCAGCGTTACATCAATGACGATTGGGTGAAATGCTTGGTTCCGATTTTCAAATACTCGAACGAAGTTTGGGGTTAGACTTATACGCAGACGTTTAATTACTCCCCCTTTAATCGTCGTCTCAACTTCCGCCTTCGTACGCCTATTTATTATGATTTGAAATATGATGTCCTTTCGAATCCGTGTTCTATTACGCTGGTTGCTGGGTTGCTCTTCGAATCGTTCTTGCAATTCTTCCATCTGTGATACTCTCTTCATTTTTGTAAGTTTTCCTCTCCCCTGCTCTGAAGCTTTTCCTAGTTTGTTTATTCCGTCGCATGTTCTTATAGTCAGTAGGTTATGGCGAAACATTTGAAAGACCTCATTTCGTTAGATCGAATTGCTGGCTTTAGACGCCATTTCTCTATTCCTGACGATGTCCACCTGTCGTTTGTGGTGGACGGCACTCTTGACATGGAGAGGGAGGACAAAACCACGATTGTCTTTCCTCTTTTGTCAATCGCAGAGGGTGGAGTCCGCTTTCCCCTTCACCCGTTTAAATTTCTTCGCCATTGGGATTTCATCCCTTCCCAGCCCAATGTGAATTTCTTTAGAATTATAATGGGGGTCGTAGCGCTGAACCGTTGCCTTGGAATTAATCTTGGCATTCCTGCCATTCGGCACTGTTATGCTTTGGCCAAGTCCTCTAGTCGGTACGGGCGTTACTTAGAGCTAAGGATACAGATCATCAGTTGATCACTATGCTTTCCAGCTCTAGGAAACGAGTTGATGATGTCATGGTCGTTGTCCGCGGCAACTGGGAGTTCGGCGAAGGGGAGGATCGTGTCGATCCTATTCCTAGACGTAAGGGCGAAACAGGTCGCCGAATGCCCTCTTGCTCGTATTGCGTGTTCATATTTGCCATACCCTGTTTTCTTAAGTCTTACAGCTTATCTTGTGCAGGGAACGATTTGAAAAAAGTCCAAGCTTCAATTGACGACGCCGTTCTTTCGGACATTAGGATTGCTCTTAGTTATTTCGGCCGTCACAGTCTTCATAGCGAGGAAGAAGCGGCTCGTTACGCTTTGCTACGAGCCTACATATACAACCTTTTCGGCTGCGGAAAACATACCGATTCCGAAGGGGGAAGATTTTCTCGTCGCTCGTATTTTATCCGACTTCAAAAACTTGAGACAGGTAGGTTTTGAAGGGTCCGATTCGGAGAATACTGAAGTATCTGATACTTCTGAATCAGATCAGTCCGAGGCCGAATCTGAGGAGGTATTGGATTCTGCCGATCCTCCCTCTACTTCGGGGCGGGGGAACCTTTCTGTTGACGACGTTCTTCAACGTACAGACGATCTTCCCATCTCGAGCTCCACTAACATGGCTGGGTTAAGCCTGACAAAGCTTGCTAAGAAGGCGAATGCGGAGAGGTTAGCCGCCTTGCGGCGAAGCGGAGGCCTTTCGACCGAACGGTGAATCTCAACATTCCCTCGATTACGAATCGAGATCCTTGGGAATTGTTGAGGCGGCAACAAATAAGAATGCGAATCCGCATTGGTTGGGAAAGCCGTTCGGGATGTTGAGGAAAGCGGAGAAAGCGCTAGGGATCGTGAGGTCGGTTTAGAAGATCACGGCGGCAAACGTCCTCGAATGGAGGGATCGAGTGAGGTTGTGCCCTTTGTGATTCGACCGATGGTAAGAAACATGCCGGTTCCTTCGGATGCCTCGGCGCTTAAAGACCCAGAGGTCGCGTTCGGCGTGGCAACGTCTTTGTCGTTGCCATCTGATATGGAGGCTTTCCAGTTGGAACCGGATTTGAATGCGACAATGTTAGCCGCGCAGTCGGCCCTTTTGGTGTGTGTTCTGATTTTTCCTTCACTTCATCTAAACATTGTTCGCGTTACGTTTTTAGAATTTTTCTTTTGCAGACCGTTGGTAGGATAGCTGATGTAGGCCGCCGCCATCTCGACGCTGTCAAGCAGATTGGTCATTTACGAAAGCAAGTTGAGGGCCAGAGGAAAAGGGCCGAGGACGAATTTTTAAGAGCGAACCAGGAGGCTTCTCGAGGCGAGCGGTGAAAGCTCGTGATGCGGATAAGTTGAGAGCGGAGGCCGAGAAGAAGGCCGATGATATGGAAGCTGCACTTGGCTTGTCCCAAAAGGCAGTTACAAGCCTGGAGGCTGAGTTGGCTGAAATGAAGGCGGCGACGGTGATTGCCGATTCAAAAGTTTTTCAGCGGGAAGAAATTTGGACTCATGAATATGTGGACCAGTCTCTCGGTTTGAGAATCGAGGCTTCAAACATGGTTGGCACAAGGCCCTTCTTTGCGGTGGAGTTTATTTGAATATGCCAATACCGTATGAGCAAGTGGACATCGATCCGTTGGAGACTAATTCCGAGGGTTGATCTTTACGATACACAATTGTTATGATTTCGAGAAAGTACTTTTTCCATTTGTTTTTGTTATTTTGTATTTGTTTATCAGACATTTTTCGTGCGGACTGATATTATAAAATGTTATGATACAGAAATGGACGTCGATACTTTTTTGTAGTTATAAAATGTTATGAATTCTGCTCGATGTGTTGATGTTTCTGTAATTTTATGGTGATATTTCTTAATAGATCTATAATCTGCCCTTGCCTTAGCCAGGGGGCGAGCGTAAAGAGGCCGAATGGTTCATACTCGCGGGCTGGCCGAGGCATCTTTTAAAAGGCGGCCGATTAGATTAATAAATCTGCCCTTGCCCTGGCCGGGGCGCGAGCGTGAAGAACCGAATGGTTCACACTCGCGGGCTGGCCGAGGCATCTTTGAAAAGGCGGCCGATTAGATTAATAAATCTGCCCTTGCCTTGGCCAGGGCGCGAGCGTGAAGAGCCGAATGGTTCACACTTGGGGAATGGCCGAGGCATCTTTGAAAAGGCGGCCGATTAGATTAATAAATCTGCCCTTGCCGAGGCATCTTTGAAAAGGCGGCCGATTAGATTAATAAATCTGCCCTTGCCTTGGCCAGGGTGCGAGTGTGAAGAGCTGAATGGTTCGTACTCGTGGGCTGGCCGAGGCATCTTTAAAAAGGGGGCCGATTAGATTAATAAATCTGCCCTTGCCCTGGATGGTTCTTACTCGTTGGCACGACGATCGTCGTCCGACGTTTGGCGTTCGCTCATACTGACGTTGCCTTGGGGGAGCTGCGCGTATCTCAGAATAAATGGGGTAAGTTCGTACCAAGGGTCCTATTTATTTGGGTACAGGGTTGAGCCAATACTGGGGAAGGACCGAGATTGGCTGAATTCAAATGTCGAAATATATCGCAACAGCGAGCCCACTGGTATGGGAGGAAGAGCATCAAAGGATCGGGAAAAACAGCAGCGCCTTAGTCGTCGAAGCAGGTCCCCTCAAAGAGACTTATTCGGCCCTAAGGCGTCATGCCCCAAAGGGCGCTCCGAATCCGGCGACTTCTTTTGGCCGATCGTGACATCCACGAAGGGCGTTCCGAATCCGGAGACTTATTCGGCCCCAAGGCGTCATGCCCCAAAGGGCGTTTCGAATCCGAGGACTTGTTTTGGGCCAATCGTGACATCCACGAAGGGCGCTCCGAATTCGGAGACTTATTTGGCCCTAAGGCATCTTGCACCAAAGGGGGCTCCGAATCCGGAGACTTGTTTGGGCCAATCGTGACATCCACGAAGGGCGCTCCGAATCCGGAGACTTACTCGGCCCTAAGGCGTCTTGCCCCAAAGGGGGCTCCGAATCCGGAGACTTGTTTTGGCCAATCGGGACATCCACGAAGGGCGCTCCGAATCCGGAGACTTATTCGGCCCTAAGGCGTCATGCACCAAAGGGGACTCCGAATCCGGAGACTTGTTTTGGCCAATCGTGACATCCACGAAGGGCGCTCCGAATCCGGAGACTTATTCGGCCCTAAGGCGTCATGCACCAAAGGGGGCTCCGAATCCGAAGACTTGTTTGGCCAATCGTGACATCCACGAAGGGCGCTCCGAATCCGGAGACTTATTCGGCCCTAAGGCGTCTTGCACCAAAGGGGGCTCCGAATACGGAGACTTGTTTTGGCCAATCGAGACATCCACGAAGGGCGCTCCGAATCCGGAGACTTATTCGGCCCTAAGGCGTCATGCACCAAAGGGCTCGAATCGAGACTTGTTTTGTGCCAATCGTGACATTCACGAAGGCGCTTAATCCGGAGACTTATTCGGCCCTAAGGCATCATGCAGCAAAGGCTCGAATCCGGAGACTTGTTTTGTGTCGTGACATCCACGGCGGCGCGAATCCGGAGACTTGTTTTGGGCCAATCGTGACATCCACGAAGGGCGCTCCGAATCCGGAGACTTATTCGGCCCTAAGGCGTCATGCACCAAAGGGGGCTCCGAATTCGGAGACTTGTTTTGGCCAATCGTGACATCCACGAAGGGCGCTCCGAATCCGGAGACTTATTCGGCCCTAAGGCGTCATGCACCAAAGGGAGCTCCGAATCCGGAGACTTGTTTTGGCCAATCGTGACATCCACGAAGGGCGCTCCGAATCCGGAGACTTATTCGGCCCTAAGGCGTCTTGCATCAAAGGGGGCTCCGAATCCGGAGATTTGTTTTGGCCAATCGGGACATCCACGAAGGGCGCTCCAAATCCGGAGACTTATTCGACCCTAAGGCGTCATGCACCAAAGGGGGCTCCGAATCCAGAGACTTGTTTTGGCCAATCGTGACATCCACGAAGGGCGCTCTGAATCCGGAGACTTATTCGGCCCTAAGGCATCATGCACCAAAGGGGGCTCCGAATCCGGAGACTTGTTTTGGCCAATCGTGACATCCACGAAGGACGCTCCGAATCCGGAGACTTATTCGGCCCTAAGGCGTCATGCACCAAAGGGGGCTCCGAATCCGGAGACTTGTTTTAGCCAATCGTGACATCCACGAAGGGCGCTCCGAATCCAGAGACGTATTGGGCCAATCGTGACATCCATGAAGGGCGCTCCGAATCCGGAGACTTATTCGGCCCTAAGGCATCATGCACCAAAGGGCGCTCCGAATCCAGAGACTTGTTTTGGCCAATCGTGACATCCATGAAGGGCGCTCCGAATCCGGAGACTTGTTTTAGGCCAATCGTGACATCCACGAAGGGCGCCCCGAATCCGGAGACTTATTCGGCCCTAAGGCGTCATGCACCAAAGGGGGCTCCGAATCCGGAGACTTGTTTTGGCCAATCGTGACATCCACGAAGGGCGCTCCGAATCTGGAGACTTATTCGGCCCTAAGGCGTCATGCACCAAAGGGGGCTCCGAATCCGGAGACTTATTGGGCCAATCGTGATATCCACGAAAGGTGCTCCGAATCCGGAGACTTATTAGGCCAATCGTGACATCCACGAAGGGCGCTCTGAAGCCGGAGACTTATTCGGCCCTAAGGCGTCATGCACCAAAGGGGGCTCCGAATCCGGAGACTTATTGGGCCAATCGTGATATCCACGAAGGGCGCTTCGAATCCGGATACTTATTCGACCATAAGGTGTTGAGCTCAAACATGTAAAAACACGAAACCTTGCATTAAAACGACGTGTGTACAAGTATCAATCCCACAGGTCGGGTCATTGATAAAATTTACGTAGATGTGTTGAATTCCACGGCCGTGGCAAGCTTCTTCCTGACATGTCTGAGAGCCGATATGCCCCTGTGCCTGCAACGGAATCTATCTGATAGGGGCCGTCCCAGTTCGGACCAAGCTTTCCATCGGTAGGCCTCGGTCATTTGGTACCTTCTTTAGGACCAGTTCTCCTGGATTGTAGTGGCGCAACTGAACTCGCCGATTGTATGACTTAGCGAGCTGCTGCTGATAACGTGCCATGGATGCTAAGGCGCGGTCTCTTCGTTCTTCAATCAGAGCCAGGTCCAGGGCGAGCATCATGTCATTTTGGCCTATGTCAAAGGCTTGCGATCTCAGAGTTGGTAAGCCGATCTCTAGGGGTAAGATTGCCTGGGTTCCGAAGCATAAGGCAAACGGCGTTTCTCCGGTAGATCGTCTTGGGGTTGTACGATGGGCCCATAGTACACTCGGCAACTCTTCAACCCATCTGCCTTTGGCACTTTCCAGCCTTTTGTTGATGCCGTCCAAGATGGATTTGTTTGAAGCTTCCGCTTGACCGTTACTTTGGGGGTAGGCTGGCGTAGAGAAGTAAGGCTCAATACCATACTTGCTGCACAATTCTCGGTATACGCCACAATCGAACTGAGTACCATTATCCGAGATCAATGCTCTTGGAATGCCGAATCGCGTAATGATGTTCCTCCACACAAAGCACTTAATGTCGGAATCTCATATATGGGTTAAAGCCTCCGCTTCGACCCACTTTGTGAAATAATCTGTTGTTACGATTAGAAATCGCTTGTTCCCTGGGGCCCTCGGCAATGGTCCTACGATATCAAGTCCCCATTAAGCAAACGGCCAGGGGCTTGTGATGGAATTCAAAGCTTCTGCCGGCTGATGGGTTAGTGGGGAGAACTTTTGGCATTGTTCTCATTTCTTGACATAATTTTGTGCGTCGGCTCTCATCGTCGGCCAATAATATCCCTGTGTTATCGCCCGATGGGCCAGGGAGCATCCCCCCGAATGGGCACCACAGCTGCCCTCGTGTATCTCAGTGAGCAGCTCCTCCACTCTGTCCGGGTGCACGCATTCCAAGTATGGACCAGAGAGGGACTTTTTGTAAAGCCCTCCTTGTGGATCTAAGTAGTACCGCAGGGCCTTGTTTCGCAGCTTGTGTGCTTCTTTTTTGTCCTCTGGGAATTGCTCAGAAGAAAGGAATACAGCAATGGGGTCCTTCCAACTTGGAGCGGATTCTATAATGTTGATGTGGGTTTCCTCTGGAGGGCCGATACTTGGTTTCGGGACGAAACCTACTTCAATGGTACGCTTGAGCTCGGAGTTGATGGCGGAGGCTAAGCAAGCCAGGGCATCCGCGTGTGTATTTTGATCGCGTGTTATTTGGTTAAGTTCATGATGGTCGAATTTCATCAGCAAGGAGTTAGCCGTTTTCATATAGGCCGCCATACGCTCGTCTCTTACCGCGTACTCCCCCTTCAGCTGGTTGATTACCAATTTTGAGTCACAAAACACCAACAGCCGCCGAAAGGTATGCGTTTGCGATCCGGCTAAAAGGGCTTCATATTCGGCTTCATTATTTGATGCTTCGAAGCCGAGCTTGACGTCCTGCTCAATTACTGCGCCGTCTGGAGACATAATTACGACGCCGGCACCGCTGCCCCGTTGGTTAGACGATCCATCACAGTATAACTGCCAAATGTCCCCAACATAAATTCTCCAATCTGGCTTTGACCGAACTTCGGCCTTTGGCTGGACGTCATCAGGCTTGAGGTTGGCAAGCCCTCCTGTGAATTCGGCAACAAAGTCGGCAAGCACCTGCCCCTTGATTGCAGTTTTGGGTAAAAACTGAATGTCGTATTAGCCGAGTTCGAGAGCCCACTTCGAAACGCCACGATGCTTCTGCATCCCGTAGTACTGATCGAAGGGGATAGTCTGTTAGCACCCTAATGCTGTGTCCATGGAAGTAATGCATCAGTTTTCTTGCTGCCATGACCAAGGCTAGGACGAGTTTTTCCAGCGGTAGGTAGCGTGTTTTGACGTCCACCATTGCCTTGCTCACATAATACCTGGTTATTCGCCCTTCCTCCTCTTTTAATATCTGTTGGCAGCCACGGAGACTGCCAGATATAGAATGAGGGGGTCATCTGCGGTGGGTGTTGTTAGAAGAGGTACTGTCCGGAGGTAGGTCTTGAGCAGTTAAAAGTCGCCGCATTCGCGGACCATTGAAAGCTCGCCTCGACGTAGTGTCTGAAAGAATTGTCTGCGGCGATCGTAGATCGGTGATGAACTGTTGAGTCGCAGAACCATTCCCATCAACTTTTGGACTTCTTTCATCGAGCAGGGGAACTCGGTTCCAAAATTGTTTGTGACTTGCCTCGGGTTGGCCGATTCCTCGGTGGTTGACGATATAACCCGAGAATTTGCGAGCCAATCCGAATGCACATTTGGAAGCGTTTAGCTTCATTCTCAGATTCGTAGGGTGTTGAATGTCTTTTCGGATCGGCTATATGGTTTTGTTCTTCTTCGCGTTTGACCACCATGTCATCGATGTATACTTCCATAGTGTATCCGAGCTGTTCTTTGAACATCGTGGTGACCAGTCTTTGGTAAGTTGCCCCTGCATTCTTCAGTCCAAAACGCATAACCTCAGATGAGGTTCCTCTTGGAGTGAGGAATGCAGTTTTGTCCTGATCATCCGGATTCATGGCGATCTGATGGTAGCCTCTGTAGGCATCGAGGAAACTCATGCGCCGGTGGCGTGCCGTCGCATCGACGAGTTGGTCAATTCTAGGTAAGGGGAAGCAGTCTTTGGGGCAAGCTTTGTTCAGATCCGTGAAATCAACGCACACTCGCCAAGTTCCATTTTTCTTTTTCACCACCATTGTGTTGGAGAGCCACGTAGGGTAGGTGACTTCTCTAATTGCCCCGGCGTCAAGCAATTTGTCAACTTCTTTTACAACGGCGGCGGTGTGTTCTGCGGAGGATCGCCTGCCTTTCTGAATGATCGGCTTGCACCGGGGGTTGACATTGAAGTGGTGCTGTGAGATTGACGGGTCTACTCCCGGCATCTCGTATGGAGTCCGCGCAAAGACGTCGAGGTCGCCGAGTAAGAAAGTGATTAGCTGCTGTCTGTCGACCTGGCTCAGAGAGGCGCTGATCATAAAAAACTTTTCCGGGCTTCCATCAATGTCAACCCAGTCTAAACCTTCCGTGGCCTTTTCGTTTGGTTGACGCCCGACGTCATCCAGGATCTCTCGACTGAGCACTTCAATGGAGTTTACTTGTAGTTCCTTCGGCGTCTTGGTGGCGAGAAGGTAACATGCTTCTTGTTGTTGTTGAGAGCCACGGATCGCTTCAACGCGTGTTCTCGGGGAAATGTAGCAGCTGGTGGTAGGTGCTTGGAACGGCCTGCAGGGTATGCAACCATGATCGCCCCATGATGAGATTGTACGGCGACGATAGCCTGACGACCAAGAATTCCACATCCACCGTTCTGGAGCCAGCTCGAACGGGTAGATTGATCTTTCCCAATGGGTACTCCGGGTTGGCGTTGAAGCCGAATAGTGGATAGGGAGCTGAGTCGATCCAATCGTTGAACCGAGTTTGATGAAGGTTTTATAGTACATAACCTCTGAAGTGCTTCCCTGGTGGATAAGGACGCGTTCAAAGGTGAACCTGTTTACGAGAAGCGTAACAACCAGTGGATCAACGTGAGGGAGTGTTACGCCGCTCAAATCAGAGTCGCCGAAGGTGATGCTTGGCTTCTCGGGCGGTCGCTTTGTTGGTGTGGTGATCTTTGGGGGCTTGGAAGTGACTGGATTGCATGTACAGTCGGGGCTATCGGCAAGCTGTATATCATATGCACGGTGTCAAGCAGGACGCCTCTTGAGCGAGGTGCGTCCTCCGTCACCTCCTTAAGGTAATCGGTTAAGGCACGACGACCGTCGACATTGTGCTATTGGCCTCGAGGTCGTTGAGGACCTGCCCATGGGTATCGCTCAGGAACCTTGAGCCCTGCCCGTTTGGACTTTGCTTTTTCTAAGGCCAGATTGCGGCGAAGGTGTTCGTTCTCAGCGATGATGTTGTCCAAACTCTGTTTGGTCTGTCTAGCTTGTTCTATGGTCGCTTGCATCGTCTCCGTCGTTGAAGTCGTTGGTGAGTTAGAGTTCGAGGCGTGTCGCTGCGCGACGGTTTCCTTTCCGAGCGTATTTGCCGGAGTGAAGTCATCTCTCTGTGCGGTCTCGTCGGTGGCTATCGGAAGATCTTCAGTCACGTCTTTCATGGATATATTTGAGTATTCCCACAGACGACACCAATTGTGGGGAAGTGGATAAGGAAATACTCTTCAGATCCTGGAAGACGCCAATGATCCTCAGCTAGTCACCTGCAAAGATACAAATACTCCGGTCGGGGGTGCCGGAATTAGCACTCCGACAGACAAGTCAGTTCCTCTACTCAAGAAAGCTTTTTCACTAAGCTTTTAGAAGTGATTCTTACATACCTTTACAAATCTGAAGCTCTTGTATTTATATCCATTCTCTGGACCTCGGGGCCAGAGTCTACTTTTTATTTATTATTCTTTCATTTGTCTTGATATGCCTTCTCAAGTCTGTTCGGCCTTAAGAACGTATTCGGCGTCCTAGTTGAGCAGAATGGAGCCGTTCAGTTCCCGACTCCTCGGGTATACCAGATTTCGTTCCTCTATTTATTCGGCTCCCACAAATCTGATTTTGCAATCCGAAAATTGAGTTTGAAATTCTTGTCTCTTTGTTGTCCATTTTCTTTTAGTGCATTATTCTTCATATTTAGTTTTAGAATAAATTAAAGAGAGTATAGTTCACAGGTTTGGTTCGCCGAACAAATTTATTTGAAGTGCTTCTATAAATTTGTGAAGATCATTGTATCTTGGGAGATAGACGCCATTCAACCGTAAGCACCGTAGTGGGGCGAATCTGTCTTAAAGACAGAGTGTCACACACTTGACTTGGTCTTAAATTATTTATTCGGTTCAACGAAATAAATTCGATGTGTTATTTATTTATTTTGTTTGAATTATTTCAAGTTATTTTATTTACACAGAAGATTGTTCCTACAATCTTAAGACAGATTCGAATTATTCTATTTACAGAATTTTTCGTTTGTTTCCTTTTTTCTTTCTTCGTAAATAATTTCGAAAGAAAATTATTTTCTGTGGATTTATAAAATCATATTCTAGTTGGAAAAACAAATAGTGATTATATGCTATTTGACAGATAGTAGTAATATACTGTCTCTTTTCTTTGACAACAACTAGTAGTACGATACTGGTGTCATTAACAATTCAGAATATATTTTTGTGAAATTTTTTCAGAAATTAATTTTGGGTTTTAGAAATTATTTTCTGAGTTTTCATTACAATTCTGTTTTCAGTATTTTAATTATTGGAGTGTAACAAGAGATTTAAATTTCTATGTGAAATTAATTTGGTTAAATAAAATTTTATTTTTCCAAATTAATTGAAAAATAAAAGTTATATTTTTATTTCTTTTATTTTACAGAATTTAATTTCTTGTGTGGAATTAATTTGGTTAAATAAAATTTTATTTTATTTCCAAATTAATTGAAAAATAAAAGTTATATTCTTATTTCTTTTATTTTACAGAATTTAATTTTCTGTGTGGAATTATTTTGGTTAAATAAAATTTTATTTTATTTCCAAATTAATTGAAAAATAAAAGTTATAGTTTTTATTTCTTTTATTTTTTGTGTGGAATTAATTTGTTTAAATAAAATTTTATTTTATTTTCAAATTAATTGGAAAATAAAAGTTACATTCTTGTTTCTTTTATTTTTACAGAATTTAATTCTGTGCATTTGGTTTAATTTTCTGTGTAGTGTAAATTCTAATTATAATTTTGTTTTATAAATTAGAATTGATGGCTACTGAAACAAATGCCCAAACAAATACTACTGTGGTGGCTGCGATTGCACCAATCCCCTCTCATGTGATGACAGTACCGGTAAATCACGGTGAAAAGCCAGAGAAGTTCTCAGGAACTGACTTTAAAAGATGGCAACAGAAAATGTTGTTCTATCTTACAACTCTGAACCTGGCTCGTTTCCTCCGTGAAGATGCTCCTATCCTAAAAGAGGATGAAACCGACCGGCAAGTGGTTGCTGCGATTAATGCTTGGAAACATGTCAATTTCCTTTGCCGGAATTACGTCTTGAACAGACTTGACAACACATTATACAACGTCTACAGTCCAATCAAGATAGCAAAGGAACTTTGGGAATCGTTGGAGAAAAAGTACAAAATAGAAGATGCCGGCTCAAAGAAATTTGTGGTTAGCAAATTCCTGGATTTTGTAATGGTTGATTCAAAAACTGTGATTAGCCAAGCTCAAGATTTCCAACTCATTCTGCATGACATTCACGTAGAAGATATGTCTCTCGGTGAATCCTTCCAAGTTGCAGCCTTAATTGAAAAATTACCCAAAGGTTGGAAGGAATTCAAGAACTACCTTAAACACAAGCGCAAAGAAATTTCTATGGACGAGTTAATTGTGCGTTTAAAGATTGAGGAGGACAACCGCAATTCTGAAAAGCGGGCTGGTAAGAATCCTATGGAGTCTAAGGCAAATGTGGTGGAACATGCTTCAAAAACCAAGAAACGTAAGTCTTTTGGAGAAAGTTCATCACAAGGCTCTAAAAGGGGGGATAATAAAAAGTACAAGTTTAATGGCAAATGTTACATCTGTGACAAAGAGGAACATCGGGCCAAAGATTGCCGTAGCAAAGGCAAAGGTAAGAAAAGAACAAGCAAGAAGCCTGCTCAAGCCCATATGACCGAAGTGGACAATATTTCCAATGGTGTCGATGACATCAATCTTTCTGTAGTTGTTTCCGAGGCAAATCTTGTCGGAAATCCTAAAGAATGGTGGGTGGACACTGGTGCTACTCGTCATATTTATGCCGACAAAAAGATGTTCACATCTTATTCTACAGTGGACAATGCTGAACAACTGTTTATGGGCAACTCCTCAACTTCCAAAGTTGAAGGACAAGGAAAGATTGTACTCAAGATGACATATGGAAATGAACTCACTCTCAATAATGTGCTGCATGTATCGGACATTTGCAAGAATCTTGTTTCTGCATCTTTGTTGAGTAAGAATGAGTTTAGGCTAGTATTTGAGATTGATAAATTTGTACTTACTAAGAATGGGATATATATAGGAAAAGGTTACATGTCTAATGGCCTTTTCAAGTTAAATGTAATGACCGTTGTACCCTCAGTTATTAATAATACTACATCTTCTTCTTACTTGCTTGAGTCTTCAAATTTATGGCATGGTAGACTAGGACATGTTAATTATGGATCTTTGCGTAGATTAATTAAGGGTTAATTACACTAATAGTCCCTATAGTTTGGGATTTGTGTCACTTTAGTCCCTGACTTTTCAATTGTGACACATTTGACCCTGAATTTTGAATCTTGTTCCAAATAAGGACAATTGAAAATATCATTAGATTTTTCAAGGGTAAAATCGTCAATTTAATAAAATATAAACTAATTTGACAAAAATAAATGTCAAAAAAATATTTTTAATTTTTTTAAAATTATTTTTATCCACCAATGATAAAAGTTTGTAAAATTAATAAAAATTACATGATTAATTTTTTAAAATTAATTTTACATGATCATCATCCAAACACATAATAAAAATTAATTTGGTAAAATAAATAAATAAATGTCTAAAAGATTTATCAATTTTACATAATTTTATTTTTAGTAGGCAGAAATAATTTTTAAAAATTCAAAAATATTTGTTTGACATTTATTTTTGTCAAATTAGTTTATATTTTATCAAATTGACAATTTTACCTTTGAAAAATCTAATTATATATTCAATTGCCCTTATTTGGAACAAAATTCAAAATTCAGGGTCAAATGTGTCACAATTGAAAAGTCAGGGATCAAAGTGACACAAGCCTCAAACTATAGGGACTATTTGTGTAATTTTCCCATTAATTAATATGGAATGTTTACCTAAATTTGACATTGATTCAAATTATAAATGTGAAATTTGTGTTGAGGTAAAATTATCTAAAACTCCTTTTCATTCAATTGAAAGAAGTACGAAACCACTTGAATTAATTTATAGTGACATTTGTGATTTTAAATCAATTCAAACCAGAGGTGGAAAAAAGTATGTAATCACTTTTATAGATGACTATACTAGATATAGTTATATTTATTTAATTCGAACCAAGGAAGAAGCTTTGGAAACTTTCATTCAATATAAGAATGAAGTTGAAAATCAACTTGGTAAGAAAATCAAGAAACTTAGAAGTGATAGAGGTGGTGAATATGAATTACCTTTTGGTGAATTTTGTAAAGAACATGGAATAATTCATCAAACCACCGCTCCTTACTCACCTCAGCAAAATAGAATTGCTGAAAGGAAAAATAGGACTTTAAAAGAAATGATGAATGCCATGTTAATAAGTTCCGGATTACCTCAGAACCTGTGAGGGGAAGCAATACTTTCTGCTAATTATATTTTAAATAAAATACCCCGAAAGAAAGTAAATCAAATACCTTATGAATTGTGGCATGGAAGAGTACCGTCCTACAAATACTTAAAAGTGTGGGGGTGTTTGACTAAAGTGGCTATTCCTAGTCCTAAAAAGACTAAGATAGGTCCTAAGACCATTGATTGCATTTTCATTGGTTATGGTAAGAATAGTAGTGCATATCGGTTTTTGATTCATAAATCAGAACATACCGAAATGCATGTAAATACTATTATTGAGTCAAGGAATGCATCATTCTTTGAACATGTATTTCCAAAGAAGACTGGACAAGAGACTAGTAATAATAAAAGATCTCATGATGCCATTACTAGTCAGGATCAAGAACATGATCAAGAACAAGAGTTAGATCAAAATGAGGAAGATGAACCTAGACGTAGTAAACGTGCTAGAACCTCAAAATCATTTGGTTCAGATTTTCTAACATATTTGTTAGAAAATGAGCCTTTAACCTTTAAAGAGGCTATGTGCAGTCCTGAAGTTCCTTTATGGAAAGAAGCTGTCAACAGTGAAGTTGAATCCATCTTGCAAAATCACACTTGGGAATTGGTGGATTTGCCACCAGGTTGTAAACCTCTTGGGTACAAGTGGATTTTCAAAAGAAAATTGAAAGCAGATGGATCAATCGACAAATACAAGGCAAGACTTGTAGTCAAAGGTTTTAGACAGAAAGAAGGTCTAGATTACTTTGACACATACTCACCGGTTACTAGAATAACATTCATTAGAATGCTAATTGCCATTGCATCTCTATACAATTTAGAAATTCATCAAATGGATGTTAAAACCGCTTTCTTAAATGGTGAGTTAAATGAAGAAATTTACATAGAACAACCAGAAAGGTTTTTTACATTCCAGGAAAAGAAAAGTGTGTAAATTGGTTAAATCATTATATGGTTTAAAACAAGCCCCAAAGCAATGGCATGAGAAATTTGACAAGGCAATGATGTCAAATGGTTTTAAAATTAATGAGTGTGACAAATGTGTTTATATTAAAAACACAGACAAAGGTTATGTCATTGTATGTCTTTATGTAGATGATATGCTCATCATAGGTAATAATAATGACATGATTAAAACTACCAAGAAAATGTTGAATAAACATTTTGACATGAAGGACATGGGCATTGCTGATGTAATTCTTAGTATGAAAATTACCAAAACATCAGAAGGTTATACTTTGTCACAATCTCATTACATTGAGAAAATACTTGACAAATTCAGCAAAGATGATGATCATCTTGCTAGAACTCCTTGTAGACACCCCATTTTGACCGGCCCTAAGATTTGGGCGCTTTCTTTTGATTATTCGATGATGAAAACAATAATATGCTATCTCACAAAATTCTCAGTAAAAAGATGGAATGTCAACTTTAATCCTAGTCTTACACCTGTTTTTGCCAAATTATTTTAGACTCCTTCTCCATTTTCTTTCCCTTTATTATGTATTATATATATATTATGTTATATTATTATATAATATTTTCGGTACCATGGTTTCACCCACGCACCATACTTTTGTATATATATAATATTATATTATATAAGGGTATTATTCCTCCTTTGAAAAAAATTCACTACACTCCCATCATGTGTCTTTTTGTTTTCCGTGCCTTTAGACCCGCTTTGGTCAAATTATGTTACATATTTGGCCTACTAAAATATATTTTATTAGTCCATGTATTTTAATTTTACATATTTGTGTGTTTTTATATATATTTTTGGGTATTTTGTACATATATTTATGCTAATAATCCCTTTTATATATTATTATATTTAAAGTGCATAGTAATTTTACTGTGCAATGCACAGTAAAATCACTGTGCATCTTTTGAAATTCCACCGTTTCTTCTTTTGTCCTTTTCTTACAAATGTTTTCTATAAAAAGGGAAAGCTAACAGCAGAATGGAGAAGTTTTTGGGCAGGGGCTGGAGAGATCAGAAAAGTTTGAATGAGAGAGAGAGTAAAAAAAAAGTAGTACGAGAATTTTGAGAGAAAAAAGAATCAGAAAGAGGAGTTGTAATTCTAACTTTTGGGACTGAGAATTGAGAACACATTCCACAAACTTGAGGGTAATTAAAAAAAAGTTTGTGAATCAGAAAATTCATCATTTCCCCGAAAGGTGAGTTTTCGCAAACTTTCATTTAATTTCAAAATATGATATAATTTGTTTAAGTACTTCATTTATTGCTTTTCATAATTTTTTTTAAATGGTCGGTTGAACCACCTAATTTTATCACTTTATCTGCTGTAATTTACTGTTGTATATAAACTGTTGTAATTTACATAAAATGTTGTAGTTTACTATTTATAAATTGTTGTAATTTTACTACTTTAAATGGTCGGTTGAACCACCTAATTTTATTACTTTATCTGCTGTAATTTACTGTTGTATATAAATTGTTGTAATTTACATAAAATGTTGTAGTTTACTATTTATAAATTGTTGTAATTTTACCACTTTAAATGGTTGGTCGAACCACTTAATTTGTAAAAAGATGTGACCCCACCGAATGAATAGTGATCGGTGGTGAATAGTAACCTCCGACAGTGAATAGTAACCCCGATAATGAATGGTACCTCCGGCGATGAATAGTGACTAGAGATAAAAAAATGTCCGGTAAGATGAATAACGATCAAAAAAGGTGAATAGTAATGATGAATAGTAACTTCCGGCAGTGAATAGTACCTCGAGATAAATAGTGCCCATGCAAAATAAGTTTTATCGGACAGAACGGAGCAGTCTTCCTACGTCAAGCAGAATATTTTCCGGCACACATGAAGTTTCTTTATTTTATTTTATTTTATTTTGAGAGTTTGTGAGATTTTTACTTTGTTGTAATATTCTCTTCTCTCTCTCTTATTTGGTTTGTAATAATTTATTCAAAGCGTTGTAATAATTCCCCGCCCCACTTCTTTCTATCCCATTCTTTTACTTGCTTTCTTTATTTGTACATAAACATCATATTTATTTTTCAACATATTCATGCTTTGCATCCATGTTTCATGCATCTTGATTCGGCGAAGTTTACATTTGTGGATTTAATCAATTCCTATGTGATTATGTGCGCTACCTCATATTCTTGAGATGATTCACATGTCATATCTTAAAAGCCGAATCTTTAGTTGCATCTCATGAGTGAATTGCATTAGGACTTTGTATATAAAATCATGCATATTTTATTAACTTTGTTTTGTAGCTTGTTCGTGGGTCGTCAAATATGTAAGTTTTTATGCTTTAGTATCCCGTTTGTGTGTGTTTTTCTTACTATGTTTAGGCATCTTACCATGTGGCTATCTGCTTATGTGATATAACTGTATGAATGCCAGTGGATGGAGGTTGTGTTGCTCAATTTGGAATGATGTTGATTTTCATGTTTGTAAACTCAATTTATTTGGGTTGTACATTTTCAAAACTCTTTCAAAACTACATGAAATCAAGTTGTTCTAAAATGGGTGACATAGTCTATACTTGTATGTCTCACATAGTAAATTTTAGGATTTATTAAATAATCAGAACATGAACATATAAAGAAAATAAAAGTCATATCATGGTTTAGTAGAGGCCGATCTTTTGATCGGGTGAACGGGAGTGCTCAATTAATGACCTTCCCCCTTCATACCTAAGGTTCCGAGCCAAGCATCCTTGGTTATGATGAACAGTGGCCTTGGCACGAGTCATGGGTTTCCTAATTTTCCAAAATATTAGGTGGCGACTCTGAGATCTGATGATGCAGTCCATTTTTGACAAAATTGCAATAAAATGAGTTTTCAATAAAAGTTGCCAAATCTGGACTCTCATCTACGTTTCACATTGCACTCGTGAGACTAGATCAAAGAAATTTCAGGAGTCCGAACTGTTTAACGCCCGCGGGTACCCCCCGGGCATGTTACACTCCTATAGATGTTAATTTGTATCTTTCTAAGAATATACAGGAAAGTATTTCTTAATTAGAGTATGCCCAAATTATTGGAAGCTTAATGTACTTGATGAACTGTACTCGCCCAGATATAGCTTATGTAGTAAGTAAATTAAGTAGATATACGAGTAATCCGGGAGTAGAACACTGGAAAGCAATTATAAGGGTTCTAAGATATCTCCGATTTACTCGTAACATTGGGCTTCATTATACTAGATATCCAAGATTGCTTGAAGGATACCGTGATGCAAATTGGATATCGGATACTAGAGACTCAAAATCCACCAGGGTATGTCTTTACTCTTGGTGGGCGGTAGATCTTGGAAATCTTCCAAACAGACTTGTATTGCTAGGTCTACTATGGAATCGAATTCATAGCCTTAGACAAAGCGGGGAAGAAGCGAGAATGGCTTCGCCACTTCCTTGAAGATATTGCAATTTAGCCAAAACCGTGCTCGCTATATGCATACATTGTGATAGTCAATCGAGAATTGGTAGAGCGAGAGTCATATGTATAACGAAGTCACTTCACGACACATACGTCGTCAACATAACACTGTGAGACAACTACTCTCTAATGGAATTATTTCCATAGAATATGTTAAGTCTAAAGACAACATAGCGGATCCACTAACCAAGGGGTTAGCAAGAGAGTTAGTTGAGAATTCATCGAGGGGAATGGGACTTAAGCCTATTAAATAAGAGTTACCAAAACGGCAACCCAACCTAGTTGACTGGAGATCCTAAGATCTAGGTTCAACAGGACAACCGAGTTGTGATTGACTCAGAAGGATCACTGTGGAGTACAACTCCTACCCATTTCTATGATGAAATAAGTGATGTCTGCAGCGATTTAGGTTAAGTAATACTTTTAATGATTCTTATATCTAGGTAAACCTAGTGGAGTATGGCAGGATATTTTTCATAAGAATCACCTATATGAGTGTGAACTGGGCCGGTTCTATGAGATTTGTGAAGGGCTACAATTCTCTAGAGCACTCATGAAAAACCAGGTTGTTCAGAGCCAAAATGAACGCAATAGTGAGAACTAAACTGTGTCTGGGAATATACTGTGTGAGTTCTATTGTCTTGGTTTACACAAACGGCTAAACAGTTCAAGACATCATGTTCACTGATTAGCTAGTAAATCTGATAGTGTCTCACAAGAGAAGGTTCAAAGCCAAAAGCTACCTATCCTTTGCAGAATATTTCCAATTTCTGTACTCTCTGATTAGATCATGTTGTTGCATTTTCTCTCCGTCAAATTCCATTCATGTGGGGGATTGTTGGAAAAATGGTTTAATATAGGCATATTTTTTTTTAGCTCAATTTGAGTGGGTCTGAAGAGGTGAAGTGTTTCTTGCCACGTGGCAAGTCACACAGTAAAGACAGAACGTCAAAACCATTTATGAGTGAATGAGAAGTTAACGTCGTTTTCGGATCTAACATTAATTTTTTAGATAAAATTCATTTGAATTTTTCAATAAAAATTATTGTGGGAATTTAATTTAATTCTAAATTCAAATTTTGGATTCCTAAGTGGTTTCCTAAATTTTATAATTGTGAGAATTTAATTTAATTCTAAATTCAAAATGTGACTTCTTAAAAAATGATTAAACTATTCAAAATAGTTTAATAATTGTTTTCCATTAGTTATATATATATATTTCTAATAGTTTTTTAATAAAGTTCCAAACTCTTCTTGCGTTTGACCAACGGTCACCTTTTGAATTTTGGTACAACCGTCAAGATTATTTGAATACTCTTGTGCACCTGTTCATTGAGATAGTGCATCTGTTCATTTAAATTGGTTGCACCTGTACAGGGACTTTGTTTGCCTATATATATACAATCTTTTTCAGCACTCCTTTGGATCCGAAATTTAAACCAGTCCGTAAATCTGATTTTGCAATCCAAAAATTGAGTCTGAAATTCTTGTCTCTTTGTTGTCCATTTTCTTTTAGTGCATTATTCTTCATATTTAGTTTTAGAATAAATTAAAGAGAGTATAGTTCACAGGTTTGGTTCGCCGAGCAAATTTATTTGAAGTGCTTCTATAAATTTGTGAAGATCATTGTATCTTGGGAGATAGACGCCATTCAACCGTAAGCCCCGTAGCGGGGCGAATCTGTATTAAGGACAGAGTGTCACACACTTGACTTGGTCTTAAATTATTTATTCGGTTCAAAGAAATAAATTCGGTATGTTATTTATTTATTTTGTTTGAATTATTTCAAGTTATTTTATTTACACAGAAGATTGTTCCTACATATTTTATTGTAGTGAAAGAACACTACAGTATCAGTACAGAAAAATCATAACCACGCGATTGTAATACTTTTCAATTCTTTCAAGCTTAGAAAAGTCAGTAGAAGCAAACTAGTTCTACTACTAGTCCAAGTCCTCAAACCTTATCACATATGATACAAGAAATTCCCTCCTCTCTTTCTTCTCTTTCTCAATAAATACACACCAAACATGCATGAATCTTGGAACAACCATAACACAAAACACAAATCAAACCACTAGTAAAATTTAGTTCCAAAAGATAGCCCAAAACCAAAACCCTAGCTATCTAATTACCAAGAGCTCTGCGCTTTCCCTAGTTTTGATCCTAAATCTAACTTAAGCATCGGAGGGCGTTTTCCGACACATATCCACCAATAATTCATCTGAATTATTTTGCAGAAGAACTCTCACGAGTTGTTCACATGCGAAGGAATTCAGTGTCCATACAATTACAACCCTATTTTGCCATTTTCTTATACCTATGTCCTAACTATTTTCACTCTCATACTCTCGACTGATTTCCCCAAAATCTAATTTCGCTAGCTCAATCATCTGAAGAAGTGACCATGGTCGTAATGAAGAATTTGATTTCGCTCGCTCGATCATCTGAAGAAATTGGTTGTGATCGATTCTCAAGAACTGTGGGATAGCTTATGATCGATTTCGCTCTATAGATCACCAATGGTATGAACTCTCTCTCTCCCTCTCTCTCTCTCTCTATCTATCTATCTATCTATCTATCTATCTATCTATCTATCTATCTCGACTCAGTGAGTCTCTTCGAATCATTCATTTAATCTAACTCTCTTTCTCACTGTAATTTGATCACTGTAATTCATTCTCACTGTAATTCGATCATTCATTCTCACTGTAATTCATTCAATCATTTATAATGTCTACCTAAAATATAAGGATGCTTTTTGGTATTTGAAGGTGAATTCTAGTTTAGATCATGGAGCATTCTCCTTCAAATGTTTAATCTTTCTAGTTCCTTTAGGTCATGTCTTGGAGAGGGCTTCATTTCTAGGTTTTGTCTATTGCAGTCCTATTTCTTTCATAACAAAGCCTATACAAATTGTGCCGAAAGATTTACTACAGGCTCTATTTTCTGCAGATATAGGTTATCTATACTGCTTAATCGATTCTTCATCTGCGGCTATCATAGAACTGATAGGATCTTTTCTCTTATTTCATAGTGTTTTATTAATTCTTATCCTTGGCTAGTGTGGATTCCATCTTATTTTCAAAGACTGTTTTGCTCTATGACTTTGATGTTTATGCCAGAGTACTTTCAGTAATAACCATAATTGTTGGACTCATAATATATGGATGTTTTAATTAGTGTTGCCATACAATTCTCTTATTCTCATCTTCTTGAGAAGATATCATGTCTGATGCACAATGAAATGAACTTGGTTCTAAACTCTTTTTCTTCTTACTTCCCTGACTTGGTTGACAGTTACAGATTAGTTTCACAGAAAAGGTACACCTCAATTTCTTGAACTAATGACTTATGCATGCTATATGTCATTGTCCTTTCCCCCATCTTTCTTCTAATTTGAATTTTGTGCTTGGCCTATTTATATGAAAAATCTATTGCTAAAATTAAGTCACGAGAATTGTCGTTTCTTCAAATTCCAGCTGACGCTTTGTCTTCGTTGGGATTCCTTTATAACTTATGCTATCATGAATCTTTTTTTGGAATCAAAGGGATTAATAAAGAGGGTGATCATCTACAAGATGTCCCTAATCCTTACATACAAATCAAAGGAATTAATAAAGAGGCTATAGCTGCTGGTTCAACACTTAAGCTGGATGCACTACAACAAAAAATAGCTTTAATAGCATTTTTATATCATTTTTTTAATTATAAAATGCTATTAAATATGATGCATTTATAGCATCCACTATTAAAATGCTATAAAAAATACAGCACATCATAACATTACGTTTTTACCATAATTCATTTTAATTTTAATTACTTTCCATAAATGCTATGAAAAATTATATAATTTTGAGATTCCATAACATTTTAAGATTGCTATCACTCAAATATCAATGCTATCACAATCTTTAAAATAAAAAAATAAAAAAAATCCCAAAAAAGTAGGCGTCAAGCATTTCTGTACTTATCGTTACGAGCTATTTTTTCGAGACCCACTTCCTAATCAGTTTACAACCATTCAAGGAAACCTATTACGATTCCTTTTTGTCATTCAAGGAAACCTCTTTTGATTCCATATTTTCAATTGACAATTATAATAATGTTCAAAAAAAATTTTATTGATTCAAATTGATAGGTACTCATTTCTCTCTCAATTTTGCTATAGTAGTTATATATAAAATACATCTATTGAAGATGATGATGTATTGGCAAAAGGAAAATTTAATTATTTGATGAGTTTAATTGATATTTTTCTTGATATGATGCAGCCTCTCTAGTGTAGATAAGAGAAGAGATACTTGCGGAATTCAATTAAATTTTTTTTTTCTTGTTTTCTTTTGGTGATTTTGGTGAATGTTCTTGATTGTTGAGTGTAGTTGGTGGGTTTTGTTGACAATCATGTAGCTAGATCCAGAATTTGAAATTCAGAATTTGCTCAAAATAGGTATGTATGGTAGTGATTAAATTCATAAAGTGTGAGTTTCATAAGTGAAATAAATTTGAACCATTGATTTTTATTTTTGAATAAATTCTCGGTAGATAATTATGAGTTTGTAGTTTTGCTGATACATATATGTGGTGTTGACTTTGATGGTATGTTTATATTCTCAAATATACAGATATACGTTAGGTACAAAGAATTGAATAAAATTTCATGTTAAAATAATGAAAAATACTATTATGCACATCCTTTTATCATAAGAAAATTAAGAATTTTTGTAATGGAAGTAATAAATTTTTGTGGTAATAGTTAAAAATTATTGTTGTGTACTTACGAAACACAAATCACAAGAACATTATTAATTATGACCCTTTACGGTTATATTATGAATAATGATTTTTGTTTCACCTTTTTGTGGTGACCCAAAAAAAAAAAGTTAATACTTCTTTGTACTTAAAAAAAAAAAATAATGCCATTTTATTATTTATATTACAATTTTTTGTGATATAATTATGAAATGGCACAATATACACACTCTTTCAAGTGTGTCAATAGTAGTGTTTCTCTAAAAAGTTATGATGGTTTTAAATTGTTTGTTCCTCGGCAAAGTCTTAATTAACATAAGGCCCTTCATATGTAATTACAAAAAAATAAAAAATGTATGAGTACAAAGATAGACAATGATATATCGCATTTATAGTCCTTATGGTTATAGATTGAACTAGTGTTTATGGCTTGAATTTCATATCAACTCCAATTACTAGAACTTCAAATTAAGTCACTGTTAATCTCTTTGGTTTTTGGATTAATTATTCATTTTTATTTTCTAATTGCTTCTGCTAACTAGGTAATCTAATTATGGTTTTACTGTAATACCCCGACCCTCGTACATGATTTTGGTATCTTTTCAGTCCTCTATTCTATATCTTTGAATGCCTATTGTGAAATCCTATGTAAAAGTATGGTAAATTGCATGGAACTTAGAAATATGGATCTCTATCTGTTGAGTTAGAACATTATCTGTTACATTTGAATTATTTAAATCTGAAATTGGACACCTTAGAGACTTAATTTTCAGAAATTGATTCGATATTTGGAGTCTACAAGATTTTTAAGCACTAATGGGATTTTCTGCGAAATTTTCATTTTGGCATGGTAAAGCGATTGAATTTTGTCTTATATGCTTCTTTATGTTTATATTTATCTCTAAGACTTATTTGAGCCTATGATAAAAAACGTGAGACTCTAAGGGAGGAAAAAGAGAGAGTGAAGAGGAGGAATTGGGGGAAAACGTGATTCACCAAGAAAGCTTGGCAAAATTATTAGATTTGTGTGATTAAATTCAAGGTAACTCAAGTTCTCTTATGGTGGTAACTTAGAAGTTGAAATTATGTTTGTGTTTGGTTCATGGATAATATATGTTTGATCTATGAGGGTTTCTCAATAATTGTCTACTTTGACACTTTAATTGGGTGATGTATGAATTTGTACTTCAATCCTTGGTTTTATGTCATCTTTCCATGGAAATATGTTGGTGTCATGTGTCATGTTTGAAGAACTTGAATGTAGATTGGAATTTGAGAAAGTAATGGCTTGTTGAAGCCTCCAAGTTAGTTTAAATTGGCATAATCGAAGTAGAGTCCATGTTATGGTGTTGTTAGGTTGAAGTATTGCATTAGTCTAACCTTTGATTGCATGAAAAATGAGGTTTGGTTGCTAAATTTTGAGTTGAAATTGAGCTGCCCTGAATCTGGGTCGTACGTCCGCTCGAGCGGAGGTCATGACCGCTCGAGCAGGAAAGTCACCCTCTCAGCAGTTCTTCTGAAATTATTCTGTCCGCTCGAGCGTAGGAATTTCCGCTCGAGCGCAACAATCGACCTCTCAGTATTTTTGATAGCATTGTACTGTCCGTTCGAGCGGACAAATTGGCGCTCGAGCGTAGGACTGTTTTGCAAAAAGAAAATGTGTTCGTTCAGTTTTGCGTGCTTGACTCTCTGGTGTTTTTAGAATATTTTTCTGATCAGTTTAAGATGGTTATAAATTCGTAAGAAATGTGGTGATACATGGAACAACTTCTTCAGGATTTAAAAATGAAGAATACTAATTTAACAGTTATTGTGTACAGGGCACACTCCAGAAGGAACTAGTACGCCACCACAACACTGTGAGTAATAGTGCATTAACTATACATTTATGTATCAGTAATGTCTGTTAATAACCTTCTGTTTTCCGTAAGTTATGGTAGTAACCTATGTGTTGATCTAGAAATGGAATGTTGAAAAGATATACATATACATCTATGTATTCTGGGCCGAAAGGCTATCTGGGCCGAAAGGCTATTCTGAGCCGTAAGGCTAATCTGGGCTGAAAGGCCAATCTGATAATTCTGGGCCAATAGGCCATTCTGTTAAAATTGTATAATAGGCCAAGAGCTGTTCTGAAGGCAAAACCCTATCAGACTCACTTTAGTACTTAAATTTGGTAAATGTACTGTTACGTATCGTGATTTAATTGTTTAAGTACTATTATTCACTGAGCTTGTCTCATTCTGTAATTTTGTCTGGTCCTGTAGGAAGCCGGCTTGGAGCACCGTTCTAGCATCGTTTCATGCATCTTTTGTCAGCCTAAGAACAACCAGGCACTTGAAGGAACCCTTATATGCTAGCCCAGTTTTGCTTGTCCTTACAATTTTTGTACCCATGTTTTGCTGGTCAAGATTATTGTACTTAACGTTTTGTATGCCCAAACTCTGGGCTAGATTCGTAAATGCGTATGTAACCTGATTCTGTTTGCATATTCACTTTATGTTGAATTTCAAGATGGTCCTGGCTTTTTGATAGTTGCTCAATGGATGTGTCTGCATGTTGTTTTCAATTTAATGCTTCCGCTCAAACTCCTAGTGTCAATCATAACAGGTCATTTTGTCTGTTTCTGATTAGGTCATGCCCAAACCTTTTAGGGGTGGGTTAGGGGTGTGACAAGTGGTATCAGAGCACAAGTTGCTCTCTCACACACGGATCCATTGAGCATCAGGATGTCTAGAATGATGTAGGCATCATGTAGGAAAGAAAGATAGATAGCAACGTGACATGATTTCTGCTAACACTAATGATGATGGTCAGTGTTTCTTGTATTCCTTTGTGTATGTTGTAATTGGCTGTTTTGTAGACTATGGTGAGAACAAGGACCGAAGAATCGAAAGATGCTACCTCAGCACGATTGGACAAGATGGAAAGAATGATTATGGAAGTGGCGGAAACTTTACGGCAACAACAACAGCAACAACCACCTCAGCCACCACCACCACCAGTACCCCCACCTGTAGTGCAAGACATTCACGTTGAGGACCGTACCATTACACTTACAAGGGAGTTTAAAAAGATGAAACCACCATCGTTTAAAAGAGGAATTGAACCAATGAAGGCGGAAGCATGGGTGTTAGGGATAGAGAAATTGTTCAAGTTTTCCTCAGTCTTTGAAGCTTTCACTCTTGAACATGATGCACGGAGATGGTGGATGCTGATTAGAACAATGCATCAAAATGATACGGGACAGTTCTTGGCCGCTTTATGATAAATATTTTCCCCAGAGTATGCGAGACAAGAAAGTGACCGAATTTGAAACGTTGAGACAAGGAAACAAAACTTTTGCTGAATATGAAGCTCAATTCGCAGAATTAGCCCGGTTTGCACCTCACATGGTAGACACAGAATACAAGAAGGCACAGAAATTTGAAGAAGGATTGCGGAGTGCCATTCAGGACCGGATTAATGTGTTGAAATTGCCTACCTACGTTGATGTCTTGGAACGGGCTGTTATAGCATAAGGGAATCTTGCTACTCAGACTCGTCTATCTGAATGGAAAGGAAAAAGGCAGAATAATCAATGGTCCAAGGGGTCAACCACTTCACCAAACAAAAAGCCGAATTCAGGGATCTCCAGCTCTATTACTTCTCCCAAAAATTCAACTCCTGTGTGTCCAGAATGTGGGTAGAAACATCGTGGGGTTTGTTACCGATTGTCTGGGGCATGTTTTCGGTGTGGCAAAATGGGGCATTTGATAAAAGACTGTCCGCAAAAGAATCAACAAACTGGTAATAAGGCTGCCACAAGTTCTGCAGGGTCGACACCGACTCCTAATGCCAAGTCGACTGTCAAACCGGCTAATATCAAGGATACTACGAGACAAGGTAGAGTGTTTGCGTTGGTTCCGGGAGATGTACAGAATGCAACAATAGTGGTATCAGGTACATTTATGGTTCATGGCCATTCTGCTTATGTTTTATTTGATTCTGGCTCTACCTGTTCCTTTGTGTCAAAACTATTTGCGAAGAACTTAGATAAACCTGAAGAAGAATTGACTTATGTGTTGTGTGTATCATCACCTATGGGAAATTCTATGATCTATACTTCTGTCTATTCTGCTTGTGAAATTCTCATCGGAGATGTCCGTGTGTATGCTAATTTATTACCACTTGATATGACTTCGTTTGATATTATTTTGGGAATGGATTGGTTGGGTGAATACGGTGCTACTATAGACTGCTTAATGAAACAAATTAAATTCCACCCTCCGGGTCAATCAGAAACTATTTTTCAAGGACAGGAAGTGATGCCACCACCGTATGTGATCTCTACAACCAAGGCTTGCAAATTAATTCAAAGGGGGTGTCCGGGGTACTTATGTAGTGTTTTGGGAGAGCCAGCGGTGAATGAAAATATTGATGTGATCCCAGTTGTTTGTGAATTTCCAGATGTCTTTCCAAAGGAATTGCCAGGAGAATTAGTGGACCGTGAAATCGAGTTCATGATTGAAGTGTTATCGGGAATTCAACCCACTTCTAAAACTCCGTATCGAATGGCACTAGCTGAAATGAAGGAATTGAAGATTCAGTTGCAAGACCTACTGGATAAGGGGTTTATCCGCCCGAGTGTTTCTCCATAGGGTGCACCAGTTTTGTTTGTGAAAAAGAAAGATGGAACACTTCGATTATGCATAGACTACCGGGAGCTTAATAAAGTAACAATCAAGAATAAGTATCACTTACCGCGAATCGATGATTTATTTGATCAGTTACAAGGGGCACATGTCTTTTCCAAGATTGATTTACGATCCGGATACCATCAATTGAAAGTTAAAGCTGAGGATGTTGAGAAGACAGCCTTCCGAACTCGATACGGTCATTATGAATTTCTGGTTATGCCTTTCAGAGTTACAAACGCACCAGCAGCATTCATGGATCTGCTGAACCGGGTTTTCAAACCTTATCTGGATGAGTTTGTAGTGGTCTTTATTGATGATATCCTTGTTTATTCAAGGAATGCAGAGGCTCATGAAAACCATCTTCGTCGAATCCTTCAAACCCTCCGAGAAAAGAAGTTGTACGCAAAGCTAAAGAAGTGTGAATTTTGGCTACATGAAGTGGCATTTCTAGGGCATGTCATAACTAAGGAGGGAGTCTCTGTTGATCCAAATAAGATTGAGGCAATTGTAAACTGGCCGACCCCGACTAATGTAACTGAAGTGCGTAGTTTCATGGGACTAGCCGGCTATTATCGGAGATTCGTTCAGGACTTTTCTAAGATTGCTGTACCACTTACTCAGCTAACTAAAAAGGGCATTGCATTTGAATGGACGAATCGAGGAGTCTGCTTCGAGAATTAAAAACAAAGTTAACTACGGTCCTTGCACTACCATCTGCACGAGGATTTGTGATTTATAGTGATGCTTCACATAAGGGACTTGGTTGTATGCTTATGCAAAACGGAAGGGTTATCGCTTATGCCTCTCGACAGCTTAAACCTCATGAGAAAAGTTACCCCACACATGATCTTGAACTAGCTGCAGTCGTTTTTGCTTTAAAGATTTGGCGGCATTATCTGTATGGAACTTCTTGTGATATTTATACTGATCATAAAAGTCTCAAATACCTTTTCACCCAAAAAGAGTTGAATATGTGCCAACGGCGGTGGTTAGAACTTATTAAGGATTATGATTTACAGCTCCACTATCATCCTGGTAAAGCCAACACAGTAGCAGACGCACTTAGTCGGAAAAATGTGGGGATTTTGGCAAGTTTATTGATAGAGAGAAAGGAATTGTTAAGTGATCTGAACAAAATGGAGGTCGACTTGGTGCTACCTGGTCAAGGGGCAGCGATGGCAACAATAATGGCTCAACCGACATTACTTGGGGAGATTAAGTTACGTCAAATGGAGGATGGCGCTTTAAAGAAGATATGTGATGAAATGGAGATAAAACCGAAACTGGGGTTCACTTTGACAGACTCTGTACTTAAATTTCAAAATCGAGTGTGTCTCCCTAATGTGGTAGAACTTAAACGGAAGTTAATGGAAGAGGCACATGCCTCGAGAGTTTCAATGCACCCAGAAAGTACCAAGATGTACCGAGATTTGAAGCAAAATTTTTGGTGGCCAAATATGAAGAGAGAAATCGCAGAGTTTGTTTCTAAGTGTTTGCAGTGCCAGCAAGTAAAGGCAGAGCATCAGAAACCCGCAGGGTTATTACAACCACTTCCAATTCCGGAGTGGAAATGGGAACACTTAACTATGGATTTTATTGTAGGTTTGCCACGGACGCCTCAGGGTATGAATTCTATATGGGTCATTGTTGACCGATTAACTAAGTCCGCCTACTTCTTGCCTGTGAAGACTCAATATAATGCCGACAAACTTGCTATGATCTATATGAATGAAATTGTAAGGCTTCACGGTATTCCGGTCTCAATTGTGTCAGACAGAGATCCAAAATTTGTATCAAGGTTTTGGCAAAGTTTACAGAATGCAATGGGTACAGAATTAAAGTTTAGCACAGCTTTCCACCCACAAACTGATGGACAATCCGAGAGGACGATTCAGACGCTAGAAGATATGCTTCGAATGTATGTTCTAGATTTTCAAGAAAGTTGGGAAACTCATCTGCCGCTGATTGAATATGCATATAATAATAGTTATCATTCGAGTATTGAAATGGCACCTTATGAAGCTCTGTATGGAAGATCGTGTCACTCACCTGTGTGTTGGGCTGAGGTGGGAGATAGGCCCTTGTTAGGGCCAGAGATTGTCCAGTTGACAACTGAGAAAGTTAGAACTATTCGAGAAAGATTGAAAACTGCTCAAAGCAGACAAAAGAGTTATGCAGATAACCGGCGAAGGAATTTGGAGTTTGATGAGAACAGTCATGTCTTTGTGAAAGTTACCCCAATAAAAGGACACCCAAGATTTGAAAAAAAGGGTAAGCTAACACCCCGATATGTTGGTCCCTTTCAGATCTTACAAAAAGTAGGCCCGATAGCCTACCGAGTCGCCCTTCCACCACATATGAGTCAGGTTCATAACGTATTTCATATTTCTATGCTCCGAGAGTACCTTCCGGATCCATCACATATCATTGATTATCATCAAATTGAGCTAACTAACAAGTTAATGTATGAGGAAAAACCAATTCGAATTCTAGACCATCAGGTAAAACAGTTACGGAACCGAGAAATTCCAATGGTGAAAGTGGAGTGGCAAGAGCACTACGGAACTGAGGCAACTTGGGAAAAAGAAGATGAAATGCAAAGTCAATATCCGCATCTGTTTTCGTCCTAAGGTAAAAACAAGTTTGGAGGACCAAACTTAATTAAGGGGGGGAGAGTAATACCCCGACCCTCGTACATGATTTTGGTATCTTTTCAGTCCTCTATTCTATGTCTTTGAATGCCTATTGTGAAATCCTATGTGAAAGTATGGTAAATTGCATGGAACTTAGAAATATGGATCTCTATCTGTTGAGTTAGAACATTATCTGTTACATTTGAATTATTTAAATCTGAAATTGGACACCTTAGAGACTTAATTTTCAGAAATTGATTCGATATTTGGAGTCTACAAGATTTTTAAGCACTAATGGGATTTTCTGCGAAATTTTCATTTCGGCATGGTAAAGCGATTGAATTTTGTCTTATATGCTTCTTTATGTTTATATTTATCTCTAAGACTTATTTGAGCCTATGATCAAAAACGTGAGACTCTAAGGGAGGAAAAAGAGAGAGTGAAGAGGAGGAATTGGGGGAAAACGTGATTCACCAAGAAAGCTTGGCAAAATTATTAGATTTGTGTGATTAAATTCAAGGTAACTCAAGTTCTCTTATGGTGGTAACTTAGAAGTTGAAATTATGTTTGTGTTTGGTTCATGGATAATATATGTTTGATCTATGAGGGTTTCTCAATAATTGTCTACTTTGACACTTTAATTGGGTGATGTATGAATTTGTACTTCAATCCTTGGTTTTATGTCATCTTTCCATGGAAATATGTTGGTGTCATGTGTCATGTTTGAAGAACTTGAATGTAGATTGGAATTTGAGAAAGTGATGGCTTGTTGAAGCCTCCAAGTTAGTTTAAATTGGCATAATCGAAGTAGAGTCCATGTTATGGTGTTGTTAGGTTGAAGTATTGCATTAGTCTAACCTTTGATTGCATGAAAAATGAGGTTTGGTTGCTAAATTTTGAGTTGAAATTGAGTCGCCTCGAATCGGTCGACGTCCGGCCGAAAGAGGTCATGACCGCTCGAGCAGGAAAGTCACCCTCTCAGGAATTCTTCCGAATTATTCTCGTCGCCGAAGCGTAGGAATTTCCGCTCGAGCGCAACAATCGACCTCTCAGTATTTTTGATAGCATTGTACTGTCCGTTCGAGCGGACAAATTGGCGCTCGAGCGTAGGACTGTTTTGCAAAAAGAAAATGTGTTCGCTCGGGCTTTTGTGCTTGACTCTCTGGTGTTTTTAGAATATTTTTCTGATCAGTTTAAGATGGTTATAAATTCGTAAGAAATGTGGTGATACATGGAATGACTTCTTCAGGATTTAAAAAGGAAGAATACTAATTTAATAGTTATTGTGTACAGGGCACACTCCAGAAGGAACTAGTACGCCATCACAACACTGTGAGTAATAGTGCATTAACTATTCATTTATGTATCAGTAATGTCTGTTAATAACCTTCTGTTTTCCGTAAGTTATGGTAGTAACCTATGTGTTGATCTAGAAATGAAATGTTGAAAAGATATACATACACATCTGTGTATTCTGGGCCGAAAGGCTATCTGGGCCGTAAGGCTAATCTGGGCTGAAAGGCCAATCTGATAATTCTGGGCCAATAGGCCATTCTGTTAAAATTGTATAATAGGCCAAGAGCCGTTCTGAAGGCAAAACCCTATCAGACTCACTTTAGTACTTAAATTTGGTAAATGTACTGTTACGCATCGTGATTTAATTGTTTAAGTACTATTATTCACTGAGCTTGTCTCATTCTGTTATTTTGTTTGGTTCTGTAGGAAGCCGGCTTGGAGCATCGTTCTAGCATCGTTTCATGCATCTTTTGTCAGCCTAAGAACAACCAGGCACTTGAAGGAACCCTTATATGCTAGCCCAGTTTTGCTTGTCCTTACAATTTTTGTACCCATGTTTTGCTGGTCAAGATTATTGTACTTAACGTTTTGTATGCCCAAACTCTGGGCTAGATTCGTAAATGCGTATGTAACCTGATTCTGTTTGCATATTCACTTTATGTTGAATTTCAAGATGGTCCTGGCTTTTTGATAGTTGCTCAATGGATGTGTCTGCATGTTGTTTTCAATTTAATGCTTCCGCTCAGACCCCTAGTGTCAATCATAACAGGTCATTCTGTCTGTTTCTGATTAGGTCATGCCCAAACCTTTTAGGGGTGTGACATTTACAGTTGGTATCTTTGGAGAAACGAGCTGCTGAACTCGATTAAAAAGCAAGTTTGAAGAATGGGAATTCATTAGTTGAAGAAGTGGTATTTGATTGACTTGGTTATTGACTTATATGTGGTTACATTTTGGGACTTTAGTTGTATTTTTTTTTTTTTAGAAAGTACACAAGTTTTTGACTATTTTTTTTTTTAAATCTTTTATTGATAGGTAGAATATATTTTGGCGCCTTGGCAAACAATGTAATTACTTTGGCCTTTTAATGAAATTTATGTGAATTATTTTCCACTCCAATGATATGATTTTATGTGTGATGGATGAATGTAGTTGTAGCATTTGGAAAATGTTACATGAACATTCATATATAGCCATGACGACATTGTTAATCTCTAACTTTGGGCTGCTTGTGTTACCTAGAGTGTTGAATCAAGATGATTTATATTTTTTATTACTGTTAATTGAATAACCCATGTTGGGTAATTTATTTATTTACTTGATAGGTCCTAGATGAAATTGGAGTTGATGTTGTCTCTCTAGTCAGTATTCGTAGGAGGATTTTTTTTTTTTTTTTTATGAATTTACCTTATTAGTTGATGTTATTTTTCATGTATTAAATTGGTTTTGAATTTGACTTGCACTCTTGACAGTTATCAATATCACCCAAAGGAAGAATTGCTGGGAAGACGACCGGGGATGCTAACAAGTATCTTGTGTTATATTATAAGTAAATTAATATCCATATTTCTTGTGTATTAACCTTTTCATATTTCTTTCATTTTAGGATAAAGTGGAAGAGGAAGACCTTTAAGGTCCCTTGCACTATGGATGAGGCTTTACGTGTGCAGGCAAGTCCTTCGCCACCTCACACTATGGAAGGAGCGTCTTCTCTATATGTTTCGAGGTAAACTTTACTGTTAAAGTTCTATTTGTTCTAAAACTGATTTATATCATTTGTTTATATTTATATCTTGTGTTATATTATAAGTAAATTGATATCCATATTTCTTGTGTATTAATCTTTGCATACTTCTTTCATTTTAGGATGAAGTGGAAGAGGAAGACCTTTAAGACGCCTTTCACTATGAACGAGGCTTTACGTGTGTGGGCAAGTCCCTCACTACCTCGCACTATGGATGGAGCATCTTCTCTATATGTTTTGAGGTAAACTTTACTATTAAAGTTCTATGTGTTTTGAAACTGATTTATATCATTTGTTTATATTTATATCTTGTGTTATATTAAAAGTAAATTGATATACATATTTATTATGTATTAACCTTTTCATATTTCTTTTATTTTAGGATGAAGCGAAAGAAGAAGACCTCTAAGGCCCTTTGCACTATGGATGAGGCTTTATGTGTGCGGGCAAGTCCTTCGCTACCTCGCACTATGGATGAAGCATCTTCTTTATCTGTTTCGTCTCTACAATAGTATCAACTGCCTTAACATGACGAGGTCGAGGATTCGCTCGAGGGATAAAGTAATAGGATACAGGCACTAAGATCCAAGTAAAATTTGATGATAAGTTTCAACTGGTGGAGGATGATGGCAAAAAGTTGAAGGGACAATTGAGGTTGATCGTGCGCAGCGGGCATAAAGTCCCACTTATATATCTTAGTTTGAATGTGATGCATGTTGATATAAAGGAGAATATTTGGCAAGAGGTAAAGGTAAATAGTTTTCCCTTTTGCTAATTAGGGTTAGGGTTTATGCTTAGATTTTTTATTTTTTCCAAGTTATTGTTTATTAGTTATTTGATTTCTAATTTCTTGTTAATTGTATTTACTGTTAATAGGCTGTGTGATGGTCCGTGGATATCTAATTTTGATCATTTACTTGTGCATTTGTGTATGCTCTATAATTATGAGGATGAAATTGGCTTTTAATTTATGCTTTGTAGGACAACTTGGTATACTGTCCAGATGAATTCAAGGAGGTTTGTATGAGACTTTGTAGGACATCGCAGAAAGATCATAAAAGCAAGACAAAGTCCAAGTATTGGGTTCCATTCAAGAATGATCCGAACATTGCTTCTAGAGTACCTAATAACATAGTGCCAACCCAGTGGAGGAAACTTGTGCAATATTGGGCAAGTAAAGAAGTGCAAGTATAAGTATTCTTTATAAAATTTTAATTAATGTTTTAATGATAAGTAACTAATGTTTGATATTCTAACCAATGTCATAAGCGATTGCTAAGAAGAATTCTTCTAATCGGGGATTTCATGGGCCTCTACATATGATCGGAATGACATTTTTCTCAGATATTCGTTTCAATGTATTGATCTAGTGCTGCACTTACAACTTATTATGTTATGAAGACTTGAGCTCCTAACTTGAAAAAAATTACAGATGACACATAAAGGGGAGCAGATAGATAAGATGAGTCTTTGGAAAAAGGTACACAACTTGAATGATCCCGATGTGGTGACAATTGTGGTATGCCTATAGTTTAAAAGTTTCTACACATTTTTCTTTTTACAAACATTGTCCTTATGTTTTCAAAATGTAGAACGAATACAATGCACATCTTTGGAAAGTTCCTAAGGAGCAACATACGACTAAGTATTGTGATGAGATTTACCATAAAATTGTTCGGAAGAATGGACATGGGTATTGCAAGACTTATAGGAGATGAGTGTCCTAGAGTGCGGTGTATGCGCGAGGTAGCAGTCTATCTCAATCATCAACAGCCCATTTATTTATTGATGAGATCACACGACGTGTGACACAAGACGTTGAGTTTAGGTTCACTACAACGATCGAGAACTTGGCGGCACGTGTTTTGTTCTTAGAGTCACAGGGTGTGGTTGCGAGTACGAGCTTGAGAGAGGTGCAATACTTACAAATTGTTGAATTTTACGTTTTATCAAATTTATATACATATGGAAATTATTAACACATTATACTAACAAATTGTAGGTGCTAGATGCATCTAGTCGGCAACAAGCTTCAAAAAAAGATGAGGTGCTTCTCTAACTTTATTAGTTCATTTGATGAATAGAGATATTGTTATAATTGACTGTGGGATTGGTCTCTAGATTAAGTCAGTCCGTATACGAAGTTATCTAATATATATATATATATTACTTTCTATGAGCATGAAGAATGGTTCATAAAATAACTTATCTATCATGAAATGACATGTTCGTATGGTTTTTGTGTTGATGCGCTGGGACATTTGTTTAATCAGTACTTTGTTTGATGGGATATTCTTGCCAATTAAGTACTCAATGGTGTCAAATTGATCAACAGTGCTTTTTTGTCATCATTTAGCCAATTATTTTCTTAGCTCGATTAATTTATTTTGTAATTTTGTAAAGCAATTTGATTAATAATCTATTCATATTATTTTATGCTTTGGATGATTTTACTATTTTGGGTGCAGTGTTTAAATGAGATCGTCACAACTGAGTCTTAGGATTGGTTATTTCTAGAGGTGCTTTTTAATCTTTGAGAGGAATTGTTAGGTATTGTCTTATGTATTGCTTCTTTTTATGGGGCTGTTTTTGATCTCTTTGTAGTTGGTGACTTTATATTGCACTCAGTTGAGATTTATAAGATTAACAAGTAACACCACTTGACATGATGAGATCCACTGGGGAAGAGTAAATAATTGGCAACCATTTGAAAACTCTAGAGGTCTTTAATTAAAGTTAAAGAATATCATGAAAAGATCATTGTTCTTACAAACATTTTATTCTAATATTTCTTCTTTTTCTTGTAGCATAGTACTTACATTTGTGCTTATTTATTTGTTATTTAATGTTTAAATTTGTTTGCTTTAACAGGTCCAGCTTTGTTAGTTGATGTTCCAAGGGACAAGAATATATTGATGTATATTTTTACAGGTAGTGTTGGTGGAGTAGTTGATATGATTGAGTGGGTGATATTGAGAGCTAAACTGAGATTTTTTTTTGAGTACTTGAATCTATTAGTATTTTGTATACATACTTTCAAGGATGGTTGATAGATATTTGTTTTGCATGTATAGAAGTTTATATTTTGTATGTACACTTTCTTTTTTTTTTTTTTTTTTGAAGAAAGATAATTTTGTTGAGGGAAGTGATGGAAATTAATACATAAGTATTAGAATTTTTGCAAATATCACTTTACATTTATTGTATATAATATTTGAATATATGTATATATATATATATGAGAATATAGGTTGCTAAAACAATGTAGGTCTTTTTTTAAAAAAAATTTGCGACGGTTACAAGATGGTCGCTAATACATTGTAGGCATTTTTTAATTTTTTTGCGACAGCAAAACATTAGTCGCCATAAGTAGGTTAAGCGGTCACAAATAGTTTGCGACTGCTATTTTGCAGTCGCAAAAAGTATTTGCCATCTCCACATTCGAGGCCTGTAACGGCCCCAAAATACGCGTCACAATTATCTTTATTTAATTATTCATTAATATGAATTAATTTGAGAATATCTGTCTGAATTTGAACAATATTTATTGGGGCTATGACTTCGGAACTAAAATTGACGACCTTAATGGGTTCAAAAACCAAAATTGAGTACAAGGATATTTTAATGGGAATTTTTAGAGCCATTTGAGAAGTTTAATTAAAAATTGATTTCGTCTAATTCGCCAAGTCATGTTTGGCTCTCACTACTTGATTAAGTTTAGAAATAAATATTTATGTATATATGAGATATGAGCTCATTTGAGTCAACAAAAAAAAGAAGAAAAATCTGGAGAAATAGAGTTCTAGAGAAAGAGGGAAACCAAGAGTAATATGTAGAAATTGAAGGAGAGACTCAAGATCAAGCTTGTATTCAACAAAATTATGCAAGATTAAGTAACTATGTAGGCCCTAGGTAAGAATCTAACCCCCTATTCTTGAAGATTAAGTGTTATAAAGTTGAATTTATGAATTATGTGTGAGTTCTGCACGTATTTTGCTATATAGTGTTAGGAACATGTTATATACTCATGCATGGCATAGAGTCATGGAAATCATGTTCATCAACTTGTTTTTCTTACATAATTCTTGAGATTTAAAGAATAAACTCTATGAATTTCAAGGATGGGAGCTTAATTTGCATATTTTGTATTTCAACTCAAGGGTTTGAATGTTTTGTATGAAATTTAAGTTCCATTTTGAGTTATGATTTTGTTTAAACTAGATATGTTGCATTCAACACGTTTTTATAAGTTTTTGGCCTTGAAATACATGGAAATGAAGTTTATTTTGGAAAGAATGAGGGTCCATTCAAGAGCAGAATTTCGGACTGAAATTGTACGCAGATCGCTTGAGCGGCTTGGGCCACCGCTCGAGCAGCCAATCCCTTTTTGGCCAAAATTGTATTATAAAGTTCGTCCACTCGTGTGGCCAAGGCCACCACACGAGCGGCCAAACAGGGCTGATTTTTCAATTTTGTTTTCTTTCCGTTTTTTGACTTACAGGCCTTCATTTACATGATTTTCAAGTGTAATTTACATCCATAAGCATCTCATAAGCATGAAAGAAATCAAAAAAAGAATAAAAGTAACTGAACAAACGAATAACGGATAACCGAATAAAGTTAAGAATCAACTGAATAACTTGAATGTGTATTAAGAAATTATGCTATGATGTTTATGTGTGTAGGTCAAGACTCGAAGACCGAACAATCGGTTTTGGAAGCCCACTATGAGTAACATTTCTGTAAAGACATGTTGATATGCACTGCACTTGAAATGTTATATGATATGATATGTTTCTTAAATGTGATTTTGATTCTGTGAACGAATATTTGGTTTGCAAATCTAGTATAGTATCCAAGGATAGTCCGAAGTCATGGGGGACGGCACATTGGTGCGGCTCCATGACATACATGTGATTACGAGATCTCGTTAGCTACGTCATTGTGGTGATATGTGTTTAATCGGTATTCGGAACCGATTACTCTAGTCAGAAGAGGATATGTGATATGTTCCTTTAGATGTACCATTATTATGTTCTATTATGAGACTGATATGACAGATATATATGATCGGTTTTCTGTATATGATATATTTAGAATTCGTTCACTAACCCTTTATTTTAATATTATTCACTGGACTTTAACTCACTGTTTTTATATATCTACGTATAGGTGAGCGTTTCGGAGGACAAGTATCGAAGGGGTCTTTAGCCGAGCCATCATTCTGAAGCCTACCTAGTTGTTTTGAATGCCTCCAAGTTGGGGCTAGGTCTAGAAGGCCGTTGCCAAACTTTTGCTCATGGTGTACACTTTCGACACTCGCATATGTCTTGTATACAATCTTAGTTTATAAGTTATGTATTATTTTATGGGTAAATTAACGTTTATATGTGTACATGTTTGTTCATATAGATGCACAGCTCATTGAATCATTGGTATTTTTTGTTTATTGCTTTCGCGAACCCCAATTATTTTTTATTGTTCAGGAAAGCCTTTCGTATTCTCAGATTATTGGCCGGTTACGATGCCAAACTTTTAAGGACAGATTTGGGTTGTGACACGACCTTTATTTGCCGTCGCATGAGCCGTCGCAAAAGGTCTTTTGCGACTGTATTTTTATTATTTGCGACGACTTATAGCGGTTGCAAAAAGTGCTTTTTTTAGTAGTGATATAATTTTCAGAATCATAAAAAACAATTAATATTTTAAATAAATCTTAACAGATTTGTAATTTGTCTTAACAAAAAAGATTATCAAAGGTAAGATTGAGTGTACATATATATACCTTGTATTGCAGAAACAGATTCAGGATTCAAATTTTGAGAGACAAAAACATATGTAATTTTTTATCAAAAAAATTATTATAAAATTTTAAAATTTGATTTCTACCACCACAAAAAAATAAAATAATAATAATAATAATGTTACTATATTAGTCGGATATTCTTTGTCAACATAATTAAAAACAAAAATATGATCAGACATATCTTTTTTATCTGCATAAGCTTAACAAAAATAGTAACTATTATTATATATTTTCACATACTAAAGTTAATTATCTGAATGTGATCTCCACTTTTAATGGACCGGGCCTCCCTGTGGATTAAAGGGTGTTGTTTGAGTTGGTAAGATCTACCATAGATCTTATTTTGATAATTTAAATTATTTATTTTGTAAAGTCCTTCCCATATAACATTCACACATGAAATTAGGTTAATCCGATAATCGTAACTCATGTAATTATCACATTTTGTCGTAAAAAAATAGATACTCTATTTTTAAACATACATTTATCTTTTTTTATTTTCGATGATACAAATATAATAAATTGAATAGGTTATGATTATCGAATCAACTTTTTTTTTTTTTTTTTTTTTGTAGATAATATACATGAAGTACCTTATATAATGAACTGTTTCGATTATTAAAATGAGACATGTTGTGGGCCTCATAGGCCCGGATAACAATTATGGACTCTCCTTTTGTAATATATATATATATATATATAAACTCGATAAATATTATTAAGTAATTTGTTATAAAATTATCTTTCATCCTATTAAAATGTATGATTTTATGACCATATTATAATCGAATTATAGCTAATACTATTATAAATCATAACAAAATATCACAAATATATTTTTTTGATCGATAAAGTAAAAATTTCATTAAAAATATAAAATTACAAGTACAAAGAAATGGAATACACCGAAAAAGATTCAGAAAATACGAATATCCCTATTACTACTATTCATATCCACGTAACCAACTTCCGCCTCAAGAAATTTTTAGATAAACGAAACCAAAAATAAAAAAACAAAAAACAAAAAAAGTTAAGAACATCTTGACTCCAAAAGCTTTGAAACCCTCAAACCCTTACAAGTACCCACTGTACAGTGTCCCCCACGTCTTGCATCTTTCATCCTCTTTTTTTTTTGTTAGAATTTTATTAATGAAGTAGAAGACAAAACATCAATAAAAGAAAAGAGTAGGATAAGTGCAAAAAGCTTCATCCTCTTACAAGTCCTCACTGTACGGTGTCCCCCACGTCTTGCATATTTCATCCTCTTAAAAATGTATGATTTTATAATCAAGTCATAACTTACATTAGTCCTGTTTGATAAAGTTTATAATCTGTTTATTTTAGTTTTTAATTTAATTTAAGTTAAAATATTATGTTTAGTACAGTTTAAATTAATCAGCTTATATCTTAAATTAAGTTATTTCTTAGCCTATCTCAAAAGCTGGTCAATAGGTGCTTAAATTTTTTTACTTAAACGCGCAGCTGGTGTTGGGGGCTTAAATTATTTAAATGCCCTCGTCAATATCCAAATATTAATATTATTAATTAATATTAATTAAAAAATAAAAAAATCAATATTAATTGGTATTAATTATTAATAAATTAATATTGTATACTTTTGTAATGAATTAATTATTAATTGATACTAATTAATAAAAATTATTGATTATTAATATTAATTGATATTGATAAAAATTAAATATTAATATTAATTTGTACTTATTAATAATTTTAATATTAATTGAGACTAATTAAGCCAGTAATTGATACTAATTAATAATTTTAGTATTAATTTATACTAATTAATTTATAATGGAAAATAATTGTGACAATAATCCTTCCATTACATTTTTAGCAAATGTATCAATTTTTATATTAAATGATACTAATTAATACTACTTATATTAACTTTTATTAATGAAATATTTTTTTAAAAAAATTAAAACTGAAAAAAATGACAAAATAATTATTTTTATATCATATAAGGACAGAAAGGACAATTATACAGTAAAAAGTTATTTTACAACTTATTAACCAAATACTACGTTGTTGCTTAAATCCATAATCTCACAGCTGCACCAAACAGGTTAACAGCTTATATTCACAGTTATAAGTCATAATCTGTTTAGTTATAATTTATAATCACTTTTTTACAATTTTACCAAACAGGATCATTATTATAAATTATAATTTAATATTACAAATATATATAGTAGACCGTCAAAGAGAAATGTGCCATCGTTCCGCATGTTGACTTTTTAATTTTTTTTTGTTTAAAATAGTTATAAAAAATAAAATAAGTTAAAAATTAATAAGATAAAATGTCACATTCAAATTATAATTATTTTATTTTCTTTTATAAAATTCAAAAAAATCAAAAAATCAATCTTAAATAAGTTTTAGCCCCGGATTAAAATAACCAAAAAATCAACTTATATCTCAAACAAAGCCCGTGTAAAATAAAATTTCTCATATATATATATAAATATATTATGTAGACCGACTAATATTTGGCATGAAACCTCAGCACGCCGTGAGTAGACCGACTAATATTTAGCATGAAACCTCAGCACGCCGTGAGTAGACCGACTAATATTTAGCATGAAACCTCAACACGCCGTGAAGATTGATTAATCAGCTAGACAAGCACACATTGGCTGATTAGTCAGCCTCAACATCATTTTTTATTTTATTTTTTAATAAGTTTAAATCAATTGAAATTAATACAAATAGAATATAAATATTAAAATAAAAAAGATAAATATACATTTTAGTATATATAAAAAATGACAATATTATTTTTTTCATTCATATAACTAACGAATTATTGATTAAAAATGACATAATTGTTGTGTAAATTAAAACCTTAAGGGAGATTAATTTAATTATGTAGAAAGTGTGAAACTAATTATATTTTTTTAAAAAAATTTCAAGGTACGTGAATATAATTTTCTTTTATTTTTTTTAATACAAACTAGAGAGAGAGAAAGAGAACAGGCCATGCATGTTTATTTTGAGAGATGAATGAGGGGATTGGAGGTTAGTTTACAAAAAAAATATGTTTGTTGTACAAAATTGCTATGGAATTCTAATCTCATGAGATTGAAGGTGGAAAGATTATTTTGCCATGCACTTTATAAAAGTAACAAAATCACTTTTTGTATAACAGTAACTTTTATATAATTTTATAAATTTAATTTCAACTAACTAATATCACTATATAATACATAAAGAAATATAAGTTATTTTACATCTCTAATCAAATATGATCACACTAGTAATCTTCTCACTCAATTCTACCATATTAATAATCTCCTCATTTAAACAAACAAGGCCTAAGAGCTTGTTGAAGACTGGGTTGTTGAAGACTGGGTTGAAGGATATCCAATACCATGGCGGGTGTAAGGGAAGACCATAGACACAAAGCCAGCAACTGCCCCAACAAGCGGCGGCAACACCATGACCAAAACCTTCTGCGATGATATGAACGATGGGTAGAAGCAATTCACAGTGTTTGCATCCAAAAGAGAAACCACAGCAAACACAATCAAAGCAAAAAAGGCATGAACAAAGTCCCCGGGCCGGAGCCTAAGCACCGACAAGTCCACCCCATCGGACGCCGTGGAGGGCCAGATGCCCTTCAAGGTGGCAATGCCGTAGTGGGTATTCTTATCACTACCCTTGTAACTGTCATGGAAGGTAGACATGAAGCAAGAGATGCCACAAACACCGATGAGGAAGGCGGTGAGGTACTTGTTGGCCACGTGGCAGGTGCCATTGTTGGTGAAGACAGGGTTGAAGAATTGGAAGAAGAAGACTGTCCCTGTTGGGAGGAGCTTGATGAGGTTTCCAGCAGTTGCGTAGGTCTTGTCTGTGATGTTTTGCGTCGTTGAGCTTGATGATGATGTGGTTTTGATGTCGGCCATTTTTAGGGTTGTAATTGTATGGACACTGAATTTCTTCGCACGTGAACACTCGTGAGAGTTCTTCTGCAAAATAATTCAGATGAATTATTGGTGGATATGTGTCGAAAAAGCCCCTCCGGTTCTCAAGTTAGATTTAGGATCAAAAGTAGGGAAAGCACAGAGCTTTTGGTAATCAGGTAGCCAGGGTTTTGGTTTTGGGCTCTTTTGGAACTAAATTTCACTAGTGGTTTGATTTGTGTCTTGTGTTATGGTTGTTGCAAGATTTTTTTTTTTTGATCAGCAAATCAAGAAACTTTATTAATGAGAAAGCCAACAAGAAACGTTATTGCTGCAAGATTCATGCATGTTTGGTGTGTATTTATTGAGAGAGAAAGAGACGGGAGAGGGGGGGGAATTTCTTGTCCCGTATGTGATAAGGTTTGAGGACTTGGACTAGTAGAATTATTTTGCTTCTACTGACTTTTCTAAGCTTGAAAGAATTGAAAAGTATTACAATCGCGTGGTTATGGTTTTTATGTACTGATACTGTAGTGTTCTTTCACTACAGTAAAATATGTTGACAAAGTAAATAATTTAACAATTTAGATTAGAATTAAAATAAAATGACAATAAAGATAGCTGCAAACCCTAAAGCGATGTAGTTTTGCCTTAACTTTAAACATAGAATGTTGATTATCACAACAAGACCATTATGGAAAGATAGATAGCTGATAATCTTGATTCAAATTAAGCTAAGTATCTCACTCTGTTGCAATTCGCTTTGATCTCGTTTGAAAATTGACATTTTTAATGATTTTTTAATTTTTTTCATGAGGAGAAAAAAAATGAATGTGTTTAAGAATTTTTTTATTTTAATTGTATTGAAAACCAAATTGCTAAACAGACCCTTAAAATCGTTTCAAAAATTAAAAGAATAAACAATTTTTAGGACAAGATTATCAAAGGTAATTGAGTGTGCATATATATACCCTAGGTATACATTTTACTCATGCATGTGTATTTGAAATAAGGAGGATGAATCCTTCTTGTCTAAAAAAATTGGCAACAATTGTGTTTTTAAATATAAATCATTCATTTTTTTAGTTACAAACGCAATAAATTAAATAAGTTAACATTATCAAATCGACCTTTTTTTGTGTGTGAATGAAATACACATAAAATGAACTGTTTGAATCATTTAAACAGAACCTATAGTCGAATCCACAGACACAAACCACCCTTCCAGGGGTAACTAACATTTGCAGTTATATTTATTGGTGCTGCAACTATACATAAATAAATTTATTAACAGATTTTCGTTTATTTTATTTATTTTTATCACTAGATACGAAACAATAATCCCATTTGTATTTAATAATATGGTTTAATTATCTTTATATTTAGTGATAAAAAAAATCAGATAAAAAATTAATTTTTGAATAGCATCACTCAGAAATATATCATATCTAAGTTATATCTATTCTTAGGATAAAAAGAAATGACAAAAAAATTGATGCCACCATAAATCTGTAATTTTTATTACTAGTTATTATTTATATAATTGTAAGAAATGTGACACTATCCTATTTATTTGGTAGTTATGAGAAGTTATAAAGTATTAAACACATGTGAAAAGACGATAAAGTACAAAGTGGAGAATATGGAGTATGAAGTGAAGGTTAAATGATGTAATGGAGACATAGAGATGAAGTGGAAGAGTATGGAGTATGAAGTGGAAGAGATGGAGAAATAGGGTAGTTACTAAGTAATTTTTTCCTACAAGTCTCTGCTTATAAATAGCCTTTCGTGGTCATATTATATTGTAATCATCCAACTCAAATAAAAAATAATTAATTTCTTTTTTTTTTTTTTTTTTGTCATTTATATTTTCTGCACTTTGTTTTCAACACTTCCTTTTCAAAACATAGGAGTAGAGATAAATTAATGATTATTTCAATTGTTCACTCAATCACCTTGATTGTTCATTCAATCATTTTTTTTCTGTCTCTATGTCTTCTTCTTTTAATTTTTCTTTTCTTTATACTTGATAATTTTGAAAATCTCTTCATTGAGGTAAAAGAACCATTAACACAATTACTTAATAATTAATTTAAATTTAATTTATAAGAATTTTTTAATCTTTACTAACATGCCCATACATATGATAATTTCTTTTGCAAAAATAATATGCGAACAAAAGTAATAGTTAATTTATGCTTTGATTTATTTGGGAAGAGGAATTACAAGTCGTAGACTCGTAGGTGACTCTTTATAGAAGAACCAAAAAAAAAAAAAAAACTGTACGTTAATTTCTGTTCACCCACCCCGGGGGGAGGGGGCTCAGCAAAGAAAGTTTCATTGAAGAAAAGCAAGGATACAGAGGATCAGGGGTGTTTTGGGAACTTTCAAAAAAATTAATTTTTTGACTTTTTAATTTTTTTCACAAAAAAAAACTACTACAAAAAAGTCACAAAAAATTAACTTTTTTTAACACAAAAAGCCAAAAAATATCAAAAAAACCAAAAAATTAATTTTTTACTAACTTTTCAACTCAGCTAATAGTTATGCTTCACTTGTTTATAAATTTTTTTTTAAAAAAAAAAAATCAGAAAAAATATTTTCTATGTTCAATGGTGATGGTGGAGATGGAGGTGGAGGGGGTAGGCGACGATAGCGGTGACGGCAACGGTGATGGTGGTAGTGGCCGTGGTGATGGTGGTATAGTGATGGAGGTAAGAGTGGTGGTGATGGTAGATTATTCCAGGAGGGTGGTGCCTCAGGAGGGTGGCAGTTTCATTTCAGAAGAAATCTCTTAGCTTGGGAAGAAGAGGATTTGCAGAGGTTGTTAGGCATGCTGATCTTATCTCCTAGTCTCAAATATGGTGTTGAGGACTCCTGCTCTTGGTTAGCAGAGAAGTCAGGGCAGTTTTCAGTTGCCTCTGTGTGGAGATGGAGGGATGCAGCTAGTCGGAATGGTCTGGTAGTCCCAGCAGGGGTATGGGTGAGATTGGCCCCTCCAAAGATGCAATTTTTTTGTTAGTTGGCTTGGCGTAACAGAGTTAAAACCTCATCCTACCTTCAAAGAATTGGGGTTCTTCATTTGAGTGCTAGTAATTTGTATGTCTTTTGCCAAGCTGAGATGGAAACTGTTGAACATGTGCTACTGCTGTGTCCTCTGGTGTGGAAGTGCTGGTCTCACATGGTAGAGTGGTGGGACCAGGTTTGGGCTATTCCAGGTTCTATAAAAGGACTGCTGCAGTGGTGGAATGGTGGCAGGTTCAAATTTAAGTCTTGGGCACTCAAAGTATGGCAGATTATTCCCTCTGTAGTCTTATGGTCAGTATGGAAGTTGAGGAACCAATGCTTATTTAAGGATGCTCTTCTTGTTCTCCAAGTACTCTGTGAACAAGTTAAGTTGCAGGTAACTTTGTGGTCCAAATGGCACTTGAAGGTGGATTATTCAGTCCATGATATAGTGTCCAACCTCTACCAGATCATATTACAGTAAGGTTTCAGTAATTCAGAGGTGTGTTGTTCAAAATATGCAGTGGGCTTAGTAATATCTTATTGGCTGTAGGCATGTGCTTTAGTTTCAAATGGGGTGCAAGCCTTTTGTCTGATTTAAATCAAACCAGGTTTTAATAATGGGTTTGGATGGATGGTCTTGAGTTGTTGGTAGTTCATCTGGTATGTCTTGTTCTACTTAGTTTTTTGCTCTCTCTTAATTGAGTGTTGTGTGCTTCTGGTTTATATCTAGTGTGTGGCAAAACTTAGTCGGTCTGGTTTTGGCCTTTTATATTTTGTAGTTTGTTGATGTAGTATGTTGCTGTTTGATCTCCTGTATGTCTGGTTTAGGCTGATGCTGTTAGTCTGGTGCTCTGTTTTACTGCATAAGGCTGGTGGTGTGGCCTGATAACGCTAGTCTGCTGATTTTAGCAAGGCTGGAAGATGGACTGCTCTGTGTAGGAACCAAGTCTATTTCTGGTAGTATGTTGCTCATACAAGGCTTCAGTATGATTTTAGAATTGTAGAGCAGAGAATAAGGAACTGATATAGGTGACTGCCAAGAGCGGTGATAGGGTATGTCTGGTTATGTTTGCTTCTGGTTTTGCTGTATAAGGGACTGATAAGGGCCTCCTGTATGTCTGTTTGAGGCTGGTCTGGTTATGTCTACTTCTGGTTTGCTGTGTGAGGTTGCTGGTTTGGGTTGATGTTGCTAGTCTAGTATAATGCTCTAATGCTGTTGTAGGAAGCAAGTTTGCTTTTGGTGGTATGTTGCTCATACAAGGCTCCAATATGCAAGTCTGCTACTGGCCTGTTGTTGTAAGATTTTGGGTGCTGTTGGGTTGGAGCTGGCTCAGATTTTGGAGTATGTTGCCACTCAGCTGTTATGCTGTTCTGCTTAGATTTAGGAGTGAGCTTGCACAAATTTTGTTACTGTTTTGATGCTCAGATTCAGTTGTTCTTTTGTTTTTTGTTTTTTTCTCCTTCATTTCTTGTCTTTGTTTTGCGTTGATTGTTGGTTTCTCACCAACTAGGAGGTTAGAGCTTTTTTAGCTCCAAGTTCCTCTTTATTGATGTAATTCGGTTGTTTTTCATCAATAAAGTTTTCTTTACCGATAAAAAAAAAAAAAAAAAAAAAAAAAAAAAAAAGTGGTGGTAATGGTGTGGTGACATTGATAAAATTTTAGTTCGGAAAATATTTTTAACCTTATGAAAGTGAAAAATATATTTTTATCTGAATAAACTTATTTTTCATTAATCATTAAAAATAATATTTGGGTAAACTACCCATAGGTCCTAATAGTTAGACTTAATTCCTATCAAGTCTTATTGAAAATAAGTCTTGATAAAATTGTCGGTAAAAATAATTTTTTTGTGACAATTTTTTATGTCACTAAAAATTGATAATTAGTAACTTTTTTTTTATCATGATTTTTATAAATTGTCACTAAAACTTACAATTAGTGACTTTTTTATGATAAATTTTTTCCATATAACCTATTAGATAATAAGTCCACTTATTAAGACCTACACATAAGTATCTCAAAATATTTTTCATTAACTTTTATTTTTTATTATATCAAATATCAAAAAATATAAAAATATTTTCTACCCAAACTGTTAGGGTGACATAAACCACTCTAAGCTTAGAACTCTGCAAAAATATGTTGGCCAGGGCCAACCCAAAACAAACAAAAACAAAGCAAAACAAAATAAAAAGGTCCAATGCTACACCCCAAAAAGAGCCACAGAACAGAGTCAACACAGCCATCCTTTCCTCGTCAAAAAAAAATTGTAAAGTTGGACTCGTGACAAAATAAATTTAATATTTTTAATTTTATCAATTTAAATTTAAATTTTTTTTATTTATTTTTAATTTAAATTAAAAAATATTTTAATCATGAAATTCAATATAGGAGAATATAAAATATTTAAAATATTATTTTTCTACTGATTTTACTCATTGAAAATAGACAAATAATTTAAGTTGAAAACAAATTAAAAAATTAAGATTTTAATTTTCAAAATTAAAAACTCAAATTTTATTTTTATACAAGCTTAAACCTCGAGTTTTTTTTTTTTCTTGTAATTTTCTCAAGTAATTTATGTTCAATTATGTAAGGGTTTTGAATTTTCAATTTTGTCCCTGACTTGTTTTTTAATTCTTCATTTTACCATTTTTTTTGTTTGTTTGTTTCTGTAACAATTCAGATTTTTAATTATTCTGTAGAATTTATACTAATATTATTTAATCTCAGTTAGAAAAATATATAATTTATTATATATTATTATGCGTAATTTTGTAAAATAATATAATTATTAAAAGTTTAGGGGTTAAAATATAAGATAATATAAATAATAATAATAATGGGTGTGGTACTAAAATAAATAATTAATTTTTTATTAATATATGATAAAGTGTAATTTAATTAAAAATTAATTAATTTATATAATTATATTAAACATTTAGGTAAAAATATAATTATCTTAATTATTTTTTAAGATAACTATGAATCGATCTCATTTATGATCAAATCTGCTAAGGATTCGCGCTGGCCACATAATCTCCTTATCTTCTTATAAATAGAATGAGTGGATCAAAACTGGGGAAGAAAAAAAAAAGAAGAAAGGAAATGAAAGGATGAGGAGAAAGAAAGAAAAGAAAGATGAAAGAAAGAGAGGAGAGAAAGAAATTAAAAATATGGAAGTTGGGAGAGTCTTTGATAGTAGAAAAAGTAAGGTATCAAAGTTAAGATGAGTTATATTATACCTTGAGTTACCAAAATATATTTTACGTATATTTTGATTTACTAAAATTTATTTTACACAAGTTATGTTTTATTAGTATATTTATAAAAGTTATGTTTTATAATGATTTCAGTTACGTAGTTTTATTTCTGAACCTTATTTGCTAAAGTGAAACCTATGGATATGTTTGTTTTACTTTTAAATAATATTTGGCTATGACCTTATATATAATTATGTTTTGTAAGTATCACCACGAGAGTCCCACGCCTTGAGGGACTTAAATAACTATTGGCCTCTGTTTGATCACTTTATAGTCCTCTGTTTGTCATGAATCCATTGACCTCTGTTCTGTGCGGACCAAAGTGCTGTGCGGAGCTAAGTGCTATACTATTGTGGGAGCCACCTCTAGAATCCGTACGAGCCACCTCTTGAATCAGACTCTATTCTCGATCACTTCGTGACCTCTGTGACCTCGTCTCTTCTCATTACGCTCACATGCGTGGTTATGGTTATATATTTATATAATATCTGTATTTCAGTTTCTGCTATTTAAATGATTTGTTTATGTAAATGTTTTGGCCTAACTAACTATCCATGGTTATTTCGTATCCCTTATACTCTTGGTATAATATTTCTCACTCTGCCATGTGCTTATAGTTGTTTACCAATTTTCAGGAAATAGCTTTGGAAAAGTCTTAGATGCGGAGCTGCGAAATACATACATACAGTATTTTTATGATATTTCTCTATGTAAATATCGACCTTTTTGGTCAGTAAATTTTGTAATAAAAATAGAAACTCCAATGATTATTTTGGTATCCTTATTTAAATATTTTTTCCGCTTGCGTTTATTAATTTGTTTAAGAATTGGTCGGAGGTAACTTCAGTTACTGACCATCACGATGCTTAACCCTTGGATATGAGGAGCGGGTCGTGATAGTTTCTTTTTTGTTTTGTTTTGTTTTTTGTTTTTTTGGGTGGCATTTTGAGGGTTATTTTGCAAAATTAACTTTCATAGAGGTATCCTTTTTAGGTAATTATATGTACACACTGTACAAAGTCTCAGTACACATCATAAATACTGTTCGGATATAAACTTTTAAAAATTGATAATTTTGTTCTATTTCACTAAATTTAATGATATTGGCCTTTATTTCAATTAATTAAGTATTATTTGAGATTATTATCCAAAAATAAGATTTTTCCTCTCAGAATTGAATAGAGTAGAAGATTAAACAAATCAAACATTTATATTGTAAGGTTTGTCAAGCATATCATTTATCAAAAAATTCAAATTAATCGAATATGTTTTGAATTGTTCAAAAGAACTTCATGCTATTTTAAAAAAAAAAAAAAAATAAGAGGCATTTTTATCCAACAATTGGAGAAAAAAAGGTTAAAATATGAGAAATTTTATTTACACGTAACATCATACAAACTCTCATAGGGAAAAAGAAAAACAAGAAAAAAAAAACATATTAGGAAAAAAATGTCAAAGTAAAAAACATTTGATTTTCCAAAACTACCACCCTTTTGAGTAATTATAAATATATTAAAATTTTGAAAAAATAAGGACATTAGAGGAAAAAAAAATTTAAATTTAAATTTAAGTGTAATGATTGCATACTCCCCTTACAAAGTTGGAACCCAAAAGGGACCAACAAATTGAGAGGAAGAGAGTACTCACCAAATAATCATTCTTTTTTAACCTCTATCATTGAATTAAAATCAAATGATTCTTCTTTAACCTCTACCAAATAATTATTCCACTATATTTTTCTTTTATCAAACAAACACTACCTTAAAAAAAAATACAAATTTTAATAAAAATAAATAAATAAAAAATGGCCCTTCCTAGTATATAGATATATGTCAGAAGAGGTGCAATCTGTACATTAGAGGTATACAAAAGACATCAAAAAATTAAGTTCCCATATAAAATCTACAAGAGAAAGGGTGGCTTGGTCTAACAGTAAGGCTTGTCGTTAGCATTCCTGGTGGCATAGGTTTGAATCATTGAAAAATCTCTTTGTAACACCCTTAGCGTGTATTTGTTTTGAAGAATTAGGGTGGGGGATTGGACTATTAGTCCCACCGGACTAATAGTCCATTGTTTGTTTGAAAAATTTTGCTCCGAACTATTAGTCCCACAAATATGGGACTATCCTATCCCATGGAGGGTGTGGGATACAAACCATGGATAACTCATCCCATGGGATTGGACAATGAAATTACATTTTTGCCCTCTAGTATTTAATTATGTATTATATTTAGTAAAATTCAAAAAAATTTAAATGTCTCAATTTAAAAATAAAATAATTTTATTTAATTTTTATTTTTGTTTTATTGATTTGATTGTTTAAATTATTTTTTTATAGATATGTTATTATTATTATTTAAAATTTTTATTAAAAATAACATATATTTATATTTATATTTATATTTATTTAATTTTAAAAAAATAAATTTATTTAATTGTGCAAAAAATAAAATAAAATAAATTTTTATTTAATCTAGCTAAAAATAATTAAAATATTAAAGTTATGTTTAATATTGCTATTACTTAGTAAATAATTGAAAATGATAAAATAGTCATTTAAGCATTTATCTTTTTCCATAATATCCCAAACAAACATTGGATTCACTAAAAATAGTCCAATCTAGACATCTAATCCCATGACTAAACAAACATAGGATACAAATCCAGTCCAACCAAATAGTCCGGGGATAATATGTCGCAAGACTAATACTCCGATAGATTACAATCCTCCTTTATCCAGTTCGTCCAAACAAGCACACCCTTAATTTTTTTGCCTGACATGTGCATTTTTTTTTTTTTTTTTTTTCATATTTGAATGCTTACAGTGCTATGTCACATGAAATTCTCTGAAACATGCCTTGAAGTATCCTTAAAACAAGTTTACACTTGCTTGGTTTTCAAACTCAAAAACTATTTCTGACTATTTTGTTTTGGGGGGTTTTCTTTTTTGGGAAGAAGGGGGTTCTTTAATGAGATCTTTTTCATATTCTAGTATATATATATAGCTAGATCTATTAGCATTTGTGTCCTCAAAAATTAATTTATTGACTTTATTGACTGATTTAATAAATTGCTTGGCATTTTATTTTGTACTTTGTATATTATTATTCAGAGCTACTACGTAGCACGAAAAAAGTTTGGCCCGAAATGGCTCGAATCTAAAACGAGGTCGTTTTGGATTTTTTTTTTTTCTTTTCTCTATTCTGAAACAGAGAGGATGAAGATGAAGATAAAGAAAAATAATAGGGAAGGGAGCTGGGGACTGAGAAAGAGAGAGAGAGAGAGTAGCTAGGGACCTGAGAGAGAGAGATAGAGAGAGTGTCAACATCAACAACAACACATCATGAACAACCAACAACACAAAAACAAAAAATATATATATATTCTATACACAGATCAAAAAAAAAAAAAAAAACACCAAATCTTCGTCTTCATCTTCTTCCCTCTCATCCCATTAATACATCATCATCAATACACTACATAGTCAGATCTATACACACACACACACACATATATATATATGAGAGAGAGGGGCAGCCACCAGCATAGAGAGAGAGCCACCAACCAGCGCCGCCATCACCACCATTGCCGTCTCATTCTTCTCTTCCTCTCCCTTCTCTCATCTTTTCTCCTCCTCTCTCTTTCTTGCCTCCTCACTTTCTTCTCTGTTTCAAAAAGGGAAGGGAACAAAAAAAAAAAAAGAGAAATACCCAAAACGACGTCGTTTTGGGTATTTGAGCCAATTCGGGGCAATGGTTTTCGAGCCCCCAAGTATTATTGATTATTATTTTGGGTAATGTTATATTTAATGTTACATATTGTAGACACCCCATTTTTGACTGTCCTCAAGACTTGGACGTCATCGTTTGAACATTCAATGATCATCCATGCTCGTGTTCGTTTTGAGTTCTCGGAGGTCTCAGTTACGCGCCTTGCCTCAAGATCTCTCAACTTGTCTGTTTTGTGCTTGGTTATGGACCAAACATTTCTGTTTTTGCTTCTAAGGGAAGAGGGGGGCTTGTTTGCCATACCCTCAACCCACCAGCCAAGGCTTGAAGCCATCGGCCCTGTTTTCTTTCCATCGGCCAAAAGTATTGGCCGATCAGCACTATATTTGGTCGGCTGGCACTTATGTTGGTCGATTAGTCATTTTTGGTGGCCGAACCCTGTTCATCTTCTTTATGCAGATATTTTGTGCCAGCTGGCATAGCTGGCATCCACAATTAACCCCCTTCATACACGTGTATGGAGGAATTTGCCCTTTGCTTAGCTTCTCCAAGAAGCTTTGCAAATTGGATTTCTATAAGAGGGGAGGCCCTCCTCCCTTATCAGAGGTTTTGAAATTAAGGTTAGAAGAAGTTGTATCTCCCTATCTCTATCATTTGTTTGTGTATTTGTGACCTAAAGTGATTTTTGTTCACACTATTGCACACAAACACCTAGCATTACACCATCCTTGGTTGCTGAGGTTCTAAGGAGTTGTTGTTAGGGTTCTTGGAGTGGTTTTGATCAGAGAAAAGTGCTGGTGTTGTGTTCTTGAAGGTGTTCTTCAAGGGTGAGCATTCTTGCTTTAGATACCCCTTTCTTGCTTAGGCTTTTATCCCTTCTTTCTTATTGTTTTAATCTTAGCTATTAACTGATAAAAGTTCTGTTTTTACTTCCTTTTGAACTTTGTTTAAGGTCATTTTGAGGTTTGGGGTTGTTTACCCCCTCCAAGGCCTTGTTAGGCCTTGTTTTAGGCCATCTCTTTTGGCCCTTGCTTTGAGCTTTGCATGGCCTCTCTACCACTGAAATCTAGAGGATTTTCAGTGGTGGAGAGGTGGTTTTGGTGTCTTAAATAGGAGAGGGTCATCCCCTCTCTTTGTCATCTTGAATACTAGCATGAGTGGCTTATGTTGGTGACTTGTATGCCTAGCTTATTTTAGCTTCATTTCAGCAAGTATTTGGTGTTGTTTTGCCATGATTTACCTCTGTTTAAAGTTGGTTTAGTGGTCTCTTGCATGCACCATATACTTGCCTTGCAATCCCCTCATATGCCTTAACATGTATCTAGCATTTAGATTATCATGCTTGCATGTTTTGGCTCAACTCCATGAAGCTTCTAGCCTTGTTTTAACATGCTTGAGCTCTGTTTTTCATTGTTTTGGTCATGCTTACATTGTTTTATATAGCTACCATGCAATCTAGCTTGTTAGCTTTGGGTGTTTGAGTCACTAACATGCTCTATTCGGATCATTTCAGTGGTTTGGCATCACTTGTAATATTATTTCAGTCCATATAGTATGCTCATGTACTGGCATTTGTCACTCTTTTAATGCTTTAAAGGGTTTGTGTTTTATACCTCATGAATGTGTCATTGTGTATGCCACCATGCTTAGTTCTTTGGAATGCCATCTAAGTGAGTTTTTGGGCTTACTTTGACATGCCATAACTCTGTTTTTTTTTCATTGCTTAAATCATGCCATGTTTGGTTTTGATAGGTGTATTGTAACACCCTCTTTGGTAGCCTTGCATGCCTCATGTTTTAGCGTTGTGTTCTAGCTTGTGTTGGCTAGTTTTGAGCTTGCTTTCAGTCTTGTTTGGATCTACCTTAGGACTGTTTTAGGTCCTCTTGGCCCTTTGGGGCTTGCTTTGTATAGCCATGGTTTGAACCCTTTGGCTAGTTTCAAGCTTTAAACTTTCTTGCATGCTTTGCTTATGTACTTTGGTCGGTTTGGCACCTCTCCTAACATGATTTCAGAGCTTAACATGTTTGTCACATGTCCATGTTTATCCTCTCCTAAGTGTGCTTAAGAGTTGTTCTACTATGTTTAAGTGTTAGGCCAATTGGCATGCATGTTTGTATGTGTTTTTGTCCTCATTTCCATTGCATTTTCGCCACTGATTTGGACCTATTTGAGAGCTGTCCATTTTGGTTTAAGACCATTATTGCATGTTGTTACATGATTGCCTTGCATGTTGTTGCATACTTGGCCTATTGCATGTTGTTGCATGCTTGAGTTATATCGCATTTGGCATGCCCCTTTTGTTAAGTTGCTTTGCATGTTTGCATGTATTGTCCCTTGCATGTTGTTGCATGCTTGCCCCACATGTTGTTACATGCTTGCTTATCCTTGAATGTTGTCACATGCCTTGCATGTTTGCATGCTTGCCTAGGTTGCATTGCATTTGGCATGCTTATTACCATTAGCCTTGTATGGCATTGTCCTTGACATGCTTCATGTTGCATTAGTTTTGCTTGCATGATTGCATCCCTTGCCTCTTGATCAACCATGATAGAGTTTGGGGCCCCTTGTTTGTTTTGTGTGCATTTCATTTGATATTAAATGCACACTTGGCTTCTTTGGCCATCATGCATTGAAATGCGTAATTGATGGTCCGACGATCGAGAACCATACTCTCTTGAGTTCATAACATGATAGGAAGAGTGGTCGTGCAACCATTGTCTTGCAAATGTATTGCCATGCTTTGTTTGTCCTCTTCAAGGCAACACAGCATTTTGCAGGAAGATATGGTCAGTCAGCCATCTTCAGTGCCGGTCGGCTAAACATTGTTGGCCGAGAGCTTTATATTTAGTCGATAACCAATTTCCCATGGCCGATGGCCCTATCTCTTGGCCGATAGCCCTATCTCTTGGCCGATAGACTCTCAGAAAGTCCCCAAGGTGGTTCAGAAGTGTCACAGAAGTTGGCACAGTTTTCAAAGGTACAGAGCAGTGTAAACAGAGGCAACATGTGACATGGCGATGGATTTCCAAGCGAAGCCGTCCGAGCACGCATGCATCCCTCTTCCTGAGGCTGTTTTTACTATTTTCATAGCTTAATTGATTTGCTTAATTAGTTAAGTGTTGTGTAATAATTAATTAGCTTGTTAGTTAGTTAATTATGTAATTTGTATTATTCTTTAGGTCCCTCCGTCGAGAGGGCGCAATTGTATAATAAGCGTGCGTGTGTGTGATGCATGTCTTCCAACCTCCACTTCTTTCTCCCTTTTACTTAACCGCTTACGATGGTTAGTTCTAGGGCACGTTTCAATTAGCATCCTTATGCTATGCATGTTTGCATCATTCATCTGTCAGGTGTTCTGTCTTTCCCCTATTGTCAACATACTCGCCAAGAAGGGCATTCTACCTGCCAGAAAGGATACAACTGAAGCTGTCAGTAAATAGCTGAAAGCTCTCAACATCCTCCAAGCAGCAAGTTATCAAGCCAAGGGCGAAGCATGAACTGGAATGGGTCAAGATATTCCACTCCCTCATCGAGACAGATTTGATCACGTCCAAACTCCCCAGTAGAGCATCGTCAACCGATGTCAGCTGCAGATTTGCTACATGCCTAGTTATAACGCAACCCCTCTGTAGGAAAGCTCACTATCATGAGCAGAAAAAAAAGAATCTAGCATAATGCTAGGGGTACGAGCCCACAACTTCCTCTTTATCCACCAACCATCCAGGGGAGGGATAAAAAATAAGAGATTGAAGAATAGAGAGATGTGCGATGAGAGAAAAAGTGAGAAAATGGCTTTTTCAGGGAAAAAAAAAAAAAACTGAGCCTGAGGGTTAAGTGATGTGAGAATCACAAATGAGAAATGGTGGGAAACAATACCCGAAGAAACTGGCTCCTCGCGAAACGAGAGGCCTCTCGCCTTTATAATACGTCTGAATGTCATGTTTATTATTTTGTTTATCTCGATTCTTGTTTTGAGTCGTTTTCAGTGTTACTCGATCTGTTTAGGGTGTTTACCTTTTGTTAGTCTTGGTTGAGTCGTTTTGACTGTGGTCAGCTGTAGGCTCAATACCCAGTTGGAAACCCTTTTCTCATTACAATTTCAAAAATGAATCGTTTTTTTTTTTGCTCGAGTCTTTGGCCATTCTCCACATTCGCATAAACAATTCGTTCTTTCATAAAGCCAGAGGTTCAACCCAAATCATGTCGTAACAAGAAAACCAGACCTATTTGAAGCTATATGGGTTTTGACTACGGCAAAAGAAAATAAAGAAAATTCGGAGCATCTGAGTATGTTTCAATTTCTGTACATCCCGTGTTTTCAGTATGGGCCATGTGTAGAATAAATCGAACCGTGTTATGAGTATGTTGAGTGAGCGATGTCTTTGATAGTATCTTAGGAATAAGCAATCTTGTGTCAGATGTGTGTTAAGAATGAACAGAGTACTGTTATAGGATGTGTGTTCGGAAAGCAATCTTGTGTTATAGGCTATGCGTGAGAAAACAGAGTACTGTGTTATGGGCTGTGTGTTCAGAATGGGTTATGCGTTCAGAGAAACAGAGTACTGTGTTATGGGCTGTATGTTCAGAATGAGCAGTGTGCTGTACGAACTGTGTGTTCAAAGTAAATCAAATACTGTGTTGACCGTTTCAGTATCAGAATCATGATTAGAAGTGCTCTCCCTGAGTACCGATTCCTGCCAGAGGCACCCTGGCTATGTTTGCGATGAGTTCCTAGGAGATCAATTGCGATGGTGAAAACTAGAGTTCGAATGGTTGTTGCCTAGAATACAAAGGTTTGGAATTTCCGAGACTAAAGTCTGGTTTAAATGCCCAGGGGTGTATCCTCGACTTGAAATCTGTATGGAAGCCCCATAGGTTGAGGCCGCGGGTATGCGCCTCGATCCTGGATACTGATCCAACCTAGTCTGTCATTCCACTAAAGAATAGGGAAAGTTGTGAGTATAATCAAGAAGAAAAGCGACATCTGTGGTTTCCCCAGTAAACGTTACTCCTTGTCAGCATTTCAGGACCTTTGTACTGCGAGTTAAAGGTAAATGTTTAAAGAACACGAGGGGAGATCCCAATCGGAGTGGAGTGGTTTACCGCCACTCACCCTGTGAGGTGCTTTCTAAAAAGCGCCGCTTTGTTTGTTTATTGCTTTCATTAAACATTATGCATTGTTTTGCATTGTACCTATCTTGTTTCTTTCTCATTTATGCACAGTATTGTGTGTACTATTCATTCAGAGAAGTTTCGATTCAGTTTTGGCTGATACCTTCAGCATGCGTTTGGATCTACCCTTCTCATCTCGCGCTTGATACGCATTTCGATGACCGCGCTTTCTTGCATAGTCGCTTCCCTCTCTCGCATTTTGATACGCTGAGAGGTTTTCCTTCTTCTTTCCGAAACGCGGGGATGTCTCCTTATGTTTCTCCTTTTCTGGTTTAGAGCATTTGAAATACGTTCCAATGCTCATACCATTCCAAAACACGGGGATATGTCCCTATGTTTTTCTTTCCTTTGGGGAACACGGGGATACGCCCTCATGTTTCTCTTTCCTTCAGGGAACACGGGGATACGTCCCTATATTTCTCTTTCTTTCAGGGAACACAGGATATGTCCCTATGTTTCCCTCTCTTTTCGAAACACGGGATATGTCCTTATGTTTCTTCTTCCCCCTCCTTCCTCACACGATTGCAGCATGTTTGGAATTATTTACCTCTTCTCACGAATTCAACGTAGTTAGAGTTGTTCCTTCCTCACACGATTTTAGCGTGTTTAGAATTTATCTCAGGTTGCATTGTATACGCGCCTAGGCGGGTTGTTCTGGACCTCCTTTCACGATTTCAGCGTGGTTTGAGCGTCCCTCTTCCTCACACGATTTCAACGTGTTTAGAATTTGTCCCAAGTTGTGTTGTGTACGCGCCTGATTATTTGTTTTTCCTCCTCTCATGACTCCAGCATGGTTGGAGTTTGTTACCCTTAACATCTACTCTATTATTTTATCGCGCTATTTTGCGCACATCATATGCACCTGCCAGTGCATTGTATTTCATTTCGCGCTATTTTGCGCACAGCATACATGCACCTGTTAGTGCATTTCATTTCGTGCTATCTTGCGCACCCCATTTGCACTTGTTAGTGCATCGCATTGCATTTTGCGCTATTTTGCGCACATCATATGCACCTGTCAGTGCATTGCATTTCATTTCGCGCTATTTTGCATATCGCGATATCTTGTGCACCCCATTTGCACCTGTTAGTGCATCACATTGCATTTCGCGCTATTTTGCGCACATCATATGCACCTGTCAGTGCATTGCATTTCATTTCGCGCTATTTTGCGCATCGCGCTATTTTGCGCACAGCATACATGCACCTGTTAGTGCATTGCATTGCATTCCATTTCATTTCGCGTTATTTTGCGCATTGCGCTATTTTGCGCACCCCATTTGCACCTGTTAGTGCATCGCATTGCATTTCACGCTATTTTGTGCATCGCGCTATCTTGCACACATCATATGCACCTGTTAGTGCATTACATTGCATTTCGTGCTATTTTGCGCATCACACTATTTTGCGCACCTCCTGCACCTGTTAATGCATTGCTCGTGCTATTTTGCGCACCTTACCTGCACTTCTTAGTGCATTGCATCATTATGTATACTTCACCTGCATTGTTTTGCAAAACTATCTAACCAGCATTGTCTTGCTCGTTATTTGCATAGTCCTGCTGTAGACACCCCATTTTTGACTGTCCTTAAGAGTTGGACGCGACTGATGGTTTACATGGTGAAGAAAGGTGTACAGGGGAAAGGTTCAGTTTCTTCGGCAAGGAGAGAGTCAAATCTCAACTTCATACCCCTTTTTGGACCAAAACAATCTTGATCAAAAGATTTTAGACCTTAAAACCCTCTCTTTCAAAACGTTTTTGAAATAAATTTTTTACGATGTTCCGAGGCTCGCATTTTGTCAAATGTTGCGCTTTTCGGTAAACCGAGCAAGGACAAAGTGGAAATGAATGAAAGAGAGATGAAATCTTTGAAAAATATTTCAAAACACCTTGTCTAGGGGTTTGGAGTTGAAGAAAAGAGGAGAATAGAGAGGAAAACTAGTTTGGGAGAAGTTCGACATGAATCCGGGTAGGACCGAAACTGCGTGGCTTCACTGAAACAGGCATAACTCTTTGCACAGAAGGAATTTTGATGCAAGGTTGGTGCCATTGGAAAGCTAACTTCTGGGGCTTCAATTTGGCCATATGGTAGACTAGAAAATCAGATGACCGACCACTTAGGTGGTCAAAAGTGGTTCGGCATGAATCCGGGAAGGAGAGAAAAAGTCGAGCGATCCTCGCTAAATCGGGCTTATTCATTTGCATACTTGGATTTAAGATATGAGGCCACCACCATTGGAAATCTTACTTCCGGGGCTTTATTTTTCACTCAAGAATCTCCTAAAGCCAAGTCCGGGTGGAGGAGATATGGTTGGTTGAAGTAGGGTATCAATCTGGTTGGACCGAATCTGCGCAGTTTCACCAAAACAGGCATAACTTTTTACACAGGAGGAATTTTAATGCAAGGTTTGTGCCATTGGAAAGATAACTTCTGGAGTTTCATCCTAGGGGGTGGCCGACCACCTTGACCCTTTTGACCTGGTCGGCCAGCTACCCTCTGTTTTGTCTCTCTGTATGTGTTCCAGCTGTGCTAGCTGGGAGCCATTTGCAGCATCCTCCATACATGTGTATGGAGGATCTTCAAAGTTGTTTTTAGCTTCCAAGATAAGCTTTAGACCTCTTTGTCTATATAGGAGGGCCTCTCCCTCCTTTGTGCTGGTTCAAAAAATTGCTAGGGCTAAACAATATATCTCTCTTTATATCTCTCTCTTTTGAGCTCTAAATTGCTTGGTTCTTGGCCCCTTTGCACCACCTCTCATAGCCTAACACTTCCATCATCAACCTAAGGTTCTTGGAGGGTATTTTCAGAGGTTCAAGGCTGGGTTTTTGGGTCCAGAGGCTGTGTAGACGTCCCCGAACGCATCCCGGGGGAATGGAGTGCGAATCCCCACTCGCTCGTTCGATATTGGGTCACTCTGATTCAAGGACTCAAATGTCACGGTTCTTAATCTTGAACCGAAGAGTCCAAATCCGGCAAATCGTTTTGAAAATAGATTTTTGAAAGAAATGCCAAACATGGATCGCTTGGAATCTGAGTCGCCACCTAAATATTTTAAAATGGAAATCTAGAAACCCGACTCGGTGCCAAAAGGCCACGTGTCCGTCATCACCAAAGTTGGCTCGGGAACTTGGGTACGATTGGGAAGGTCACATTGGCACCCTTCGCCGTCAAAAGACCGGCCTCTACTAACCATGATATCTGTTTTTGAAAACTTTGTGCGTCCTTATTCCGGTTATTAGCCTAGGTTACTATGTGATGCGCACAGCACACAAGTATAGACTGAATCGCCTAAATTGGAACAAAACATTTCATGTTTGTTTGTTTGAAAATGGTTTGATGGTGCTACCCGCAAGTAGGCTAAGACGTAGATTTGCCACCCTCGGGTGGGCTTAGGAAACATGATTTTGCCACTATCTAGTGGGCTTAAAACAAACATTTGATGAATTGTCTAATCCAGATAACTCAACCTCCACCCACAGGCATTCAAGGCAGTTATATCATATAAGCACATAGCCTCATGGTAAGCATGCTATTCATGGCAACACTCACACGCATGCAAGGATGCTAAAGCGTAAAACTCACCGAGTACTCCAAGCCAAAACAGAAGCTTGTTAGAAATCCATGCATGGTTCCTAAGTATACAGAAAGTGCCTAGTGCAACACATGCAAAGATGCAAATTATAGTAGGCTCGGCTATTCTAAACATGGCCCAGGGAATGCTACAACTAACACGTATTCAATTTGGAATTGAAATACAAATGCAGTTTGTATGATGTGCCGAGCCCGATGCGTGCAAAATAGATGAATGATGCAATCATGCTGTCATACTGTATGCTAATTGAAATATGCCCTATATCTAACCATCATAAGCGGGTAAATAAAAGGAAGAAAGAAGTGGGGGTTGGAAGACATACATCACACTCATGCACCCTTATTACAGTTATGCCCTCGCACAGAGGGTCCGAATAAATATACAGTCCCGAATAAAAGAATAATACAGTCCGAATAAATATACAAAAATCCTAATTAATTTACAAATTAAATAAAGAAAGACTGTAAACTGGCATGCAAGCCAGGGGGTGCCTTGCTTCTAATGAATAGTGTATGCTGGGCTGCCTTCATGCGGAAATCCACTGGGATGCCCCAATTAGCCTCTGTTTGTAATTTTCTCAAAATGCGTGTCAGACTCCGAAAAGTTGTTGATCCTTGATTTTGCTGCAACAGAGAGCAGGAAAAGGGCATAGCAATGTATTTCACAAATATATGCATGCCTCGATCCTCGTGCCATCAATCACGCATATCGATGCATGATGGCCGAGGAGTCGGATTGCACAACTCAATAAGGATGAATGCACATGAATGCTACAACAAAACCTAACTCCATCATGAGTGATCCGGAGTGTCGGTGACTTGGGAATTGAGACCCGTTCCGTCACTTGAAATACAAAACGTGCCTCGTTTCCCTTGCCCGGGCTAACTCCTATCCCGAACACGACGCGATATGCATGGTATGCATGAAATGTAGCTAATATGCAATCCTAACATACACAATGTTATGGGAATGAGATGCCTCGAAATGCGTGCCCATGGGCACGCAAACCGAGAAAATGGCATGAAATATGATATACAATGAGACTAAAATGAAATGCCTCGAAATGTGTGCCCACGGGCACACAAATCGAGAAAATGGCATACGGAATGCAATGATAGGCTTACGCCAACGTGAGAGGGCCTCAGCCACACTCACATAGGCCGCCGTCAGATAAAAAAGAAGTGCCTCGGAATGCATGCTCGCGAGCATGTAAACCGAGGCGGTGACATACAGGCATGAAATAACAAATTGGGCTTACACTAACCTGAGAGGACCTCAGCCGCACTCACATAAGCTGCCGAGAGATGAGAATGAGCTGCCTCGAAATGCGTGCACACGGGCACGCAAACCAAGGCAGTGGCATACGCAATGCGAATGACACGCAAATGAAACGTGGCATATGGCATATGAAAAAAAGCAAATTTCAGTAGCTAAAATGATGCACAAATAGCCCCCGAATTATGACAAAATTACACTCGATGCCCGAAATGCAATGTTATGCACCCGAAACGGCCTACAGCCCTACTAAACATGCACAATATGGACATAACATGTAAAACAGTAGCAAGGCAGCCCCTAAACTAGCATTTTTTCAGTACAAAGTATGGCCAAACAATGATCACAAGTATGGCAAAAATAGCTTGCAAAAATTGGGGAAAAGAGGAGAATTACAAAGCAAGTGGTATATACAATGCTCAAACTGAAAAACACAGTTCTAAAAAATTAAAGAGGGGCCAAAAATATGCACATTTACAGAGATAACATCCCCCAATTCAGTATGTAGATAGGCTAAACATAGCATGCAAAATAATGAGCCAACAAAGGCTATAACATGAGGTACCAAAAGCATGCATCAAAAAACCTTGGACCCTTAACAAAACATGAACAATGGGTCATTTTAAGACACTTTCTAAGCCTGATGAAGGCTGAAAACAGAAACCAAGAAAGCCTAACAAAGCATGCAATTTTACGGAATCAAAGATGGTATTACATGAAGTACCAAAAGCATGCACCAAATGGCCTAAGACCCTTAACAAAACATGATGAGAAGGCCAAAACAAGGCTCTTTCCAGGCCTGATGAAGACTCAAAACAGAAGCCAAATAAGCTCAAAAAGGCATGCCAAATAGAAGTAGAACATGAATTCAAAGCAAGTGGCATGTAGAGCATGAAAACCAGGTTGAGACCTTCTTCAATGTTGAAGAGGGGCTCAAAATAAGCACAATATTAGTTCAAGAGATGCTCCAAATCAGATCAAAAATAGGCCAAATAAATCATGCAATTTTACGGAAAATATGGAGGATTACAAAGAAAGTGCATGATAGAGAGACCAAACATGATTGAGCCCTTCTTCAAAGTTGAAGAAGGGTTCAAAATAGGCCCACTCACAGTATATATCAGGCTCGAAAATGAATCACTCAAAAGCCAAACAAAGCATGCAATTTATTGGCCTAAAGAGTGGTATTAAAAGAGGTGCATCATGGAGACACCAAACAGAGCTGAGCCCTTCTACAAAGTTGTAGAGGGGCTCAAAATAAGCCTAAAACCAGTAGGGGTCAGAGCCCAAAACAAAAAGCAAATAGGGTAAAGAATTGACTCAAAATTGTGCTCAAAAAAAGGAAATAGAGTCTTACCCTTGAAGATCTAACTTTGGTGGCTTCTTGGCTTCAATTTGTTGATCCTTAGCCTTTGAAAATCACTCCTTTGCTGCTGAAATGGAGGTGGTGATGGTGGTGCTTAGGGTTGATGAAGAGAGGAGCTAGAAACTTGAAGCTTTTTAGGGTTTTTGGCTATGGAAATGGAGGTTTTGGAAGAGAGGCTCTTGAGATGAATTTTTGTAACCTCAACAAAGGAGCTGTCCAGCCCTTAAGAGGACCAAAAGGGTGTAAAAGGAGGGAAATGCATCCAAGCTTTCTCCCAAAATATCCCGGAGGACAGGATATTTTGAAAAGCACTGGACAAGAAGGGTTCAAAAGCGAGTGGCGGCCAGTGGATTTCTTGAAGGTGGCCGGCCAAGCCACCCCAACCTGTCGGCCAGCCACTCTCGGGCCGGCCATGGCCAAAAAAAGAAGTGAAGAATTGCTGGCCGACCACCATGTTTTGGTGTCCTCCCAGGTGTGTAGAACAAGGTTCCAAGGTTGGAATTTGGCAACTCTGAAACAGGAGTCACAACATTGAACTTGAAGGAGAGGCTCAAAAATGAAAGTAACAATTACTGGCCGACCAGTACTTTTTAGGGTCCTCCCATGTGCCCTCATCACAAATATGTAGTCCCGGCTCGAAGAAAATATCACTAGGGTGTTCAACACTGGCCCGGAAGTGAGCAAAACGGGCGCCGGAGGAGCGAAACTGGTTTTCTGGAACAATTGCTGGCCTCCCACCCTCCAGTGATCTTCCTGATGCTAAAACAGAGGTACCTGCCAAAATTGAACAAAAACCGATGCAAAATGAATGCTCGGGGCCCAAATCACGCAGTTCGGGGTCCCGAAAATGGGCTGTAAGCACCGAAAGTGGCGTTCGGCCACGAAGTGGGTATCTGAGACTCCAGTGTCCCTCGGTATGATAAAACAGAGGTACTTGCCGAAAACCAAAGAAATCGGAGATGGTTGGGCGGTCCCGAACCGAGGCACACGGCCTGACGGCTCCGAAAACCGGGAACCGGGCTCCGAAATGGCAAAATGGCCTACGGCCACGAAAAGTAGCTCACGGCCACTGAGAGATAGCCTACAGGACCACTCCTCCTCAGAAAGAAAAACAGAGAAACCGAGTCTGTTCGCAAACCGAGACAAGGCATGTAAGAGAGTTCTAAGTCCGGAGGCAGGCGCCACCGCAACTCTGAGACTTCGAACGAAAGCACAATATGCAACATCACCGAAGCTCAATCGGTGACGCTCGAGTCTTAAGGTTGGTCAAAAATGGGTGTCTCAGCTACCCCTCTTTAATGTAACTCTAAGTCAAGAAGTGACGGGAGTGAATGCCAAAGCCTAAAGACGACCCATTTTTGACAAGGCCGAAGACTTAGACAATCATACAAGATGAACAGAGATATGCGTGCCCGCAGGCATGCCCGCAGGCAGGGGGGCAAAATGCAAAGCGACATGCACAGAGCCAAATGATCATGCAAATGCAGTAAGCTGTAATGAGGCAAGTATTCGCAAATAGATGCAACAGTTTTAAGCAAGAATGCAAAGCAACAACTACATTTCATGCAGTTAGGAATGCGGAGAATTATTCAATTCTCGTCGCGTCTCACACGGAGAAGATACGATACCTGCGCGATTCGTCTGGTCGCACCAAATTTCAAATGAACCGTACATACAATATCGTGCTCGCAAAATAGAGAAATTCAACAAGAACAATATGCCAACAACATATATTCAATGTGATTCCTGGATTCGAAAGTTTGACACACGCAGGTTTCGAGTGGATGCATCACAATGCGAGAAAGGATAATGCGTGACAACGTATGCTCAAGCATAGAAGTATTGTACACCAAGAAATCACGCATGACAATGCAAAACATTCATGAGAATGCAAATTATGAGCCAAATAATGCAAAACGAGCACAAATCAGGGTGCCTGTTTGTTGCGCAACAACGAAATGAAATCGCATTTCGGGCGACAAGAACTCGATCATGACCTCGATTCACCTCCCGGAGAGGTCACAACATGTTTAAAAAGGATACACTCTGATTTTGATGAATAATGATGAGACACATGTCAGAAATTGCAATTGAAGTTCCGGTGGAGCAATTCGGCGCCAGAAAGTGCACTTTTCTTGAGCTTTTTCAGGTCCCGGGAACTCCGATTTTCCTCAAAATTTGCAGAGAGGTAGGGGAGGGGGTGGGGACCATGGTCGGCCAGCTCATTGCCCTAGGAGAGGCCATCGGCCAGGGGAGGAAAAACAAATGGCCGGCCAATTGTGGCCAAAGGCCACCTGCCAAAAACAGGGGCATTTTGGTCATTTTGGAGATTTCTATATAATACACTTGCCCACTCACTCCGAAATCACACCCACAGCCGTGAAATCTTCTTCTCTTGCTCCCTAAACCATTTTCTCCTTCAAATCTGCATTTTATACGCCTCCCTCCTTCCACGCAAGTTGTTTTCGCGAAATCTTCCAGCGTTAAGCACTTTGAGCCGACTAAATTTTGATTCCGGGGCTTCTCTTCTCATTGTCACCACTTGAGGTAAGTTTGTCTCATTATTTGGAAGATTTTTCCGGGAGTTGACTTTTGTTGACTTTTCATTTCCCGAGAGTTGACTTTTGTTGACTTTTTCCAATTTTGGCTCATTTTGCTCATTTTTGCTTCTCTTTTCAGATTTCTTGACATGGCGGGTCATTTCCCTCACGGTGGAGGTTTTCCCGGCGCCGGAGATGATTTTGATATTATGACATTGCCCCCGAGGGTTCGCCCTTTTGTTCCCGATCGATACGCCTGCCGAACATAGGCTTCATGCCGTAAGCTCATCATTTCACCGAGTTCAACGATCGGGTACTGGGGATCTTCTCATGAGAGTCGAGCAACCTCTCCCACGATGCAGAGGTATTTTACTTTATTTTCTGTATCTTTCGTGCATTTTGTACCTTTGCCATGCTTAGACACACAGTTTAGCTTATGACATAGTACTTGCATCCTGAGCATGTGACTTAGCCACTTGAATTTCATGAACACAGTTTATTGACTGATTGTGAACACACAGTACACATTAGTTAGAAATTGAACACACAGCTCAAACATTGATTCACCGAACACACAGCCCGAAGTTGAAAATGAGCACACAACACATACTGACTAAGAGTAGAACACATCCCCTAAACTCGATTTTCAACACGCACCAGATTTGAAGCGAACACATGTTTAATCGATTAAGAGTAGAACACACAACCTAAACTCGATTTCATCAACACGCAGCCTAGATTTGAAGTGAACACAAATTTAATCGATTAAGAGTAGAACACACATTCCCAAACTCGATGCATCAACACGCAATTTCAGATTTGAAGTGAACACACGTTCCATCGATTAAGAGTAGAACACATACCCTAAACTCGATGCATCAACACACAGCCAGATTTGAAGTGAACACACTACCATCGATTAAGAGTAGAACACACAATTCCAAACTCGATGCATCAACACACACCAGATTTGAAGTGAACACACAAACATCGATTAAGAGTAGAACACACAGCCCTAAACTCTGATTTACTGAACACGCAGCCTAGATTTGAAGTGAACACACAGCCCACTGATTAAGAGTAGAACACACAGTCCCAAACTCAGATTTACTGAACACATAGCCCAGATTTGAAGTGAACACACACCTAATCGATTAAGAGTAGAACACATGTTCTAAACTCGATGCATCAACACGCAGCCCAGATTTGAAGTGAACACACGCCCAATCGATTAAGAGTAGAACACACAGCCCAAACTCGATTCATCAACACACACCAGATTTGAAGTGAACACACGTTAATCGATTAAGAGTAGAACACATAGCCCTAAACTCGATTTATCAACACGCACTCAGATTTGAAGTGAACACACACCATCGATTAAGAGTAGAACACACACCCCAAACTCAGATGCATCAACACACAGCCCTGCATTTGAAGTGAACACACGTTTAATCGATTTGTACATAGCTCATTCATTTCATTTGCACACATTTCTTCATTTCATTTGCACACACTGCTTATATTGTGTAATCGAACACATGTATTCGCTCAATGCAGTTGGTTCTCGCACCGCGAGGGTATGGCTCCACCGCCAGGGAGTGGTATCCGAACTTCCTAAGCAGTCCCGAGACTTGGTTGACTTTGCAGATTCGACCATTCTCGCAGGGGTTATCTCACCGCCTTATCAAGAGGACATTGTTTGTCGCTCAAGGAGAGATGGTGGGACACCACCAATTTTTTCCATTTTTCATGACCGATATGACCATGACCCCATCGATTCTCAGACTCACCGCCAGACATAGGCGGTGGACCCATTCTCTACGACGAAGATATGGGTCTGGGAGGTCATGGATGCATCTATTGGGGCACTCCTATCAGAGACAGAGCTTCCGGAGGGTTCGTATACTTGGTTCTCTTCCCATTTCCTATGACTCAGATAGAGCCTGAGTCTCCCGAGGAGGTCGAGCAGTATACCCGTGGTTTCCTCATGTTCCTCTTTGGCACCACTCTGTTTGCTGATAGAGGGAACATGGTCAGGCTGTATCTCTTGAGTGCCCTAGTAGACCTATCACAGGTCAATTAGTATGATTGGGGCGGCGCTGGCCTGGCTACCCTTTATTGTTACATGAGCGCAGTCTCTCGCACGCGGGGGGACTTACTCGGCGGCTACTGGAGAGCTTGGGAGGTACATTCCGTCCTCTTGATTTACATTTTTGCACCTCATTACTTATTCACTGCACACACGGCGCACTTTGCATTCTGTATTCTGCCTTTAGCACTTTGTATTCACATTCCGCACTGCTTTTCTCAGCTATGGATATATGCATATTTCCCCACATTAGCCCCGGAGATGGAGGTGGCAGGACCTCCTATGACTCCGTTTTCATTGATGTTTGAGGGCGAGCACCTATCGAGGCCTCGAGAGACTCTCTTCTCTCTGCGACAGTACTTCGACACCGTGCGCGCGACAGAGGTATTTCAGAACTCTCAGTTCCTTTCATTTTCATCTTTGATCTGCTTTGTATTTCTTGATTTCTGATTGATTTGTACACTGGTTATCCGCAGATCACCTGGCAACCCTGGGCAGTCTTTGGCGACGATCTCGAGAATCAGTACACCGGAGGGTCGACTAGTTCCCAAAGATAGGTTCCTCGCCGAGGGACCAAGCAGGCTTGGTTCTCGGGAACGCTTTCCAAAAATGTAGGGTATGATTCTCAGACCTCCCCGCCGTGCCTCCACCCACTATGCGATCGCCGAAAGCTATTCATCGAGGAGGTCACTAGGGACATGCAGGCACCGATGCTTTATTACATCTCATTGAGGAACTACGCCACCTATCGCCAAGATATATTCGATGCCCCCTTGACGGAGTACGGCTCCACCATTGAGGCCCACCGGGCGCACCATCTTTGAGTCGTGCTTGCCGCAGACATCCCTCTTCTAGCGTGGCCGGTGCATCTAGAGGTAGAGGCGCTCGATTCCTCCGATCCTCCGACTCTCGATCATCCCGATGGCCGATATGCCGATCGAGTTGACGAGTTGGCGATGGGACTACTTCGATTCCGATCCCTATAGAGCCTCCGATGCTCGGTCACAGATATGTCGCTGATCCCGACTCACCACCCAGATATGTTCTACCATTTTTCATTTATCACACGTACATTTTGGCGCTTGCTTATTTATTGATGAGTTGAGCTTGTGTCCGCAGCCCACCCTGAGTACATAGACCAGATGCTCGGGGTGGTGGCCTCACTTGAGGGGATGGTCCTGCGTAGAGAGGCACAGATGTCCATCATGGGCTTCCAGGTACCCTTCATCTCTCTTGCATTTATCATATTTCTGTTAACATGATGGTTTTGAGCATTCTGCTGCACTGATAGGCTGTATAGAACACATCTGGTACACACCCCACTCACATACTGTACTTGCACCTGCTTTTTATGTTTGAACTGATGTATTGCACTTTTTATTTTCAGATGCCTCCCTTATATGCTTCGACACGAGGTGGGCCACCCGGGCCTTCCCAAAGAGGTCGAGGTGTTAGACCTACTCGAGGTACTGGGCCCCGAGGAGCTGGGCCATCCAGGCCTTACCAAGGAGCTCGATGAGCAGGGTCGTCTCGCAGACGCAGGGCACCCATTGTCGAGGATGAGGAGGAGGAGGTCGCAGACCGTGTGTCAGAGACATCTCCTGGGGAGGGAGGCTCCGGTCTTGGTTCCGGGAGCGGAGGCGAGGCCGAGGGGGATCCGGAGGATGACAGCTCTGATCCGGATGGTGATGATGGTGCAGAGGTTATCCCACAGAAGAGGATGAGAGGGCCTCCTCATTCCCGTTCCCGAGGATACTGATGTTATTTCCTGCTTTATTTTACTTTTTAGCTAGTAGTTTGTAGCACTTTGCACATTGTTAGGCAGTTTTATTTTCTGTAAAACTTGTACCTTTATTTCGTTGTAAAACATAATGGAATGAAACAACTTTTGAAAAGATGTTTGTATTTGAAACTCTTAGCATCGCATTGCATCGTTTTGCACAAAATGGAATTGAATGAAAATGTGCCTCATGTATTTACCGGGTTAGGTAATGAACCGACGCAACAAATCAAAACAACCCGACTCACTAAGAAATAACAGAATCTTAGCAAGTTTACAACTCGATAAACAAAATACAACAATGTTAACGACTCAATAGACAAGACTTAACAAAAATTGTATAACCAAAAAGTAACAATTCAAAACACAAAATGCGACAGCTCGACAAAACTTACAACTCGATAAACAAAACAACAACTCGATAAGCAAAACACAACAAAACGCATTTCGACGAACAACTGATAATGGAATGTATCCGAACCGATAGAAATGGAGGCCTTCGACATTCCCCGATGCGTGAAAGTGCCTCAAGCTTCCTTCTACGGGCAAAATAGGACCAACGCAAGGCCGAAAACATTTTGCATTTGGAGCCTAGAGGGTGGCCTACTAGGATAGATGGCCGGCCGCCACCTCCCGCAACCTCCGAATTTGACACGTGTCCTTTGAATAGTGTTTTGCCCTCTATAAAAGCCCCACCCTTGAACTCATTCATTTCATCACCTTTCCTCGCAAAAATGAAGGCATTTCTCACGTAAAATCTCACATCTTGGATTTCTTCTTTAGATGGCTCGGAGAAGTTGAACTTCCGGTTTTGGCTTGAATGCACTATTCACGCTAGGCCGACTCCATCGCATCTTCCTTTCCTCTATGCCATGCAAGGTTTTGGAACCCGGACGACGCCTTTAGCTTTGGCGGCAAGAGGTATGTCCTACTTTTGAAGATTTTCAAATCTTGATGGAGTCCGAGCGAGGCGAGGAAATTCGCCTCAAATTAATTTTTAGCTATGCCCAAACCTTAGGCGGATGTGCGGTCTTAATGCGCATGATGCTAGATCTCGATTGGTGATGGCATGTTGGATATCCCGAGCCTCGATGCATCGATTCTCGATGCCGATGACCGCAAAGAACCACTATTAGCAAGGCTTCCTAGCACGCCTCCGCTTGTGCCTACTATCTCATTTTCGTTTGTCTCGGGCCCGGAGGAGCTAGCATCCGCTTGATTGAAGTTGCTCAAGGCTTGAGGGATGGGAAGAGTCAGACGCCATGACATTGGCCGAGACACGTATGGGCTTGGATGCTTTCTACGCCGGAGACAACCAGTTTATGGGAGTCCACATCACAGGTGTAATGTTTCCCACCTAAGCTCACATGTATATTCACTCACATCACTGCCCTGCCCTCGGTTTTTCTCACAAAACCCTCATCTTACTTTTCTCTCATCGCACATCTCTATTCTTTATTCTCTCATTTTTCATCCCTCCCCGTATATGGTTGATGGATAAATTGCAAGTTGTGGACTCTTGTCTCGCTTACTCACCGTGGCTACTTTTTCGCAACGCCTAGTGAATGCTCCGATGAGAGCCGGTGGTTTGAATGGATGTGCAACTTGTCGGCGGATCGCATTGCGTGGCGTTGTCCTTGGCTCAATCTCCCAGCAATGAGCTACAGCATGTCCCGGCAGTCGGGATTCGATCGATCGGCTTGACTCATCGTGGTGTTCTATTTCCCATTCCGTATTCTCGCGGCCACTTGCCATGATCGACTTGCCCACGGAGGGATAGAGTATCCGCAACATTTCCAGCTCGAGGCGCACGGTTGCTCGACAGTCAGCAGATGGAGAGTTAGAGAGCCTCGCCCTCGCCTCCTATTTTCGGTTGCACTTTATCCGACGAGTCTTTGGGATTGGCTCAACGAAGAAGCACGAGTTGGGCCTAGGTTGGCATCGAGGCTTCAACTAGCTCTAGAAGGGGTGCAGGACACCGACTTGACTATGCCCCATTTATTGCTTTATTAGTACTTTCAAGTTTTCGTTATGAATGTAATAAAAAGCAACTTCAATTGTATGCAAGAGCAAAAGAACTCGCTTTTGAAATCAATGAAATTGAAGGTTGTGGTATCGAAAATTTCCACTTTTGGTCCAAAATGGTCTTAGTTGTGAAAAGATTAATTTGAACAAAGTCAACTTTTATTAAAACTTTTCAAAACTATTTTCGATATGAATCGAATCGACACGCCGAGATCTATCACGAGATGCACAACCCCGAATCCTAGCAACTGGAAAGTTGCCCCTAGTTTGAAAAGTGCCTTGGCAATTTATAGCAACGGAAAGTTGCCCCTAGTCTGAATAACACTGTACCAGAGATCACAATAAATGCTGATGAATAGAGATAACTGAGATGAACAGAATGGACAAAGTTGATCGGGGAAAAGATTGTGACTGAACTTCAAGATGAAGCTGCCTACATATCCCAAAGATGGGAATCAAGTCTTACGTAGTTCAGGCTTAGGTTCGCTCGGGTATTTTTACTTTCCTTTTGCGCTCTAACTTTTTCCAAGGCCGACCTTTGCGGGTTTTCAACCTTGTGAGCTCAGTTTTTATAATTTCAAATTTTTCTATGCTCTGAGTTTTGCCTAGGTCGCCCTTTCAGGTTTTCGGCCTAGCGAGCCTTTCAGGGGTAGTATTTCTTCAACTTGTCCATATTGATCGGTTGGGAAAACTCTAAGCCATCTAGATCCATCAGAACCACAGCTCCACCTAACCAGATTAACTTGATGATGTAAGAACCAGTCCAATTGGGTCTAAACTTACCTCTTGGGTCGTGGATGGGAGCTCGGTTGTCCTTGAGTACCAAATCTCCTTCTTTCAAGTTCCTGGACTTAACCTTCTTGTTGAAAACCCGGGCGATTCTGCGTTGATAACCTTGGATGTGGTACAGTGCTTTCAGCCTTCTTTCATCGAAAAGCATGAGTTCCTCAAATTTGTTCTGCTGCCAATCCGCTTCGGCTATCTGGCACTCGGCCAATACTGTAATGACGGACCTCAATCTCAATAGGCGTAACGGACTCCATCCCATAGACCAATGAGTACGAGTCGCCCAGAGAAGTTCTCGATCAAGTCCTCAGAGCCCCACAGAGCAAACGGCAGCTTATCTGGCCAGTTCCGATAAGTTTCCACCATCTTCTGTAGTATGCGCTTGATGTTCTTGTTGGCGGCCTCAACTGCTCCGTTGGTTTGTGGCCGGTAAGTAGACGACTTATGAAAAGCCACATTGTATTTCTCCAACAAATCAGTCACCTCCTTCTTGAAGTGGGAACCATTGTCTGAAACTATTTCATTTGGGACCCCGTAGCGACAAATGATGTTGTTTCTGATGAATTTTGCAACGTGTGAAGCTTTCAACATCAGAAGATTGGGCCTCAACCCACTTTGTGAAATAATCTATCGCTACCAAGATGAACTCATGCCCATTCGATCCTTCTGCGTATCAGCTCGACATTACATCAATTCCTGCATGTAAAACGGCCATGGCGAAGTCATGTTGTACAGCTTTAACGGCGGGATGTTCATGCGATTTGCATGAATTTGACACTTGTGGCATCGCCGAACGAAACCAATACAATCCTCTTCCATAGTGGACCAGTAATAACCCTATCTAAGGATCTTCCGTGCCAACATTACCCCATTCATGTGTGCACCACATTCACCCCCGTGGATGGCTTCCATCAGACGCCTTGACTCTTCAGCATCAACGCACAGCTTGTGCATTCCCAGATGACCCCGTTTATACAGTTTACCTCCGCAGATGATGAACTGGACTGCCATTCTTCTGATCGCCCTCTTGTCTTTGGCATTTACCCCTGGCGGGTATGTTTCTGTTTCCAAGAAGTTCCAGATGTCGTAATACCAAGGGTGTTCGTCCTGAACTTCATCTATGGCTGCAATCGACTCATAGCCAGGTGCAAATTTCTGGTCAATAATGACTGGACGCATTCGGACTCCACACGGGATGTCTATCATAGATGATAGAGTTGCTAAAGCGTCTGCAAACCTGTTGTTCTCTTAGTAGATGAGTAAAACTTAACTTTTCAAACCGAGGAATTAGCAAATCCAAGGTCTGGTGATATATCATCATGTTTTCCTCTTTTACTTTCCAGTCTCCTTTAGCTTGAGATACAACAAGGTTTGAATCCCCAATGACATCCAATCGTCTTGCCCCTAGTTCCAGGGCTGCTTCTAAACCAGCAATGCACGCTTCGTATTCTGCTTCATTGTTTGAGACTTTGAACCGGAGTTTGAAGGCTAGAGGGATACGGGAATCATCGGGTGCTATCAGCAACACTCCTATCCCATACCCATGTTGATTTGATGCTCCGTCAAAGTACATCGTCCGAGCTTCGCCGATATGCGTAATTGATTCATCCGAACAGTACTCAATCGCTTCATCCCTCAACCGAGTGGTCGCAGGAACTCGCCATCGCTTCTTCCTTTCACCGACTTGCGTACGTATGTGAGATCAAATTCGAGAGCAACAAAGAACCAACGAGCTAGCCTACCAGAAGTTACCGGTTTCTAAAAGATATTTGATGGGATCTAGTCGCGAAACCAACATTACAGAGTGAGCTAACAGTAGTGCCGCAGCCTTCCGGTAGCCCATACCAGAGCTAAGCAAGCCTTTTCCAGCGGTGTATATCGGGTCTCATACTCCAGCATCTTCTTGCTCAAATAATAGATGGCTCTTTCCACCTTATCTTCTGATTCTTGTGCAAGCATGCAGTCCATTGTGGTCTCGGTCACTAATAGGTACAAAATCAACGGTTTCCCTGATTCTGGTGGTGATAAAACGGGCGGGTTCTGTAGATATTCTTTAACTGCTCAATGCGACTTGGCATCTACCGTCCCATTGGAACTTCTTTCCTTTCTTGAGGAGGCCAAAAAGTGGTTCACAAGTCAAGGTTAGTTTTGAAATAAACCGTCTTATGAATTGCACTTTACCCAGAAAGCCTCGCACCTCCTTTTTAGTCCTCGGTGGTGGCATTTCTAAGATGGCATTGATTTTGGAAGGGTCGACCTCGATGCCCCTTTGCGTAATCAGAAACCCCAAAGATTTTTCCCCCAGAACACCAAATGTACATTTCGAGGGTTTAGCCGAACCGAATTCCACGATCCTTTGGAAAAACTTATGCAAGGCGGTAGTGGCCCTCTTTCCTTGGACTTGACAATCATGTCGCCCACGACACCTCAACCTCTTTGTGGATCATATCATGTAGTATTGTGGTCGCGTCCGTTGATAAGTAGCCCCACGTTCTTTAACCCAAACGGCATTACCCAAGTAAGATATGTTCTACGGGTGGTGAATGCGCTTTTTCTATCTTCCGGGCGCCATCACTATCTGGTTGTACCGAGAAGCCATCCATGAATGAGAGCAATGCATGACTCGCGTGAAGTCCACTAACTCATCGATGTGCGGTAGGGAAAGTCGCCCTTCGGACTAGCTCGCTCAAATCCCTAAAGTCTACACACACTTAATCCTACCATCTTTCTTGGCACCGAACAATGTTGGCCAACCAAGTCGCATATTCAGATACCAAAGGAAGCTCGGCCAATTTGCTTGGTGACCTCTTCCTTAATCTTAAGAGCCCAATCCGGCGGATCCTTCCGAGCTTCTACATGATGTGTCGCCTCGGTCAAGGGGATCCGATGTCGCATAATCTCGGGATCGATTCCTGCATGTCTTCAGGGACCACGCAAAACATCTTTGAAATCTTTTAATAAAACGACTAAGCGCCGCGTTCCTCCGAAGACAACGTGGACCCGATCTGGACCACCGCGGGTCCTCCTCAAGACTAATGTTCACGAAATGATTTCATCCATTCTTGGCTTAACAAATCTCTTGCTCTTGTTCAATTAGACGTTGTAAACCGAGGAACTTCGTCCTCGCTGCTTTGATCAAAATTTTGAAAGTCCTAATTAATGCAATAAATTAGGGCACGAAAAGTACTTTCGAAACCACAGTTCATTCTCATTAGGCACATCCAAATTATCCAATTCATCGGTTACAACAGACTCAAATGAAAAGGAAAAAGATGACCTGGACAGGACTGTGGCATCCGGGTTGGCACCCCCAAGAGTACCAGACCAGACTTCCGAGCCGAATCGATTCCGACTCACAGACTCGGTGGAATCGATTCGCTCACTACCGACCCTTGTCGCTAGACAAAAATCCCTCCTCGTACTGCCAAGTGAGAGAGGGTGCGATTGATGCATCCAAGATAGCTGCTGGTCGGCTCGCAGCCGTTTCATCCCCAATCATGGAAACCATGAAGTTATTCCCCAAGCAATCTTGGTCGATCGGAGGATCAAAGAGGAGACATGCCGCTACCCCATTTCCAATTCAGCTCTCGGGATCCACCGCCTTTATTCTGCTTCAACCTCGGTTGTTGGGTCTGTCGCCTGCGGGCAACATCATCCCAGATAGTTGCGGTGTCAAGAAGATTTCAAACTTGGTACGCGCTTCCTCTATGCTCAACCATGGCTCGGGAAGCCGCAAAATGGAAAGTCCTCCTCCCGACAAAGCGTCTGCTCAGGTACCTGGATGGGCCTGCATTAGATCAAAGCTTCCTGCCGCTCGCTCACGCTTGGCCATTTCCTTCCCTTTCCTTGCCCAATCTTCTTTGGTGGGCAGATAACCCAGTCCAAAGGTATGTGGATTGTGTGGCACTTCGGCCAACGCTGCGACTCCTTTCCTGCCGCTTCTTCCCAATCCCATCCCGGGGATATGTTGTAGCTTGTTCATGAGGTAGACGGATTGAGCACTGACGTACACACCTTCATTCACAGCCATAATGTTTTGCACCACCCGGGCCTCAGCCAAAGTAAATCCCGATATAAACACGTCCTCCATGCCGTGTTCAATCTCTAGGACTGGCGTAGCTATCTCCGGAGGGGGATGAATTGATGAGTTCCCAAACACAATGGCTACTCCCTTTCCATAGGGGTATTTCACCATTTGATGTGGAGTAGATGAGACGGCCTTTACCTGATGCAACCTGTGGTCGCCCAAAAGCATGTTAAAGGATGCAGGACCTCCAAGACATGAAAATCTACCTCGTGTTGTCCAGCCCAATCTTGGTTTGATTTTTATCGTCCTAGGACATCCCTACTTGTATTGTCGAGGCTCGACACTTGAGTGGTCGGTAAAGTCTGCGGGCTTCAACCCGATCGTGATACGCCTGCTCGTCAAGGCGGACATTGATAGCGGACCCAGATCAACAAGTACCACCGAATCCATTTGTCCTGCATTCTCAGAGATGTAGAGGGTCAGTATGATCTACGCCTCAGCGCAGCTCCTTGTCCGAAAAGGTCAATGCCGGGAACCTCCTCCTAAAAAAACCAACCCAACCAGCTTCGGTGTAGTTTCGATGGAGAGTTTGGCCTTGTCCATAGCAGATAGGACACTGCCTATGCACTCGGCCATAAGCATCCCAGATGGAGATGTCCGCTTGTATTTTCTTTTAACCGCTTCAAGACCTCTTCTTCAAGTTGTTTCTCTCTGCTTTCTCCGCCTCTTTATCTTTCCCCGATGCTTGGGTTGATCAAGGTGTGGGGGCTTGAAATACCGCCCACTTCTTGTCATATGGTCCACCTCTTGAGATACCGTGTGTCTGGTTGGCCACCCGCCCAGCCTTCGCCTCAGTGGGCGAGATACAAGTCGTTATCTTCCCACCACATTCCATTAGCATTTAACAGCACTGTCTGTTCGGGCTTGTTTGCGCTCTCGATTTTCCTCCCACATACTCACAAAGATAAAGTTCGGCTTACAAGACTTTCAACTTCCTCATGGTTCTTTGCTTTTCGATCTTCTCGTAATCCCATTTCTTTTCTTGTTCCTCCAAATTAATTGTTCGGTTTTCAAAGTGTCTTGCTCGAGCGAAATTCTTCGCAAATGCTCACCGTAATTCAATCTATCGACCTTCCGCCACAAATGGTACAATATCTGGCTGATCATCCAACCACCCGATGACTTCTGCTGACTCCTCGTATTCGAACCAGTTGATTGATGCATCCCCTGATTCTTGGTCGTTGAAAAACTAAAGGTTGGCGAAGTCCTCTTCCATCGTTGTCAGATCATCCCCCACTGATTCAAGTTTGTCCCCCCGGATCATACACAATTCCTCTTCCCATGCCCCACACTCAAATTTTAGGTCGCTCATTGACAAGATATATCCACTGGATCATAAGCTCGCCACTAAATTCTCGACCGCTTCCACCCCTGCACTCAACAGCTTTGTTTCCTCTAAGCCCGCCTGCTCCATTTTCGTGGTCACCACCTTTGGCTCAAAGTTGGGTTGTGGAGGTGTCCATCATGCACAAGTCGCTATCGTGAAGAATCACCTTTGGCTTGGGTAGGTGGGAGGAGTAATGTAGATACTAGGGTCGTAAGACACGTCCCGATTGATGAGATTGATTCTTTTGGGTGGATCTTGGTTATGTCTTTGGGAGTGGGTTAGTTGTGACGTTGGGTCTCTCGGGAGGTAGAATGATGTTTTTGTCAATGAGGTCTTGAATCTCATGACGCAGCCTGTAACATTGGTCGGTATCGTGACCATGCTGCTGGTGGTATTTGCAATATTTGGCTGGGTTGTGGGAAGGGGGGAGTGGATTTGGAAGGGGCCTCGGTTCCAAGGGTTTCAGATGCCCTTTTCTGACTAGAACCCCGAGGACTTTGGACAAAGGCATATGTAGTGGGGAGAAGGTTCGTTGACCCCTGGATTGGTATCTTGAAGCTTAGTTATCGCTCTCGGATGTATCGAAAAGGTGTGGCGGCCAAGGGCCTTGGTTGGGGAGGGGGAGTGGTGGTGACCATACCGACCTCTGAAGCTCTTGTATTGGCAGAGCCACTCGGGCTCGCATTGTTATTACGGTTGAATGTTCTTCGGGGCTGATCCCGGTCCTGGTCAATCAACCCTTGCTTCATAGCATCCTCAATTTGCACCCCCATATCATGTAAGTCTGCGAAGGTGGGGAAGGGAACTACAATCATCTTCTGCATAAGCCTTGGTTGGAGATTGCGCACAATCATCCGGATTTGATCTTTATCAGTTGGCCTTAAGGTCATCATCGATGCCTTTGCTCTCCACCGAGTGACAAAATCAGAGAAAGTCTCTTTTTGTTCCTGCGTCGTTGTCTCGAGATCACGTGTTGTAATCTCGATCTGCGTGTTATACGAATACTGAGCAACGAAGGCTTCAGCCAACTCATCCCAGTTCCTCTTGACATCATTATCCAACTTTGCATACCAGTTGGCGGCCACTCCTGACAGGGTTCGGCCAAATAATGAGAGTTTCTGTAGTCTGGTTAGGCCCATTGGCCGCAAGATGTCTGAAAACAGCTGTAGATGAACCATGGGGTCCCCGGATCCATCAAAGCGATCGATCTGGGGCATCTTAAATCTGTCCGGCAATGTTACAGCCACATCAGTGTAGCCGTCTTCAATATCTGGGATGGCCTTCACCCCCTGTGATTTCTTGAAGAGCTTTTCCAACTTGCTCAATTTCAGAGTCGTTCGTCTACTTGAACTCGAATGGAGAGTCCGTGATTGGGTGTAATATTTTTGGACAATATGGCAGAAGGGGCGAGCTACCATGGAAAACCCGTGTCCTCTTGGGTGTTTTGGAAGTTTGGCAGAGCGTTCTGTGGATTTGGGAGGGTATTCTGGGTGTTCTGGATATTCTGGGGATTTGGAGGAGCATTCTAGCCAGTAGATATCTGCTCAGGTAATGGGGCCCCGGGTGGAGGAGGAACCTGATGCACCCCTAGTGGAGGAGGGACCTGATGTGAAGCAGATGCGACATTCTCATTGTAACTGGTGATCACCAGATCTTTGGGCCATGACAGCCTCTTTGTTTAGAAAATTCCGCTGGCGGTAGCATCATCTTGCATTTGTTTCATGCTCTCATTCATCCGCACATCATCGCCTCCATTGTTGGATTCTCGTTGTTCCATCTGAATAACCGTGAAGTGTATCTCTATAGCGTAAACAGAATCTCAACCCGATCGTTCGACACTAGAGTAGACCATTGCTCGTGATCCGTGCTTCCGCACATCAGTGCCTTCGGCCTTCTTCCGTGATCGGGTAAAAGTGGAACATCGATGTCCGCCAACTAGATCCTGATCGGTTGAGTGGCGACCTCGTGTCCAAATTGCTTAGGGAGTATCGATCGCTCTAAGCAATCGTACAAACCGCCTAGCAAAAAGATAATAAAGCAAAAAGAAATAAATGACCGTAAAACGGCAAAGATGACAGCTTAATTTAAATACACACAACACACAATCGGGCATACAACACGCAGCTTAATAAAATGCCGAAATACATCGCCTCAACCATCGATCATCGCTCTCAGACATCGTTTCCCCTAAATCAATCTGATATCCGCAGACAATCGATTCTCGACATCAATGATGCCCACAGTTCGATGCCCAAACTCAATCGATACATGCATTCCTCAGAGAGACGACTCTAACAAGCACATAGTAGATAAGTGAGAGCCAAAACACCCCTATGTTGGGGTAGGGTTTCCTGTCAATTTTGTCGAGCTAGGGTTTCATTACGCACGCAATGCTTCAAACAACCTATAAACGGGTAAGCAACCTGTCCTAGTTTGGAATGGTCACTATGGATTCAATATGCACTAGGTCAATAGTCAAAGGGTGCCCCAGAAACCGGGTTTGTGTTCCCATGTCGCCGAGCTGAGCCGACAAATTTTATGGACATGCCTTATCAAGACAAGCCTCCGAAATCGTTCGAATGGCATATGGCAAACACGGTCCTAGGCACCAATGCAAATGCAATGCAAAGAAACACACAAGTGTAGTCAAAGCCAGAAACCACGAGTGCGAGTCAACTTCTCTACATCCCCAACAGAGTCGCCAGAATCAGAGATAAGCATCCCGGGGAAGGGACCTCTGCCATACTCGAAGGACTCAAATGTCACGGTTCTTAATCTTGAACCGAAGAGTCCAAATCCGGCAAATCGTTTTGAAAACAGATTTTTGAAAGAAGTGCCAAACATGGATTGCTTCGCCAGATACAGAGTCGCCACCTAAATATTTTAAAATGGGAAATCTAGGAAACCCTGACTCGGTGCCAAAAGGCCACGTGTCCGTCATCACCAAAGTTGGCTCGGGAACATGGGTACGATTGGGGAAGGTCACATCGTGGGCACCCCCGCTCGCCCGGTCAAAGACCGGCCTCTACTAACCATGATATTTGTTTTTGAAAACTTTGTGCGTCCTTATTCCGGTTATTAGCCTAGGTTACTATGTGATGCGCACAGCACACAAGTATAGACTGAATCGCCTAAATTGGAACAAAACATTTCATGTTTGTTTGTTTGAAAATGGTTTGATGGTGCTACCCGCAAGTAGGCTAAGACGTAGATTTGCCACCCTCGGGTGGGCTTAGGAAACATGATTTTGCCACTATCTAGTGGGCTTAAAACAAACATTTGATGAATTGTCCAATCCAGATAACTCAACCTCCACCCACAGGCATTCAAGGCAGTTATATCATATAAGCACATAGCCTCATGGTAAGCATGCTATTCATGGCAACACTCACACGCATGCAAGGATGCTAAAGCGTAAAACTCACCGAGTACTCCAAGCCAAAACAGAAGCTTGTTAGAAATCCATGCATGGTTCCTAAGTATACAGAAAGTGCCTAGTGCAACACATGCAAAGATGCAAATTATAGCAGGCTCGGCTATTCTAAACATGGCACAGGGAATGCTACAACTAACACGTATTCAATTTGGAATTGAAATACAAATGCAGTTTGTATGATGTGCCGAGCCCGGTGCGTGCAAAATAGATGAATGATGCAATCATGCTGTCATACTGTATGCTAATTGAAATATGCCCTATATCTAACCATCATAAGCGGGTAAATAAAAGGGAGAAAGAAGTGGGGGTTGGAAGACATACATCACACTCACGCACCCTTATTACAGTTATGCCCTCGCACAGAGGGTCCGAATAAATATACAGTCCCGAATAAAAGAATAATACAGTCCGAATAAATATACAAAAATCCTAATTAATTTACAAATTAAATAAAGAGACTGTAAACTGGCATGCAAGCCAGGGGGTGCCTTGCTTCTGATGAATAGTGTATGCTGGGCTGTCTTCACGCGGAAATCCACTAGGATGCCCCAATTAGCCTCTGTTTGCAATTTTCTCGAAATGCGTCGACCAAAAGTTGCTGATCCTTGATTTTGCTGCAACAGAGAGCAGGAAAAGGGCATAGCAATGTATTTCACAAATATATGCATGCCTCGATCCTCGTGCCATCAATCACGCATATCAATGCATGATGGCCGAGGAGTCGGATTGCACAACTCAATATAGGATGAATGCTACAACAAAACCTAACTCCATCATGAGTGATCCGGAGTGTCGGTGACTTAGGAATTGAGACCCGTTCCGTCACTTGAAATACGAAACGTGCCTCGTTTCCCATGCCCGGGCTAACTCCTATCCCGAACATGACGCGATATGCATGGTATGCATGAAATGTAGCTAATATGCAATCCTAACATACACAATGTTATGGGAATGAGATGCCTCGAAATGCGTGCCCATGGGCACGCAAACCGAGAAAATGGCATGAAATATGATATACAATGAGACTAAAATGAAATGCCTCGAAATGTGTGCCCACGGGCACACAAACCGAGGAAATGGCATACGGAATGCAATGATGGGCTTACGCCAACGTGAGAGGGCCTCAGCCACACTCACATAGGCCGCCGTCGGATAAAAAAGAAGTGCCTCGGAATGCATGCTCGCGGACACGTAAATCGAGGCGGTGACATACAGGCATGAAATAACAAATTGGGCTTACACTAACCTGAGAGGACCTCAGCCGCACTCACATAAGCTGCCGAGAGATGAGAATGAGCTGCCTCGAAATGCGTGCACACGGGCACGCAAAACCGAGGCAGCATACGCAATGCGAATGACATGCAAATGAAACGTGGCATATGGCATATGAAAAAAAGCAAATTTCAGTAGCTAAAATGATGCACAAATAGCCCCCGAATTATGACAAAATTACACTCGATGCCCGAAATGCAATGTTATACACCCGAAACGGCCTACAGCCCTACTAAACATGCACAATATGGACATAACATGTAAAACAGTAGCAAGGCAGCCCCTAAACTAGCATTTTTTCAGTACAAAGTATGGCCAAACAATGATCACAAGTATGGCAAAAATAGCTTGCAAAAATTGGGGAAAAAAGGAGAATTACAAAGCAAGTGGTATATACAATGCTCAAACTGAAAAAAACAGTTCTACAAAATTAAATAGGGGCCAAAAATATGCACATTTACAAGAGATGACATCCCCCAATTCAGTATGTAGATAGGCTAAACATAGCATGCAAAATAATGAGCCAACAAAGGCTATAACATGAGGTACCAAAAGCATGCATCAAAAAACCTTGGACCCTTAACAAAACATGAACAATGGGTCGTTTTAAGACACTTTCTAAGCCTGATGAAGGCTGAAAACAGAAACCAAGAAAGCCTAACAAAGCATGCAATTTTACGGAATCAAAGATGGTATTACATGAAGTACCAAAAGCATGCACCAAATGGCCTAAGACCCTTAACAAAAAATGATGAGAAGGCCAAAACAAGGCTCTTTCCAGGCCTGATGAAGACTCAAAACAGAAGCCAAGTAAGCTCAAAGGGGCATGCCAAATAGGAGTAGAACATGAATTCAAAGCAAGTGGCATGTAGAGCATGAAAACCAGGTTGAGCCCTTCTTCAATGTTGAAGAGGGGCTCAAAATAAGCACAATATTAGTTCAAGAGATGCTCCAAATCAGATCAAAAATAGGCCAAATAAATCATGCAATTTTACGGAAAATATGGAGGATTACAAAGAAAGTGCATGATAGAGAGACCAAACATGATTGAGCCCTTCTTCAAAGTTGAATAAGGGTTCAAAATAGGCCCACTCACAATATATATCAGGCTCAAAAATGAATCACTCAAAAGCCAAACAAAGCATGCAATTTATTGGCCTAAAGAGTGGTATTGAAAGAGTGGTATTGAAAGAGGTGCATCATGGAGACACCAAACAGAGCTGAGCCCTTCTACAAAGTTGTAGAGGGGCTCAAAATAAGCCTAAAACCAGTAGGGGTCGGAGCCCAAAACAAAAATCAAATAGGGTAAAGAATTGACTCAAAATTGTGCTCAAAAAAGGAAATAGAGTCTTACCCTTGAAGATCTAACTTTGGTGGCTTCTTGGCTTCAATTTGTTGATCCTTAGCCTTTGAAAATCACTCCTTTGCTGCTGAAATGGAGGTGGTGATGGTGGTGCTTAGGGTTGATGAAGAGAGGAGCTAGAAACTTGAAGTTTTTTAGGGTTTTTGGCTATGGAAATGGAGGTTTTGGAAGAGAGGCTCTTGAGATGAATTTTTGTAACCTCAACAAAGGAGCTGTCCAGCCCCTTAAGAGGACCAAAAAGGGTGTAAAAGGGGAGGGAAATGCATCCAAGCTTTCCCTTCCAAAATACCCCCCGGAGGATAGGGATATTTTGAAAAGCAAATGACACCAGAAGGGTTCAAAAGGTAAAGTCGGCCGGCCAGTGGATTTCTTGAAGGTGGCCGGCCACACTCCAACCGATCGGCCAGCCACTCTCCGGGCCGCCATGGCCAAAAAAGAAGTGAAGAATTGTCGGCCGACCACCAAGTTTTGGTGTCCTCCAGTGTGTAGAACAAGGTTCCAAGGTTGGAATTTGGCAACTCAAACAGAGTCACAACATTGAACTTGAAGGAGAGGCTCAAAATGAAAGTAACAATCGGCCGACCAAGACTTTTTAGGGTCCTCCCATGTGCCCTCATCACAAATATGTAGTCCCTACCAAGAAAATATCACTAGAGTGTTCAACATCGCCCTAAGTGAGCAAAACGGCGCACGGAGGAGAAACTAGTTTTCGAACAATTGCTGGCCTCCCACCTTCAAAGGATCTTCCCGATGCTAAAATAGAGGTACCGCCAAAATTGAACAAAAACCGATGCAAAATGAATGCTCGGGGCCCAAATCACGCAGCCGGTCCCAAATGGGTCAGAAGCACCGAAAGTGGCGTTCGCCACGGCGGGTATCTCGAGACTCCAGTGTCCTCGGATGATAAAACAGAGGTACTACGAAAACCGGAGAAATCGGAGATGGTTGGGCGGTCCCAATCGAGGCACACGGCCCGACGGCAAAACCGAGAACCGTTCGAATGGGCAAATGGCCTCTACGGCCACGAAAAGTAGCTCACAGCCATCGAGATATAGCCTCTGACCACTCCTCCTCGTGAAAGAAAAGAGAAAACCGAGTCTGGTTCGCAAACCGAGACAAGGCACAGAAGAGAGTTCGGAAGTCCGGAGGCAGGGCGCTCGGCCGCAACTCTGAGACTTCTGAACGAGCACAATATGCAACATCACCGAGCGCTCAATCGGTGACGTCTGAGTCTTAAGGTTGGTCAAAAATGGGGTGTCTACAGGCTGCTGGTTTTTGCTGGTCTTCAAGGGTAACCATTTTTTCCCTTTTTGAGCATTATTTTGATCCATCTTTTAGCTATACTTGCAAGCATTTTTGAGCTTTGTCATAAACTGAAGAAAGTGTTGTTTTGAGCTTCTCTTCAAGTTTGTTAAAGGTTATTTTTCTGTTTGGGGTCACCTTCCCCCTTGCATGCTTCATTTCCTCATGTTTTGAGCAATGTATTAGAGCATTTTTTATGGCCTTGGTTTGGCCTATTAGCCACTGAAATCCAGTGGATTTTCAGTGGCTAATATGTGTTTTTTAGCCCTAAAATCATAAAGGGGTGACCCTCTCACCCCTTGTTCTCTTTACTAGCTTTGTTGGCCTTCCAAAGGGGCCCCTATTTGTATATTTCAAAGCCATATTTCAGGCCCTATTTGGTGTGTTTTAAGGACTGAATTAGCTCTGTCCAGAGCCCATTTTGCCATATAAAGTGTCTATTATGCATGTGTAGAACAATCCTATCCAAGGCCTTTCAAAGGGACTTTCACTTGCATGCTTCCTAGACTAATTTCAGGGCCTTTTTGGTGGGTTTTAGGACCCTCATAACCTCTTTCCAGAGGTGGTTTTTCCATTTTGTGTGTCCGTCATATATGTGTAGAACAACCCCTTGCATGGCCTCTCAAAGGAGCACCTCATTCTAACATGTGTTGACTGACTTTCCATGGGTTTTGGGGCATATTTTAGCATGGCATACTTCTGTTTTTAGCTGGTTTGGTGAGCCCTCATGTGCTTCACATACTTGTAGTGTAAATCATGGTTCACTAGCTTATTTCGCATGCTTTGTTGACCCTTGATTTTAGCTCTTTTTGGCCTTGCCTTAAACTGATTTTGTGCATATTTTGGACTTCCCTAGCTCTATTTTTTGGTCTCATGGTCGAATGATGTTTGTTTTGCATGCTTGTAGTTCAATACCCATGCTTAACTTTGAGTTTTGAGGCTCATTACATTCATATACTGAGGTGTGTTCATGTTTTGGGCCCATTATAAATCATATTTCAGATCTTGTTTGAATGCCATATTGTCATGTTTTATACTCTTTAAATGCGTTTGAGAGTCGGGCTTGTATGCCTCATTTACCGACCATTAAATGAGCTTCATTTCTTTGCATTTCGAGCCATCATTTTAGGCCATTTCCCCATTGTTTCAGACCTGCCTAGGGTCTGTTTGGGGTTGGTTTTTCCATTCGTGCATTGCTTTGTGTACCTCTAGTGTTACCCACTTCACTAGTTTCGATACCCGAGCCACATAGCATACATTGTGTGACATATTTGTATGTTTTGGGACCATCTTTTATGCCATTTCAGAGCTGTATCATGTCCCATTCTATGCCATGTTTCATCCTCTGCCATGCTTAGTTAGAGTTGCATGTTATGCCTTAGGATCGGTCCTTTGCATCCGTGCATGTTTGCATGTGTTTCGGTTGTCTCATTTCCATCATATCGCCACTAATGTGAGTGTGGCTGAGGTCCACTCATATTGGTGTAAGTCCATCGTGCATTGCGTATGCCATTTTAGTCCATAGCATTGCGTATGCTAGGTTACATGTTAGAGCATTGTGTATGCCATGTCATATCACGCGCATTATGTATGCCATTTTAGTCCACAGCATTGCGTATGCTAGGTTGCATATTAGAATTGCATTCATGCATATCATGCATATTGCATTGTGTTTGGAGTAGGGTTTAGTCCAAACACGGGAAACGAGGGACGTTTCGTACTCCAAGTGACAAAATGTGCCTCGATTCTCGGTCGCCAACACTCCGGATTATCCATGATGGAGTTTAGGCCTTGTTATGTTCATATGTGCATTCATTTCACATCGAGTCGTGCAATTCGATTTCTCGGCCATCATGCATCGAGATGCGTGATTGGTGGCACGAGGATCGAGGACTACACTCCCTAGAGCTTGTGCAAGGATGGGGAGAGTGGTCGTGCACACATATGTTGAAAATACATTGCCTTTTCTCTCTCTTGCCTTTGTTGTAGAAAAAGCCAAAAACCGAAGGTGGAAACTGGTCGGCCGACCAGGTTTTCTGGTAGGCCGACCACCCTCTTTGGTCTCCACCACAAAGGGTGGTCGGCAGGTGGCCTCCCATGCTGATAACTGGTCGGTGGCCTTCCCAAGGTGGAGTTTCAGCCTTCTGGAGCTTTGTGCAAGTTTCTGAGATCAATTGCAAACAAAGGCGAGGCGAGGCGAGGCAAGGCATCGCGATGGAATTTACCGACAAGGCAACTTGAGCTTGCATACACCCTCCATCATTCCGAGCAGAGCTGAGGCAGTCCATTGCACGTAGCGTAGCATGCTAGTTTACTTTGCTTACCTAGTTCATTTGTTAAGTAATTAGTGTTGTGTAATAATTCGTTATTTATTTTGGTTGTGTATTATTTATTCGGACCCTCACAGCGAGAGCACAATTGTAATAAGTGTGCGTGTGTGTGATGTATGTCTTCCAACTCCACATCTTTCTCCCTTTTATTTACCAGCTTATGATGGTTAGTTTAGGACACGTTTCAATTAGCATACTTATGCTCGCATGTTTGCATCCATTCATCTGTCTTGCATGCACCGGGCTCGGCGCATCATACTAACTGCATTATATTTCAATTCCAAGTTGAATACGTGTTAGCTGTAGCATCTCATATGCCATTTTTAGGATAGCCGAGCCTATTTCTAGTTGCATTTTGCATGTGTTGCATTAGCCATCTTAATATGAACTAGGATCATGCATATGATTACTAACTAGTTTCTGTTTTGCCTTGCAGTACTCGGTAAGTATTTATGCTTTAGCATCCTTGCATGTGTGTGAGTGACTGCCATGATAGCATGCTTACCATGAGGCTAACTGCTTATGTGATATAATTGCCTGAATGCCTGTGGGTGAAAGTTGGATTATCTGAATTAGAATAATGCATTGACTGTGAGTTTTAAGCCCACTAGATAGTAGCAAAACCATCTTTTCTAAGCCCACCCGAGGGTGGCAAAATCTGCATTTTAAGCCTACTTACGAGTAGCAAACCGCTTTCAAAAACAAACATGAAATGTTTCGTTCTAATTCAGGCGATCCAGTCTATACTTGTATACTGTGCGCATCACATAGTAATTCTAGGCTAATAACCGGATTAAGAGCACATAATGTTTTCAAAACTCAATATCATGGTTAGTAGAGGCCGATCTTTGATCGGGCGAGTGGGGGTGCTCACGAAGTGACCTTCCCCAATAGTACCCAAGTTCCCGAGCTGAGGCAACTTTAGTGATGACGGACACGTGGCCTTAGGAACGAGTTAGGATTTCCTAAATTCCCCCAAAATAAATATTTAGGTGGCGACTCTGTATCTGGCAAAGTAGTCCATGTTTGGCACTTCTTTCAAAAAATCTGTTTTCAAAAACGATTTGTCGGATTTGGACTCTTTGATGATTCATCGGTCTTGCATTGCACTCTGCGAGATTAGATACATGACCGTGACATTGAGTCCTGAACTGTAGTGAGCCTAATGAACAAAACAGGATTCCCTCCCGGGACGTTCGGGGACGTCTACACCTGCATTCCCTATAACCAGCATTGTCTTGCTCATTAGTTGCGTAGTCCTGCATTCCCTATAACCGGCATTGTCTTGCTCGTTAGTTACGTAGTCCTGCATTCCCTACAACCGGCATAATCTTGCTCGTTATTTGCGTAGTCTTGCATTCCCTATAACCGGCATTGTCTTACTCATTATTTGCGTAGTCCTGCATTCTCTATAATTGGTATTGTCTTACTCGTTATTTGCATTGTCTTGCATTCCCTATAACCGGCATTGTCTTGCTCGTTATTTGCGTTGTCCTACATTCCCTATAACCGACATTGTCTTGCTCATTATTTGCATTGTCTTGCAAACTTATCTAACCTGCATTGTTTTGCAAACTCATCTAATTTGCATTGTTTTGCAAACTTCTCTAACTTGCGTTGTTTCGCATACCCTTAACTTGTGTTGTTACGTTCGTTATTTACATTATTATGTACGTCTTTAACTCGCGTTGTTTCGCATGTTCTACGTGCATTGTTATGCACACTTTACTCGCGTTGTCACACAGTTTTAAATTGCATTGTTATGCATGTTTCTAACAATATTGTACCTGTTAAGTTTCTTTCTTTTACAAGCACGATATTGTATGTATGGTTCATTTGAAGCTGGAGCGACCAGATGAACCAGACAGGCACGATATTGTATGTACGGTTCATTTGAAGCTAGAGTGACCAGACGAACCAGACAGGTATTGCGTACTCTGTGTGAGACGTAGCGAGAATTATATAATTCTCTTACATCCTTTCTGCATGTAATGTAGTTAGATTTGTATTTGCCTGCTTAAAAGCATTGCATGTTTTGCTTAAATTCTGACTTTCTTTGCATGATCATAAGTTATGTTCGGCACCCTACATGTCACTTGCATCTTGCCCCTGCCTTCAGGCACATATCTTTCTATCTTGCATGCTTGTCTAAGTCTTCGGCCTTGTCAAAAATAGATCGTCTCTGGGCTTTGACATTCACTCCCGTCATCTTTATGACTTTCGAGTTCTGTCAAAGAGGGGCAACTGTAGACACCCCATTTTTGACCGTCCTCAAGACTTGGACATCATCGTTTGAATATTCGATGATCATCCATGCTCATGTTCGTTTTGAGTTCTCGGAAGTCTCGGCTACGCGTCTTGCCTCAAGATCTCTCAACTTGTCTGTTTTGTGCTTGGTTGTGGACCAAACACTTGTGTTTTTACTTCTAAGGGAAGAGGGTGGCTTGTTTGCCATACCCTCAACCCACTGGCCAAGGCTTGAAGCCATCGGCCCTGTTTTCTTTCTATCGGCCAAACGTATTAGCCGATCGGCACTATATTTGGTTGGCCGGCGCTTATGTTGGTCGATCGGCCATTTTTGGTGGCCGAACGCTATTCATCTGCTTTATCCAGATATTTTATGCCAGCTGGCACAGCTGGCATCCACAATTAACCCCCTCTGTACACGTGTATGGAAGGATTTGCCCTTTGCTTGCTTCTCCGAGAAGCTTTGCAAATTGAATTTCTATAAGAGGGGAGGCCCTCCTCCCTTCTCAGAGGTTCTGAAATTAGGGTTAGAAGAAGTTGTATCTCTCTATCTCTATATCTCCCTATCTCTATCATTTGTGTGTGTATTTGTGACCTAAAGTGATTTTTGTTCACACTATTGCACACAAACACCTAGCATTACATCATCCTTGGTTGCTGAGGTTCTAAAGAGTTGTTGTTAGGGTTCTTGGAGTGGTTTTGATCAGAAAAATGTGCTGGTGTTGTGTTCTTGAAGGTGTTCTTCAAGGGTGAACATTCTTGCTTTAGATACCCCTTTCTTGCTTAGGCTTTTGGCCCTTCTTGCTTATTGTTTTAAGCTTAGCTATTAACTGATAAAAGTTCTGTTTTTACTTCCTTTTGAACTTTGTTTAAGGTCATTTTGAGGTTTGGGGTTGTTTACCCCCTCCAAGGCCTTGTTAGGCCTTGTTTTAGGCCATCCCTTTTGGCCCTTGCTTTGAGCATTGCATGGCCTCTCTACTACTGAAATCCAGAGGATTTTCAATGGTGGAGAGGTGGTTTTGGTGTCTTAAATAGGAGAGGGTCATCCCCTCTCCTTGTCATATTGAAACTAACATGAGTGGCTTATGTTGGTGACTTGTATGCCTAGCTTATTTTAGCTTCATTTCAGCAAGTATTTGGTGTTATTTTGCCATGATTTACCTCTGTTTAAAGTTGGTTTAGTAGTCTCTTGCATGCACCATATACTTGCCTTGCAATCCCCTCATATGCCTTAACATGTATCTAGCATTTAGACTATCATGCTTGCATGTTTTGGTTCAACTTCATGAAGCTTCTAGCCTTGTTTTAACATGCTTGAGCTCTGTTTTTCATTATTTTGGTCATGCTTACATTGTTTTATATAGCTACCATGCAATCTAACTTGTTAGCTTTGGGTGTTTGAGTCACTAGCATACTCTATTCGGATAACGTGGTCAGTAAAGAAAAGTTTCATTGAAAAAAGCAAGGTTCCAGAGGATCAGGGTTGTCATGGGAACTTCAAAAAAAAGTTAATATTTTATGACTTTTTAAATTTTTTATATAAAGAAATCACAAAAAATTAATTTTTTTTAACTTAAAAAAAATTAGAAAGTCACAAAAAAAAAAGTTAAAAAGTTAATTTTTTTATTAACTTTTCAAAACACCACTCCGTTAATAGTTACATTCCACTTGTTTATAATTTTTTTTTTTAAAAAAATTCAAAAAAAATATTTTTTTATGTTCAGTAGTGATGGTAGAGGTGAAAGTGGAGGTGGAGGGGGTGGGCAACGATAGTGGTGACGGTGATGGTGATGGCGATGGTAATAGTGACAGTGGCCATGATGATGGTGGTGTAGTAGTAGAGGTGAGAGTGGTGGTGATAGTGTAGTGACATTAATGAAATTTTAGTTCGAAAAACATTTTCTTATGAAAGTAAAACATATTTTTTTGTCTAAATAAGCTTATTTTTCACATTGATCATGAAAAATATTTTTCTTTAACTTTCAATTTTTTATTATATCAAATATCAAAAAATATAAAAATATATTTTTAAAAAAATATTTTCTACCCAACCTGTTAGGGTGACGTAAACCACTCCAAGCTTAGAACTCAAACTCTGCAAAATATGTTGGCCAGGAGCCAACCAAAAACAAACAAAAAGAAAACAAAACAAAGAGGTCCAATGCTACACCCCAAAAAGAGGCACAGCACAGAGTCAACACAGCTATCCTTTCCTCTTCAAAAAAAAAAAAATAAATAAATAAATAAATTTGTAAAGTTGGACTCGTACAAAATAAATTTAATGTTTTTAATTTTATTAATTTAAATTTAATTTATTTATTTATTTTTAATTTAAATTAAAAAATATTTTAACCATGAAATTCAATATAGGAGTATATAAAATATTTAAAATATTCTTTTTTTTTTAGTTTAATGACTAAAATATTATTTTTCTGTCAATTTTACTCATTGAAAATAGACAAATAATTGAAGTTGAAAACAAATTAACAAAAATTAAAAACTCCAAATTTATTTTAATACAAGCTTAAATCTTGAGGTTTTTTTTTTTTTTTTCTTGTAATTTTCCCAAATAATTTATGGTGCCAACAATTCGCAACATACTAAATAAAATTCTAGTAATCATAGGCTATGTTTGGCAGGTGATTTTAGGGCTATTTTAGCCATAAAATGACAAAATAGACTAAAACTAATAAAATAAGATGTTACATCTAAATCATAATCATTTTATTTTTTCTCTCACACAAGTCAAAAATACTAAAAAATTATTCCAAACGAGACTTTTTAGTCCTAGGCTAAAATAGTCGAAAAGCTAAAAAGTCAAATAGTCAACCCACATCCCAAATAAAGGCATATATAGCTAGATCAACTAGGATATTTCTAATGATTGTGTAACACTCTTTGTTGTGTGAGATCTCGGGTCCAACATCTATATAGAGGAGTCTGATAATTTTTATGGTTGTATTTATTTTTTCCCCGTTCTAGGAGTTGTATATAAACAGTAGTGAAGTGGTTGTTGGGCTTGCGATTAGTAAGCTTGGTAATTGGTTGTTAGCTGAGCTGGCTTTGTTAACTATCTAGCTATTATGGATTAGTAATCTATTTGATAATGTAATATTTCTCATATAATTACTCTGCTATATTGATCAACAAAATATATATATTGTACGGGAAAGGAATAAACCTTCTCATATAATCCTGTTGATCAAATCTGCGCTCCTCCGTACGACGTCGTTCTACTACCTGAAAATACAAACGTAAGCTAGCCGGCGGGTGTGTGCCGGAAACCTCTCCAATGCCTAAGTCAGCAAGCTAGACAAATAGACAAAAGCTCTGCGTATTCAGGAATCAAAGTTGTGTTACCTCTCCATAGGTGATGTTGTGAGCTTTTATAAGTTCCGTGTGGCACAATTCTAGTAGGACTCTTACTCCTCCATGTAGAGTCCTCCTAGGATTCACACTCCTGAAAGATAATACTTATCCATCAACACCCTCCTCACTGCTTAAACCAAGTGAGATGGTTTTACCTCGGTTGGATGTCAACACAGCCGAACTAACATGACCATGCTAAAGCCGCAGACTAGACCGAGCTCTGGCTAGCTCGGTTTTTCCTTTCACTGCGTGCACCTCAGTTTGACATACTCCAACTGTGTTTACTTACTACCGTAACAACCGTAGTAAACCCCCGACCGAGCTACCGATAGCTAGGTCCACCACAAGAAGCCCAAATACTTTGATTCTAAATACCACAACCGAGATAACTACCTTTACTCTGTCTGGTGACTTTAATCATATTCGGACCGTGGTAACACTTGCCAATCCCTTTTCATACTTGGACCGAACTAACTATGGCACGCTACGACCGTGCTAACCAAAGCGAGGTCCACCATGAGAAGCCATCATACCTCGGCTCCAACTACTATGACCGAGCTAACTTTGGTGCGCTATGACCGTGGTGACTGTCATTACTCTTAGACCGAGCTAACACTTGCGATCCACTTGCTAAGTCCTTTTTACCGCGGCTGACACCATTACTTCGACTGACCCCTTTACCTCGGCTAACATTGCGGTCAACCAAGTTACTTCGGCTCTTCTCTCTATTTGACAACCTTGCTTAGTAGCTCGGCCATAACATTGACCGCCACGAGGAAGTAGCTAGGTCCCGTAGCTTAGTCTAATGGAAAGTAGCTAAGTCCCGTAGCTAGGTCTTGTAGCTCGATCTCGTAGATAGGTCCTATAGCTCGGTCTTGTAGATAGGTCCCGTAGCTAGGTTCCATAGTTCGGCCCTATTTGTTTACAAATTACCCTCTCATATATATATAACTAATCCCACCAATAACTATAAATCTCACATCCTCTTAATCAATGGAAGACTAATCTCACCAATAACTATAACGATTCCGATAGGTAGGTCGAATTTGACTTGAATTCGGAAAAGAAGAAGAAGAGAAGAAGAAGAAGAAGAAGAAGAAGAAGAAAGAAAAAGAAGAAGAGAAGAAGGAAGAAGGAAGGAGGAGGAGGGTTAGAGAGGGCATAATCACAGGGGGAGGAGGATGTCACGACCCAAACCCGGCCCTATGGGTTTAGCACCGTAACTGGCCAGTAATCTGAGATTACCGAAGGCCTGCTGAACAGTAATACAGTTAAACAGAGTACAGGGCCTGACGGAAGCCAATACAGTAAGTAACTAGTGTCCATTGAGCTGTGAAAATCTGTATGCCAAAAATATTTTCCATGCATTCATACGATTCGAACGATGCAGTCTATACACGCCTATACAATCATATACAAACATTCAAGACGGACCTAATCCTCGACAACAAAGATAAGAAGACAAGAGATCTATCTACAGTAGTACAAAACAGTAAGGAGACCGATGGGGGACACAAAAACACCCCAAGCCATAACATGGCAACTCGGAACCTCGCAGTGAGGCACATAGGCTGGCTTGACAAAACGGGGGACCAACCCACGCTCCTAGCTCCGGTTTGGCTGCTGAGAACCTACATATATATATAAACAGTGAGCCTAAGCCCAGTGAATAACATAAAGCGTAAAGAGGTTATGAATGAATGTCCTTACAGTAAAGAAAACAGTTCATTAAACAGTATTTACAACTTTCAGTATTTCAGTCAAACATCCATATGTGGTACACCCATTAGCCTATAAACATGAGGTCCAAAAGGACCGGTCTTAACAGAACCAACAAAGAATGATGGCCATCAATCGAAGAAGTGATGGTTCCACAAGGGAACCGACATAGATCTCTGTAATAAAGAAAAAGAAGTGCTAAGGATGCCACAAGATGTTCGTAATACATGACATACATTCATTCAAGAAACAATATCGATTCAATAAACAGGATTCGAGATTCAAAGATAATCATTTTGAACATATCTTTACACAATTGTTACTCACAGAAATTGGGCTAATAGCAGCTAGAGCGCGTCCCCGAGAGCCAATCCTAAACAGTTAACAAATAGAACACACACTAAGTTTCACAGTCGGGAAGGATGATAATTAAATCCCTAAATTTTCTCGGCGTGGTTCTATGTCTAAATCCTCATTAAGATGTCTAAAACTAGGCCTAAGAATGCCTAGGATGAGATGAGGATGCAAAAATACACTTGGAAGGCATTTTTCAAAAGTTGCTGAAACAGGGGTCTCGCTCGAGCGAGCCTTCCTTCGCTCGAGCGAGGTTGCAAAATCAAAGGCTCCGCTCGAGCGAACAATCCTTCGCTTGAGCGGTCTGACGAAACAGTAAAAGTACTGGATGCTCGATTTTTACGCTCGAGCGTGGCTCAGAGGAAACGTTGGTCGCTCGAGCGAGGAATCCTTCGCTCGAGCGAAGAAGCCAAATCTGGAATTTCCAGATTTGCCTTCCAAGCTCAAACCAAGCATTCTCAACTCAATTCTCGACCTCTTGGGCCCAAATTCTGGAAAGTACATCCCAAAACAATGTATAACAAGTTTCAAAAGCCAATTTATGAATTCAAGCCCCAAAGGTGAGTCAATTAAATCCAAAATTCAAACCCATTTTCAAGAACAATTTCAAAACATGCAATGCATGAGTTTTTAACCAAATTCAAGGTTCAAATCTTGCTCTAATGAGCTCAATAGTTGGAAAACAAAATGAAAACATGGACTTTGATAGAAACATGAGTATGTACAATCCATCATGAATTCAACTTCAAAATGCACCAAAATGGCTAAATGCATGAATTCAAGCATAATTCAACCTCTTAGCACTAAATCATGGTTTGATTCTACAATGGAGTATAAAACATGTAAGACTTAGCTTAATCTCCTAATTAGAGGGATGAATTCTCTTACCTAAGTCTTGTAATCAAGGTGTGGGAGCTAAATGAGCAATCTACACTTCGATTCTCAAGCAATTCTTCAAGAGTAAGTCCATACACAAGATGAAATCACTCTCTCACTCTAACTCTCTCCTTTGGTCGGCTATACACTCAAAATATGGCTGAGGGAAATGTTGTCTCTAAGTGTAAGGCTCAAACAATGATAAGAATAAACAAAAGCCACTCAATGGCAATTCCGTAAATAAGGCGACTTATATGCTTAGCTTATTTTAATCCAATTTAATCGTTCCTAATCAATTTTCAGATAAATATACCATTAAATCACAAACATTCTACTGATTCCAAAACTCTAAACGGTTCCTAATTCGGCCGCCGATAAGGCCTTCAATTAGCAGTTTACGTATGAATTCAAACAGATAATCAATCAATCGAACAGATGCAATATGCAATTCAATAGATAAACTTATTCAATTTCAGTTTCGATTTCAATCAGTCCATTCAATACTTCAGTTAATTCAATTATCAGTCATTATCAGTTCAGTTTAGCAGTAACTAGTAGCTAATTCGGTAGTTTATCGATGTCGAGACGAGGTTGTTCTGAGAGGGCGGAGGCGGAGGCGAGGCGACGCGGCAGTATCAAGGACGATCGGCAAACAAAGGCGACGGCGGTGGTGCTGCGACGATCTTCTCTCCTCCTCTCTCTTTCTCTTCTCCTCTCTTCTTCCTCTGCTTTTCTCTTGTATTTAACGAAGAAGAAGAAGAAAAGAAAGAAAGAAAAGGAAGAGAAAAAAAAGGCAGAGAAAAAAAAAATTCGAAACCCAAAACGACTCGTTTTGGGTTTCAAGCCGAATTCGGGCCACCGAATTCGAGTTACGAGTCATTTTCCTAACTATAAATAAATCTCACATCCTATTAAATTTGGTAGTTGTATCATGTTATTATAATGAATATCTCATTTCAAGAATAATTTAAGAAAATTCTACGTTTATTTAAAAAATTTCGTCAGCGAATAATATTTGTCAGGTTGTAATATTTGTAAGAATTTTATATCTTACTCTTTAGAATTGACAAATATATATATATATATATTGCTTTTGTTCTCTTGAAATAGATCGAAATAGATACATGTTTTTTTTTTTTCCAGAAAACAACTACTAATTATCAATTTCAATTCAGTTGAATACTCAACCATGTTTAGTCCAAAACAAAAGGTATTGAACTTATTGGTCTCTACAAAAAAAATTTCTCAACAAAAATTCTACATGCACAAAATCAAACAGAGTCTTATTATATGAGGTGGAAGTGATTATATGTGTGGATCTCACTTTATATGAGAAAGTTGTATTCAATTCAAAATCGCATTATATGCATATAGAGGAACTGTTTGTTCAAATCTTGACTATGTGTATTATGTGTAAGTGTAAGGAGATGGTTTCTCTCCAATTTATTGTGTTGACTTAAGGTCATAAACTGGATTAAATGAGATTAGTACTCTTAGAATTGTTAGTTCTCGGATTATCGATTCATTTGTATTGTATATCTTATCACATATTTAGATGACCAAAATTATAAGATGGAAGTGATAAATATTAATTTTTTTTCTTTCATTTAACCAATTAGTCAAAACATCTCTTTAATCCTACATTTTGTATCTCACCCCTCTTAAGATTTAATAGTTCTCTCATATGGAATACCATGTCTGGATGAACTATTAATTCAACCCCCAATTTTTTTAGTCAAACGTAAAATTATTTGTTGTGTTAGATTATTAATAAAATCTCAAAGTTATGTCCCTCAAACAAACATGATCTAGGGGTGTAGTTCATGGGCCATCAATTGTGCATAATTCACTCATGAAAAAAAGAAAGAAAGAAAGATTGGTCTGATTATTATAGCGATATGATTTTATCTTTTAAAAAAATAGACAATAAATATGATTTTAAAAATAGACTGTTCAATTTTTTACAAGCAAATACAAGAAAATCACGTGATTATAATTATATGTTGAATCTAATTTTTTGTCATAGATAATCTATATACAAGAATTTACAAAATGCATGGTCGAATTATTGTAATGGAAACTGTGGAGAGCACACAAACCCCAAACTGCATTCATCCAGTTCACAGTATGAATTGGCCAGAAGCCAATAGGGCCTAAGATTTTTTGAGATCTTTGACTAAACAATAAAATGAGATCTTGTTTTAATAAGAGTGCCAAAAAAAAAAAATGGGGCCTTCATTAATAATTTTTAGATTTTTTTTTTTTTTTTGCAACAATGTTACATACTCTCAAAAAACACAACCCCCACTCACCTGTGATTGGTCCAGGAAGGAAAGAACAAAAAAAAAAAAACAAAAAAAACAAAACCACATGATTGATCCAAATCATTTTGGGAGTCATAAGAGTTCCCAACTTTAGGGGCCCCAAACATTAATCTTTTTTTTTGAAGGCTGGTGGTAATATGCGATCTAATGGTTGAGCCATCTGAGAGATCCTTGGCCGCCCTAGCTCAAAAACATTGAATTCATAAAATAAATAAACTATGATTGCTAAAGGGCCTAGCTTTTGTCCAGTCCTTAATCGAATGGGTGGTCTATTGGGCGTAGAGCCCTACGGGTTCCGTTTTGAAAATCTGAACCATTATATGTGTAGAACTCGTAGAGTACTACATGCTTGTGAAAAATCACGTTGATCGGATATCGATAGCTATGTGATCAAATCAGTTTTGTATAAAAAAAATGGACAGTAAATAAATTAACGGTTGATAAAAAACTGATTTGATCACATAACTATCGATATCCGATCAACTTGATTTTTCATAGGCATATAGTACTCGACGAGTTCTACACATTGAACGATTCAAATTTTCAAAACGGGACCTATGATGGGCCCCCACAGGCCCAACAGCATCGTCCAGTCCGATTAAAGACTGGACCAAAGCCAGAGCCATTGCTAAAACATGTGCAATATCTATTTAGGAAGAGAATTAAGAGATGGAAAGATTTGCTTGTTTGTGATTAGACCTAAATCTACTGGTAAACATGTCTAGCTACCAGTCTTACTGAGAACACAAATGTTTTGAACAACATTTGCAATATGATTTGAACTTTTGTTTTAAATTTTCGAAATGACCTATAGTTTAGTATAATATACAATTTGCGTATAAATCTTTCTATTGAATTAGTCTCTAATCCAACAAGTCATGCATAAATTATAATTTTTGTGTGTGCTAGATTTGAGGTTATGTTTACTATAATTCATATGATGGACAAATTTTGGTTTGATAGGGTGGAAATGTTTTCTACATTTAGGTGTGTGGATTCAGAGTGATTAACAGGAAACAAATTTATTTGGATAGAAAAAAGTTTTTATTTTTAAAATGTAAAAAACATTTTCCAAAATAAAATTTTATCTATACTATCACGGTCACCGTCATCTTCAGACATAACCTCCACCACTTTACCACCTCTGCTACTACCACTATTAACACTACTACTAACACATTAATTTCAAAGTTCAAAAACATTTTCTATCAAAACAAAATGAAGCGCTACTCTATGGAGTATATACTAGATGATCCACAACTTTAGATGTTGGATCTATTAAAGAAGATAAAATTATGAGATAACGAAATTTAAAAGTACAGAAACCTATCTTTAGGTATGATCTTTCAAATAAATTGACACATTTTATTGTAATAGTAATATGAAAGTCAATTTTTGACATGTTACAGTGTTAAAAAAAATGTTATAGTTTAATAATTATGCGTTAGTAGTGTAAATGTTATTTTGTTTATTTTCTTCCCAAAATGTCAAATTAAAATGCTATTTATAGACCCCATCATGAGAGAGAAAAAACTTTACCAAATTTTATCAATGGCAAAACATTGTGCCAAATAGAATATAAGATTTGACAATATTATAATTTAGTCCGAATAATTACAGATGATTAGAATGGAATTTTTGACATATGCTATATTATACTACTCAAGTTGCTCTGACAAACATTGCAATTGACCTATGGTCAAATTTGTTCAACCAAATTCAATATCTGATCTAAATATAGGTGTTGATGAAAATCATTTTCTCCTTTTAATTTTATTTGATGTGGGTCATTTTATTTGCATCTATACACATTTTTTTGTGATTTCTCATAATCTTTGGGATGTCAAGCCGCCTTTGGACGGACCCTAAAAGTTAAGGCCTACGACTAGGTTCTTGTGCTTTGACTGGTCAACAGACTAAACTTAGACTGGCCCATTCTAGACTTCTAAAGCCCAAGCCCTACACATGGGCGCAGTCCCATATTTGGCCCATTTGAGCCTAATTTGGCCCAATTGGTATCTAAATTCAAACTTTTTATTAAATTCAAAATTGTTTGGAAAAGAATAAGAAGTTACAACACAATATTTGGGGTTTACAAGTTGGGTCTTGGGTTGGGTAGCCCATCACACAGGGTTAATGGATAGGACTTCAGACAAGGAACATGTATAGCATCACGTTGTGTTAGGTCGATTGTGGCTATGGACTTTTTGATTAATGGATATGACTTCGGATAAGAAATAGTAACATACTATTTTAATTCATAGTAACATGTTACTCTGGTAATATTGTTCAAGAAAAAAAATTATTTTGCTTAATTCTTACTTAATTATGTGTTTTTTCCTTAAAGAGTTTATTAAGCAAAATAAACTGAACTATCATTTTCACTAAATAAGGGTCCAATATAAGGGTTTTACCTAAATTTCCTAATGTTGTTTGCATAGTGTTTTGCTGTTTACATATTCTAATCAGAAAGAAACATGTTATTGAGAAAATCCATAATGAGGCCTACCTCTTGCTAGTCTTAAACAATTTTGAAATACCAACTTCCATTCAAATGGTTGCAAGGGGAATCACCTAACCCAAATTCAAAATAAAGCTTGTACTTTGTGGAATTAAAACTTCATTCTTGGCCTCTTTTTAACCATTTGCCTCCTCTCTTGTCACTTTTGATTCCTCTGCTTTAATATGATATTCTTGCAAGGATAAAAGTAATTACTCTTAAAAAGCAATTACACGCAAATCTTGTGCTTTCCTAAAGCGAGAAAGAGTCAATTTTGAAGTGTCTAGTTTTTAACTCATACCCTCAACCCCCCAACTCTTTGTGCCTACTTTTTTGCCTAACTCACTCTCAATATGTTAATGTGGGCTATATACCATTGTTATAAGGTGAATTTACTCCAATTTATTTTAATTCTAATGATCTATTTCCTTCATTGTTTAGGTATTTGTGTGCGAATCATTTATAAAATAAAAGTAAAAAAAATAAATTGATCTGATAACATTAGTCACATAATTTTCTTATTTTTATCTTAAAATAAATGAACAAATATGATTTTAAAAGTAGAGCATTTATTTTTTTTTAAAAAATAAGAGAATGGAATCATATAGTTATGATTATCAACTTAATTTAACTTTATTCATAAATGATCTATAAATGGTAACATGAAAAAAAAAATAAAAAATAAAATTGAACCAAACAAATCATAAGAATGAGACCGCGTAGAGTTGAATTTGTTAAAACGATTCTAGGGGAACATCTACCTACACAATAACTCCTTACACCCATTTTCTAGTTACACCCTTCTTCAAAATTTAAATTTATACTTTCTCTCATTATACCTCACATTATTCAAAATATATATTCATTCATAACGTTTTATCTTATCTTTACACCTTCCAAACCCTAAGGCCCCATTTGATTTCAGGATATAAAGGGTAGGATTGTATATTATATACTGTGGAATCCACATATTCCATGTTTGTAATTTTTTTTTAGAGAAGATATTATATACTGTGGGATTATATATCCCTCAAAATTAGTGGATGTACAGGGGGTGTTTGGGAACCCAAGTTTGAGGCTAAAATAGCCTCAAACACTAAAAAAGTCAAATAGGCTCAATACCAATGATTTATATTTAAAATAAAATATATAAAAAAAAAAAAAGCAGATGGCAGTGTAGTAGCCTATACTGTTACGTTGACAATGTAGGCACAGTGTAGTGATAGTGTGACACCCTAAATATTTGATTAATACTATGATTATTAATAAGAATAATAATGATAATATGTAAAGTAAAACAAAATAATTAATTTTATGATGATAGATGATAAAGTATAATTTAATTTATATTAGGAACACTGAAGAATTAAGCACCAAAACAAATAAATAAATAAATAAAAAGAAAAGAAAATTAGTGATCCAATGTTGGCCCAGCAATTTCTTAGTAATGTTGGCCCAAGCAATGCCCTTAATAGTGTTGGCCCAAGTATATTTATTTGACAGCCATCTATACTTATCCAGAAGATTCAAATCTATTAGCACAATGATGGTAGTCCATAGAGAGGTTACGTGTCACCCAAACTATGCTCAGTAAGTAGTATAAAAAGGAGAAAGGGTGTTTGTGAACAAATAAAGAAAAACCAACAAAGAAAAGGAACGAAAATATTGGAAGGCAAAAAGGGTTTTGATAGTAAAAAGAAATAGTGAGGTATTAATTTTAAAGTGAATTATATTATACCTTGAGTCATCATAATATATTTTACGTATGTTTTAACTTACCATAATTTATTTTATACAAGTTATGTTTTATAAATTATATTAATATTTTAATTACGTGTATTAATTTCTGAACTCTATTTATTTAAAATGAAACTCATGTATATGTTTGTTTAAATTTTAAAAAATATTTGACTATGACCTTATAAACAATTATGTTTTGTAAGTGCCACCACGGGAGTCACATGCCTTGAGGACTCAAATAACCATTGGTCTCTTTGGCCACTTTGTGGTCCTCTGCTTGTCATTGATCTATTGACTTCTATTCTCGATCACTTCACAGTGCTTCTCGCTTCGTTCTTTTCTATACCATGGTTATGGTTATTTCTTTACATAATTTCTATATTTCAGTTTCTGCCACTTTGAATAATTTGTTTATTCAAATTAAGTTGTGTAAATGTTTTAGCTTAACTAACTATCACTGGTTATTTTGCATTCCCTATACTCTTGATATAATATTTCTCATTCTGTTATGTATTTATAGCTGTTACCCTTTCAAGTAACGAAATGTAAGGGAGACCCATAACCTCACGTAGAGGAACCTGCACGAGAATTTGATGTTGAACCATTATTTTATTTTTCTTTTCTTTTTTTTATTTATTTTATTTTTTCTCTCTTTTGTTTTTACTCAGGGCCAATCACTGAATAACAAAATAATAAAAACCCTATAAATGTATTTTCTTTTATTAAAATAGTAAAATGAAGTAAATTTTCTGTTTAATTATTTTTATTTCCTTTTGCCTCCGTTTGCGCCATTTAATTTTCCACGATTAGAATAAAGTAGTGAGTTACGATTCTAGCCCTAAACCCCTAGGGTTGGGCAGTGACAAAAGTAGTATCAGAGCAATGGTTCGTTCAAAAAAAAAAACTATTTAATTTGATCAGAAAGATTGAAAAATTATGGATAGAACTATAAATAAAACTATATAGTTAGATACATATAATAAAATAAAATGTCTACATAATAAAATAAAAAATAAATATTTACCTGTGACGTTAGTCCTTTTATGTAAAATCTCACATTTCTTCTGATGATGTAGGAATGTCCGAGATGAACCTTGACGAGGCATTTTGGAAGGAGCTCGGGGCCTTTAATCTGGATAAGATTTTAGTAGAGCACCTCGCCCCCGCCTCACCTGAAGGATGAGGAGACTCAGAGGATATAATTAGAGGACTGCATCTAGGCCTTGCCCAACTGATGGGTTGGCCAATCTATATACAGACTGATCCTACTAATGTCTCATATTTACTATGGAGGTAGAGCCGTGCCTATACGTGCAGACGTTTTCTCGGACCCACTCGTGTCTTCAGTGTTGTCTTGGGATATGACCGGCAGCACTACATCATAGGCCCTTTGCCCCCAGATTTTGTGGCAAGAGGGGGAAATGTATACCCCAAGGACTACATTTTTACCACTGTCCCTCACCCGCTGGAGATTATTAATTCAAAATGTTGACTTTAGTAATGACCTATCATATATCGAGACACCTGAATTGATTGTTAATCGAGCATTTTTGGGATACATACAGTCCATCCCCATTTTCACAGTCCAGGCAGCGTGGATGTGTTTTGGTGTGATCCAGTTAGGATGAGAATTTGAGCTTTTTATGCAACACTATTTCCCGTGGTTGTTTAGCCCGTTTGACCCACCACCCTAGATTTGATAGAAGAAAACCTTTTTTGTACACTAACCATGATGTGTTCTAATCCCTGTTTTTTGTTTTGTTTTGTTTTTGTTTTGTTTTGTTTTTTTTTTTTTTTGTGTTTGTTGTATCACAAGGATGACACACTAACATATTCTGACTTTTGAAACAAGGATGCAATGTTAATTGTAAAAATAGTAAAGTTGGTATTTTATATAGATATAGATTGCGCTATACATGCTTATATATATGCTGCGTTATGGATGTAATGCCTCGTTTATTACTTTGTAGAATGGCCAATGATGGTAACGGAAGCGAGTCATCAGTCAATGGCACTGAATCGATGGAAAGAATCATGGAAAGATCGGTTACTAGCTTTTTGCAAGCCTTGCAGACTAACGTCAACAATGGGATGCTGGAACGGCGAGAAGAGTCGATTACCATAAAACAGTTCCAAGATCTAAAACCCACCACATTTTCAAGCGGTCCAGACCCAATAGTAGCAGACGCTTGGGTTAAAGACATAGAAAAGATTTTCGCGCTTTGCCCTGCATCGAAAGGTAGAAAGTAACTTTCACCACTTTTACTTTCAAAGATAATACGTAGGAATGGTGGCTTCTCACTCTAGAGAAAGAGGAAATTGTGACTTAGGCAAGATTCTTGGAAGTATTTTATAGAAAATACTTCCCAGATTCATTACGAGAACAAAAGGCGTCGGAATTTATACATCTAAAGCAAGGAACCATGACAGTGGCCGAATACGAGAGCAAGTTCACATAACTCGCTCGGTTTGTGACATATGTCATCCCCACCGAAGCTCGAAAGGCAAGAAAATTCAAAGCAGGATTGGATGTTGAAATCAAAGATAGACTTGAGGTTTTGAAATTGCCAACCTGTGTGGAAGTGATAGACCGGGCGTACATTGCAGAAAAAATGGGAATAAAGCCTCACGTTCTGGGGAACTAAGCCAAAAGAAGTGATTATGGGACAAAGACAACAGAAGACCCGGTGTTGCGCCTCCCAAAAAGGTGAATACAGGCACAACCAGTTTAAGCAATCAAGGTCCTACCAACCCCCTAAGTGGCACTATTCCAACTTGTCCTACTTGTGGGAAGGCTTATTGGAAACAATGCCATCGAGACACGAGAGCATGCTTTAAATGCGGTCAAGTTGGCCACTTGCTGAAGGATTGTCCAAAGCTGACCAATCCTACAACTAGCCCCTCTGGCCCAGTCAAAAAACCCGCAAGACCTGGAAAAGAGAGAAATGACCAAAAAGGCCAAGGAATGGCTTTTGCTTTGGTACCTGAAAAACCAGAAGTTACCGAAAATGTTATGTCATGTACACTTTCTGTCTGTGGTCATTTAGCTCATATCCTCATTGACTATGGGTCAACTAATTCATTTGTTGGACCACACTTTGCTGCCAAGCTGGCATCAACACCCGAACCATTAGAATATATATTGTTTGTGTCTTTTCCTTCTAGTAAGTTTCCCTGTAGTACTGATGTTTACAGATCATGTATTATATCCTTAAAAGGCAAAACCTTATATGTAGACTTGATTCCCCTCCGCATTGGAAACTTTGATGTGATCTTAAGTATGGATTGGCTAGCTGCCAACCATGCCTCTATTGATTTTAAAGCTAAAAAGGTCTCCCTCAGATTACCAAACCAACCCGAACTTGTCTTTGATGGGACTGGAGTTTCTAACCCTCCCTACATTATATCCTCCATGACAACCTAACGACTTCTAAGAAATGGTTGTTATAGTTATATCTGTTATGTGATCAATACACAAAAAGAGGCCCCCGCCGTTGATGCAATCCCCGTGATTCGAGAATTCCCGAATGTCTTCCTTGAAGATCTACCGGGTATCCCGGCAGATCGAGAAATCGAATTCACCATTGAAACCCAACTTGGCACACAACCAATATCAAAAGCCCCTTATCGTATGTCAATGACAGAATTAAAAGAACTAAAGACTCAATTCCAGGAACTCCTGGACAAAAGTTCCATTTGACCTAGTACCTCACCTTGGGGAGCCCTAGTACTTTTCGTAAAGAAAAAGGATGGCACGATAAAGTTATGCATTGATTATCGGGAGCTAAACAAGGTCACCATCAAGAATTGATACCATCTGTCGCGAATCGATGACTTGTTCAATCAACTTCAAGGCACTCAAGTATTCTTAAAATTGACTTATGCTAGGCTACCATCAACTAAAAGTCAAAATGGAAAGTATCGAAAAGATCGCCTTCAAAACCTATTACGAGCACTACAAGTTTCGTCATGCCATTTACGCCACAAATGCCCCAAAGAAATTTCTCATGGACCTCATGAACCGAGTGTTCAAACCTTATCTTGATGAGTTCATCAACGTCTTCATCGACGACATTCTCATATACTCCAAGTCACCGGAAGACCATGAAAAACACTTGCAAACGGTTCTACAAACACTACTTGATCACAAACTTTATGCCAAGTTGAAGAAATGCGAATTCTGGATCACTAGTGTACACTTTCTCGGTCACGTCATTAACAAAGATGACATCTCAATTGACCCCCAAAAAGTTGCAGCAATCGTGAACTGGCCACGACCTACTAATGCATAAAAAATGTGAAGTTTCTTGGGTCTAGCTGGCTATTATCGACGCTTCGTGCAAGATTTCTCAAAGATAGCATCACCCTTAACCCAGCTAACTCAGAAAAACACATCCTTTGAATGGACTGACAAACAGGAGCGTTGCTTTCAAGAATTAAAAAGTTGACTTCTGTCAGCTTCTATACTAGCACTCTCTACAGGAGCAGATAGATTCGTAATTTATAGTGATATCTTATATAATGGTTTGGGTTGTGTTCTTATGCAAAATGGAAAAGTCATTACTTATGCCTCACGCTAACTAAAGACTCATGAGAAAAACTACCCGACACATGATCCGAATTGGTCATGTGATCTTTTCCTCAAAATCAAGGCGTCATTATCTCTACGGTGTAACTTGCGAAATTTACACTGATCACAAGAGTCTTAAATATCTATTCACACAGAAGGAACTGAATATGAGGTAATGACGGCGGCTAAAATTTATGAAAGACTATAAGGTAGAGATTCATCACCATCTAAGCAAAGCTAACGTGGTGGCAGACGCACTGAGCCGAAAGACGACCAGAAGTTTGGCATGTACTCTTGTTTCTCGCAAGATCAATGGACTACTCGCCAACATAACCATGGAACCTACATTGATTGAAGAAATTAAAGCGCGCCAATGGGAAGATAAACTTTTGAAGAAAAAGTATGAAGAGCAAAAGAGTACGTCTGATCCCGATTTCACTATAAGCAATGGGATACTAAAATTTCAGAATCGATTTTGTGTACCCGACATTTCGGAACTCAAGAAGAAGATATTTGTGGAAGCTCATAGCTTGAGGTTTGCATTCTACCCTGGTAACACAAAGATGTACCATGATCTGAAAGAACATTATTGGTGGACAGGAATGAAAAAAGACATAGCAAGCCATGTTTTCAAATGTCTACATTGTCAGCGCGTTAAAACAGAACATCAGAGACCTGCAGGAATACTGCAACCACTCCTTATTTCTGAATGGAAATGAGAGCACATTACTATGGACTTCGTGGTCGGGCTACCACAGTCATTTTCGAAGAATGATGCAATATGGATTATAGTAGACCAATTGATGAAGTTGGCGTATTTTCTACCAATCAAATTCATGTACTCCCTTAATAAGTTTGCCACTTTATACATCAAGGAAATTATTCGTTTGCATGGTATCCCGCCTAATCAGATTCGACCGAGACCCCGCCAGGTCTCACTTTTGGAACAAATTACAAGAAGCTTTGGGAACCACACTGAAGTTTAGTACTACTTATCACCCATAAATTGATGGGCACTCTGAAAGAACAATCCAGACATTGGAAGACATGTTACGTATGTGCGTGTTGGACCTCAAAAGTAATTGGGATGAGCACCTACCTTTAGTGGAATTCACCTATAACAACAGCTATCAGGCAAGCATTGGAATGGCGCCGTACGAAGCTCTGTATGGAAGGAGATGTCGATCACCTCTATGTTGGATGGAAGTCGGGAACAAGAAACTGTTAGACCCCAAGATCGTACAAATCACAAATGATAAAATCCAACTTATCCAGTAGCGAATTCACACTGCCCAGAGCCGTCAGAAAAGTTATGTAGATACATGGAGATGGGACTTAGAATTTCGAATAAGAGATCATGTGTTCCTTAAGATCTCACCAACAAGAGGAGTTATCCGATTTGGAAAGCGAGGAAAGTTAAACCCACGTTACATCGGCCCATTCGAGATACTAGAAAAGATTAGTCTTGTAGCATATCACCTTGCACTACCACCTGAACTGTCCAATGTCCACAATGTGTTCCATGTTTCAATGCTCTGACGCAACCTCCGAGATCCTAAACATGTCGTCGACTATGAGAACTTGGAAGTTCAAGAGGACTTCTCTTATGAAGAGCAACCAGTGTAGATTCTCGATCGTCGTGATCAAGTTCTCCGAAACACGACCATACTGCTGGTAAAAATCTTATGGCTAAATCATCGTATCGAAGAAGCTACATGGGAAGCGGAGAGTCAAATGCGAGTCAAATACCCACACCTTTTCAACAACCAAGGTACGTCAAGTTTAGGGACAAACTTCTATTTAGGATGGGAGAAATATGACACCCTAAATATTTATTTAATACAACGATTAATAATAATAATAATAATCTGTAAATTAAAATAAAATAATTAATTTTAGATGATAGGTGATAAAGTGTAATTTAATTTACATTAGGAACACTGAAGAATTAAGCACCAAAACCAATAAATAAATAAATAAAAAGAAAAGAAAATTAGTGATCCAATGTTGGCCCAATAATTTTTTAGTAATGTTGGCCCAAGTATATTTATTTGACAGCCTTCTATACTTATCCTAAAGATTCAAATCTATTAGCACAATGATGGTAGTCCATAGAGGGGTTACGTGTCACCCAAACTATGCTTAGCAAGTAGTATAAAAGGAGGAAGGGTGCTTGTGAACAAATGAAGGAAAACCAACAAAGGAAAGGGACGAAAATATTGAAAGGCAATAAGGGTTTTGATAGTAGAAAGAAATAGTGAGGTATTAATTTTAAGGTGAATTATATTATATCGTGAGTCACCATAATATATTTTACGTATGTTTTGACTTACCATAATTTATTTTATACAAGTTATGTTTTATAAATTATATTAATATTTCAATTACGTGGATTAATTTCTAAACTCTATTTGTTTAAAATGAAATCCATGGATATGTTTGTTTAAATTTTAGAAAATATTTGACTCTGACTTTATAAACAATTATGTTATGTAAGTACTACCACAGGAGTCCCACACCTTGAGGGATTTAAATAACCATTGGCCTCTGTTTGACCACTTCATGGTCCTCTGTTTGTCATGGATCCATTGACCTCTGTTCTAACCACTACTTCATGACCTCTATTCTGCTCGCTCGCTCGCTTTTGTACCGTGATTATGGTTATTTATTTACATAATTTTCATATTTCAGTTTCTGTTACTTTGAATAATTTGTTTATTCAAATTAAGTTGTGTAAATGTTTTAACTTAACTAAATATCCTTGGTTATTTTGCATTTCCTATATTCTTAGTATAATATTTCTCATTCTGCTGTGTGTTTATAACTGCTACCCTTTCAGGTGACGAGATGTAAGGGAGACCCATTACCTCATATAGTGGAACCTGCACGAGAATTTGATATTGAACCATTATTTTATTTTTCTTTTCTTTTATTTATTTTATTTTTTGCTCCCTTTTGTTTTTACTCAGGGCCGGTCACTGAATAATAAAATAATAAAAGCCCTATAAATGTACTTTCTCTTATTAAAATAGTAAAATGAAGTAAATTTTATATTTAATTATTTTTATTTCCTTTTATCTTCGCCTGTGCCATTTAATTTGCCACAATTAGAATAACGTAGTGAGTTACGATTCCAGCCCTAAGCCCCTAGGGTTGGGTCGTGACAGATAGCCTAGTCCCACAGGCTGAAATAACAATTTTGCCCCTTTAGACTAATTTTGAAAAAAGTGTGGTTAGGGACAAATTTGTCATTTCAACCTCAAATATCATTTCAAACACATTTTTCAATACAACAACTAAAATAAAAATCCATCCTATCTTCCCAAACACAAAAACTAAAATAGTCTACTAAAATAGTCAAAAAGCCTAAAACTAGCCACTTCCTAAACACCCACACAATACCACTCTCCCCCATTATATCATATCCCCTGGTTTGGGATATGAATTAAAAAGTCCAATTTACCCTTCTTGTCTATCTAATAAATACACACACTAGGGTTCAGCAAAACATATGTTGCTCAATACATCCAAGCAAAGAAGAAAGAGCTCTGGTTTTGCAAGTGTAGATCTACTCAATTTTCTAGCTGATTTCCATTGACAAAGCTTCTTTCCAGTGATAATCATCGTTTCCCTCTACTTTGCTTTCTTTGTTTTTGATTTTCTGGTTTTGGATTTTCCTTGTATGATTTTTATCTAAAACATTTGTGGCCATTCCATTGATTTTTGTTCAATCTGAACTTTCTAAATCCTTTTTTATTTATACAAGGTTTCTTCAATCATCTCATCTTATCTAATCTTACATATGTGTTTTGTAATCTTTTTTTGTTTGTAGGTACGTCGATTATGTCTCTGTTTTTTTTTTTTTTTTTTTTTTGGAGGCTTTGATTCGAGTAATAATTATAATAAAATAATATCTTTTTTAGTTTTTATTTGAGCTTTTTGTTTGAAATTAGAGGAATGGGAGAGGTTACATATATTAATTGATTTGTTTTTTTAAAAAAAAAAAATCCCCATTCTTGTACATCTATGACATGTGTTTGATAGTGTTCATTTATACAAGAGAATAAAAATTTGTTTGTTTTGTATGTAAAAATCCAACGATTTGATTGAATCAAACTCTTCACACACACACACAAAATTTGAAAAAAAAAAAAAAATCAATGAAGAGTTTGATTTTTTTACATAATCAAATTTTTATATATTGAGAAAGGTAGTTTAAAGATTGATTTTTGTTATAGTTGAATAACCCTTCTTCTTCAATGCTCTTTATTTTTATATGTTCTTGATCTAAAAAACAATTATGCATCTATATACAAACAAAAAAATATTAATTTATAAATATAACATAAACAATGAGAAATTTGGTTGTTTGTATATGACAAAAAAATAATATGAATTTTTAATTTATTTATTTGCATTGGATTTGCAAGTGGTGTTAATTTTTCCTAAACTGAATAGTGTCCCTTTTGATGGGCATAAGGGCAATATGAATATTAAAATATATTATGAGAATAATCTTAAAAATTACTTGTTTATATCCCACAATAAATTTTGTAAAACAAACATAGACAATGTTATATATCAAGTCAACAAAAATGAATTAAGGGATATAATATCTAATACATATATCATATTCATTATATATCCTGACTAAATCGCATATCATATTACATCTTTTATTTTATATCCAATGAAACAAACAGGGACCAAAGTCTACAGTTGTTACCCCCCCAGCTCTCCCCACCATCACGACCACCTTTGCAGCCCTTTTCCACTCCAGAGCCCTATACCTACATAGCCCTCCCTTACTCCCACAACCACCACCTCCAAAGCCCTCTCCCATCATGCAACCCACCCTTGCAACCACCATCTTGGTAGTCACTCACCACCACAATCGTTCCCTAATGGGCGACAGGGTGACGGTGAAATGGCAAGGTGGGACGGAGACAGGTTGGGAGGTGTGGTGGGATAGTGGTTGGTGATAGCGCCAATATAGGAATGGGTGGCAATGAGTGATAAATGAAAAGGGTGACGGTGAACCTCAAAAATAATTCAGGTCCACTCAATGAAGCTTCCGAAACAGACGATATCCTCTATTATTTATTTTTTTATTTAATGAAATATAAAACGAAGCAAATGTCTGGTGAGATGAGTCATCATGGGTTGGTGGTCCGCACAAAGACACAAATCATCTACATCATGTGCGGGTCAAAAGATGATTTCTCTGGCACTAAACAAAACTACGTGTGGACCAAAGACTTTTTTTCATGCCCATCCTCTTGTTGCCTTCGCCTCCTACATACCTCTTTCTGATTTTTTGTTTTTTTCCCCCAAAGAATGAGTCTCAAAAAAATAAGTAGCAAAAATTACATCACATATAAATAAAACTTGGAATTTCAAAATGGTACGAAATCAATTTCAATTAGTAAATAGTGAATTTTTTTTTTTTTTTTATTTTAAATTTGGACGCCCCTACCTTGTGTCTCATCTCATCTCTCCTTCCTCCCCAACCGCTAGCCAACCACCAACACTCCTCCTTCACCGCCACGACTCTTCTTCCAACCTTCTCTCTCTCTCTCTCTCATCTCACGATTTCACTACCAATTCCCAACGGAAAGAAGAGGGTTGGGAATGGCCAGTGAGGGTTGTAGGGAAAAATCCCCTTTCCTCTCATCACCACCTCCACACCCTGCTCGCTCGCTCTCTCTCTCTCTCACCACTCACCCACTACCACCACGACACTCATCTCCTTTGCCCACCACTTTAGCCCCCTTTCTTTCTTTCGACACCGACGACACCACCACCACCACAACCCTCCAATTCCCATCTTCCTTTTTCTTTCCCCAATACGCTCTCGCAGAACCCAGCCCCACCACTCCCAACCTTCCCTTTTCCTTTGCCCACCACTCTAGCACCCTTTCTCCACAACACCACCACCACCACAACCCCTTTTCCAAAGCACCATGAAACCCCCAAACCAGCCCAAACACACTAGATCATGTAACTTTTTTTATTTTTTATTTTTTATTTTTCATTTCTTTTATTTTCTCTCTACAAATTCCGACATCCAAACATCTAATCTAAAATTCCAAAGACTCACATTGAGAACCCAACCTTCTTTTTGTACGCAAGACAGACATAACATGACATGCTTACAGAAAATCAAGAAAGAAAACTGCACCAAGAGAATTTTAAAACAGAAAATCAAATGAAAACCAAATTCTGCTCAAATTTATCACTAAAAATATTTAATCTGGCATTTATCATACAAAAGGAAGACTTACAAACCCACTTCAACCTCCAACATCAACAGAGTACATTAACATCAACATTCTTTTTTCACATCCCCAGTCACTCAATCCTTCAAATTTCTGATTACCACTCCATTTCCACACTGCATGTAACATACAACCCCCTCCTTTAATTCCAAAATTCTAAATTAACCCCATCATAATCCCATAATTATCATTAGCCCCATATTTGAAGATAATTTATACAAATACCATCTCTTCATTCGATTTTCAGACCTTCACCCTCTCCATTTCAAAAATTACGGAGAGACCCAACCTCTAAAAACGAACGAAAAGCAAAATACCGAGAGAAATAAATACGTATATATACGGACTTTGGGATAAAAACGACATCGTTTTAGGCTTCAATCAAGGCGGAGCAACCGCCGGAGATCTCTGGTGGCGCAGTCGTCGACGGCGGCGATCTTCGAAACTTGCTTTTGCTGAAGAACGAAGGCAGAGGTAGAGATCTCGGCGACGGAGACAGCGAGATCGCCGATCCGGCGTATACATCGCCGGAGACCGATTTGAGATCGCCGATTCGGATCTGCTTCGGTACGATCAGATCGTCGCTAGCCTTCTTCGCCGGCTGACGATGACCGTTGATCTTCGAATCGAGAGACTCGCCTCTCCTCAAAATCATCACCTGTCCCATCACGAGATTATTGTGATGGTAGTTGTTGTGGTTGTGTCTCTTTCTCAGATCATCCAAACTCGCCGATCTACTCGACGCCAATGGCTTGTTTTTCTTCTGCTCCGGCCGAACCGCCGGCTTCCGGCTAGGGTTAGGGTTTCCATTGTTTTTCTGGCGATGGTGCTGAAACACGGGTTGAGCAATTCTGATCCGTTCGATCAAACAATCCTGCGGACGCAAAACCTCCGTACCCATTACTCAAAAACTCCATCTGAATCTAAATCTATGTATATAAATCTGAAAACGATCTGTAACATGAAATGAAACCCAGAGAGAAGAGAGAAAATCGCAGAAATGGGGATGAATTGTTGCTGGATTTGATGCAATTTTTCTCTTTCTCCTCTTCTACAAAGAGGAGGAAGAAGATGAGGGATGGTTTTTTTTTTTTTTTTTTTGTGGAGAATTTTTTATAAAAAAAAACAGAGAAAAAAAAGCTCTTTGCTATGCTATGCTATCTATAGATATAATAGATATGTATAGATATAATAGATATAAGCTACATATGTATGTATAGATAGAGAATGGGAGAGAAGTGAAGGGGTTATATAGTGAGAGAGTGGTGAGAAAAATGAGGGGTTGGGTTGTGGGTGGGTTCGCACCGAGCTTCGCTCTTCGTTACGCGTGAAGTTAGAGAGAGAAAGCGAGAGGGGAGAGAGAGATAGCCGCCTGGTTTGAGTGAGTGGCTGACCTGTGGACTGGGTCGGGAATGGAGTTTTTTTTGACAGAAACCGTTAGTCTTCGTCTTCGTTCCTTGTCGTTTTGCTTTTTATGTCGCTGTTCTTTTGTTTGTTTTGTTAACGGCGTTATATTTTACGATTATGTGTCGTTTTCTTCTTTTCAATGGAAATTATTTATGCGGGGTCCACATTTTCGGCCCCATGTCGACTTTGGGGGGTGATTGATGGAAGGATCAGGTTGATCTCGTGACAATAGTGGGGGTTTGGAAGGTTGGTTAGAAATTAATTTTTGATTTTTAAAATTTTTTTTTATATAAAAAATTATGAAAAGTAAATTGTGCTTGGTTACTAGTTTTCCAAAACACTTTTCAGAAAATTCTACTTTCTTATTTTCCGTGTTTTTTTGTTTTTATTGATTTTTTTTAATATTTTAACCAATTTTTTTACTTTTTAAACACACTTAACATAAATACACCTAAAAAGTAAAAAAATTGTAAAAAAAATCTTTTAAAAATTCACTAAATACCAAAAATACAAAAAATACAAAATTGACATTTTTGTATTTCTATGTATTTATTAATTTTTTAAAATATTTTTTCACAAATTTTTTACTTTTTAGATACCTCTAACTAAGGTGCATCTAAAAAAGTAAAAAAAATGTACAAAATTTTAAAAATATTCACTAAAAACAAAAGAATACGAAAACCAAAAAACTCAGTTTTCAAAAAACTTAATCCAGAAAACTCAAACCAAACACACTGATGTCATTTAAAATTAATTAAAAGTTAAAATATTAATTTTTGGTTAAGTTTTTAAATTGTCCCATTGTTAATGGATGGAATTTTAATAATTTGAATCGTTTAGTGTATAAAATTTGTTAAATATTTTATTTTTATAAAAAGTTATATTGATCAGATTTGTATAATTATTTAAAAGAAAATTACACTAATATTTCTAGAGGTTTATGTTGATTACAGTTTTTCTCTTTCTTTTTGAAAATTATATCTCTCTCCTTGAGGTTTAAAGTTTCATTACAGATTCTCTCTCAGTAATTTAATTTTTTTTTTAAATACTATCAATTTTGTCCTCACTGGATAAATTACATTGACACCTCTCATATTTTAAAAATTACAATCCCCTCCCTAAGGTTTAAAATAGTATTACCAATTGCCCTCTCAGTTAATATTAGTTGGAAAAAAATTAATTAAAAAAAATTAATTGAAAAAAAATTTATTAGTAAAATTTTTAAATTTCTATTTAAAAACCAACGTAAACTCATTTTTTGAATTTACGTTTTTTTTCTCAAATTTACAAACTGAGACAACAGTTTATAAACTAAAAAATTATCAAACAAGTTTTTATGATAGTTTTTAAAAATTTTGTAAATATAAATTTAAAATTGAAAACAAAATGGTTACTAAACAGGCCTTAGATGATAAAAATGTCGTAAAATTAATAAATAATTAAATAAGTTACCAACGTAAGAAATGATTTATCAAAAGGTTCTTAAGCTATGTATGGCTTGATTTTTAGAAAAAAATTTTAAAAAATTAAAAATTAATTTAGTTAGGAAATAAAAAATAAAAAATAATTATCATTTAAGGATAAAAAATAATTATCATTTTAACTTTTGGACAGGTTATATACTATGTATGACTGTTTCAATTTAATTTGTAAAAAATTATTTCTAATCACTTAAAAGATAAAAATTATATAAAAATGATATTTATTTTTTATTTTTTATTTCTTAACCAAATTAATTTTTAATAGTAAAAAAAAATTCTAAAAATCAAACCATACATAGTCTAAGAATTTTTTGATAAGTCATTTCTTACGTTGGTAACTTATTTAATTATTTGTTAATTTATGACATTTTTACCATCTGAAGCCTGTTTGATAACCATTTCGTTTTCAGTTTTTAATTTATATTTACAAAAATTTTAAAAACTGTCATAAAAACTTATTTGATAATTTTTTTAATTTATAAATTGTTGTCTCAGTTTGTAAATTTGAGGAAAAAACGTAAATTCAAAAAATGAGTTAAATTAGTTTTTAAACAAAAATTTAAAAAAAAAATTTACTAACAAAAAAAATTTTCAATTAATTTTTTTTTAATTAATTTTGTTTCCAATTAATTTTTTTTTCAATGAATTTTTTTTTCCGACTTATACTAACCGATGGGGCAATTGGTAATGCTTCTTTAAACCTTAAGGAGGGGATTGTAATTTTTAAAATATGAGTGGTGTCAATTTAATTTACCTAGTGAGAGAAAAATTGGTATTTAAAAAAATTAAATTACTGAGGAAGAAATCTATAATAAAACTTTAAACCTCAAGGAGAGAGATGTGATTTCCAAAAAGTGAATGAGGGAACTGTAATAAATATAAACCTTAGGTGGTGTCAGTGTAATTTACCCATCATTTAATTAGGTTATATTTCTATCAATAATAATAAATATGATTTTAAAAATAAATTATAGACAAAAATATGTTTTGATCAAGTGATAATCGACATATAATTAATATAATTTTTTATAGAAATAAAATACTCGACGAATCCTACTTATTGAGTTCAAATCATTAAAATTAGACCCATAATGAGCTCCAAGGGTCTAAATAATACTGTTTAATCCACAAAATGGACTAGGGACAACTTATATCATTTGTGGAATTATACAAGTAGTTTATAGCTTATTCATTCCGTTCTAAAATATTAATTCTTTATTTCATTTTTTATTATCTCAAAATATTAGACCTTTTTAAAAATAAGGACTAAAATAACTTAAATTTTTTTATTTTACCTTTCTTTTAAATTCATTAACATTATTTGAAGTGTAATAATTGATTTATCAAATGGTAGTTTTGAAAAATTAATATTTTTGAACTGTAATATACTACCAAAAAAAAAAAGTTAGGTAGTGTTTGGTAGAGTTTTGTAAATGTGATTTGAGAGTATGAGTTATATTTTGAGTTTGTGTGTTGTAGAATTATGATTTGAGTGTAGAAAAATTTGTTTGGTAAAGAGTTTTGAAAATAGTTTTGATTTGAGTGAGGAATTGTTGATGTGACATTTGATATGTAATACAAAAATTTACAACTTACAACTAAATATACAACTCAAAATTATTTTAAAGCACATAAAAATTTTAAAAAATTTCAGAAATATTTTTTTCAATTATATAAATCAATTGCAAAAAAAAAAAAAAATCACTATTCTGATCAACCGGCCGAACGTCCCACCAAGCAAAAATTTTCAAAAAAAAAAAGGGAAAAAACGCGTCTGTCAAAATAGAAAACGCAGGTGTTCTGTGCAGAGTTTTGAAAACATCATTTGAGAACCCTTACCAAACATCATACTTCAATTAAGGTGTGGAATTGTGATTTGAATTCACAACCAAACAGAGCCTTGAATTCTCCAGAGAATACTGATATTAGTACTTACCTTTTTGCTGCAGACCTCTTGTATTTTTTTTTTATTACAATTTTTCCCTAACACCAATTTCCATTTTTAGTCATCTCCGTCCTTCTAACCCGAACCCTACCCCTCCACCTCCACCTCCACCTCCACCTCCACTCCACCGAACAGCCTCATTTCTTTCTATTTCTCTTCTTCTTCTTTAACCTCCACCCTGCCATCATTAGCCTCCACCCTGTCATCACCACTGTCATCCTCTACTACCTACCACCACTTCCTTTACCTTACCATTGCTCTCCTCCACCACCAAAAATAAATGAGAAGATACAACAAACCCAGATTCTTCTTCTTTTCAAACCTAGATTCGTTTTCTTTCCAAACTCAGATCTAGTTTTCAAAACCCAGATCTGAATGATTGCACAAACCCATATCTAGTTCTTACAAACCCTAGATCTAAGGTCGTGACGATGGCACAAATGAGAGAGAGGAAGATCGCGGTGATGGCACCAGGAGAGGATAGGTTGGGAAAGATCACCAGAGTTGGGAAGAGTAGCGACCGACGATGGTGGCTACGCTGTAGTGGCCAGAAAGAGAGAGAGAGAGAGAGAGAGAGAGAGAGGCCGCGCAGCGGCAGTGGCGATGGTGGGTCTAGTCTTTTTCTTCTCCTTTTCCCCAAACCGATTCAGCGAATGGAGAGTCGCGTTGTGATCTCTGCTGCAGAAAAAAAAAAAAAATAAAAATAAGGAGGTCGTGGTGGTCAGAGCCGACCGGAGTTGGTAGGAATGGAATTAGGGTTAAGGGCTAGGGTTTGTGTTTGGTTTGGAATTAGGGTATAATTAGTATAAAGGTAGAGATTCAAAGAGAAAATGGGGAGAACTTATTTTTCTAGGTGGAGGTTCAAAGAAGTAGGGGGGACAAAGTGAAAATGTGGGGGCAAATAGCCGCCGTCTTTCCCAAATGGGACTAATATTTTGGATCGGATAAAATATTTTAATTTAGGAGTTTGTGCTATACTGTTTTGTGTAATTTTTATTTATAACTTATTAGGGAGAAATAATTTAAATAAGCTAAAAATAATAATTTTTCAGAAGTTGACGGAGGGTTGTTTTTGAAGAGTAAGGTTTCAAACTATAAAATCATGGAAAATTTTTATTTATAAATAAAAATTATTTTTATGAATATTTTATTTTAAAATTAAAGATTTTATTTTGTTAGTTATTTATATGTGTCATTAATCAAACACCCTTTCAAGAGTAAGGTTTGGAACTGTAAAATCATGAAAAAAATTTATTTATAAATAAAAAATATTTTTATGAATATTTTATTTTGAAATTAAAGATTTTGTTTAGTTAGTTATTTATATCATTAATTGAACACTAATTGTGTAGTTGATATTAAAAAATTAGTGATATGAGTCATATTTATTTGTTGATGTTTTTTTTTTTTTTTTGAATATTTATTGAGGTTCTTGATTAATTGCAATTTTAGGTTTGAGGACTTGGTATTTTATGTTAGTAACACCATAATGCTTATTGACTGTTGGCTTATTTGGATCACATTATCTCTTTACTTTTTTTGTACATCTTTTTATAATAACTAAAAAAGTCAGCTTATAAGTCATACCTAAAATAATTCTAAATTGTCACATTCTTCTTTTTACTTTTTAATACAATTTTTTATAAAAATAAAATAAAATAAAAAGTCAATTAAAATAATTTATTCCAAAACCAGACCTCGGTTTAGTTGGCTCTGTGCCATTATTAAGATGTTAATATTGTATTGAAATTTAATTTCAAAAGCTTGACTAATCAGTTAAAATTTAGGAATAAATTTTAAAGTTCCAAGTTTGAGATTTTGGAATTTATTGAGATGTGCACAAATCGATCAGAATGATTGTATTTGAATATAGTATTTATAAATAAATTTGTGAGTGCAAAATAAATATTAAAAAATTAAATTTATGTTTTATTTACTTTTTCTTTTTTATTTACAAATTTCTTTAAGAATCAAATATTCAAGCACAAAGGTCAAATTTTTATGACAACTACACTTTTATCTACCTTTTATTTACGAAATTAATAATAACTTCCCGTTGGATTAACTATGGAAAAATAATATTATTTTGTTTTTTGCTTATTGTTTTTATTTTTATTTTTATTTTTTTGGTTAAGAAAGATCTATTTATATGAACCAAACTCAAATTTTTTATTTTTTAATATTACACAAACATAACATATGTGTTCTAAGTAGTTTTTTTTAGCAGAAACATTATTTTACTTTACCTATGTTTGTTATTATCTATTTACTAGTCTATCACACGTGCTATGAGTGGGATAATTATAGATTTTTATATTTGTTTTAGATTTTTTTTAATATATAAATTATATTTTTCAAGATTTTTTATAAAAATAATTTAATAATTTTATCACTAATCATAGTGTATGGGAGAAGTTGAAAAGGGTACTGCAGTAACTATACACGGATTGTATCTATAATTATTTGTATGAGGAAATTTTGACCAAATCAATAAATGCACTCATGTAGAAAGACATGTGGATTGAAAAAAGTTAATAAATGTTAATCAGGAGATTTTGACCAAATCAATAAATGCTGAGTTTTTTTTTAAAATAAAAAATATAGAAAATTCAGATTGGGATATTGAAACTCTCACAGGCCTTGGGGGTTAAAAACCCCCTTTTGCTTAATATATAAAATATAGATATATTATTTAAAGCCATTGAACAAATAACAATCACATTTTTCTTTTTGTGAGTTAACTTTAATCATATTAAAAAATCAAATTATAAACAAAATGAAATAAGTTCAATCATACAAATCATAATTTTTTTAATGCTATCTAATTACAATGACATTTTTCTCACAATAAAAAAAAATAATTGAAAAAAATAACCATTAAAATAGTAAATAAAAAAGATTATTTAGGTGGTGTTTGGCAAGAAGGTTTGGGTGGGTTAGGGGCTAAAATAGTCACAAAAAATAAAATAGGCTATTTTAGTCATAAAAAACAAAACATCAAATCCAACTCATAATCATTACAATCCTCTCTCACAAAAAAAGTCAAAAAAGTCAAAAAGTCAAAAAGTCCTTCCCAAACCAGGCTAAAATAGCCCAGGCTAAAAAAATCAAAAAGCCAAAAAGCCAACCCACTTCCCAAACGGAGGCTTAGAATCATTGAACAAACTACAATCACATTTTTTTATTTTTTGTGAGTGTTTATATTTATCTAACTTCAATCATATTAAAAAATAAAATTATAAACAAAATGAGATAATTTCAATCATACAAATCAAAAAAAATTTAATACTATCTAATCATCATCAATAATTAAAAATATTAATCACAAATTAAGTCAATTGATAATTAAAAAACACCATAATTTATTTTTCAAAAAACATAGTAAGTTAAAAAGATCAATTACAATTTTTTTTGGTCAAAATACAATCTAATCATCATCAATAATTGGTACATTATGTGACCCAAATGAGTACAATCCATTTTGTTTTTCAAAAAACACAGTGAGTTAAAAATCAAATCACAAATTAAGTGAATTGATAGTTAAAAAAACACAATAATTTTTTTTCAAAAAATACAGTGAATTAAAAAAATCAATTACAATTTTTTTTAAAAAATACAATCTAATCATTATCAATAATTGGTACTAAAAAAATCAAATCAAATCACAAATATTTTTATGCTATCTAACTACAATCATATTTTTTCATAAATAATTGTAAAGAAAAACCATTAAACTAGTAAATAAAAGATTAAATCACATTAAAAAAAGAACCATTGAACAAACTACAATCACATTACATTTTTCCCATAATAAAAAAAATAAATAAATGAAAAAAAGAACCATTGATTAACTATAATCACATTAAAAAAAAAAGAACCATTGAATTAACTACAATCACATTTTTTTTTATGAGTGTTTATGTTTATCTAATTTCAATCATATTAAAAATAAAATTAAAATAGTAAATAAAAAGATTAAATAACATTAAAAAAAAAACCATTGAACTAACTACAACAATCATATTAAAAAAAAGAGCCATTGAACAAACTACAATCACATCACATTTTTCTCATAAAAAAATAAATAAATGAAAAAAAAACTATTAAACTAACAATAATCACATTAAAAAAAAAATCATTCAACTAATTATAATCACATTTTTCTCTTTGTGAGAGTTTATATTTATCTAACTTCAATCATATTAAAAAATCAAATTATAATTTCTTATTCGCCAGACAAATCACAAATATTTTTATGCGCTATCTGACTACAATATTAAAATAATAAACAAAAGGAAAAGTCAATAAGGAGAAAACAAAAAGAAGACTTACTGTTTGCATACGTGGTCACTGAAGTTGAAAGTGTAGAAGTGAGAAGTCAAGAAGGAGAAAACAAAAAGGAGACTCATTGTTTGCAATAGGTATGTGAAAAGTTAAAAAGAGTGTGTGTACTGGAGAAGTTAAAAGACTTGGAAGAATTTAATAAGTGCTAAGTTTTTTTTTTTCAAAAAAAATCAAAAAAATTAAGGTTCAGATGTTAGAACTCCCACAAAACTTGTGGGCTAAAGATAGATATAAATAAATAGATAGATATAGATATAGATATTTATATTTGTTTTAAATTTTTTTTAATATACAAATTATTTGTTTTGAAAAAGTACTACAGTAATTATGAGAGAAGTCAAAAAGTTTTGTGAGTTGAGTGAAGTTAATAAATGCTGAGGTTAATTTTTTAAAAATAAAAAAACAAAAAATTAGAAAATTAGAATTTGCATATTAGAGCTCCCACAGGCCTTGGGGGTTAGAAACCCCCTTTTGCTTAATGTATAGTATAGACAGATATGTATCTTCTTCTATTAGGCGTTCAAGTAGATGATAACAAGGTGGCTATTTGCTTTCCATCTATTTAAGAGTTATGTTAGGAATCTCAAATATTTTACAAAATATTTTATCAAACCTCTTGTGGGACCTACACACATGTAGATTTGTATGAGTCTCATCTCATGTGAGAGGTTTGATAGAATATTTAGTAGAATATTTAAAATACATAGCATTTCTCTTTATTTAATTAATAACTATAATCAAACCTACTTATTTTTCTAATTCTAATTATCTAAGCCAACAATTAAAGGTAACTCTTAGCATATAAAAGTGATAAATAATTGAAGATATAACATCATAGATATATATATATATTTTTTTTATTTCTATTGATGACAGAGTATTCATTCAACTAATTTTATACAGTAATAATAGATAGTTCTAATTTTGGAGTTCTAAATAAAGCTCTAGTGATGTAACAAGAGAAAAAAAATAAAAACAAAAGCGGATCTCACTCTTTGTCACATCACTGAAACTCTCTTTAAAATTCTAAAATTATAACTTTTAATCTTTATTCAATTTTTATTACAATGTAATTTTTTCGTGTCACATGTATCATGCAAGTTTTCTCTCTGTATATGTCATATTCCATTGATTTGGTCAAGGAAACAAGTCTAATCCTCCCGGCATATCACATGAATATAATTGGAAAAATTACAAATCATGTATAGTCTTCAAAAATAATTATACATATATAAAAAAAATTATGATTTTAACAATTAAAATAAAAAAATTATGATTTTAATAATTAAAATTTATAAATTTTACCATTAATCTAGAAAGAGAAAAAAAAAATCACTGTGTTTGGTTTCAATTTTTTAAAAATTAAGTTTATTTTTTTATTTTTAACGAATATTTTTAAAATTTTAAATATTTTTTTAAAATTTTTTAGATGCACCTTACTTAGATGTAAAATTAAAATATTTTAAAAAATCAATAAATACACAAGAATATGAAAAATGTATTAAAATTTTATATATATATATATATATATTATTTTTGGTATCTAGTGACTTTTTTTATAAAAAAAAATTCATAAATATTATATTTTTTAAGTGTATTTATGTTAGGTATATCCAAAAAAAAAAAAAATAGGCCGATCCAATAATCGTAGCCACATCAATTTATTACATTTGTCTCTCAAAAAATGAATGGCCTAATTTTTAAATAATATTTATCATTCATTTTTTTACAAATAATGTTATAAACTAACATAACTATAGTTATCGAATCAACTTAATTTTTTTATGAATAATTTACACATTATAATCTAAAAATAAATGATTCAAATTATCGAAACAGGACTCATAATGAACCCCATATGTGACACCCCGAACATTTAATTAAGTCAACATAAATATTTATATATAATTATAGTTGCGCGTGATGATAGATTATTAAATAAATAAATGTATAAATCTAAAATGGCGTTGGGTTATTAATTAGGGATTATTATTTGAGACTAAATTAACACAAATATAAAATTTATAATACAAATTAAAGTTAAAAAAAAAAAGTAAATAAATAGAGGGAATAAATAATAATGTTATCAATAATAATAATAATAATAGGTGTGGTACTAAATTAAATAATTAATTTCCTGTTAGATAAAGTGTAATTTAGTAAAGGGTTAAATTATTTATATTATTATAACATTGGGTCAAAATATAATTAGTCTAAAATTTGGATAAATACGAATCTAAGGTGATAACAACAAATCAGGTGAATTAAGAAGCCGATCCACAGGATATACAGATTGGCCACGTGTCGGCTCATTAGTGGTGTCACTTCCCTATATATAAGAAAGAATGGATCAATCTATAGAAGAAAAGAAAGAAAACGAGAGAGGTATGCTTAAGTCCTAAACTTATAGCAGGAAAGTTGTGCTAGTGGAGTAAGGCTAAGGGTTACTATTAAGGTGAGTTATATTATACCTTGAGTCACTAAAATGTATTTTATATATGTTTTGACTTATCAAAATCTATTTTATATTAGTATGCTTTATTAGTATATTAATAAAAGTTAGGTTTATAAAGGTTTTAGTTACGTGGTTTTATTTCTGAACCCTATTTGCTTAAAAAGAAACCCATGGATATGTTTGTTTTTATTTTAAAGAATATTTGGTTATGACCTTATATGAAAATATGTTTTGTGAATACCACCACGGGAGTCTCATGCCTTGGGGGACTTAAATAACCATTGGCTTAGTCATTGACCACTTTGTGGCCTAGTGTTTGTCATGGATCTATTGACCAGTGTAGTGCTAGTCACTTAGTGATGTACCATGGTTATAGTAATTATTTCAGTTTCTGACACTTAATTAATTTGTGTATTCAACTTAACTCAATTTATAATGTTTTAGCTTAAATAAATATCCATGGCCATTTTGTGCCCTCATAGTATAATATTTCTCACTCTGCTATGTGCTTATAGCTGTTATCCCTTTCAGGTAACGAGGTTTAGCGGGATCAAGATAGAAAATGAATCACTATGATATTTTGTTTTTTTTTAAGATTTCTGTCTTCTATTATTAAACTCTTGTAATACAGTGAAGCTCCAATAACTATGTTTTATTACCTTTTAAATAAACAGTTGGTACCCAGTTATTTATTTTAATTTATTTAATTTATCCGCTTGCGCTGTAACTACAGAATTATCCGAATTACTTTATTTTTTTTATCTTGTTACGACATTAAACCTTTGGGTACCAGGTTTGGGTCGTGACACCATAAGCCCAACTTGCACAATCCAGTGGACTGGAAATAAACATACTGCCATTAGGGGTGTAAATTTGGCCTGGCCCGATCCACTTGGGCCGGGGCTCGGGCAGCCTATGTCGAGCCGCCTCGGGCTCTTTTGAAAATTCAAGTCAAGTTTGGTCGGCCTACAGGTCAAAAAATTAGATCCAGGCTTAGGCCTAAACCCAAGGGATATTCGAGCCTCGGGCAAACTGGCGGGCAAGGCCAATGGGCCTGGGCCTGAACATTTTTTCTTTTAAATTTTTTTTTTTTAATTTTTTTAATCAAATTTTTATTCTTTTCTACTAAAAATGACACCAGACCTTGCGCCAAGCTGTGAGTGGGCCGATAGGCTAGGACACGGGTCGGACCAAGTTTCAAACTGAAGGCCTAGGGTCCCAGACTAGGTTCAGGTCGGGGCCTAACCAGGCCGCAGGCTGGTTTCGGGTTGCCTAAGGACTGCAGGCCAAATTTACACCCCTAGCTACCTTATTAATAATATACTTGACCTTCTTTGAACCCCAAAAATATTTAGATACCCTATATCTTTGAACATTTAATTCTTAAATTTAAAATTTATGGTTGTGTTTGGTTATGTGTTTCAAACACATTTCCACCCACTCATTTGAGTGTGGTGTTTATTTTGAGCTTTTAAATTAAAATTCCACACATACTTTTGAAAACTTCTTTCCAGGTAGGAAAATTTGACTAACTCGGTCGTCCTCTCGGACATCCGGTTGGTTGCCCAAAACAGGGTTTGTTTGTTTTTTTTCTTGGACACCTGTTATTTTTATATTGTAAATAAAAAAAAATTTGATTTTTTTAAAATTTTTATATGAGCTTAGAATAGAATTTTGGGTTGTGTGTTTGGTTATAAGTTGTAAATTTTTTAATCAAATAATTTTTCTAATTTCAAAAACTCAAAACTCCCTCCAAAACTCAATTTAAAACTCTTTTAAAAACTCATAGCCAAAAAAATTTTTCACACTCAAATCATAATTCCAAAACTCACAAACTCAAAATACAACTCTATTTTCAAATCATATTTAGAAAATTCTACCAAACGTTATTTAAATTTTTTCTTTTGACACTCCAATTAATTTCAACATTATTATATCCACTCAGTTATATATCTAACTACCATCTATCACCTCCGCCATCGATGCCATCTCTGTCCAATACCCTAGCCCTTGCCCTTTCCTTTCTTGATGCCTCTACCTCTTTATTTCCCTCCCTTTCAGACTTTAACCCTACTTTTACTCTAGTTACACCTAACACCACCAATAAAAAGAAAGATGAAGAAAGAGAGAGAGAGAGAGAGAGAGAGAGAGAGAGAGAGAGAGAGAGAGAAACAAAATGGGTGGCTAAGGGAGTTGGTGATGGGTGAGGAAGGGTAAGGTGACTACAAGAGGTAGTGGTGGCAATAGAATGTAAATGGTGACTGAGAATGAGCTATGAAGTATGGGTACTCTAAAAATAGTGTCGTGTGCTTATCAAATGTACGAATATCGGTATGGTGAATGCGATGTCTACGCATGCACGAATACATGTCGGGTACTATACGACCCAACTCCCGCCCCAAGGGATTAGAAAGGTGACCGGCTAGTAATCTGAGATTACCCAAGGCTTGTTTAACAGTAAACCAGTAATAGGGGATGGCAGAAGCCAATAAATATTATAATATAACATCCAATAAGCTGTGAAGATTTAAATAAACAAAACAACTTTGATATATACAATGCACATAAGTCTGTACAAAACATAAACAAACCTTAGGGGTTAAATCCCATTAACAAAATCAATCTTAACAATAGCCAAAATCACTTACAACACTTGGTCACAATACAAAAGGGTGAATTCTAAACCACCCATAAAGCCTTGAAGCTTGATCGATAGGAACCTCGTGGTGAGGCACGAAAGTAGGCTTGACAAAACAGAGGCTAGGTCGACGCCACTAGGTCTGATCTAAACTTGGTCACCTACATATAAATATATATGAAATGGTGAGGTAAAACTCAGTAAATAACAACTATGTAAAGTGGTTATGAATGATGTCCGTACAATAATAAAAACAGTCAATTCCAACAGTAAATTAGTTTTTGAATCAAAATTTTATACTTCATATTGAAATTATAACAGTCATACAGGGTACATCTAATAGCACAACAGTACAGTAGGTTATAAAGACTGAACAATCATAAATAAGTGTAATTAAAATTTAATATCTTTAAGAATAATAACAAATCTAACATTTTAATTGTTGAAAAAGAAAAGGATGTGAAAATATATTTTCTTTAATTTATTTACAATTATTCATCCATAGGAAAGCTTGGGTGGACCACAATTTTTGGGCCCATCAAATTCCTTAATAATTCTCCACTGAAAAAAGAGAGGAAATTTAAGCAAAGAATGAAAAAAATTTATAAAAAAGAATCTCTTTGTAAGAAGTGTATTGCAAGGAAGCAATAATGCTATCCTGTCTCCTATCAACCTTTATAAAAATTTTGCATTGGGCAGGGTTAGTGGAAACATCCTCAAAAGGAGCAACAAACTATACAATAAAAAGATAAAGCTAAAGTTTTTTTTTTTTTTTTCAAAGATTCTTGAAAATTATAGGTGTGTAGCAAACGAAGTGTATTCATTTTATTTTTATTTTTTTGTAATAATTATTCATATTTTATGGGTGTAAATGAGTCATCATCAGAGTGTAAAGATAAGTTTCAGCTACAACTTGCAAGCCATGGCATACTTACCTCTTCAATTTAATAATTCAAAACCAACCCAACATTTCAATATATATTAAAAATAAATAAATAAAAAATAAAAAATAAAAAACTCTTACCACCATAGCTTTCTTTTGACCATTGAAATATTGGTAAAACTATCATGTGGTTGGGAAGGGCAGGTCAAGCAAAGAACAGAGACCATTGGTGGCCTGTTTCTTGACCAATTTTAGTATTTTTATTTATTTATTTATTTATTTTGAGAAGGAGTACGATTTAAGTTTAATGTTAGCTTTCTTGGCACATCAACGGGAAGAATTTTTTTTTTCCCACTCAATTAATATTATATGGTTTTACAATAAAGTAGAATGAATGAGCAATTACACCTCTCTTTTAGTTTTTTCATACTCCTTTGTGAGAGGTTGAAAGAGGGAAAAATAAAGTATGCATTTTAAAATGGATTGTGTATATATCATTGCTCTCTATATAAAAATGGAATTGCATTTTAGTGGGAGTAAAAAATATAAATAAAATATGGCGGTAAGAGAGGATGATGTTGTTGTGGTGCAAGTCAGGCCATGACTTCTATGCTTCGTTTGTCATAAGATTTTTTTAAAGTTATTTTAGTTATAAAAAGATAAAATAGATTAAAAAATTAATAATATAAAATATTATATTTAAATTATAATTATTTTATTTTTTCTCTTATAAAAATCAAAAAGACAAAAAAAACTCATTTCAATTCTAAGTTAAAATAGCTAAAAAACTAACTCACGTTCCAAACAAAAACTTATTTGCGGTACAGGACATATCTACTTCTCTTAACTTGCTACACATTTATCTAAAAAAAAAAAAAAAAATTGCTACACATTTTTTTCCCTTCAAATTTTGGGTTTTGTTTATTTATTTGTTTATATTTAAAATAATACACAAATTTGATATGAAAAATTAAAAGTATTGTGATCGCTATGGTTGTTAGTGTTAGTGACGGGCGTGACGTCGAAAGTAAGCAGAAATATTTTTTATGTTTAAATAGTGAAATCTCACTGATTCCATTTCTATTTTTTTATATCAATGGATTTAATTTTAAAAAACTATTTCATATGTGAGGGGGTAATTTGTAAACAAATTAGGCCGAGTTAGGAAAAGTTTTCTTCGAAAGTTGGGCTTCACAATGGGCTGAGATAAGAGCTGGTGTAACTCCGTCTTGGGCTAAAAAGACACTAGGCCGGTCAGCGATGAGTTGCCTAGACCTAGCTATCTGAAGGTAGTCCTTTATCGGACCGAGATGTTGTCAATAGAGAGGGCCGAGCTATGTATTCGACAGGGTGCCATTCAGTAGATTGGCTTCCGATCATATGGTTCGAACGATAGGGAACCGAGATAAGGCAACTTAGTCAGGAATGTATATCCGAGCATAAGGGTGTGGTCATCTCACTTGGCTTGTAGTGATGAGGATGTTCTAAGGATAAGCATTATCCTTGGGCATGAGACTTCTAGGAGGACTTTGCTGAGGAGAGTTAGAGTCCTATTGGGATTGTGTCAACCATCTCACTTGGTTAGTAGTGAGTAGGGTGTTATCAGGATATCAATTATCCTTAAGAGTGTGATTCCTAGGAGGACTCTTATAAAAAGAGTTGGAGTCCTACTAGAATTGTGCCAAGTGGAATCTATAAAAACTCATGACAAGACCTATGTACTAGTATCACAATTCTTACTCTCAAATACACAGAGCTTTTGTGTTTATTGTTTATTTTGGTGACTTAGACATCAGAGAGGTTTCCGGCACACCCCCACCGGCTAGCTCACGTTTGTGTTTTCAAGTAATAAAGCGACAATATTTAGAGGGGTGCAAATTTGATCAACAGGATTATACAAGAAGATTATTTCGTACTCGTACAATTGGCGTCGTCTGTGAGAAAGATCACAAAGAACAAACCTTTTGATTGAGTTTTTCTTCAACTAATTTTAATGGTGTATAACGAAGACTTGCCTCAATTTGTTATCATTAGACAAACTCCAGAAAAGGACAGGAGGCACAAGGATTTGCCTTTTGTCCCACTCATGGTAAACTTGGACCCCCAGCGACGAAACTCATGGAGGGGCACACGAGTGAAACGGGGCTTAAGTCTTCAGCCCATATGGACAAAGACGGAGGGTGGATTCTCAGGTTTCTGAAGAATCACGTGAAAGAACAAGATGAGTTGATAAAAAGAATGGCGGCTAACATAGAGACGATGAAAGGCAAAGGCGTAGCAGAAAAAGAGATCCATGAAGGAAAAATGCGTTCTCGCCACTCGAGAGATCGCGACAGACAAGTCACACCATCGCAATCCGAAAGTAGAAGCCTCAGAACAGACAACACACAATCAAGAACCTCTAGGACTCGTTACTCCAAGTCTTAGAGAACGGGGATTGAAAGGTCTTACACAGAGGGAAGCAATTATTGACCCTCACATACGCATCAAACCACTTCTCAGCACACCGAGATGCCTAGATCGATGGATCTGCGAACTGTTCTAAGAGAAAGGGCGCGAAGGAGGGAAGACGCCCAAGCCCATGACCCTTAGAGGAACTGCGCTCTATAACGGCTGGCACCTAGAACACATGGGAGCGTCGAGATTAGAATGTCAGTACCGCGTCTTGCCTACAAACCAGTTGATAAGGCATTGGCAAGGTTGCGAAGCTCACCGTTCATTCCGGCAATAGAGAACGCACCACTGCCCGTGGGCTTCAACCAACCTAAGTTCACAATCTATGAAGGAAAGTCAAACCCGTACATACACCTGAGCTACTTTCGCCAAGTTATAGCCATACATCAATGGAACAAAGCTCTAATGTGCATCTTATTTCCGTCAAGCTTGGGTAATGAGGGCTTAACTTGGTTTGAAAAGTTGCCAGAAGGTAGTATCGCTTCATGGGTACAACTTGCGGAGACGTTTGTCACCAGGTTTAAGACGAACATCAAGATGCCAGTCGAGGTAAATCAATTACTTGCCATTGATGTAGGCGATAAAAAAACGTAGAAATCTTACGATAATAGGTATTCGGAGACATTCAACCAGGTAGAAAATTGTCCTACCAACCTAGCTATTGCACAGTACAAGCAGGGTCTGCCAGTGAATCATAAGTTGAGAGATTCAATGACAATGACGTCACCCCTTACTATGAAAGCCCTGATGGAGAGAGTGCACCAACACATCTTGGTAGAGGAAGATAGGATACGCACCAAAGGCAGAGTTCGATACAACAGCAATGTCGGACAAAACACCGATAGGATATGCACCAAGGCAGAGTCCAATACAACAGTGATGTAGAACAAAACACATTTGGAAAAAGTTAACACGATCAACAAAAAGGACCAACCACGCAAAAATCTTTGCCCAACTGGGGGAAAAATGGGTTGGTAGATTTGACCAACTCTTTCTAAACAACTCTTTGCTCAACTGGGGGCAATAAAGGTTGGCAGGTTTGACCAACAAAATTTTTGCACCCTTTAATCGAAATAAGGATCTAGGCTAAAGGTAGCTGGCAAGTTTGACCAACAAAATTTTTGCACCCTTTAGCTGAGATGAGAATCTAGGCTAAAGGAGGTTGGCAAGTTTGACCAACAAAATTTTTGCACACTTGAGCCAAGATGAGGATCTAGGCTAAAGGTGGTTAGCATGTTTGACCAACAAAACTTTTGCATTCTTTGGCTGAGATAACAGTTACCTCGGCCAAAGTAGGTTGGCAGGTTTGACCAATAAAACGTTTGCACTCTTTGGTCGGGATGACAGTTACCTCAGCCAAAGAAGGTTAGCAAGTTTGACTAACAAAATTTTTGCACCTTTTAGCTAAGATGAGGATCTAGGCTAAAGAAGGTTAGCAGGTTTGACCAACAAAATTTTTGTATCATTTAGCCAAGATAAGGATCTAAGCTAAAGGTGGTTGGCAGGTTTGACCAACAAAATTTTTGCACCCTTTAGCCGAGATGAAGATCTAGGCTAAAGGAGGTTGGCTGGTTTGACCAACAAAATATTTTTGCACCCTTTAACCAAGATAAGGATCTAGGTTAAAGAAGGTTGGCAGGTTTGACCAACAAATTTTTTTGCACCCTTTAGCCAAGATGAGGGTCTAAGCTAAAGATGGTTGGCAGGTTTGACCAACAAAATTTTTGCACCCTTTAGCCGAAATGAGAATCTAGTTAAAGGAGATTAGCAGGTTTGACCAACAAATTTTTTTTTACACTCTTTAATCGAGATGAGGATCTAGGCTAAAGAAGGTTGGCCGGTTTGACTAACAAAATTTTTGCACCCTTTAGTCGAGATGAGAATCTAGGCTAAAGGTAGTTAGCAAATTTGACCAACAAAATTTTTGCACCCTTTAGCCGAGATGATGAGCTAGGCTAAAGGAGGTTAGCAGGTTTGACCAATAGAACTTTTTTGCACTCTTTAGCCGAGATAAGGATCTAGGCTAAAGAAGGTTGGCAGGTTTGACCAACAAAACTTTTTTGCACTCTTTAGTCGAGATGATGATCTAGGTTAAAGAAGGTTGGCAGGCTTGAGTATCAAAATTTTTTGCACTTTTTGACCAAAATGAGTATCTTGGCCAAAGAGGATTTGTAGGTTTAACCAACAAGTTTTTTGGATTTTTCAGCTGAGATACATATCTCGACCAAAGAAGATTAGCAGGATCAGGTAAGGCCTAGCTAATTAGTTTGGCTAGATATGCAGTCGGAATGATGCAAAACATTGAAAAAGAAACATAGTAACCGAGCAAAGATATCGAAATTTTTTATTAATTGGAAGATAATTACAAAAGATGGAACATATAGCTCGGTTACACAGAAAGAATGTCTTCTCGTACGATTGCGAACTTGAAGGATATAAATGTTGAAGGCAAAAGCATGGGGCTATTCAAATTTTTGGAGGTACATGACGGTTGTAACAGAAGAACGAGGATAATAAGGGCATGCAACGTATCCTATGAATGACGTCGTGTTAGACATACCAGATTAGTGGAAGGATATGCTGAGCAACTGACAAGACTTATTGGGGCCGAATGAGTTGTGAAACCGAACAACTTTTCTAGCTCGGCAAAGTTGGGCATTCTTAGCGCGGCTGGAGGAAAATAATCCTAATCATGCTACACAAATGAAATTAAGGGACAATTGAGAGGGTAATTTGTGAACAAATTGGGCCGAGCTAGGAAAAGTTTTCTTTGGAAGTTGGGCCGCACAATAGGCCGAGATAAGAGTTGGTGTAGCTCGGTCTTGGACTAAAAAGACACTAGACCGGTCAGAGATGGGTTGCCAGGGCCTAGACCTAGCTATTTAAAAGTAGTCCTTTATGGAACTGAGATGTTGTTAATAGAGAGGGCCGAGCTATGTGTAGCTCGGCAGGGTGCCATTCGGTAGATCGGCTTCCGATCACACGGCCCGAACGATAGGGAACCGAGATAAGATAGCTCGATCAGGAATGTATATCCGAACATAAGGGTGTGGTCATCTCACTTGGCTTGCAGTGATGAGGATGTTCAAAGGATAAGCATTATCCTTGGGTATGAGACTCTTAGGAGGACTCTGCTAAGGAGAGTTAGAGTCCTACTGGGATTGTACCAACTATCGCACTTGGTTGGTAGTGAGTAAGGTGTTATCAGGATAGGCATTATTCTTGAGAGTGTGATTCCTAGGAGGACTCTTATAAGTAGAGTTGGAGTCTTACTAGGATTGTGCCAGGTGGAATCTATAAAAGCTCATGAAAGGACCTATGTAGAGGTATCACAATTCTTACTCTCAAATACACAGAGCTTTTGTGTCTATTGTCTATTTTGCTGACTTAGGTATCAGAGAGGTTTTTGATACACCCACGTCGGCTAGCTCACATTGTGTTTTTAAGTAGTACAGTGACGACGTTTAAAGGGGTACAAACTTGATCAACAAAATTATACGAGAAGATTATTTCATACACGTACAATATGTATGTTAGCCAGATGTTAAACTTGAAATTTCACTAGACATTAGCTCATACAATGAAATTTTACATTATAAAAATATGGGTGAAGCACCAATAAATTTTAAAATGTGATCTTATAAACTGTTTTAGTTCTTTTTTTTTTCTTATGAACCCAAAGATCCCATTAAAGTAGAAATTACACAAAAAGATAGTTATTTATACGTTTGAGCTTGATTTTTGAGGGATAAAAGTAGATTTCTCCAAATGTAAAATTACACATTTGGGCAATCCGCACTATAGAGGTTTTGGATTTTTTCTCATTTTGGAACAAATCTCACATTACGAATAACAACATAACATTCCAATGTAATACTCCAATAACGTAACACTCCAATAACGTAACACTCCCATATAACACACAAAAAATTTCTTAGTGTACATTTTTCTCAAATGTAATAATGTAACACTCTAAAAAACTCTTTAGTGTATTTTTTTTTTCAAATTTAACACTCTAATGTAATACACTAAAAAATTCTTTGGTATATTTTTTTCTAAACATAACACTCCAATCAATATAAACCCAAGCGTAATAGTCTAATGTAACACACACAAAAATATTAAAAAAAAAATTAATGTACTTTCTCAAAACGTAAGACTCCAAATATAACATACGAAAACTTCAAGTGGGAAATAAGAATTGAAATTAACCACACCCATTACATGATTCTATATGCATACTTGCATACATTTAGTCACAAACAGTGTATACACTCACAAATTTATGTCCCCAACACACTCCAGAATCATCAAACAAACAACCCTACAAAAAAGACCTCACAAAAAAATGAAAATAAACACCACACTCACCTCGTCACAAATCGAATAGAGCAGCACAATGCAAACTCATCACCTGTATCGAAAAAAAAAGAAAAGAAACGAAACACTATTTCTCAAAGAAATGACGTTTCCCACGGTATACGAAAACCACATTATCAATTGAAACCCTTTCATGACCGTAAATCACTTTGCACAAATCACAAAAAACTAAATGGAAATATTACATACTTTACCATATCGCAACCCACATGCCACTAAGGCTACAAATAAACCGAACTGTTCACGAACAGACTCGGCTCGGATCGTTTATCTTGATTTAAATTATATAATTAATATATTAAATAATATAAATAATATTAAAAAAAATCTTATCGAGCTGAGCCAAGCCGAACCGATCTCAAGTTTCATTAATATTAATGAGCCGAACCAAGTTATAGCCCAATTACTTATCAAGCTGAACTCAAGCTCAATAAGCAAACGAACCAAGTTCGAGCTCAACAAAGCTAGGCTCTGCTCGATTGCAACCCTACACGCCACACATCAACAAAATTAAAATGAATCACACAAAAAGAGTAAAGACGTAAACTCCAATATCACCAAATAAAATAAAATAAAATATAGCTTACCAACTGAAAAGGATCGAATGGTTCATAAGAAAAGAATACAAAATTACATGGATCAACATTCTCTCATATGGGATTTATTAGTAATTTTTCCTAAACATATTTATACTTTTTAAAAAAACTAGAATTTGTTTGTCTCAATAATTAAGTATATTTAATTAATAAAAATATAATTAATTAGGTATTTTAATATACTATTACGAGAAAATTTGTTCGAATTATAATTATTTGATTATAAATATCTTAAATATATAAAAAAAATCAAAAATCATAACAAAGTTTTAAGTTTGAAATTTTTGAGATAATTGTCCAAAACCCTAATTTTTATGTCCATAAAGATAATAAGGGATTGTTTGGAATGTTCTAAATAAATGTACTTTTTGACTTTTAAAAAAAATGTGTAGAAGGTAGAGAAAGTGGATAAAAAAATAGAGAGGAGATATTGATAGTAGTTTATTGATGTGACCCAAATAAATATATGTATGCAAAAAATGTATATTTTTTTAGTGCATGCCAAACACCTACTAAGAATGCCACAATAAAAACCATATTATCCTCATCTATCTATTTATCTATCCATCCAAAGTGAAATGACAAAATTGCCCTCCACTTGGAAATGATATAAATATATATACTTGTACCTTTCTTAAATAAATAATTTTGTACACAAATATCTTCATATATATATATATAATCAACAAAAATCTTCCCAAATCTAGCACAGCAATCACCCTCTCTAGGCTAAAATCATAGGTACTCTAGAGACAAATTTCTTAAATAATGGAAAAAGTATCATTGTTACCCCCAAATCAAGGAAAGTTATCTTGTATTTGTAACTATCTTGGTTCTACTTAAGCCTAACCCTAACTAGATCATGCCTTAATACATGATTAGGCTCCCTAATGATCCATTATTCCATTACATTCCAACTAAATACATCTCAATTCCATTCCATTCCAACCAATAGGCATATTGGACCTTTTGCACCAATTTTCCTATAAAAATAACCCCTCCCTTAGCATTTTACATACAAGAACACACACATAAACACTTCATTCAGTTGAGAGGGAGAGAAGAGAAGAGGGTGAGCTTGGTGGAGGATAGGAGAGAAAGAAAGTTTGCTAGCAATTCAATCAAGCCTCAAGTAAGCCACAACACAACTCTCTATTTTATTTTCCTTTTTCAAATACATATTATTAGAGGTTTTATATAATATTTTCAAATATGTTGTAATGGTGTTCATGTGTTCAAAGTGGATGAATTGGGCTACAATCATTCTTCTACTCATATTTCCTCTAGATGCAAAACTACATTTTCTTCTCATGTCTCACATTTTTTTAAAAGCATACCATCACTCTAATAATCTGAGTTATTGATACATTATTTAGCATATTTTCATCACACAAGAAGTGAAAAATTTCCCTCAGTTGGCCTCTTTACTCACAAATCTTCTTATTTTGAGTATTTTGCATGAAAAATCTATTTTACAGCCAATTTTAAAAGATTCTAGGAAAATGTAGAAAAATCTTCTGGACCTTAGTTTTACGCCAAAATCTTCCTTAAAGATTTATATTTCAAGTAAAATTGGTTTCATTGAAAAAGAGTGATCAATTTGAAAGAAAATTCGATTTTTGTAACGGTCGACGAATCTGAACAGCGCTGGAGTGTTTCTTAAATAACTAAAAATCTAAAAAAGCTATTCCATTTCTGAAACATGTTCTGAAAAACAGATTAAATTCTCTACGAACCATCGGAAGGTCGAGTTCAGAAAAAATCTGAAATAGCCCTTTTGATTTTAATCTTTAATTGGTACTAATCTGGAAATTTTGTTTTGTATGGGTGTTTTATGCTCTTGTGTTCATGAATATACTTATTAGTACATGATAATGTCTTGGTATGATATTGAATGTGTTATGGTTATATTCCTTATCTTCTTCAATTGATGAAGCTCATGCTTATATGGATATTACTATCTTGTTAAGTTATTCTAACTTTAATTTAAGACATCTAACTCAACAGAAACCTTAATTGGGGTGGTATTGGGTTTTCGATTACTTGAATAATGAAGAGATAATAATGTATTATGTATGGATTGATGGGATGTGCTCCCTAATTGAAGGTTATGTCTTGCGCAAGTGGTTATCGCATAAACCCTAGAATGGAACAGACATATTCAGACTCTTTGCGATGGTTTGATTGGTGAGATAAGGTTAGGTCCATATGGGACATTCAGGAGGATAAAACTTTTTTGGAAGGACAAGGTTAGATTTAGGGTGATAAAACCTTTTTCTTTTTATTGTTCCTTTTAAGGCCCTGCGATTAGCGCTACGCAGTATATAACCGTTAGTAGGCATCCGAGGTAAGTTCTGCAACAAAACAGCAAAATGGGGAGTTTCGAATAGTTCAGTGTCCAATTCTTGTGGTTGGGAGAATGAAATCTCTTTGGAGGATTTCTAGAATACTAACCACTGACATTATAACATTTGTTATCTATTTGAATGACACGTTCATTTCCTCTATTATTGAAATTGCTGTTATTGACTTAAATATCATGCTTCACTACTTACTTACTATAAATATGATGGTATATTGGATTGGAAAAAAGAGACGGGGTGTGTGTGCATTTACTAGGCATTCAAAGCTCATGGCGTTTCATGCCAGGTATTAAAGACTATAAGACCAGTCGAAGGCAAAGCTAAAGCATTTGAGAACATACGGCTATCTTAGGAGGATTAGAAACTAGTTTATAAATGTGTTATGAGATTGTAAGTGATAGATCCCATGTTGTATTTAAGACTTGATTTTGTAATTATTATATATCTATACATATCTTTTATATTACCTATTTCTTATTTTCCGTCAACTCGTGTAGACCTTGTGTTAATACCTCGATAAGATCTGTAAAAAAGGTAGCTTTGCTATCTAAGGAGATTGGACCTTAAAGGGAAGCTAGTTTGACTCTTCCAATCTTTCCTGGAATCTTACTTGGTTATTGACCAAAGGACTCTTGGTGATATTCTCTAACTCGTAATCTTAGATAAACCTTATATTTATTTATTAATATACCCTCTGATGTTCCCAATTTTTGGAGCATCACAATACCAGAATGAAGTCTTTTGAAGCTCTTCAAGTTGCTTTAAATTGAATTTAAGTGTTTGAAAAAAGGAGACAACAAATGAGAGGTTGGATCGGTATTGAATGTTGTAATGAGCTCTCTTTCTTTGGAGTTTACTTCTGTTTTTTGGCGAGGAGTTTGTTGTGTTTTGCTGCTTTTTGATATAAGATCATAAGAAGACTGAGATAGTTTCTGTTTCTTTCTTAGTGTTTCTGATGTTTTGCTACTTTTACATTTCGACATTTCTAGAGAATGAAAACATAAAAATGTCAATATTAAATTCCAGAGAAAATTGAGTATGCTAGAGAAAATTGAACATGTCAGAGAAAATTACACATAAGGGAGAAAATTAAGGTGGCCAGAGAAAATTATAAATGTCAGAGAAAATTGGACACTGAAAATTAAGTGTCAGAGTACTAATAAATATGACAAGTCAGAGAAAATTTTCATTCCACAATTAGCAAAATAAAATAAACAAAGCAATGTAAACACGCCACAAAAACTTATAGAACAGAGAAACCAATAATTGAACAAAATAAGTATACCAAAGAAAATTACGCATGTTAGAGAAAATTAAACATGGCAAGTCACAGAAAATTTTCATTCCATAATATGAAAATGCTAGAGAAATTTACAGACAACCAAAGAAAATTAAACATGATAGACACACAAAAGGAAGAAAAGTGATATGGCCAGAGAAAATTATAAATGCCAAAGAAACATAGACACAAACAAGAGAGTAAAATTACATATAAATATAAAATATAGCTAGAGAAAATTCAAGAAAGAAACATAAATCTAACAAGCACAGAAAATAAAAATGACAGAGAAAATTACACATGTCAGAGAAAATTAAACATGGCAAGCCAGAGAAATTTATAGAGCAGAGAAATTTGAATAAATTGTATTTGAAAATTACACAGAGAAATACTGAGAAATTAATCATGCCAGAGAAAATGGGGGAATAAACAGAAACAAATGAGGGAATAAACATGTCAGAAAAAATTCAAAGAAGAAACATAGATCAAGCAAATACCAGAGAAATTCAAATGACAGAGAAATTTACAGATAAAATCACACAAACATCTTCAAGAATAAGTTCAAAACTTAAAGAAATAACATTTTTCAAATTCATGAAGCTTTTTATTACGAAATTGAAACCCTAATTAATGGAAGGCTAATATAATATGCAATTAACTGTGTTTCCAGATAAAAACTCGTTGGACTGTAGAAAACTTACGAGAATGATGATGAAACCCTAATTACGAACTGATATGCCTTGAGATGAAGATGTAATGAGATGAAGATGAATTGAGATGACAATAAACAGTGAAAACGGGTAAGAGAAATTTGTGAGGAAGGAATGGAAAAGATTTTGGCAGAAGATAATGAAACCGTAATGTTAATAATGAAGATGATTGTGAAACCCTAATTATCCTGTTCTCTTGCTTGTGAAGATGGTTGGATGTTTGAAATGAAACTGAGTCGTCGGAATCCAGTGGAGTGTTCTCAGTTGATTTGTGAAGGATATTTTGGTTCAAGAAAGAATGCGCGCCTTCTAGATGAGGGACCTGATGCATCATTCCGTTTTTTGGTGTCTTGTATCCTCTAAATTACTATTATTAGGGACCTTAAAAAAAATTCTCCATAAAATTAGTTTCTGTTATATATATGAAAAATATTATGTAAATTAGTGTTATATATTATATAAATACTTGATAATTAATTAATAATATTTTTTAATCTACCAATCCGCTTCAAACAGCCCAAACCTCAAATTTGCTAATTCCGCATTTGATTTAAAATTTTACTCTAAAATAATCTAAACCGCACCGCGCACACCCCTACTACATACATTTGCAATAGTACATTTATTACCAATAAATCTTAAATTTTTAAAGCAACACATTACAAAAATTAGATATTGACAGTAAAATTACACGATACCATAATACATATAAAAAAAAGAAAAAAGAAAAAATTAAGAGATGACAGCAACACGAGTACCACAACGCCACCCAACACTTCCCAGAAATGAGAATCCGAATTTTGAGCATAGAATTTCGGGTAATGGCCAAACATGAACACTTGTTTCTTCAAAAAAACATGCAAACCATTATCAACCGATCTATTATTCAAACTCTCTCTCTCTCTCTCTCTCTCTCTCTCTCTCTCTCTCTCTGTATTTTCTTCACCACCCCTGTTCAGCTGCCTGAGAATTCGAATTCGAATTCGAATTCATGGAAAAAGGCTCAGAACCTTCAACTTATCCATGGTACTTCTACTCTTTCGTCCAACCCTTCTCACATTTCATTTCATCAGTTGGGTATGCCTTAGAATTGCTGTTCAACAACCTTTCAATTTGATTCATAATACATATATAATATATGCTATGATTTTGCTTTTCTAGCTCTACCAATTTCTGGGTTTATCTTTTTTTGTGTGTTTATACTCAGTATCCATTGGATATTTTGATTAGAGATTATTTCAATACATACATATGTACATCGTTTGATATATATGGGGAAAATTTTGATTTATATTGCTTGTTATGCTTGTGATGTAGGTTAGATTATTGTGCCATTTTTAATTTTGTTTAATTTAATGCATTGTTTGGTTGCTATGAAAACACGGGAAAAAGAAATGGAAAAGTATGAAAAATGTTACAAGTTGGCCACGGTGGATCTAGGATTTTGGCTTAGGAAGGGCAACATTTGTGTTGAAACTTAGCAAAATCTCGCAATTCCATTGAACCCAATCTTCATTTGGTGGTAAGATGAATTTTTGATTTTTTATAAAAAAGACATGCAGAAAAAAGAGAAAGAATAATTGGCTTTTTGGTAGTGGTATTTTGGCTTTTTGATATATTAGCCACTCCCCAAAAAGCCTCTAAAGATCAATGTGATGCAATAATATATATATATATATATATTACAATTTTCACCAATCATTATCTTGTTAATTATTTTGTTGTTTTCTATTAATAATTAATAATTAGATTTTATATTTTAGTTTTTGAACATGATGATTATCATCAAAGACATCACATGCCTACATAAAATTGAGGACGAAAGAGATGGAGGAAATAAGAAAAGAGATGCATAATAAAAAATTTGCAAGAAGTTTTTTAGCAAAATTAAACATGTAAAGTGACAAATTGCATGAATTTTGTCGAAATGAAAAGAGGAGGTATAAACATTTAGGGGGCATACTAAAAATTTTAATGCTATGTTTGGTTCATGGATTTTTCCCTTTCTTTTTTCAAATCTTTCTTCAAATCCATAAATCACACACAGCGTAAAGGATTAAATTGGATCAGCATTTGCCCAAAAAACTTAAGCTGATATATCAAGCTAACTCCTCCTTCATTTGCGACCTCATTTTGCACGCGTAGCGACAAATAAACTGAGAGAATTATGTGCACGAAAATAGGTAGAATAAAATACACGATGACAAAGAAAACATGTGATACAAATTGAGTCTAGGACCTCTAAGTTGTTAAGAAACAGACCCAACAATCTATATCAAAGCTGGCATTCACACAGTTCAAACTATGCAGAATTCGCTTTCCGATTTTGGGATTTCTTGATTTCTCATTTCTCATTATCAGGTTTTATTTGTTCATGCATATGCAGTAATAATTAGATTTTCTTGGTTTTGGCCTTTCAATGGTCTTCATATTTCTCTCAGATTATATGTTTAAGTTGTTCGGTGAGTGTTTTTTTTTTTAAGTTGGGATTTCTTGATTTCTCCTTTCTCATTGTCAGGTTTTATTTGTTCATGCATATGCAGTAATAATTAGATTTTCTTGGTTTTTGTCTTTCAATGGTCATCATATTTCTCTCAGATTATATGTTTAAGTTGTTCTGTGAGTTTTTTTTTTTTTTTTTTTTGGGTTCTTTCTAGTTTTAGGCACTTCCACATTAAAACAGATACTCTTTATTAAAGTTTGGCCTTGTGTTGGCAGCAACAATGCCCATGACAATGCTGATGAAAATTCAGAAGGGGAGTTTCTCACTATTGGACACAGAAGGCTAAATTCTGCTCCTTCTCTATCTCTTGCTGAGGAAGGTAAAATCTTAATTTTCTTTTCAATATAGCTCATAGTTTTGTCTCTTAAATTCTCTCCTCTTTATTTCAAGAATTCGTAGGAAGGTTTCTAGTTTTCAATTTCTACATATGCTTCCAACATATTTTCATATGAAATAACTTGAAGATTAAGCACACTACCGTGTGCAATTGAAATTGTCAAATTGACAATACAGGGAGATCATGGGTAGCGGGCAGTCCATTTTGATTTATTGATTTTAGTTTTTGGTCCGTGCATTAACTGCTGGGCACAAAGCTTCACCATAGTGAATTGTGTGCTTTACTGCGTTATATAATAGAAGAATAGATGTGTTTTCTCTTCTCAGCAATAAAACAAAGCATTTTGTCCCTGCAGCTAACATAGATTCCAATCTCTCTATCTTTTTAGACTTGAAATCTTTAGATATGGAGGAAGAGAAAGAAGATGAGTCCTCCTCCCTAAGAAGAGTTTCTGAGGATGACCGGGAATCCGAAACAGCTTCTTCTAAGGCCAGCACCTCAGATTCAGAGGCTCAACAAAATCAAAAATCTGGTCAATGGCGCGGGTTCTTCCGTAAATTGAAAAAAGGTCCAGCAGTGGGCTTGCATACCTTCCATCCTAGCATACATAACATCAGAATGCTTGCCACTAAAAAAAGCAGAAACGCAAGACACAGCTTGCCTGTGCTGGAGGAACCAACTTTAGATCCTGAATTGTGTTGCTTCAAGTCAACCTGGAGGAATTTCTCACTTCCAGAGCTTGAAACTGCAACTGAAAATTTCAGCCGTGGTGTGTACTTTCTTCATAATTTTTAATTTTTATAGTTTTAAAAAATTTATGCTTCTTCTTAACTTCAGTAATACTACATATCCAGAATTTTACCCAAAAACATCAATGTGTGGTTTAGATTTATTCTCATCAAACTTATTAGCCTTGGGCATGTTACTCCGGTGGGGAAAAAAAAAATAGGACACAGTGTGTCCCCAAAATGTCTGGCTGAAAAAAAAAAATGTGACATTTCCTCCAATGTGTCCACGTTTCATAGTGATCTTCATCATGACTTCTTTACTAATGGCATCTCTAAAAGTAGTTATGTTCTATACTAGGCTAATAAACATTTTCTGACAATTATTTTTCTTCTTTCTGAAGAGAATGTGATTGGGGAGGGAGGTTATTCTGAAGTTTACAAGGGACATTTGGAAGATGGGCAACTTGTTGCAATAAAAAGACTGACCAGGGGATCCCCAGAAGAGATGACTGCGGACTTCTTATCCGAGCTTGGGATTTTAGTCCACGTCAACCATCCCAATATTGCTAATGTTATTGGGTATGGGGTTGAAGGAGGAATGCACCTCGTTCTTCATTTGTCTCCCCACGGGAGCTTAGCATCATTGCTTACAGGTTTTCTTCACCATTTTGATGCTTCTAAATTTTAAAATCTTTCAAAATTCGAACAAAGAAAATTTATGGGTTTTTGTTTTTTGTTTTTACCTGTGTTTTCAGGTGCTAAGGAGAAACTAGAATGGGGCATCAGGTATAAGATTGCACTAGGCACAGCTGAGGGCCTTTCATATCTTCATGAGGGGTGTCAGCGAAGAATAATCCATAGAGACATCAAGGCTGCTAACATTCTGCTTCGAGAGGATTTTGAGCCTCAGGTATCTCTTTGAACCCAAGGATGCTCACCTGATACACTCCTTCAGATATAATAGCTTTTTGAGTATCTACCTGATCAAAATATGCTTTTAACAATTTGTTTTTCTTAAATTATATTGCTGCTGTACTTGCTGCAAGGATAGAAAGTGAACTTCAAATAACAGAAAACAAGTACTGAAGTCTTTTTGACATTAAGGCTGTGTTTGGTTCATAAATTTGGATAGGCATTCGGAAAGGAAAATGGAGAAAAAAAATTAGCTTTTATTTTATTTATTTTTCTCTCACCTTTCTTTTTCCTTTCCAATCCAGACACAACCTAAACGTGTCGGTGGGACTGCTGTTTGTGGAAAAAATTGTACTTCCGTCTCATTATATATGTATTTATATCTTTATTCACTAAAACTTAATGTGAAGATGTGTCAAGAACAGAAATGGGATCTGTACTTTTGTTTATTAGTTTTTTTTTTTTTTTTTTGGGCTAAGTTTTAACTTTTAGTTCAATCTAGGTTTCTGATTTTGGGCTTGCAAAGTGGCTCCCAGAGCAGTGGACTCATCTCACAGTATCACAATTTGAGGGCACATTCGGGTTTGTAATTGCAAAACCTATTTTGATTCCTCATATTTTTAAGTAGCTTTTTTTTTTTACCCAATTTTTTTTTTTCTTTTCCAAATCACAACAGCTACCTTCCTCCCGAGTTTTTCATGCACGGAATAGTAGATGAGAAAACTGATGTCTATGCCTATGGGGTACTATTGTTAGAGCTAATCACCGGACGCCTAGCTTTGGATAAGTCACAGAAAAGTGTTGTGATGTGGGTATGTTCGTTTCTTTGTATGTTGTTGGAGATTATTAAATTTAATTGGCAGAGACTTTAATCGAAGACACTCAAGCTATTTCAATTATTTGTTGCAGGCTAAACCTTTGATTGCTAAGAATAGTATCAGCGAACTTGTTGATCCATCACTTGACGGTGTCTACAATTCTGAGCAGTTGAATTTTATGGTCTTGACTGCTGCTTTGTGCTTACATGAATCTTCAAGTGAACGGCCTCAAATGAGCAAGGCGAGTGTTTGATTTCATGAATGCTAACTAAGATTTTTTGTTGCACACACTGAACTGGAATATCATTTGACAATTACAAATAACAGAAAGATCCCCCAAAGATAGATACCATTTTAACCATATTTTCCCATTTTCTTTTCTTCCCTGACTTGGTTTTCAAGAACCAAACAGAGCCTTATATTCTAGTGGACTTTATTAGATTGTTTGGACCAACAATCAGTTATGAACAAGTAGTTAGGAAATGGGCATTATCTTCCCTGGACGTGAAAAGCTATTAGGAAAAGGGAAATATTCAACCTTCAAAAGCATTTTTTTGAACTTTTGGTTAGCTAATTTGCCCAGTTCTTTGTAGTCCAAGCTCCTTGCTGAACTAGAATATTCGATGTTTAGATGAAACGTAATCAGTTTATGTTTAGTTGAAGGGGGCAGCCACGACTCTCCAGCTAAAGGGAGACGAGGCAAGATATACGCAACTTTACTTTCATTTCTGGGGAGTTTTTTTTCGTGGATTTTTAAGTTGCTTTTTTAATGTGTTTGGGAATTGTTAAAAATGTTGCTTTTTTGTTAGTGGAAAAGTTGACTTTTCCAAATACATTTTTAGCTTTTTTAGCTGATCCCAAACAAGGCGATTTTAATGAATTCAGTAATCATACAGAGAGCGGTACAAACATGTATCTATATATGTACGCCAAAACTTATATTGCCTTTCTGAATGAATTCTATTGGCATAAGTTTCGGTTGAGTTGATTTGTGCATGTGTTACAGGTTATTCGGATGCTAAAAGGTGATGAAATAGGCGGTTTGGAAAGGGCAAAGAAGTTGCAAAGAAGGCCTGTCCTCAAGAGGACATATTCGGGGCACTTTGATGCGGAAGATTACAATTTAACCATGTGCTTCAATGAAAATCAGCCATTGCAGATTGCTCTTGAGCTATGAAGACTTTTGTAAAAACCAAAGTTTGATGTCAAAAATGAGTGATTACATGGCCAATTGGAGCTTGCATTCTTCCATAAAAAGCTTGTTCAAATATGGGGTGTTGTTGAGTGATGTCTCTGTGACATCCTTGATGATCATGAAGGGACGATATGGTGTGCAAATGGGCAGTGAAACCAAAAAGAGTGTAGCTAACTAAGTGGAAAGTTTGGCAAAAAAAAAACTAAGTGGAAAGTTGAATCCGAACTTGGTGCAGTTTATTGGGATTGTTTATATATTTTTATTTTATTTTGGGAATATATATCGGTTTATTTTGTGTAGTTTCTGTTTGTAACCCGTGGGATAAAAACAATTTATATAAGTTGAAAAAAATTGAATATTGAAAAATTAGGAGAAAAATACTTTTAGTTTTAGTTTCTAATAACTTTATAGACTTTTAGTTGTGAATCTTTGTTGTATGAGTTTTGAAGAGATGGAGAAAAAGAAATAAATTGGGAATCAAATATCAAATTTCAACAGAGAGATTTGAATCTCAACTTAAATTCTGATATCACGTTAAGTCACTAATTATCTCGCTGATCAAAAAAAAAAAGTCACTAATTATTTCAAAAATTAAGTTATTATAAAATAGATTTAACAATATATATCAAGTTATTCAATAATAATGTGTATCAGTAATAAAGTTACTCAACTTTCTAACCGTTTAAACGGTTAGAAGAAAATTATAATTAGTAATTCAACAAGGTATAAACAAAAAAAAAAAAAGATAAACTTTGTATTTAAATCTCAATGGTAACTTAATAATTACAAAAAAATTTGTATGTGTTTGACTTCCTGCTTGTGGAAGAAAGTTTGGTTGCACATAAGGATATGTATTAGGAACATAAATAATAAAATTACTCGTTTTTTTTTTTCATAAACTTAATTTTTTAAATGACTTGATTTTTTTAAACAAAAAGTTTTTTGTTTGGCTATAAAAATTGAGATAGTCTACTCAAATATCGTATCCTCATATGATATATTAATCTCAAGATTGGGTTGAATTCAAAATATGAATTAAACGGTGGTTGAAAACCAAACATACAAATGAAAATCATTTAAAAATAATTTTTGAAGGGGTTGATTTTTTTTCCATGTTCACATCTTAAAATTAAAAAAATTAAAAAAATCTGTGAGATTAATTACGTATCTCATTTTAATGATTTAAATCGTTCATTTTATATAGTCTTAATTTATATCATTCATAAAAAAAAAATTAGTTCGATTTGATAATCGTAATATTTTTATTTTATTACAATTGGCTCTGAAAAATAAGGGATAAATATATTTTTTTAAATAGACCATCTATTTTTTTTAGAGGACATAATAAAATGAAAATGTTACAATATTGGATCAAATATAATTTTTTACATAGTTTAACACGTTAAAAAATAAACAGTTCAAATTATCAAAATAAGATTCGTGATAGGTAAGGTGTAATTTTTTAAAAACTTAAAGGCTTAGGAAAAGGTAATTTAGTGCCATTTTGGGAACATGGTAAAAAGTCACGTTTTTAGACAAAATATCTAAAAACGTGGCTGTCAAAAACGCCAGAAAAGTCATTTGGCAAGTGCCAAAAACGTAGCTGTAAAATTACAAATTAAGGCCTATGGAAAAAAAAAAAATTTTAAAAAATCTCGTATGTTGGGTAAGGGTATTTTGGTCGTTTTAATTTGATTTGACACAATAAATAAATATTAAACTAAAAAGTAAAAAGACAACTTTTTACTAACTTCCCAAATCACTTTCAAAAAAGCCAAAAAGCTTGGCAAAAAGCTAAAAACCAGCTTTTTACCAACTTCTCAACACAACCCACCTCCGTTTGGGAAGTGGGTTGGCTTTTTGGCTTTTTTAGCTTGGGCTAAAAAGTTTGGTTTGGGAAAGGCTTTTTGGTTTTTTAGTTTTTTTTATGAAAGAAAAGTGTAATGATTATGAGCAGGATGTGATGTTTTGTTTATTATGCCTAAAATAACCTTTTTGGTATTTTGTGGCTAAAATAGCCAAAAAAAACTCTTGCCAAACGGAGTTAGTTTTTAACTAATTAGCCTAGCTAAATTAACTCCGTTTAAGAAGAACTTCTGAAATTTTTTAGTTTGGATATAATAATTATAAGAGAAAAAGTAAAATGATTATGATTTAAATGTGACATTTTATCTTATTGACTAAATTAATCAATTTCATCTTTTTATACTTATTTAAGCCTATTTTGACTATACAATTAAAAACTATTTGTGTGAGTGATTTTCTGACCACACTACCCGCTTAGTAGTCAACTGGAGAGCACCGGCAGAATAGATGGCACCTGGCTGACCTGTAACAGAAATATAAGAATCCCACGGTGGTTCGCCACCCGGGGGCACTCCGACGATCAAGTCAGTATATCTCTCAAAGATAAATCAAGTGCTAAACTCACAAGCTTGAGTATCAAAAGCATACCTTAGACCCATGTGGGTGCCTCTCTTTTATAGCCAACACAATCCTAGTCCCAATAGGAGCCTGGTCAGGCACGTCCATGAGGACCTCGGCTCTGATTCGGACTCGATTTTTGTGTCGGTTCTAAATGAACCAAAGAGTCGAATCCCAAATCGTCGTTTGAAAAAGCAGATTTTTGAAAAGTAGTGCCAAACATGGATCGCTTTGCGGATTCTGAGTCGCCACCTAAATATTTTTAAAATGGAAAATTTAGAAACCCCGACTCGGTCTTAAGGCCACATGTCCGTCATCACCAAATATCTTGGCTCGGGAGCTTGGGTACGATCGGGGAAGGTCAGCTATGAGCACCCCCTTTCGCCCGGTCCGAAGACCGGCCTCTACTAACCATGATATCTGTTTTTGAAAACATTACATGCTCTTATTCCAATTATTAGCCTAGAATTACTATGTTATGCGCACGGCAAAAGTATAGACTAGATCGCCTAACTTGGAAATAAACATTGCATATCCGTTTTGTCTCGAAAAACGTGTTGGATTTTGCTACTCGCAAGTAGGCTAAAATACGGATTTCAATGAGTTGTTCCAACTCAGGCAATCCAACCTCCACCCAGCATTCAAGCTTTATCATGTAAGCACTTAGCCGCATGGCAAGCATACCGTCATGGTAAACATTCACACGCATGCGATATGCTAAAGCCATAAAACTTACATCGTACTCGTGCCAAAACAAGAACCGGTTAGCAAACATGCATGACCTAGTTTATGTTAAGTGGCTAATGCGACACATACAAGAGTGCAATCTAAACAGTCGGCTAACCTAAACATGGCACATGAGATGCAACAACTATCACATATTCAATTTGGAATTGAAAGTACGATGCGGTTTGCATGATGTGCCGAGCCCGATGTATGTAAACAAATGCATGAATGCACGCATGCATTGCATAAGGTATGCTAAAGTAAACATGCCCTAATCTACCAACATAAGCGGGTAAATAAAAGGGAGAAAGAAATGAGGGTTGGAAGACATACACCCACTCACACACACTTATTACAAATTTGCCCTCGCTCGGAGGGACCGAATAATAATACAGAACCGAATAACTAATTAACTACACAAGCTAATTAATTATTACAAATCAACTAAATTAATTAAATAAAATAATTAATCTAATTAAACAGAAAGACGCCTCGGGATGAGGGCCAAATGCATCGCGTGCTCAAACCGCCTCGAACCACTCGCCATGCACACGGATTGCCTCGCTTTCTCGCTTCTCCTCCTCAAAAAATTATCAAAACTTCAGGAGTGCCTCTCAGAGCACTGGGGAGTGCCACCGGCTGGGTTAGAACACCACCGGCTGAAGAATGTGACCACCGGCACTAAATTCACCCATCGGCTGCCAGTATACTGCCGGTCGGCACTAAATAGTGCCGGTCGGCAGAAAATGCCTGCAGAACCTGCAACTCACAGCAGCAGAGGACACAACTTGCATGGCAATGTAATTCAAAGCATGTATGCACCAAACACACTCCCTATCATGTTTATGACTCAAGGGGGCACGTGCCTCGATTCTCGGACCACCAATCACGCATTTTCATGCATGATGGCCCAGAGAACCAAGTATGCAACTTTAGTTTCAAATGCAATGCAACCAAATAAACACACAAAAGTGCCCAACCTCTATCACATTTCACTTCAAGAGGCCAAACATGCATGCTCATGTGATGCAACTCTAAGCATGTTATCTAACATGCAACATGGATTATGCAATATGTTTATGCAAAGGGTTCAAGCAAGCATGCAAGGTAAGCATGCAAACCAATGGAAGGATGGTCTTATACATGAATTAGGCAACTCAAATAGTCCTAAAATCAGTGGCTAAAGTGCCTAGAAATGGAGACTAAACACACACACACATGCAAGCGTTATGATCCAAACTCAAGGCATAAACATAGCAACTCCCAAGCACACTTGGAGATACCAAACAAGGACAATGAGCATGCATCGTAAAGCTCTGAAAATCATGCAAAGCATGGTGCCAAACCAAGTCGAAGATAGACCAAACAAAGCATGCAAATGGTCCAAGCACTAAGGCAAGCCAATGAGGCTTTGAACCACACCTAGCACAACCACTCATGACAATACTTAAACACCTAAAAACAGAGTTTTAACACATAAAACTAAGCCTAAAGGACCACCTAGATGGCATCTAAGTGACTCAAATACAAAGGCATGCAAAATGGCCAAAACATGGGGCATTCAAGACATGCTTTCAAAGCGTTAAAGAGACAACTAAGGCAAGCATACAAGCCCACCAAAAGGTCTGAAATAACATGCTAGGTGATTCCAAACCATCAAAAATGAAGCAAGCATGGCATGCCACACATTCATGTTCTTAAGGCCGACAAGCCCAATGCAAAGAGGCTATATGATGCATGCCAAGATCAACCCAAATGGCTATGGACAGAGCTAAAACATGTCAAAATAAGCATACAAGCTTCATGGATCTAGGCCTAAAACATGCTAGAAACTAAGGCACACAACCTAGGCATGTTAAGGGACCAAAGGGGCATTACAAAGCAACCATGCAAAACATGCAAGGAGTACTAAAACCAACTTAAAAACATGTTATATCATGGCAACATAAGCATGAAAAACAAACCAAACATGCTCAACACACAACCAAACATGGTGCTCCATAAGGAAGCAAAACTTGCCCTTTTCAAGGACATCAAGGAGAGGGGGTGGCCCTCTCCTTTTGGAGACTTTATGGCACCATCTCCACCACTGAAATCCCTCAAGATTTCAGTGGTGAAGAGATCCTAGGACCAAAGTCTCGGATCTCTCACAAAATGGCACAAAAAGTGGCCTTTTCAAGGCCTAAGGGTGGTCAAACCTACCCAAACCACCAAGCACTCTTAATAAACAATAAAGAGGCTTAAAAAATAGAACTTTTATGTGTTGATCACCAAGCACAAAAACAGGTCTAAGCTATGTAGAAATGGAATGCAAAAAAGGGGTAAAAAGGGGTAGTTTCTTACCCTTGATGACTATCTTCACAAAAGTTGTTGTTGTTGCTTCCTTGAGCTCCAATCCAACCAAAAACACCAAGAACCAACCTTTAGAACCTCAGTTGCTTAGAGAAGGTGAAACAGTAGGTGCTTGTGTGCAATAATGTGAACTAAAGCACCTAGTGTACAAAATGAGAGGGAAGAAGAGAGGTACAATAGATACAAAGCTCAAACCCTAAACCAGAGGTTCTCCTATGTCTAACTCTCTCAAACTTTCCAACTCTTGCCAACCTCTTGACCAAGAGAGGGGTTTCTTCTCTTATAGGCACCAAAGCTTACAAGCTAAGGAAACCAAGAGCTCATCCCTCCATACACGTGTATGGAGGGGAAACAGAATGCATACAGCTGTGATAAAATATCTCATAAAGCAGCTGTAAAGTAGTCGGCAGGGCAAAATGGTCATTTTGCCAAAAATAGTGCCGACCGGCACAATATAATGCCGGTGGCAAAACCAGCCAGCCGGTGGCCTCTAGCCACAGCCGGTGGTATGTGGGGATGCCTCAGAAGGCATTCTCTGCCCCTCCAAGGCAAAGCACAAGTGTTTGGTGCAAAACCAGACACAGGACGGTCAAGTTCGGAGGTCCTGAGGCAAGGCGCGCGAGCCGAGAACTCCGAGAACTCCAAACGAACGCAAACATGGATAATCACCGAGTGTTCAAGCGGTGACGTCCAAGTCTTGAGGTCGGTCAAAAATGGGGTGTCTCTGATTGCCTCTTTGTAACTTCGAAAGTCATAACAATGACGGGAGTGAATGTCAAAGCCTAGAGACGACCTATTTTTGACAAGGCCGAAGACTTGGACAAACATACAAAGCGCAAATGGTTGAACTCGCAAGCTGCCTATGTATCCCTTTAGGAATCAAACCAGCGTAGTTCAGACAGGATGCGAAGTGATGCACAATGCAAGTGCATAACTTATGATTATGCAAAGGATGCTGTGATGAAGCAATTATGCAAAATAAATGTAACATTTTAAGCGAATGTTATGCAAGCAAGTAAACATGAACCAAACTACAACTCATGTAGAAAGGATGTAAGAGAATTATGCAATTCTCACAGCGTCTCATGCGGAGAAGGCTAAAAGCGACTACCGAGAATACTCGGAGTCTCAAACACAACATCTCTCAGCGTATCGTACACAGGAGAGGAAAGAGTAACACTTCTCAGCGTAGTACACGCGGGAGAAGAAAGATAAAATTTCTCAGCGTAGTACACGCAAGAGAAGAAGGATAAAATTTCTCAGCATAGTACACGCAAGAGAAGAAGGATAAAATTTCTCGGTAGTACGCAAGAGAGAAGGAAAGGCAAAGAGAAACCTCATCAGAGTAGTACGCGAGAGGAAAGAGCAACACTTCTCAACGTGGTACACGAGAAAGGAAAGAGAAAGCCTCTCAAAGTACACGCGAGAGAGAAAGAGAAAGGAAAGAAACCTCTCATAGTACACGCAAGAGAGAAGAGAAAAGCCTCTCGGTAGTACACGCGAGAGGAAAGAAAAGAAGAGAACCTCTCAACAGAGTACACGCGAGAGAGGAAAGAGGAAAAAAAGAAACCTCAAATAGTACACGCGAGAGAAGAAAGGGAAAAGCGAAAGAAACCTCTAGTACACGCGAGAGAGGAAAGAGAAAGAAAAGAAACCTCTCAACAGAGTACACGCGAGAGAGGAAAGAGAAAGCAAAAGAAACCTCTCAAATAGTACACGCGAGAGAGGAAAAAGAAAAGGAAAGAAACCTCTCAACAGAGTACACGCGAGAGAGGAAAGAGAAAAGCAAAGAAACCTCTCAACAGAGTACACGCGAGAGGAAAGAGGAAAGCAAAAGAAACCTCTCAAATAGTACACGCGAGAGAGGAAAGAGAAAAAAGAAAAGAACTCAAGTAGTACACGCGAGAGAGGAAAGAGAAAGCGAAAAGAAACCACTCGGTAGTACACGCGAGAGGAAAGAAGAAAAGCAAAAAGAAACCTCTCAAATAGTACACGAGAGGGGTAAGAGAAAAGCAAAAAGAAACCTCTCAGCGTAGTACACGCGAGAGAGGAAAGAGGAAAGAGACAAGCCTCTCAGCGTAGTACACGCGAGAGAGGAAAGAGAAAAGCCTCTCAGCGTAGTACACGCGAGAGAGGAAAGAGAAAAACAAAGAGACACCTCTCAGCGTAGTACACGCGGGAGAGGAGAGAGAAAAACAAAGAGAAACCTCTCAGCGTAGTACACGCGGGAGAGGAGAGAGAAAAACAAAGAGAAACCTCTCAGCGTAGTACACGCGAGAGAGGAAAGAAAAAAGCCTATCAGCGTAGTACACGCGAGAGAGGAAAGAGAAAAACAAAGAGACACCTCTCAGCGTAGTACACGCGGGAGAGGAGAGAGAAAAACAAAGAGAAACCTCTCAGCGTAGTACACGCGGGAGAGGAGAGAGAAAAACAAAGAGAAACCTCTCAGCGTAGTACACGCGGGAGAGGAGAGAGAAAAACAAAGAGAAACCTCTTAGCGTAGTACACGCGAGAGAGGAAAGAGAAAAGCCAAAAGAAACCTCTCAGCGTAGTACACGCGAGAGAGGAAAAAGAAAAACAAAGAGAAACCTCTCAGCGTAGTACACGCGGGAGAGGAAAGAAGAAAGCAAAAAAGAAACCTCTCAACGTAGTACACGCGAGAGAGGAAAGGGAAAAAGCGAAAAGAAACCTCTCAGCGTAGTACACGCGGGAGAGGAAAGAGAAAAGCCTCTCAGCGTGGTACACGCGAGAGAGGAAAGAACAGCAACGCAAGTAAAAGAAGGCGCACAACAATGTGGGCGAAACATGCGTGATAACGCAAGTGAGACGAGTGCATAACAATGTGACTAGGATGTGCATCACGATGTAAATGAAGTGGGTGCATAACAATGCAATTCGGAACATGCAGCATAATGCAAGTGGGACGAGTGTGTATACACATTTCTGTGCACAATAATTAATGCATATTCGATGCAATCTCAACAGTGTGTTTGAAATAAAATGTCGAATAAGGAAATACACGCCTTAATGGGACCAATTCAAACGCAACCTCCGATTTACCTCTCGGAGGAGTCACAATAGATTCCAAAAGGATACAGCTCGTGCACGCAAACCGACGATGAGCTACGCATCGTCGAATAAGGAAATACACGCCTTAATGGGACCAATTCAAACGCAACCTCCGATTTACCTCTCGGAGGAGTCACAATAGATTCCAAAAGGATACAGCTCGTGCACGCGAACCGACGATGAGCTACGCATCGGAGACATCAGTTGATACTTCCGCAGAAATATTTTGAGTTTGAGGTAGGGGCACACCCATACTTCGGAGCATTGACAAGGCTTGACGGGGTACATCCCACGAAATTTGCTGGAGGTGAAACACACTCAGATGCTTCGATTTTCCCTCTTTTCTTTTGCTTTGCAGTCTGGAACCTATATAGCTTCAGATAGATCCTGATTTTACTGTTCTCACATGACCTGGGTTAAACCTTGCAGTTTTTGAAAGAACAAATTCTTTTTTGCACAAATGTGGAGAATGACACAGCACTCTGAGCACACAACAAATCATTTTTTGAAATTGAGAAAATGAGTTCTCGACCGGGTATTGAGCCTACAATTGAACACAGCGAAAAAGACTCAACAATAGAAAACAAAAGGTATACAACCTAAAGACATTGAGACACGCTCGGAACGACTCAAAGCAAGAATCGAGAAAAACAAAACAAAAGACACGACACACAGACGTGTTTACAAAAACAAAAGACCTCAGACACGAGGAGCCGGTTTCCCGGGTATGCTTTTCCCACCCTTTTCTCATTTGCGATTCTCACATCACTGCCCTCAAGCTCGGTTTTTCTCACAAAACCCTTATCTTACTTTTCTCTCATCGCACATCTCTCTATTCTTCAATCTCTCATTTTTCATCCCTCCCCAGAGTGGTTGGTAGATAGACAAGAAGTTGCGGGCTCTTGCCCCTAGCATTCTGCTAGATTCTTTTTCTTCCGCACACAACAGTGAGTTTCTCCCACAGAGGGGTCGCGCTACAATTGGGTGTACAGCGAATCTACGGCTGACATCGGTTGGGGAGTTTGGACATGGTTAGATCTGTCCAGATGATGGAGTGGAATATCTTGCCCCATTCCAGTTCATGCTTCGCACATGGCTTGATACCTCGCTGCTTGGAGGGTGAGAGAGCTTTCAGCCCTTTGTTGTTGACTTCAGTTGTGCCCTTTTCTGGCAGGTAGAGTGCCCTTCTTGGCAAGTATGTTGAAAATGGGGGAAAGACAGGAAGCTTGACTCAACTGTGCCTCTAGTTCATTATTTCGACCATTTTTTGTTTTAAAACAATTTTGACCAACATGAAAGTTAGATTAACATGCTTATTCGATTTTTGATTTGAAATCATGCAAGTCAGGTTGTAAGCACTGAAAATTTTCCTTTTTTTTTTTTTGGTCCAAGAAAATGGTCCAGTTTTGGAAAAATGGAATGATTTTTGAGAGAATAGTCAACCTCAGTAAAAGTTCTCAAAAACTGTTTTTGCAAACGGCCACCGCTCAACAAGCAGGGAACCAACTCTTTGAGATGCACAACCTCGGACCCATAGCAATGGAAAATTGCCCATTGTCTAAAAGACACTGCATGGCAACGGAAAGTTGCCCCTTGTTTGAAACGACACCGCAGTGCATTGAATGGCAACGGAAAGTTGCCCCTTGTCTAAATGGCACCGCAGCATATTGAAATCAATCCTTCAGAGCGACGATCACAACCGAACTCTCTGATACAGAGAAGGCAAAGATGATCAAAACCATTTCATGGACACAACTGAATTTGAAGTGTTTTAGGGCTGGACTTCAGAATGAAGTTGCCTACGTATCCCAAAGATGGGAATCAAGCCTTACGTAGTTCGGGGTTAAGGTACACTCGGGTATTTAACCTCTCCTTTTTATGCTCTAATTTTTGCCATAGGCGCTGCAGGTTTTCAACCTTGTAGCTTTGTTCTTCTTTCTTTTCAATTTTTTCATTTTTTTCATTTTTTTCCTTTTCTTTTTTGTGCATTTTTTTTTTTGTATTTTGTATTTTTCCTTTGCTCTAACTTTTGCTCGGTCGCCTTCCGTTTTCGCCCAAATGAGCCTCTCAAAGGGTAAAAGTGTAACAAGTCCATGCCAAATGGTTTTGAGATTGAAGCCCTCTCAGATCCGTGAGAGTGGTGTTGTATTGATTTACGTAAAGATCCACCTTTGGCTCTTCGAGCACATCGATTTTTTTTGCCCCTAGTCGAGGGTGCTTCGATCTAGCTTTGCAAGCTTCTTTTGACAACATCCGATCCTCTTGATCTCGACTTCGTGCCTCTTGTTCGAGGGTCGCTTTGAATCAGCCACACAGCCTCACAAAGATGATTGTCTTTTGAACGTTCTGAATCCAAGTTCAAGGTTTGAAAGCAAAGGGGTTGAGTCTCGAGGCCGAGAGCGATCCTAAGCTGCACAATCTCAAGAGCGATTCCACACATGTTCGCAGGACACAAGAAACCATTTTTTGAAAGTTTTTAAGAAAGCGACAAATCGCTCGCGCTGAAGACAGTGTAGGATCTATCTGGATCAAAGCTAGGGTCCTTCTCAGTATTCACACTAACAAGCATGATTTCATTCATTAAGAGCTTAGCACGCCTCTCTTTCTCTTAATTGATCAAATTTTTGCAAATCCCAAGGAATTCATTTCTCTTTGTTTTCACCACAGTGTTCAAAAAGTCTTGGAAAACTTAGGTCGATGCAATGAATTCAAGGCACAGAAAAGACATAGCTTTTAGTCAAATACTGCCATCTCATTTGGAATTTCTGGTACAACCGGCTGCGAAGCAAACACGAGTGTGAAAATCCTTCGTTTCATTTCAAGATCATTGTACGTAAAATGCACTCAAAACAAAACAAAAAGACAAACGCAAAAACAAAATGGGTGATGTCCGAGGTAACATCCCTAATCACGACTCTAACAAAGCAACCGACTCGATAACGAGACAGACTCAACAGGTTGACTCGATACAACGAGGCGACTCAGCGGTGACTCGATATAATGAGACAGACTCAACAGGATGACTCGATACAACGAGGCAGACTCAACAGATCGACTCGATACAACAAGACAGACTCAACATGGTGACTCGATACAACAAGGCACGCAATACCCAAGTCGAAGGTAGGATAAACGGATTCACAAATGCTCAAAATAGTCGTGCCATCCATCACATCCAAGTAAACCGAGTAATCGACAGAAGTGGTTCATCCCCGATCACATAACAACACAGTCTAGAGTACCCGGTATATCGGACTCTTCCGGGCTATGGTTCGAAGTCTACGTAGCAAAAGACAAAATATGTAGCACCTCACCGATTTCACCGTAGATACGGACAAAAGTCGAATGAGTGTGTTTCTCATCAATTCGCCCAAAATTCTACTCCAACTGAATCGATACACCGCAGATATAATCGATTCTCAAAATATCGACATCGGTGCTCAGAGTGGGATACCCAGTCTTGCAAACTGGTATACGCATTCCCTGTAGAGATATACTCTAAAAGCACATAGCAGGTAAAAGAGAGCCAATACACCCCTATGTTGGGGTAGGGTTTCCCTGTCCTATTTTGTCAGGAGCTAGGGTTTCACTACGCACGCAGCGGTTTCAAACAACCTAATATCGGGTGAGCAACCTGTCCTAGTTTGGAATGGTCACTACGGATTTCGATATGCACTAGGTCGAATGGTCGAAAAGGGTGCCCCGGTAAAACCGGGGTTGTGTTCCCATACTGGCAGAGCCCGCAACCGGTCAGCCTTATGGTCATGCCTTGACAAGACAAGCCTCCAGCAAACCGTTCAGGAATAGCAGATGGCCAACACGGTGTCCTAGGCGCACCAATGCACATGCAATGCAAAGAAACACATAAGTGTAGTCAAACAGATATCACGAGTTCGAGTCAAGCTCTCTAAAATCCCAAAGAAGTCGCCAGAAGCGCACGTCGCGAGGACCTCGGCTCTGATTCGGACTCGATTTTGTCGGTTCTAAATCAACCAAAGAGTCGAATCCGCAAATCGTTTGAGAAAAGATTTTTGAAAAGTAGTGCCAAACATGGATCGCTTTGCGGGACTGAGTCGCCACCTAAATATTTTTTAAATGGGAAATTTAGGAAAAACCGACTCGGTCTTGAAGGCCACATGTCCGCTATCACCAAATATCTTGGCTCGGGAGCTTGGGTACGATCGGGAAGGTCACTATGAGCACTTCTTTCGCCCGGTCCGAAGACCGGCCTCTACTAACCATGATATCTGTTTTTGAAAACATTACATGCTCTTATTCCAATTATTAGCCTAGAATTACTATGTTATGCGCACGGCAAAAGTATAGACTAGATCGCCTAACTTGGAAATAAACATTGCATATCCGTTTTGTCTCGAAAAACGTGTTGGATTTTGCTACTCGCAAGTAGGCTAAAATACGGATTTCAATGAGTTGTTCCAACTCAGGCAATCCAACCTCCACCCACAGGCATTCAAACAGTTTATCATGTAAGCACTTAGCCGCATGGCAAGCATACTGTCATGGTAAACATTCACACGCATGCGATATGCTAAAGCCATAAAAACTTACATCGTACTTCATGCCAAAACAGTAAACTGGTTAGCAAACATGCATGACCTAGTTTATGTTAAGTGGCTAATGCGACACATACAAGAGTGCAATCTAAACAGGCTCGGCTAACCCTAAACATGGCACATGAGATGCAACAACTATCACATATTCAATTTGGAATTGAAAGTACGATGCGGTTTGCATGATGTGCCGAGCCCGATGTATGTAAACAAATGCATGAATGCACGCATGCATTGCATAAGGTATGCTAAAGTAAACATGCCCTAATCTACCAACATAAGCGGGTAAATAAAAGGGAGAAAGAAATGAGGGTTGGAAGACATACACCCACTCACACACACTTATTACAAATTTGCCCTCGCTCGGAGGGACCGAATAATAATACAGAACCGAATAACTAATTAACTACACAAGCTAATTAATTATTACAAATCAACTAAATTAATTAAATAAAATAATTAATCTAATTAAACAGAAAAACGCCTCGGGATGAGGGCCAAATGCATCGCGTGCTCGAAACCGGCTCGGAACCGCACTGCCATGCACGGATTGCCTCTGTTTCCTCTGCTCTCCTCCTCAGAAAATTATCAAAACTTTAGGAGTGCCTCTCAGAGCACTGGGGAGTGCCACCGGCTGGGTTAGAACACCACCGGCTGAAGAATGTGACCACCGGCACTAAATTCACCCATCGGCTGCCAGTATACTTCCGGTCGGCAGAAAATGCCTGCAGAACCTGCAACTCACAGCAGCAGAGGACACAACTTGCATGGCAATGTAATTCAAAGCATGTATGCACCAAACACACTCCCTATCATGTTTATGACTCAAGGGGGCACGTGCCTCGATTCCCAGACCACCAATCACGCATTTCCATGCATGATGGCCCGGAGAACCAAGTATGCAACTTTAGTTTCAAATGCAATGCAACCAAATAAACACACAAAAGTGCCCAACCTCTATCACATTTCACTTCAAGAGGCCAAACATGCATGCTCATGTGATGCAACTCTAAGCATGTTATCTAACATGCAACATGGATTATGCAATATGTTTATGCAAAGGGTTCAAGCAAGCATGCAAGGTAAGCATGCAAACCAATGGAAGGATGGTCTTATACATGAATTAGGCAACTCAAATAGTCCTAAAATCAGTGGCCAAAGTGCCTAGAAATGGAGACTAAACACACACACACATGCAAGCGTTATGATCCAAACTCAAGGCATAAACATAGCAACTCCCAAGCACACTTGGAGATACCAAACAAGGACAATGAGCATGCATCGTAAAGCTCTGAAAATCATGCAAAGCATGGTGCCAAACCAAGTCGAAGATAGACCAAACAAAGCATGCAAATGGTCCAAGCACTAAGGCAAGCCAATGAGGCTTTGAACCACACCTAGCACAACCACTCATGGCAATACTTAAACACCTAAAAACAGAGTTTTAACACATAAAACTAAGCCTAAAGGACCACCTAGATGGCATCTAAGTGACTCAAATACAAAGGCATGCAAAATGGCCAAAACATGGGGCATTCAAGACATGCTTTCAAAGCGTTAAAGAGACAACTAAGGCAAGCATACAAGCCCACCAAAAGGTCTGAAATAGCATGCTAGGTGATTCCAAACCATCAAAAATGAAGCAAGCATGGCATGCCACACATTCATGTTCTTAAGGCCGACAAGCCCAATGCAAAGAGGCTATATGATGCATGCCAAGATCAACCCAAATGGCTATGGACAGAGCTAAAACATGTCAAAATAAGCATACAAGCTTCATGGATCTAGGCCTAAAACATGCTAGAAACTAAGGCACACAACCTAGGCATGTTAAGGGACCAAAGGGGCATTACAAAACAACCATGCAAAACATGAAAGGAGTACTAAAACCAACTTAAAAACATGTTATATCATGGAAATATAAGCATGAAAAACAAACCAAACATGCTCAACACACAACCAAACATGGTGCTCCATAAGGAAGCAAAACTTGCCCTTTTCAAGGACATCAAGGAGAGGGGGTGGCCCTCTCCTTTTGGAGACTTTATGGCACCATCTCCACCATTGAAATCCCTCAAGATTTCAGTGGTGAAGAGATCCTAGGACCAAAGTCTCGGATCTCTCACAAAATGGCACAAAAAGTGGCCTTTTCAAGGCCTAAGGGTGGTCAAACCTACCCAAACCACCAAGCACTCTTAATAAACAATAAAGAGGCTTAAAAAATAGAACTTTTATGTGTTGATCACCAAGCACAAAAACAGGTCTAAGCTATGTAGAAATGGAATGCAAAAAAGGGGTAAAAAGGGGTAGTTTCTTACCCTTGATAACTATCTTCACAAAAGTTGTTGTTGTTGCTTCCTTGAGCTCCAATCCAACCAAAAACACCAAGAACCAACCCTTAGAACCTCAGTTGCTTAGAGAAGGTGAAACACTAGGTGCTTGTGTGCAATAATGTGAACTAAAGCACCTAGTATACAAAATGAGAGGAAAGAAGAGAGATACAATAGATACAAAGCTCAAACCCTAAACCAGAGGTTCTCCTATGTCTAACTCTCTCAAACTTTCCAACTCTTGCCAACCTCTTGACCAAGAGAGGGGTTTCTTCTCTTATAGGCACCAAAGCTTACAAGCTAAGGAAACCAAGAGCTCATCCCTCCATACACGTGTATGGAGGGGAAACAGAATGCATACAGCTGTGATAAAATATCTCATAAAGCAGCTGTAAAGTAGTCGGCAGGGCAAAATGGTCATTTTGCCAAAAATAGTGCCGACCGGCACAATATAGTGCCGGTGGCAAAACCAGCCAGCCGGTGGTATGTGGGGATGCCTCAGAAGGCATTCTCTGCCCCTCCAAGGCAAAGCACAAGTGTTTGGCGCAAAACCAGACACAGGACGGTCAAGTTCGGAGGTCCTGAGGCAAGGCGCGCGAGCCGAGAACTCCGAGAACTCCAAACGAACGCAAACATGGATAATCACCGAGTGTTCAAGCGGTGACGTCCAAGTCTTGAGGTCGGTCAAAAATGGGGTGTCTACACTGGCCCTAATGGACTTAGGATTACTACTAATCTGGGACTCTCAGTGGGATTAGAATAAACTCTCTAAGAGTTCTATCTTTACCCAAACTGAAGTCTTCTCCCAATCTAGGACTCTTGTCCATATCTAGGTTGAGTTCCCTCTTCATTCTAGGACTCTTGTCCCTTATCCACTTATCTCGGATTCCGATATCTTCGGAGATAACCTCGGCCTAACCGAGATCACCTCGGCATCACGACCAGGACACGTGGCACCTCGGCTGACACGTCGGCGTCACCTTACCACGTGTTGGTACTTAGAAAATATATCCCCATAACTGCCCCCTAGGTTCTATTACCTCGGCATTCTGAGGTGATGGAACCTACACGCTCGCTCATCTCAGGCCCCTCTGTCCGAGATCAAACTCGCCGACCTCAAAGTTTCCTGGACTCTACTGTCTACTTCTGTCAAGTATCAAGCTTCATGCTTTCCAAGCTATTCGAGATCATACCTTCTAGCCGAGGCTTCTGGTTTCATTAATTTCATAAACTCAAAGAGCTTTGCAACCGCTCTATTCACATTTTCTGGTGGGTTCTTGATTTCCAGTCATCAATTTGACTTCGGCAATCTTCATATCGGCGTTCACTTATCTTGGTAGGTTCATAAACTCTTTTATTAAGCTCAATCTTTCATAACCCTTCTGAATCCGTTTACTTGCCCTCTGTTGCCTTCTATTTTCGTCTGTTTTCAAGTTTTGAATTGTTTGAATGCCTGGCACTGTTCTTGCCATATCCACTTTCTGTTGCTAGCATCGTGCCTGGGCCATTACTTTCTTGTTTCTTCATATACTTACTTAGTGCCTGTGCACTTGGCTTTATCTTTGAACTTTGTCATCCTCTTGACTCTGATTTTTCTCTTTATTCAATCCTCTGGCTTTTTCTCTTTCTAGCTCTTTTGCTTAAATCCGTCATTGTTCCAAGCTTTCAAGCTCTGCAACTGTCTTCGTTCCTTTCCGCCGGTGAAGCTTATGTCATTCTGTCATTTTCGCATCCGTCGTCAGACTTCGGCAATTCTCATTCCGGCTTCCCTCTTTCTAGTAAGCCACTGTTCCTCCTGGTTTTTTATTTCTTGTTGCTTTCCAAGAAGCTCTGCTTCATTTGTTAATCATCATTACTGTTTTACCCGTTGTTTCCAATTCATCTTCTTGAATGCACACTGTTCACATATCTGTTGATTTCTGCCACTGTTCTTGGCTTGACGCACCTGTGCAATCTTTTTGTCTTGATTTCCTGATAGCTTCATCACCATTTTTGATTTACGAATTACATTCTGTTTTCTGTTTTCTGTGTCTTTTTCCAAATTCTTGCTTTCAATCCTTGGCTTCAAACTCTGAGGTGCCAATCGCCGAGAAGAGCCTTGATCAAACTCTTCGGGAGATCGATGCTGGGTTCGAGGCCGAGAATGTTGCTGAGAAGTTCTTTCCAACTGTCTTTTGGGGGTGAGACATAACCTACCGCTGATGCCAAGTAGTTTTGCTTCTTTCTTGAAATTGATGCCGAGATAACGGTAAAGAAGCTCCTCAAATTGACTGCCGAGGCTGAACCATCGTCGTTCGTCGAAGCAGATCAATCCGACGTTCTTGCTTTCATCATCTCAGTTCTCTAAGGTCTTCATTTTTGTACTTGCCAATCTTCTCAACTCTTAACAAACTAGTTGGTCATCTCGGATGATCATATCTCAGAAACGTCTTTCAGTGTTATCTCAGCTATACCAAACTTGTAAATTGCTACAAATTTCAACAAGTGGTAGACTTCATAATCTTCGGTTAACTCATCTTGTAATTTGCTCAAAAAATTTCAAATTTCAACAAGTGTAAACATTCCTTGCTCCTTAATTATCATTCCTTCCCCCTGCATCTTCTCCCTGCCCCCTAATGTGAACATAAGTTGCACTTAGGATCACATTAGGGAAGTTGGCTTCGTGCCATAGTCACATACCTGATGTGTTCTTCTTTCGCTGATGTATTAAAACTTCTGGTATTTAATTCACCCCCTTTAGACCCCCTTTCTCTTGGCCTTTGCAAACTATCATCACTGTTTCTTGAAACATTTATTCCTTTCACAATTCTGGTCACTACTTCTGGCGTGCACTTAGTGGTTCTGTTCTAATCAAAACGACGTTTTGACTCCGGCGAATCTTTTGCTGACATTTAACTTTGTGCACTCTTTAACTTGTAAATTCTCTCAGAATTTCAACAAGTGTTAACATCATTCGCTTTAACCGGTTAAACATCATCCCGCTTAACCGGTTAAGCATCACCTCGATTTAACCGGTTAAACATTATCTCGCCTTAACTTCGGTTAAGCATCATCTCAGTTTAACTTCGGTTAAACATCATCTCGGCTTAACTTCAGTTAAGCATTACCTTAGTTTAACTTCGGTTAAACATCATCTCGACTTAACTTCGGTTAAGCATCATCTCGGCTTAACTTCGGTTAAGCATCACCTCAGTTTAACTTCGGTTAAACATCATCTCGGCTTAACTTCGGTTAAGCATCATCTCGGCTTAACTTCGGTTAAGCATCATTCCTTCCTTGTCGTTTGTACTCTTGTACCTTTAGACAATGTAAGCTCTGCATATGGCCGATGTGCCCCTTTGTTCTTGAATGTCTAATTCAACTTTCCTTCTCTGAATGCTTGTGCTTTTGTCTTTTCTTGATTGCCTTCGTATGATTCTATACTTAGAATATTCTGCGTGCCTTTTATTCTTTGCCTTCTTTGTGCAATTTTCTCGGGGTTACATACCTCGGGTATAATAACTACAAACTTTACTTGACAAGCTCTTGACACCAAACTTTTCATGAATTTCAACAAGTATATATACTTATAAACTTTTCTCAAATTTCAACAAGTGTTTAAACAAATTTCTCTTTAACTCAGAATTGCTACAAATTTTAACAGACGATTAAAATATCATATATCGGCTTAACTTCACCTTTGCTACAAATTTCAACATGTAAAAACATCACCTCGGCTTAACTTCGGTTAAGCATCATCTCGTTTTTAATCAACTTGTAAATTGCTACAAATTCCAACAAGTGATAGACAATGATCTCGGTCTATCTTCAACTTGTAAATTGCTACAAATTTCAACAAGCGATAGACAATGATCTCGTTCTATCTTCAACTTGTAAATTGCTACAAATTTCAACAAGCGTTAAGGAATGGTTTCAGCTCAACAACTTGTAAATTGCTACAAATTTCAACAAGTGTTAAGGAATGGTTTCAGCTCAACAACTTGTAAATTGCTACAAATTTCAACAAGCGTTAAGGAATGGTTTCAGCTCAACAACTTGTAAATTGCTACAAATTTCAACAAGTGTTAAAGAATGGTTTCAGCTTAACAACTTGTAAATTGCTACAAATTTCAACAAGTGTTAAGGAATCTTTGGTCTTAACTTCGGTTAAGAATCTTCTCGGCTTAACTACGGTTAAGCATCTTCTCGGCCTAACTACTGTTAAGCATCTTCTTAGCTTAACTTCGGTTAAGAATCTTCTCGGCTTAACTACAGTTAAGCATCTTCTCGGCCTAACTACTGTTAAGCATCTTCTTGGCTTAACTTCGGTTAAGAATCTTCTCGGCTTAACTACAGTTAAGCATCTTCTTGGCTTAACTTCGGTTAAGAATCTTCTCAGCTTAACTACGGTTAAGCATCTTCTCGGCTTAACTACGGTTAAACATCTTCTTGGTTTAACTACGGTTAAACATCTTCTTGGTTTTACTACGGTTAAACATCATTTCGGCTTAACTTCGGTTAAGTATTATCTTTGGATTTAGGCCAGGGTTTTCAACCCGGCCAACTTTAGTCTGATCTTGTGTGTTTCCTTTTTATCCTCTGGGATCTTAGATTTGCTCATTGTGCTCTTCTCTTCTCGGACTTAAGCTCCGAGATCTTATCTTCTTAGATCTGCTCACTCGGTTTGAGCTCTTCTTTTCTCGGACTTACTTATCTAGGCCGAGATGATGTCTTCTAGGATCCGGGATTTGGAATCCAGGATCTGCTCACTTAGGCTGAGCTCTTATATACTTGAATGTCATCTCTTTGGGAGTGCTCATGCCCCCTATCTTTGCATCCCTTCTGGAAGGGTCTTCGTTCATCCGCAGGTATTTATCCTTCCATACCTGGAGGTCATCTTTGTTGTAATATCCGCTTCGATCTGTTGTCTTTGATGCGTCACCTTCCTGGCTGGCGTCTTTCACTCGTGACTCGTCACGAGTTTACGTGTTCTTGATGCGTCCCCCGATTCGAGGTCGATAGGTCTCCCATTCCCAGCAGGAGTGTTTGTCTTCAATCTGATCCTTCTGTCCGTCACTGGCCATCTATTCTTCTTTCTTTCCCACAGACGGCGCCAAATTGTATGAGTGATTTTCTGACCACACTGCCCGCTTAGTAGTCAACTGGAGAGCACCGGCAGAATAGATGGCACCTGGCTGACCTGTAACAGAAATATAAGAATCCCACGGTAGTTCGCCACCCGGGGGCACTCCGACGATCAAGTCAGTATATCTCTCAAAGATAAATCAAGTGCTAAACTCACAAGCTTGAGTATCAAAAGCATACCTTAGATCCATGGGGGTGCCTCTCTTTTATAGCCAACACAATCTTAGTCCCAATAGGAGCCTGACCCTAATGGACTTAGGATTACTGTTAATCTGGGACTCTCAGTGGGATTAGAATAAACTCTCTAAGAGTTCTATCTTTACCCAAACTGAAGTCTTCTCCCAATCTAGGACTCTTGTCCATATCTAGGTTGAGTTCCCTCTTCATTCTAGGACTCTTGTCCCTTATCCACTTATCTCGGATTCCGATATCTTCGGAGATAACCTCGGCCTAACCGAGATCACATCGGCATCACGATCAGGACACGTGGCACCTCAGCTGACACGTCGGCGTCACCTTACCACGTGTTAGTACTCAAAAAATATATCCCCACACTATTTTTAATTATTTTTTTTAAGTGACATCTCTCTGCTTTTTATTTTTGCTCATTTTTAAAAAAAAATGAAAAAATTAACTTTCACGTAAGCGTCGGCGTCAAACTGAGACTCTTTCATCCATCGCAGTGACAATTTGGAAGACGAGTATCCGATTCAACCTCATTCGCAAAATTTTCCCGAGAAAAAAAAAAAAGGACAAGAAAACTGTTTTCATATTGTCATAGTATTTTCTTCTGCTCCAAACGAGTCGTCTCTGTACTCATGATTCGATTTTCGCCTCTTTTGGTCATCCTCTTAGTCTCGATCTCGTCGATCATCTATGAATCTTCAAGCTCCTCGATCATCAATCCCTCTAAAGTCAAGCAAGTTTCATCCAAACCCAGGTACTCATTCTTTCTGATCCCCGCTGTTTGGTTGCTGAGAAAATATAGGAAAGTCAAAACCAAAACTCCAATTTGAATCTGTTTATATAATTCCACCAACTGAGCTGAATTGATGATTTGCAGAGCTTTTGTATACGAGGGTTTCCTCACGGACGAAGAGTGCAATCATTTGATATCTCTTGTGAGTGTTACTAAAAGAAATTCTCGATTTGTGTTGATTTGGAAACATTTAGGAATATTTGAGTTGATCAGTGTGATATTCGTGACTGTAATTTGAATTGTGTTTGGACTTTTGGGAATGTAATTAGGCGAAATCGGAGCTGAAAAGATCTGCCGTTGCTGATAATGAATCTGGAAAGAGCAAGCTTAGTGAGGTTCGAACTAGCTCCGGAATGTTCATCAGTAAGGGAAAGGTATTTTTTTGGGCAATTTGATCTAATTTTTTGTTGCTATCGTTATATACACGATCACACATATATTGTATTGGTCATTAAATCATATGCATAATCCCTATTATGGCTTCTTTTTGAGCTTGTTCGAAGTTTTTGCTTGGCAACCTTGGCCTCTCCTAACGTAAAAACTTTGAAATATGGAGAATTAGTTGATGTGATCATGCAATCTAAGCTGAGAAGCTTTGATATGTGAATATTTTTACTGCTCTTTACAAGCATTGGGTTCGTTGTATTGAAAAAGTTCTCATTAGAAACGTAATGTGCACATCTTGAAAGAGGAATGTGCGTGCATAGGGGGGCGCGCGCGTGTGTGTGTGAGAGAGAGAGAGAGAGAGAGAGAGAGAGAGAGAGATGTAAAATTCTAGCCTTTTGATTAGTCACCCAAATGACACTAAACTTGAAGTACAAGTTGAATGAAACAAGCATTAATCCCAATTACATCAGTTAGGTTAGTCAGATTTTTCTTTTTTAGTTGGTTATGTAGTCTACAATCATGTCCTTTCTCACAAACTTAACCCATGTTCTTTTTCCCTTCCTGTTGCCGTTTTGGCACCTTCAACTTGGACAAGACCATTCCTCTTAGCCGGGGTTCAAAGCAAACGGGGAACAACTGAAGCTGAATGAAGTCGCAACTTTGAATGTCTCATCTTACACATTCTAGGATAACTAACCGTGAGAGAGAGAGAGAGAGAGAGAGAGAGAGAGATCTACAAAAACCTGTCTTTTTAGGGAAATATTTCATTAATCCCAATTACTTGAGGTAGGTTATTTGGATTTATCTTCTCTAGTTGTTTATGTAATGCAATATCCTCAAGTAAGCCCAAGACAATCATGTCCTTTCTCACTATCCCAACCTATTCTTTGGTCCTTCCTGTTGCCCTTCTGGCACCATTAACTTTGGTAAGACCACTTCTCTACTGCCAAAGATGGGATTTGATGTAAGGGGAAGCAACTGAAGGTGAACATGAACTTTTTCTTGTCAAATTTATTCACACAAGTAGAGATCCTCACTAAAGTCCAAGCGAATCGTGCCCTTTCTCTTGATCTCAACCCAACCACTCCTGCTCAAGTAGAATCAATATCTGATGCAATGTGGAGCAGGTGAAGGTGAATGAAGCAAACTTTTTTCTTGTCAAATTTATTGACATAAAAACTACATATGTATCACTTATATATAAAGTCACACCTAACAACACTTTTTATGGGTAATTGATGTTGAAAACTGCATCATGAATTTTTATTTCTGTGAGCCTTGTACCTAATTTCTGTATGTTATGCTTTCGTTTTTGCAAAAAAGCTAACTTTGAATACTATGTAAAAGAAATAGTTTGCCTGATAACTAACATGATGTGCTTAGTAATTATTAACGAGAAATTTGAAAAAAAAAAACCATTAACAAGTCTAGGTTGATCAATAGAAAGTAAAAATAAAAAATAAAAAAATATTGAAGTAGCTAAAAGAATTCACAGGAAACAAGTTGAAATAAACAATTATTGCAGCTGTATGAATACTATTTAATCTTGAAATCTATGAACAAATATAGTAAAATTACTTGGAGAATATGTAAAAAATACTTTTGCAAGTCATTTGTGTGCATTTCTTTAAAGGGATCAAAAATCACCGTTTGTGTTCATTATTTGAATGCAGGATCCTATTGTTGCTGGTATAGAGGACAAGATTGAGATGTGGACCTTCCTACCAAAAGGTAAACCATGTGCTGAGAAATACTTGTTCAATTAGAATTTTCTTTGGCGCTGTTTGGGAAGTGGCTAAAGAGGCTATTATAGCCTAAAATGAAAATTTAGCCAAAAAGCCCACTGTTGCAAGCTTTTTCAAAAAAAAAAAAAATTAGGCTGCACAGCCGGCAGTGTAGGCACAGCCTACACTGTCAGCTACAGAAATTGTTCCATCAATGAATAAATTACGATTTTACCCCTTGACAGCAATTTAAAAAAATATATTTTTAGGGACAAATTTGTCATTTTAATTTCAAACATCATTTCAACACATTTTTCAATACAACAACTCAAATAAAATCCATCTCATCTTCCCAAACACAAAAAGCCAAATAGCCTACTAAAATAGCCACTTTCCAAACGAGGCCTTTGTAAGCCATCACCGGTGGATAATTTTGCAAGATTCAACCAATCTGTCACAAACCAATGCTTAATTTGTGAACTTACCCTATGTGCAATAATTGTTGTTCAATACATTCTTTTTTTTGTTGTGTAGTAGGTAAGCAAGGCTTATTCACCAAAGAAAGCTGAGTAATTTTACAAAAAGTATTCATTTATTCTTGTATTAAAGGCCACTGAAATTCCATTCTTTATAGAAAATTACGTGTTACTTATTTAATCAGAAGTAGTGTAATGCTATCTCTTCTGCACAACATCCTCTTTCTTTTTTCCTTTATTCCCTCTTCTTTATCGTTACTAAAAAACATAGAATTAAATGAAACTGAAGTTGAGAAGCAAGAAGCAAGTATTAGCATTGGACTAGTAAACTAAAGAGATGTGGCCTTCATAGAGCAATTCAATTAAAAATCTACAGATTAATTGTCACCCTGGGCTTTCATGACGAAGCAGTTCAACCGAAACCCTTTTTATTGCAGCATGAGAACTTTAAAATGATTGAAATTGAATTCTGTTAGAATCCTTGCCTTCTTATCTGTGAGACCAAGTCAGCTTCTACTATCAGAAATGGTAAATATCAGAATATACACGAGCGGGGAGATGGAAAACAAACTCTGAAATTATGTAAGAAGTTATTTGTCATTAGTTCATATAATTTGTTTGAGTAATAGTCACAAAAAGTTCCAATGTGTTGTGTAACAAGTTTCTAGGGCTACCTTTGATCCTTATCTCTTGCAATCATTTCCTTGAAATCCTTTTACATCTAACGATTCCAGTGCTACAAGTTTATCTAATATATAGTGCAGCCTTTTTATCTAAGGTCCCAATTGAATGTTGATAGGGTTAAAAAAAAATATGTGCATCTTTATAATTTGTAAAATGTGAGGAGGGCACACGAAGTTTGATTTGTGTTTATTTTATCAGAAAATGGTGAAGACATGCAAGTTTTAAGATATGAGCATGGCCAAAAATATGACCCACACTACGATTATTTCGCTGACAAGGTTAATATTGCCCGGGGTGGACATCGCATGGCAACTGTACTGATGTACCTCAGTGACGTGGCAAAAGGTGGTGAAACAGTATTCCCATCAGCAGAGGTTAGTTCTGAATTCTTTTCAAGTTCAGTAGAACACCATTGACATTTCCATGTATTGAAACTCTAACCAACTCATCTTCTTAATGTCCGGTAATCCATGTATCCTGAAACTCTGTTTGCTTATTCTTTTTTTCCCAGTTGAGTGAAATAAATGTTTATTTATGTACGAAACATTGTATTACATAGCTTGTTTCAGTCGCTTTACTTAATTATACACTTTTACATCTGGTATGTCATGTCTTGTTTGGTTAGTTGATTAGTGGTAGGTTCTTGTGTGGTTTTCTGCTCAGGTTTTGCTGTTGTGGCTTTTAGGTTGGAAATCTCCTTTTTGACTTAAAAGTTTAGGTTTAGACTTAACGCCTTCTTCCAATCTTTGTGTACTTTGTGCGTCACCACCTCAGATGCTCTTTGTGGAAGCATAAAAAGAAGTGTGCTAACATTGCCGATGACCAAGAAGAGAGAACATTTGAACTGTCAAGGTTTGGGAGCACAATTGTCGTATTCTGAGCCTATTGGTGTCACTGCTTGTCAATTTCTGATTGATCTATATTTATGTTATTAAATTCATTTTTCTAGTTCTTACTGTAACACATGCAAGGAACTATTACCAAAACCCAGCTATCTCCTATTGCTTTGTGATTTTTGTTATATGTAACTTTAATGATAAATTAAAAATTCTCAACAGGAATCTTCTCGGCAAAGAAAATCATCTACATTAGATGATGATTTATCTGAGTGTGCAAAGAAAGGCATTGCAGGTGAGTCACTTCAACATCATAATTGCTTTTACGAATTCTGCTGCTGCAATTTCAACTACTTAGGCCTCCTTTGGTAATATTTTCGTTTTAATGTTTTTGGGAAATTGGAAACGAAACTTGTTTGGTATATTGTTTTATTTTCAAAAAACTGGAATTGATTTCAAACTTTTCGAATTTTTTTTTTTTTTTTTTTTTTTAACGGAAAATGGTGCTGTTATTTGTTTTCAAAACAAGTTTTCACTCTTTCCTTCCTTTCCCACCCACCCGCCACCACCAAACATTGTCAGCCACTGGCGAGCTCAAAGGAGCTCCGGCCACCCTGTGACCTCCAGTGATACTCCAGCCATCAAATCCAGCAGCCACTTTCAACCAACCCAACTGCCGGCACCACATCTATCCACCCTCCACCGCTAGCCATCACCTCTGGCAACTCACCAACCATGTTTATTCATTTTTTTTATCTTCATTTGTTTTCAGAACTTTTGCGTACACCAAACAAGTTTTTTATTTTTTATTTTTTGCCAAAATAAATAAATTTGTTTCCTGTTTTTGTAAACTAAAAACAAGAAATTGACAACTTTTTTTTTCCCTTCCTCCCCCGCCCTGGAAATACCCAGTAAAACCACGAAAAGGGGATGCGCTTCTTTTCTTCAGTCTCCACCCTGATGCCATTCCAGATCCAAGCAGTCTCCATGGAGGATGCCCAGTACTAGAAGGTGAGAAGTGGTCGGCAACAAAGTGGATCCATGTAGATTCTTTTGACAAGATTGTCGGAGCTGGTGGGAATTGCACAGATGATAATGAGAGTTGTGCGAGATGGGCTGCCTTGGGGGAATGCACCAATAATCCCGAGTACATGGTGGGAACTGCAGAACTTCCAGGATACTGCAGGAGGAGCTGTAAGATATGCTAATGTGTATTAATTCATGCTTTTGATTTACAATTTTCTATTGTCTGTTGTATCGTTACACACTCGCTCTCTTTTCTTTTTTTTTTTCTTTTTCTTTTTTTAAAAATCTGCAAACTGTCATTTTTAGTCGTTTTGTAATGTAACCTATTCTAAGCCATTTTTTGTTTTATTGCAAGCATGTTTGTTCCTGTTAATTATGGTTTTTGGTTTTGAACTGTTCTGCTGTTGTTGAGATGGTGCAGAGATTTGTGAAAATGAAATTTGTATATGATATGGTTTTGCTCTTTGTTGCTCGGAGTTGCTGAATTTTACTGTCGGCTGACTAGGGTTTATATGGCCCGTCTCCAAGGGGTTTTTTTTTTTTTTTTGAAATATAGTTTATATCCATGGGCTACAAGCCCGCGGCATCTCCAATGTTTTTGCATGCTAGTTATTCCTGTTGTCACTCAATCACCAACACAGCAGCTCCAAAGAATTACTCTAATAATATTTTTATTTATTATTATTTTTTTAAAATTTCAAATAGAGGGCATTTTGTGTAATGGACTAGTGCCATGCTGTTTCTTGTGTTTATGCAATACTATGCCCTCTCTTTTTCTTTTTTTCTTAAATCTTTAGGATGAATTAATTCAACAAAATCAACAACTTAAGGTGGGATTTGTTACTTTGTGAATTTAACTCCCTCAGGCTGAGGATAGTAAGCAGGACAAGATTGGAAGGTAAATCTAATTCTATGCCTCAATGTGAGTTTTCAAACTTTATTAGAGTTACAAAAAGGTGTTACTAGCTGAAAATTCAAACCCAAACAACTTTTACCAACCAAGAATATTCAAACCTTTTATTTTTTATTTTTTATTTTATCATTGTAATGGCTACCATTAAAAAAACAGAGGAAACTCTAGCCTTGCAACTCATTGGATAGCCAAAATGATAAGAATAATATAAAGAGCATAGCTCAATGATTATGATTCTCAAAGAAATAAATAATAATAAATAAATAAAAAAGATTAGAAGGGTATAATAATATCTCATTCTGAATAGTTCCTTCTTTGTCATTGAAAGCCAGCTAACCAAAAATTAAACAAACATGAAAAACCAGCTTGCCTTGATAAAAGAAAAATACTATGATACATAAGCTGTAGCTGTGTTTGGATCAATGATTTTTTTGAGGAAAAAATAAAAAAAAAGAAACAATTGAATAAAATATAATAAGCTTGATCCAAACATAGCCATGTAGTGGTAAGTTCAATCAAAAGGCAGTTATGAATTTGTAGAATATGATGATTTCAAGTTTACCTATAAAATCCATATTTTTCCCACATATTAGTGTAATTCCAATAAACAGGGATGGTGATATGGTGCAATCAGGAATACCATAAATTCAGAAAATTGTTTTAAGAAAATTAAAATTCATTATGAATTTTAAGTTTATACCACACACTCACTTTCGAGATAAATTTTTATGCTCCATAACATTTTTTATGGCACAATAGCAAGTTTTATCAGTCTTGTAGTGTGTGTTTAGGTCACAAGAATAGGTCTCTCCAAAAGAGTTTTTACAAAAAATAAAAAATAAAAAGAATAAAGTTTGGTTAGGATAAGAGTGGTGGAAAGTGAAGGAAAATGGGGTGGAAAAAAGTAACATTTTTTAATCTATTCATGTTAAAGTAATGGAAGTTACAAGAAAATTTTTTATACAACTAATTTTTAGTTTCTCTCAAAAAAAAAAAAAAAAAAAAAAAAAAAAAAAAGAAAACAAAAGAAAATTTACGTGTGTTCATAGAAGTGGTTATTTCACTTTTTATTATCTATTTCTTTGTAATCAAACAAACCTTACATTTTTTTTTTGGGAAAGAAAATAAGGCAACCAAACAAAACCCAATTTCCCCTACAATCATGAGCCGAAAGTCACCTCCAAGTCAAGTTAGTCAATAGTTTGTCGAATTTCAGCCATCAAAACCAAAATTTTGAGGAATTTTGGGGGCAAGGAATAAGAAATCAATCGTCACCATGTAAAAGATAATGTAGAATAAAATACTTTGGGAGAGACGGAGACCAAAAAAAAATGGTAGGTGAAGAGAGAAAAAGATGTAGAAGGTAAACCAGGGGTTTGTAGAATAAAATATTTTGGGAGAGAAAAAAAAAAATATTTGGTGAAGAGAGAGATATGGAAAGGTGAACCAGGGGGTTCTTTCGGGAGAAAATTATTGAATGTTGTTGGACAATTGCTCCGTGTTAATTTACAATGTCTTAAAACTATCAAATAATTTTTTCTTTTTTTAAATACGGAATCTTGTCTCCAAATTTCTTTGTCCATTGTCTTAATATATTTTTAAGCAAGAAATCTTGTCCCTCAAGAGTATCATATGATTCAATAGCTAAAAATGCATTGAAATAGAGGGATAAAATAATTTAGGATTAAAAAGTTTAATATATAAATGATACACTATCATGGTCTATTGAGCTCTCTCATAAAAATATAGAAAAATATTTTAGAAATCTAAAAGAAGAGCTTTAAAATAGTATTAATTTACTTTTTTTTTCTTGTGTTTTGTCTTTTTCCTTTTTTTTTTGTGGGAGTCTATCAAAGCCCAAAAATATATATCCCAAATCTATGGGTCTCATGTCTCCATGAGGAAATTCAATACACTAGGCTCGTGTACCCGTTACACAACATACAACATATACCCGTTTAGAATTCTAGCATTTTTAGGAAGTTCTCATTTTGAATCATTTACGCTGTGTTTGGTTGAAGAATTTGAGGAGAAATTTGAAAAGGGAAAGAGAAAAGTTAGGTGAAATGTGAATAAAATATACTTACATTTCACCTAGTTTCACACACCTTTTCTCTTTCCCTTTCCAAATCCCTCTCCAAATCCCTTAACCAAACACAGCATTATATGTGGCATGTCCACGAGTCTCATTTCTCTACGAGAGAATCCAATACACTACATTAGTATATTTTTATACAAATTATTATATATTCTCGAAGTAACCATATAATATTATTTATAGAAGTATTTTTAGCTAATAAAAAATTACAACACACGAGGTAAAGTCATGCTTTATCTTCTAATTACCAAACAAATGTAAAGTCCGCATATATCACCTAGAAATGTTTCACTATATAATTAACTTAGAATATTATTTAAACAATATTACATAACACTTCAAAACTATTGAATAATTATTAGTTACACAAAATATCCTTTTGGATCTTAGCATTTTAGAAAGTTAGACCATTTTTAATGGTTCATCAGATGTATCACCAAATTTAAATTTGGTAAAAAAAAAAAATTTTTGTACTTCAATAATTTCACCAAAACGATATCAAATTGAAAAAATAACAAATGTTTTATTAAACTAAAGATCTGGATACATTTCACCAATTTACTATGTAGGACCACTACTCGGTCATCCAGTTACTTCAATAATTCTCACAAAAATGATACCAAATTTGAAGGAAGGAAATAAAGACGAGGCGGAAGGAGATGAAGACGAGGAAGAACAAAGGAAGACGACTATGGAGAAAGAGAAGGAGACTAGTTTTCCAAACTTTTCTTGGAGGCAAAAAGCACAGATCTATCATTCATGTCTTCTTGGAGACTTTCCATCACCATTGTTGCACCCCTTAAAAGCTCTCTACAATCAATCACCAAAGTGGGTTTCTTGTGATTCTTCTTCCTAGTGTTGATGTTTCTAACTTGCTCAACCAAGACCTATTTTACCCATTAATACAAAAATTACAAAGAAAGTCCAAAACCAAATCTCTTTGCCACTCAAGAAAATCTCTTTAGATTTTCAGAACCTAGCGAGAAGAATATGTAGAGAAAAAAAGAGAGAGAGAGAGAGAGAGTGAGTATGGGATGTAGAGAGAGAAAGAGTTAGGGGTAAGGGTTTGTTTTGCTTCAATCACAATCTCAATAAACAACACTAAAATTTTTCAGTTCTACCTCCTTCTCTACCTCCTTCTCTGTTCAAGATTTGTGTTGGATTTTTTTTTCAAATTACCTTCACGGTCCAGCCAATCATTCATCCAGTTAATCGATATTTTTGTTGATAGTCAAAAATATACCGTTAAAATACTTAGATATCAAATAAAAAAATTCTTTAAATTTTTATTTAAATTTAATAAAATATTTAATCCACGGTTGGAAATGCTACTAGAGACTCAAAAGTGATTCAGAGTGAAAGTGCAAATGGGCATGGGGGACTATGATTTTGTGACAAAACATAGCACAAATCCAGAGAAGGAAGGGAAGGAAAAAAAAAACATTAAAAAGGATAACAGTAAAGACTCCACTTTTCACTTTTGTGAAACACAATACCCAAAAGCCAGCAAAATTTTGGACTTTTAGGCCTCGTTTGGAACAGATTAATTTAATAATTTTTTAGTTATTTGGCTAAAAAGGTAAGTAAAAAAAATTTGTATGTTTGAAATGGTTTTTTGACTAATTACGAAAAGATGTGTAAAAAGTAGAGAGAAAAGAGAATCTTTGACTTTTTGGTATGAATTGTTGACTTTTTAACTAATTTAGTAACTTTTTGACTTTTTGACTAAAATAACCTCTTCCCAAACGAGGCCTTATTACTCTCACTTTCCGCATTAAAATTCACCCAATCCCCTTCCAATCACTTATATGTAACCCTTCGATTCTGTGCAATTACTCCACACAAGAGAGAGAGAAAGAGAGAGCGCAAAGCATGGAGGTGAGAGTTACTGAGAGCAAACTGTAATTCTTGTTATTACACATAGTGAAACACCTCGGCCCCACCTGTGGACGTAGGCAATTATTGCCGAACCACGTTAAGTCCCTCTTGTCTTTGTGTTATTATTTGTGCCATCTATTCTGCCTGTGTTACTACTGCTGAATCACTAAGATAGACAGTGTGAACAGAAAATCACTCACACAGGTATCAACCTTTTTGAAGTCTACACACTTCTGTTCTCTGTACAAAATAGGTAGAGAGAGGGTAATCCCAAGAACATTGGAACAAGTCTTAGAGGAGAGAGGAGAGAGGAGCGATATTTTGTGTAACAGATATAACATGGTGTACCCGACTCTCTCACAAAGAGATGGAATCCATGTTCCTTGATATATTTGAAGAGCATAGATCATCTGTCTCATATCATATATTATCATGTTATCGAAATCACTGACTAAAATAGTATAAAACAGACGATGATATAGAGAAAAGTATGAGACAGATAAAATGATATAGGGAGTCATGTAAAGACATTTTTATGTGACAATTTAAAACTTTTGAATTTTAAATTTTCATAATGTGTTGCAACATCATGAATTGAAATGAAGATTTTCATTTCAATGTTGTAATGGAGAGGATCATAATCGGTGAAAGAATCGGATCTCAGATCCCATTTCTTTAGAAGAGGGGGATTAGGGTCCTCACAGAGCTCTGGTGAGATCATTGAGAAGCCTTTCAGAATCTTCAAAGAAGAGAGAGACAACTTCAACCACAAAATCAGGGTTACTCTCATCTTGCAGTTGTTGGAGCTGTGTGAACTGACTATCCAGGAACCCCTTCAAAAAACAGAACAAAAACAAAAACAACAACAAAAAGCAAAAAGCAAAAAGCAAAAAACCAAACATGAAACAAACAGAACCCAAAACAACAAAAACAAAACAAAACCCAACCCATATGCTATATATTCATTGATTTGCATGCTCTCTTTGTTCATTACCTCACCAAACAATGATGCTGTGTACTCAACAAACTGTCTCTGCAACTCACCCACCTCCATGCTTTGCGCTCTCTCTTTCTCTCTCTCTCTCTCTTGTGTGGAGTAATTGCACAGAATCGAAGGGTTACATATAAGTGATTGGAAGGGGATTGGGTGAATTTTAATGCGGAAAGTGAGAGTAATAAGGCCTCGTTTGGGAAGAGGTTATTTTAGTCAAAAAGTCAAAAAGTTACTAAATTAGTTAAAAAGTCAACAATTCATACCAAAAAGTCAAAGATTCTCTTTTCTCTCTACTTTTTACACATCTTTTCGCAATTAGCCAAAAAATTATTCCAAACATACAAGTTTTTTTTACTTACCTTTTTAGCCAAATAACTAAAAAATTATTAAATTAATCTGTTCCAAACGAGGCCTAAAAGTCCAAAATTTTGCTGGCTTTTGGGTATTGTGTTTCACAAAAGTGAAAAGTGGAGTCTTTACTGTTATCCTTTTTAATGTTTTTTTTTTCCTTCCCTTCCTTCTCTGGATTTGTGCTATGTTTTGTCACAAAATCATAGTCCCCCATGCCCATTTGCACTTTCACTCTGAATCACTTTTGAGTCTCTAGTAGCATTTCCAACCGTGGATTAAATATTTTATTAAATTTAAATAAAAATTTAAAGAATTTTTTTATTTGATATCTAAGTATTTTAACGGTATATTTTTGACTATCAACAAAAATATCGATTGACTGGATGAATGACTGGCTGGACCGTGAAGGTAATTTGAAAAAAAAATCCAACACAAATCTTGAACAGAGAAGGAGGTAGAGAAGGAGGTAGAACTGAAAAATTTTAGTGTTGTTTATTGAGATTGTGATTGAAGTGAGCTTCTCCATTTCAATTTCGGTGTATATATTGAGATGGAGAACAACGAGTAGGGGGGGAGACTAATTGGAGCTCGACTTGGTAGGGAGGACTACGGTTCGATCCCCCGCAACGCCAATTGGGAGGGGGCTTGAGTCTAACCATCCAGAACTGCTCCCCCGAATCCGGATTAGTCGGCCCTGAGGGTCGGATACCGGGTGGGTAACCTAAAAAAAAAAAGCAACAATTGTGTGTAAACGCTCTCCTTCAATTAGTCTCCCCCCCTACTCGTTGTTCTCCATCTCAATATATACACCGAAATTGAAATGGAGAAGCTCTGACAATTTTTGAGCTTTGCCAACAAGACTATTCCACTGGCGACTTTCCAGGTAAAAGCTGTTGATTCCTCCCCACGACTGTTAGTGGCCTCGTGGCTATTTCACATGGCCTCAAAGAAAGCTTGTTGGTGAGATAATGGCCTCGTGGTTCTCTCTACACAGCTGTACATCCACCAAACCAAGATAATATTTTATAACATCAACCTCGGCCTTAATCTTCTGCGGGTAACTCGGCCTTTGCCTGTCAAGCCGAGGTTGGAGGCCTTTGTCCCGAATTAAGTTGCCTTCAGAAATTACTCGGCAAATACTAGGATACCTTGGCAAAACTTTACTGTGACACGTAGCTCTCCTGATGACACGCCGACGTCATCTTGCCACGTGCTGATGCTCAGAAATATAACCCCACAATACCCATGTTCACCAGTTCAAGGGCAGCAGTTCCAGGTAAGTACACACATACATACATACATATATATACACACAACACTATTGAGTACATGAGTTCAATCAAGAACTTTTAGGCATTTGCAATCTGTTTAGGTAAGCTCAAAACATATCATTCTTCTCTAACATTATTAAAAGAAAAAAAATATTTACAAGCAAATAGTTTGTACAGAATATACCTCTGGAATGTTGTATCAATGGCAGTTTTCAATTTATGAGGATAAGGAAAATTTTATGGACTCTAAATAAATTACTAAATTTTTTACCAAACCTCTTGGGACCTACAGGTAAAAAATTTGGTAATTTATTTGAGTTCCTAACTTAACTCTAATAATGATAGCTGTTTTGATTAGAAATGAATCATTTCGTATAAAAAATTTGTACATTTTGTATGTCATTTCTCTTGCTAAATTCTCTAACATTATTAATAGTGACGTTAACTTTCTAAAACACTCAGAGCACCCAAAAAAATTTCTTTGAATAAAACACAACCAACCCTAATAAGCTGCATTAAGCAGCACTGCAGTGAAAAAATGAGGAAAAAGATTTGTGTTTTGTTGACGTTCTTTTACTTCATTATGTTTTGTTATGAGAATAATATGATTTGTGCAACAGCATAGGTGCACAGCGGGTTAAAAATGCCTGCATTTCCTTTCGCAATTTTTGTGAGGAACAAAACATCGAAGCGTAAGTATTGTTATTATTCTTCTCCTTTTCTTTTACTCAACTCGATATTGAAGATTTTGTTAGGGTTCTTGTTTTTCAAAATTATCATGTTTAAATCAATCTAAAAAATTGGAATTAGAGAAGTTCTTAAAAAGGACCTAAGGCTTGGAAACTTTCAATTTTTTTACTAGGTGTTGGGGATGTCTACAACATGTGAAACAAGAGTATTTGCTTGTGAAAAACAAGCTTGAAACTTTATTCAGGGTAAGTACATTAAAGCCTTTGTCTTGAAACATGTTTTGGAACTTTAGTCTCTTCTACATTTACTGAAACAACCTCTTCATGTGTGGGGTTAAGATCAGTGTCGAAGCCACTATGTAACCAGGAGATGCACGTACCCCTCAACTTTTAAATATTTTCTTCTTATCCTAAGATTTAAATAAATAAAAAAATTATTTTTTCCCTCTAAAATTATATATATACCCCATCGAAATTTTTTCCATTCTTCTTCTAACAAACTCGACAAAACATTAACTAGAACAAGAACATAGTTTCACTTCTTATTTGTTTCACAAATAAATCTAAGAAAGCATTGTATTTTATTATCATTTTTCATTTTTATTTTCATTTCTTATTGGTTAAGAGTTTTATAAATTTGAATGTTACGACAATTTTATTGTAGTACTATTGAAATTATTCTGAAATATTGATAATCGATTTTTGTACCAAACAAAATCAAATCAAGTCTTGTGTCCCAAACTTTTACCTAAGATAATAATTTTTCTTAGTTAAGGTTACATATATTTGACCATTTTCAAACCCTACAGTAGCATAAGTCTTCTGTACTAAATTGTCCTTTATTCTCTTCAGCATTTGTTATTAAATTTTCAAAATTAAAAGTTTCCCTTTTTTCTATTTGTAGCTGGAGCAACAAATTTTGGCTACTGGCGGGTCAATTCCTCTGATGGAATGAGTGGTCTCAAGGTTAATTAGGGCAATTTACATACATGCAAAGTGAGTAAATTTAGGAGGTTGTTGCCATGAAGCTTTTGTTGTGAGTTTATGTTAACTTCCACTTATGCTGTGTTTGGTTTGGGGATTTGGAGAGGAATTTGGAAAAGGTGTGTGAAACTAGGTGAAATATAGGCATGTTTTATTCACATTTCACCTACCATTTCCATCTCCCTTTCCAAATCCCTCCCCAAATCCTCCAACCAAACACAACATTAATGTAATGATTCTATAAACTACTGATTCCTAAATTCGAATTTTACTACTACCATATGCAGTTTTTCCTTAATTCTCCGAATTGTAAAAAAAAAAATATAAAAAAATGTGATTTTGATTCTTTGGGCAAACTTCACTTTATCTCTTCTGGTTTGGCTTATGTGCGGATAAACTATTATCATTTAGAAACAATCACATAATTCCCATATAATTTGTAGACCAAAGTATACCATCCACTTTTTCATCCAAAGTTGGCTGTGAAGTTCACACCTATGAAGAGAGAAAGCTATTTTCAAGACCAAAATACCTCTTGCACATTGTTAAATTTACAAAAACATGCCATTCTTCTTCCTCCTTCCTCTACTATTTTTTCTTTCTATTCCTTAATTCCAACTCACTGTACCAGCTGGGCACAAAATCGAGAGGCCCCCCAATATCTTCCTGAGACCGGTACAACCTTTCATGGCTACATCTCTATGCACATGACTATGGGCAAACTTGGACACATCAATACAATGAATAGACTATGGGCATGCTTGGACTCACCAATACACAATCAAAACAAAACTTTTCAAACAACTAATGAGCACTGTCAAGAATTCAAAACCCAAGAAGACCAATTAGCAGATTCCAATTGAGCACCAAATTTTAATTCATTAACAAAATTGAATTACCAAACAAAACAAACTCAGTTCATATTTTATTTTTTAAAAAAATTCTTCTTTTTTGGTTACTCCTGTGAATCCTCAAAAGAAAGAAAAAATAAATAAATAAAATTAAGATTACTATAAAAAATAACTCAGAGAGTGAACTAAACCACCTCTGCAAAGTGGTGATCGTTGGGATAGGGTCAGCAATGAAGGATGAGAAGACTGCAGTGGTGATTGCTGGGGGTGGAGGTGGGAGCTGTGTGGTGATGGTGGGGTGTGTGTGTGTTGCCAGGGGGTGCAGCCATGGGAGGATGAAGGAGAGAAGAAGAGAAGAAAGAGGAAGAAAAGGGTATGAAGGTAAATTCACAAATTCTGTTAACAGAAATTAGTGTGCATTTTAGTCCACAAACTAATGGGAATTATGTAATTATTTTCAAATGATAAGAAGATTATCCGTACATTGATCAAATCACATGGGGATAAAGTGAAATTTGCCCTAATTGTTACTGAAAACTTGGGGGCAAATCAATCTAGCTTTTTGATGACCTAAAATCACTATACAAAAGAAAATGCTTCTTGCCCTTTTGGGACCATTAACCATCTAGAATTGGTTAAAAATTATTGCCAATAACTTTAAAAAAAATTCACGATGCCCATTAGGCCTACTAAAAAAGTCATTCAAATCACTGCCTAACAATAGCACAATATAGATCTAAAAGCAATAAGAGAGAATAATAAGATACGCCATTTTAACTTAAAATAGAATCACATTCCAATAAGATATCAACATCCTCACGAGATTTGATGACACTATTTTTTAAAACACAATAAGGCTATGAATTATGAAATCTTAAGATTCTATTTGGATTAAGAATTTGAGTAAGAATTGGTACAAGCAAAGGAAAAAAGAAATGAAAAAGTGAAAAAAGAAATGAAAAAGTGAATTACACTGATCTCCCTTGAGGTTTGGAGAAAAAACAAAAAGTACTGTAATTTTGTCATTAATTTTGTCATAGTACACTACCCTTCCTTTTAGTAAGGTTATGAGATCAAAACTAATTCAAATGATACGAAACATGAAGATAAAAGGTAAAATATACATTTTAGTGTAAAAGAGAAAAATCATTTTTTCATCCATATGACTAACAAAATTTTGATTAAAAAGAAAGAGACTTAAGTATTATATGAATTAAAACATTAAGAGAACCTAATGTAATTATGTTAATTTGTAAGGCTTACAATATTTTCTCCAATCTCAAGGAGCTTAATATAATTCATCTAAAAAACAGAACAAAAGTAGTCACACTGGACAAACAACTAATAATTCAAGCAACACAAAACTTGGGTTCCAAATTGATAGGCCCCAAAAAACCATCCAACAGAGTTTAACCTTTTTTGGATTTTTTTTTTTTTAGTTTTTTTTTTTTTTTTTGAACTTCCTTTTTGAGTAGGGAAAAAAAAAAGGGTAAAGATCAAAGGTTTTTTTATTGGAAATTACATGTAGAGAACAATCAATTCCAGATAATTATTGCAAATGATACAAGCATTCCTTTCTTTCTGAGACATAATTCATTTTACGTGGATGTGAATATTAGCCTTGCAAATTCACACAATTGAGCACTAAAACTGTAGAACAACTAACATGCCCAAACATTCTCTCCTTTTTCTGAGGAACCTCTCAAGGTTCCACATTATTGGACTTAGAATAAACTCCTAATACCTGCAAAACACGTGTATCAATCAAGACTGGACAACAAAGAGGAGTCGAACTAGAATGTCTCAATCATCCTGTGCTAACCATGTGAAGCAAATGCAAAAACGGCTCACACCCATGTCAAACAGTGTCCTGATTCCGTTGATATGGAGCGACCTGAAAGTTCAGGTCATCTCGTCTGCTACGGACCATAAGGCATTAACAGTGAACATACAAGTGCTGTTGTGATTAAAACACAGCTCTAGTTTTTTTTATTTAAAAGCTTAATTAAACTTCATGTACACAGGAAATAGATGAGACAGTAATTATTAAAGGGAATGCTACAAGAATGTTGGAATCACAAGTTACACCGGAAAGATAAAGAATAAGAAAAAAAGGAAGAAAAAAGTAAACATACAACTTACATGGGGTGGAAGACATGCCGCCTCCAACTTTTCATCTCATTAGATAGAGGGACCATCCCTTTATGGTCGGTGACTCAGCAGTAACACAAGTGTCAAAGTCTTGGCACATCTGAGAAAGCAAAAAACAACGCAAAACTTCGACCAGTGTGGCAATGACAACCAGCATTCAGTTGGGAAGATCAAAAGCTTAATAAACATATTCATGTGGCAGAGATTCACCAACTAACATTGTGTATACTCAATGGTGCCCATGTACCTATGAAGAAAACAAGCCCTTTTTGGATCATAGATTTTGTTAACAACTAGGCAGTGTTGACAAACAGACACCTGTGGATAGTTGTTGCAATTTTGCCAACCTTTTGTGGGTGGAGGAGGACCACACATATACCACAACAAACTGCAGCAGCAGCGATCACAAAGATAAGAGGCCGAGAGGTCAAAATTCTGCTACTAAATACAAGACTGCAGGACTTCCTGGGCCTTTCCTTCATGCTCATTTCAACATCTCTATTCAAGAGTGGGACAGTACCACTGTGGTCTAGAGAATTTGATCCCTCTACAGCGTCCAAATTGCCTTTCTCTGTCACCTCCATATTCTGCAACTTCAAAAGGCAGCGTTGTTTAACAGAAGACACAAATAATAGATGATTATATAAAATGTCTCTATTCACAAATTAAAAGCAAAACCACATAAATGAGTTCAAAAATAATACTCAAACAAGTTTTCTTTTCTTTTCTTTTCTTTTTTGGCAATCCAAACAAGTCATTGAAACACAACCTTTCCCTTTTCCTTTTTTTTTCCAAGGGGGGGGGGGGGGGGGGGGGGGGCGGGGGGTGTGTGGGGGCAAGGCAATACACTAAATGAGAGTCAGATACTAGTTCAAGTTCAAATGAAATTTAAAAAATATAAGTAACAATCAGAAATTTCCTTGGTTATGTTTTCAATTCCCACACTGAAAGAAAAACAAACTGGACATTCAAACCCAATGCATCTTAAATCCCCAACCTTAGTTAGAACCCACACCAAAAAACATAAATAAAATTAAGCAATGGTCTGACATTAACAAGAGTGATATGTACATGAACTGCCATTAACACTTTACATGGATATATCATATGATTATGAAGCCTCTTATATTCAAACTTTCACCGTAGCAAGAAAAACCCTAATTTTATGGTGCATATAATAATTACACATGCAGCAGATAAACAAATATGCACATACATGAAGAGAAAATATCGGTTTTATGCAAATGTTATAAACAATAGACTCTAAGTCAATAAGGATCCACCCACACAACAATTGATGTTCTCACCTGATCAATAAATGAAACAACAGAGCGCATGTCAATTTGCGAACTTTGATATAAGCAATTCCCTTTTGGAACAAGATTTCTAGAATGCCGTACTGAATCCACATTTTCCTGACGTCTCGCAGAAACGATTCCTCTAGCATGATCAACATTACTCTGAAGTAATTTCATTTCAGCATCAGCAATGCCATTAGTCATACAGTGTAACTTCTTATCATCCATCAGAGTCTCCATATAATGTAGAACTCTCTCCAATATGCTGATGGACTTATTCTGTATTAGAAAGGTCAACAAACGATTGAAGCTTCCTATCTGAGACGAAGACAATCTGTACTTTATATCTTCCAGTGCAGGATTCCTGAGTAACCAAGCAGTATCCAAAATAAATTGAGAAAATGCTGTTTGTCTCAGAATAGAAACTTCACATGAATCATGCACAGAACTAGCAGCCATGAACTTTGATTCTTTCAAAGAGAGAGAGAGAGATGCTTCAAATCTCTGCTCCATAATCTTCATTTCAGAACAAATTTCTTTATTCCCAATTAAAATGGGAATGAAGTTGGATAAGCCAGACTCATTCTCAACCTACAAAAGAAATTTTAGAGGAAAAACACAGAATTTCAGAGTTGAAAATTGATGACAATTTTTTCCATGCAACGAAATTTAATCATAACCAACACTTCAGTTTGTGTTGGGATGAATGTGAATGATGATAGTGCATATGAATTACTGATTCCCTTGTCTACATCTAGTCTAAAAATCTTGAGATCCCACAAGTAAATCTTGTTTATCAACAGTGACCGAATATGAAACAAACAGTCAAACAAATTTAACTGCAAATCCAGATGCCAAACAAACAGACTTAACCAGTATATTGGAAACATGAACAAATATGACCAATAATAAGTGGCTAAACAACTTTAGTACTAGACAGAAAAAGTAAGTTATACATCAGAATATAAATATAGAATATCATCACAAAAAGTATAAACAAACTTAGTGCCATCATATCATTTCTTAGAAACACATAGCAGATAGAATCCATACAGTTTCTTTCAACACAAGCATGCCCAAGAGAACAGACATATCTATGAACACTCAGAATGAACATAGATATAAGTTGATTTGTCTGACAATTGGTTGCAAGTGTCAGATAGATAGGTGGGCAGTAATCCAGTGCAAGTAAAGTCAAACAAATCAAAATCTTGACAATGTTCATTAACACACTAAAACTAAAGAAGAGGCAAGATAAAATGTACCCATTCTGGAAGCATCTTGTATGGATTATGATATATTTAATTTTAGATGAGAAAAGGAAGAAAAAATAAAAGAAAATATAACGAAAACAAGAAGTCGTAAAAAATAATACCTCAATAAATGCAGGGCCAAAAAGATCCGGTTCAGTATGACGGATACATATCTTCAATAACTGATGATTAAAATTAGCAGTGACCCCTTCAGAGTCATCATACGGAGGTGGAACAGAATAATCATATGCCAGGTACTTCCCAGCAAAAGATACAAGAAACCTGTCATCAAGATCCAGTAAAGAGATATGTCAAATGGTCCAAGAAAAATATACACAGCATAATCTGAATGCAAAATGACATTCTAGTAAAGACATGCAACTATCAGTCGGAAGAATGACAATATATGCGTAAGATAGCCTGAATGAACCAAAAAGAATGTGTGCATAAGATAGCCTGAATGCAAAACTTCAAAGTACTCGAGAAAGAAAATTAAAAAGAAAGGCATTGGAGAACGTAGAATAGTTACAGCAAAGTGAAGTTAAAAAAACAACAGATAAATTCAATAATCTGTGCCATATATCTTCAATCCCCTTAAAGTACAAACTGCGCTTTTCTAATGTTACCCTATTATTATTCTCAAAGAGCCACACTCTCCTATTTATTTAACAATAAAGATGCAAGACAATTCAATTCAGGATTCATCACGAGTAACTGGTTGATTGAATCAGTCAATTAGTTATATATTCCATCTGCAACTAGAAATTTTTGCCAAAGGTACCATGTTAGCCTCTACTCACACATTTTCTAGCCTTACCTTGTCCTGGTAGCAACTTCAATATGTAGGGGTGGAGCTATGCATTGAACAGTGGTGTCTATTGACACCACTGAACTTCAAATTTTTGATAAGTATATGTAAAAAATTATGAGTATTTACAAATTGAACCTAGCGGGCCTAAATAAAATAAATTAATTTTTAAACTTTTACAAATTGACCCCAGTAGGTAAAAACAAAATCAAACTTTATTCAGAAATTTAGGCTTCTAGAAACAAACCAAACGTTTGTTTATTCCTCTTGGAGACGGGACATCGACTTTTGGTTCTCTCCCTCAACTATTGCTTTGGTTGTCTCTTACTCTCATGTTACTTCTTCCTTCATTCTTTTTCTCTCCAATGTTCCATTCCAGTTGCAGAAACTTGTTCACTCGTTCAGGTCTTCATTCATTCACTGCGGTAGTTGTGATTGCTGAGACTTTTGATCTAGTTTAGGCCCTTGGGTCTTTGATTGTGGCGCCAAGGTTGGCTTTCTTTTACTCTAAAACCTTCACTCTTTTTTTATTTTATTTATTTATTTTTTTCCCTGTGTGATTCAATTATGTTGATGGGTTTGTTAATATTTGGGATTATATAGCAACTATGCCTAGGGTTTTTTTGGGGCTTATTAAGTTTTGAGATTTTGGGGCTAACTGATGATTTTGAACAAGCCTTTTGTTAACCTCTCTTGCATCAAATTCTAATTTTACTAGTCAACTATATTGATGATTTTGAATTCCATCTATGAACTACATATGATAAATTTGTGTTTGTCCATTGTATTTTGAATTGGAAGTCTGTAGGATATACACACACACACACATATATATATGACATTGATGATGCTTCAATAAATGACCCCGCTAAAGGAAATTCCTGGCTACGCCACTGTCAACGTTTGTACAACCTCAGTTCCAAAATTATTGGTCAGCCGCAAAAGATAAACTACATTTCAGGTTTCCCTGATCCGGATATCAGACAGTGCTACTCTGCCACCTTAGACGTAGCTATGTCTTATTCTTCGTTGTCCAGCCATTTGCCCATATCAACACCCTCATTTTTGTCAACCTCTGCACTCAATATATTAACATGGTGTTCATAGACATCCACCACATAATCTGATAAAACATGACTAAACACAACCTTAAGAAGACTCAACTCCACTCAAGAAAGTTCATATTCCATCAATTTGGGTTCAATACCAGGTGCCCTTTTTTCTGCTTTTGTAGCTATTTGATATACTTCAACTTTGGATCATTTTCCTCCAATAAAATTTCCTGCAGTCGGGTCTTTCTATATCATGCTCTACAACAACAACAACAAAATTACACATTTTCTAGTCCATGCCTCATCAATACCAATGTACAACGACTGTAGGCTCCACCACTGTAACGGACATGATCCCATCTAGAACTATGTATTTAACTAGGTGCAATTTCACTTCACTATGTCCACCATTTTTAAAATGTTTGACGTCACTTCAAGAAGATTGTGAACAACAAAGATTCAGGAAATTTCTTTACTAATTTGGTCCATACAGAAAGTAGAAAAACAAGGATCTCAAAAATGTATTTTATTTTAGATCTCCTAAAGCAGCCCATTTCCTCCTTTCTTTTAGTTCCACTTCTTTGTAGGTTGAAGAAGTTTTGTATTTAGAGCTTCGTAATATATTAAGTTGGTGTTCTCAAGGGTTTCTAGGTGCCCTGTGTTACAGTTTGTAGTTGTACTCCTTTCTTGTTAAAAAATGAAATCCGTTTATAAAATAAATTATTTATCAAATAAACTAGCTTAAACTCATGGCCGCATGCCACATTCTTTTCATTGTTCATTTATTTATTTTGTTCGGCTCTTTTTTTTTTTTTTTTGAGAGGGGGGGGGGGGGGTGCAATTATTGACATCACTATGCACTGAACTATATTTGACAAAACTAAGGAAAATGATAATTGAAACTAAAAGAGCATAAATTAATCATTATTTATAACTATATAGTAGTTGAGAAAGATTTATTATTAAGAAAATTAAAATAAATTAAATAATATATGCAACCTATACGGAAGGTCATATTCATTAAAAGAATTTAATTAACACAACACTAACATACCGAAATTTGGATTGAAGTAGATTACTACCACAAGCCACAAACTCCATAGGCTTCCCAGCCTCAAAACATGTTGGATGAACATAGTGAAGTTTTGGGGCCTGCTCCTCCGCCTTGATTTGTATCACAGAAGTTCCATCTGTATCCATTAGAATGCTAAGTACATGTTAGAAAGTTTGAACAAGCTCCGATAATGCAAGAACATTTCTACTAAAATACGCAAATTCCACAACTAAGAACAAAAAGTTATTGTCAACATGTCAACAACTGAGGAAGAGCATCTAGTCTGCAAGAAAAAGTTGACTTCCCATCAGATTATTTTGATCCAAGAATATTCCTCCCAGTTTGTGCTTCAAATTAGAAGAGGAGCATGCAGCCAGTAAAAATTACTCTTTCAACAACATATATTAGATATTCTCAAATCATCCAACAAAACCAACTAATATGTTGGTCTAAATCAATTGGTTGGTTGATCTCCCTTTCTTTTTCTCCTCAATTCTTCTTCATTAAAACAAAGATATTACCAAATGGACCCTTAGTAGCTAAAAGTTGTCGGCGCAAGTGGAAAGTGTACAACATATCAAAAGATAACACAATATAAACAAGGAGAAGCTCATGTTCAGAAAGACAAGAAAAGCCAAACAATATTTCAAGACTTGCAACAACATGGTGATACATATGGAGTCAAACATTCAGGTATCAACCTACCTTTCATAACACGAAAAATTACATTGTCTAGATAAACAAGGAAAGTGCCTCTTCCAGATAACATCTTTCCAGGCGCAGCAACAAAGTCATGTATATATACAACAGGTTCTTGGAGTAACTGCTCAACAGAATGTAGTAATGAAGTTAAATCATGAAAACCCTGCTAAGAAACATACTCAGAAACCACAGGTTAAAAACCATGATAATGCTAAATACTACAAGCAAATACGGTTGGCTATGTCCCTGGACCTTCTGGCTTCCCTGTCACGTCCAAACGTAATCAGAGAAGGCCTACCCAAGCAATATTATGGGCACAAATTCGAACACTAAATTATAATTTATGCATCAACTAGGCATTCACCAAATGTCTACAAAGCGCAGTTTCAAATTATGCTAGTCAACAAATGCCACTGAGAATAAGCTTACAGCCTCTTTATATATGCAAGTAAGAATAACTTACAGGGCATTAAAATAGACATTACCTTAAACCACATAGAATTTGGCATTGCAATGAACGCAGTCAAGATTGTACAACCAGGACGGATATAACCCTCCAACTCAACAGGCATGCTGGACAACCATTGAAATATCTGTAAAAAATTTAAACTCCCGTTAATCAACTCCCAGTATCCCTCCTGGAAGTAAAAGTTTATTCTCCTTCAAATACTAAACTGTAATAATAGTCCTGTAAATACTTGGTGCCGAAGTCGTCTGGGGAACTCTGCAGGATTCCAATCATAAAGCTTGAAAGAGATCCGACCAGTTGGACACTACAGGGGGGAAAAATCAATGAACATTAATTTTAAGTAATTTTCTCATAGAAACATGGAAATAGAGGTGAACTCACAGACAAAGAATCCATCACAGACATACCAGTGAAGAGTAAGCACTCTTATTGTCACAATAGAATGAAGAATGAGCATGTTTGGACTCATCTTTTTCTCCATTGATTTGGGGCTCACGAGACACCACAAAAGATGCAACACTATCGCTCTGAATATTTTGGGAACTAGGATTTGAGCAGAGTGTAGAAATTTGTCCTTCTTCAGACTCCAATAATGGTTCCCTTTCTGTTAATTGGCTGCTCAAGCATGTACTATCTGTGCCACATAGAAACTCCTTTAGTTCAACATCTCATTTTATACGGAAGCGAATTTCAATGGGGATAACAAGGTGAATCTAAATTATCATGAATGGCAAATTGTTCCAATAATTGATCCAATACCAGTCATACAATGTATTGAAGGTACTCGTACAGAATTGTTAGTTAAGCAAAGCTAATAATATGACATCCTCTTCAACAGTTCAACATATCTAAGTGAGGGGGCTTCGTTAAGTGAAATCAGAATTGAAGTATCAAATAATTTTGGCAATACCTTTTTCATTTTCATCATCACGAGCTACATCGTCAGCTAAAACAAGCTCTTGAGGATCCTTTTCAACTGCAACTTTGGACTCGCCGGGTTTTCTTCGACGCCTATTATTGTGACGCTCTAATTTCCTCCGACAACTACGTTTACCTTCATCAAAATCTGATAAGATGTGAAACCTGCCAACAAATTACCAAACCAGCAAAAACTTGCATAAAAACAAATAACTAATTGACACGAATGATACATTCACCGCTAAAATAAATGCATTGCCACACTCATCACAACTCCGAACATAACTTAATCAAAGCAGCAAAAAAAAATTCTCCATTTTTCTATGTGCTTCAATCTCTACAGGTTTGTGACCCGAGTGCAAATGTTTATAAAGTGTATCAATGGAAATCCCAAAATAGTGCATTGACAACAGGCACCAACAGGCAAATTGGTGTTACTGATTCATTGAATTTCTAAGGTTCCAAGAGCACAATAAATGAATAAACAAAAAACCCAGTGCAGTACAACTTTGGATAAGAGCCACTTCAAGAGGTTTATGTGTGTGTTTTGGGTTTAATCAAGCTATGCGCTCTTATTGCCCTTTAAGATTCACCCCACATAACATTTCCACCGTATTTTCATTCCACCAAATAATGGAAAAGTAAAATTTTAAAGGCAATGTAAGGCTGATTCACAAATTATAATCATCACCATGTCACAAGAGTGTCATGCCTGTTAAAATTGAATTCCATAGATTATTTCCATGTAGACACATATGAAGGGATAACTGATAAGGATCCTCTGCAATAGTTTTCCAACAACAATCTTCTTGTGTTTTTTTACTACTACAAGACATATCAGCAAAATACATAAAAGCAAAATGCATAATCCAACTACTCGAGTTACAAATTGAAGTAAAATGACTTTAAAACACCATGTATTATTTTTTCAAACCAAGCATCTTAATTTGACGTAGTTTTGTTTCAACTTAAAACCTAGACCACTGAATTACCATTTCAGAGAAATCCATCACAACCTGATCCATATTAACATATGTCGATGTACGCAACTACAAATGGATGAAAAAATATACTAGTCTACATGTTTGGCTAAGCGGTATAAGATCCAAGGTCTCAAGACCGAGTCACCCTAAGGGGCATTGGAGATTTTCCCGATTGTTAACTTCACGACCAGGATTAGTCAAGATATGCAAACTTACCCAATTATCAAAAATATATGTATACATAGTCTACATGTGAATTTATGTAGTAACCATTCAGAACTCGAAGATTAAACCTGTGGATTAACAGCTATAAATCTACTTTATCTAATTTCATTTACAAAGTTGTACAAATTCAATTTCAAATCCCAAAAATGACAGACACGAAAAATTGAAGCTTACTTTCCACACTGTTGACAATATCTCTTACTCAGCCCATCAAGAACAACAGTACTAGCATTCGCACATCGAAGACAAACACGGTGTCTCCGATGATACCCTTTAAGCTCACTGATATCCGCCTCGCACCCCGGCACCTGACACCTCGCCGCCGCCCCCGCCGCCGCCCTCGGCCTCTTCTTGACCGGGACGCCCTCCTCCTCCTCCTCCTTCTCGTCGAGCTCCGGGCAGGCGCAAGGAATCCTCGCCAAAAAATTGGAGCAAATCAGCCTGGGATCCCGCTTTCGAATCCGGTCAACAGAATCGGAATCAGGAGGAGGTAGTACCGGAGTGTTTTCGGAGGAGTCGAAAGAAATGTTCAATTGGTCTTCGAGGTTGAAATCGAGGAAGTCGGACCAGTCCCATAGGGAAGAAGAGGAGGGATCGTCGTTGAGTGGAGGGTTAGAGAAAAGGTTTTCCATGTCCGAGACGCTAGGATGTGGTGGTGGTGGTGGTGATGGTGGTGATGGAAGAGAAAGAGTATCCATTGATGAAAACCCTAGGGGTAGACAGTGGTTGAAGTAGTGGTTGGTGGTGGTTGGAGAACGAGAGAGAGAGAGAGAGAGAGAGAGAAGGAAAGGCGGGCGGAGGGAGGACCACCGCCTGCAAAAAGACAGCGGGTGAGGAAGGTAGCAGTAGGTGGTGACACGGAATCAAGATTGGTTTGGGTGCTCTGTTTGACTATTAAATGAAAAAATATGATAAACGTGAGAGTGAAGGGAAAGAAGTGGAATTGAAGCAAAATTTTACTAGTTAGGTTTAGGAATATTAAATAATTTATCAATTTTTTTATTAAATTTCTTATAAAGGTTTGATAAAAAAATTTAATAGATTATTTAAGAATTATAGTATTTTTTAAATTTTATTGTCAGATTGGGACCTCCATTTTGTTTGTCAATTTATTATTTTATTTAGAGAGTATTTGGAATGATTTAAATAAGTATATTTTTAAATTTTTTATAAAAATATATTTAAAAAATAGAAAGATGATGTAACTTAAAAAAAAAAAAAAAAAAAAAATGCATCTTTGCAAGAATACCAAATAGTGCCTTAGTTTTTAACTTTTTTATAAAATATATATATATATATATATAAAGAATACCAAGTTGTAGTGATTTTTTAATTTTTTTTAACTAAACACTTAAGGCCAAGTTTGACAATTGTAAAATAATTCATCTTTTTATCTTTTTTTCATCACATCACTTCTCTACTTTTCTGCATATCTTTTCATAAAAAAATAAAAAATACATTTATTTAGGTCATCCCAAATAACCATTAAATCTCCAAATGAGACCTAATACACATAAGTTTTTAAATTATTTTTATTTATAATTTTGTTTTTCAATACACAATCACCATCATTTATGACTACAAACGCTCCCTAGAGCCACTGCTATCCCAATCATTGCTATTGCCCATGTCACCATTTTTCTTCTTTTTTTTTCTTTAATTTTTTCAATATTTTTTTTCTTAGATTAATTATACTAATAATCCCTATAGTTTAGGATTTGTGTCACTTTAATTCCTGACTTTTTAATTGTGACATATTTGACTCTGAATTTTAAATTTTGTTTCAAATAAGGACAATTAAAAATATCATTAGATTTTTCAAGAGTAAAATCGTCAATTTGATCAAATATAAACTAATTTGACAAAAATAAATGTCAAAAAAATATTTTTAATTTTTTTAAAATTATTTTTATTCACCAATAATAAAATTATGTAAAATTAATAAAAATTACATGATTAATTTTTTTAAATTAATTTTACATGATCATTATCCAAATACATAATAAAAATTAATTTGGTAAAAAAAATAAATAAATGTCTAAAAGATTTATCAATTTTACATAATTTTATTTTTAGTAGGTAGAAATAATTTTTTAAAATTCAAAAATATTTGTTTGACATTTATTTTTGTCAAATTAATTTATATTTTATCAAATTGACAATTTTACCCTTGAAAAATCTCATTATATATTCAATTGTCCTTATTTGGAACAAGATTCAAAATTCAAAGTCAAATGTGTCACAATTAAAAAGTCAGGGACTAAAGTGACACAAGTCTCAAACTATAGGGACTATTTGTATAATTTGCCTTTTTTTCTTTTTGAGAATCCTAGATCTAAATAGGGAAAGGTTGGATGAAATATCTTAGTAATGAAAGAAGGCTGAATAGTATTGCAGCGGCACGAGGATTGGGTTGGTGGTCGAAAGTGGCTATGTGACAATGGTGGTAGTAGCATATGGGGTTAGGGTTTGAAAGGGGCAATAGAAAATGGAATGGAGTTAGAGAGAGCAAGATAATAGAGCGACCAAGTTAGAAAGATAGTCGATGTTGGAATACAATGAGGGAAGGGGTTTGGAGAAGGGTTGTAAGATGGTGATATAAAGGAGATTAGAGAAGGCAACACTAGCGGTAAATATAGTGGTAGAAAGTAATGGCTTTAGGGTTAAAGTTAATGGAAGAATGTAGAGGATGATGATATTGTGAGGATTTAGGGCTTTATCAAGAAAAAATTAAAACTAATCAAAATTGTTTGTAGTATAAATTAAGCAATGGTGTGTGATGAAGGAATGTTGGCATGCAAATGGAAACTATCCAATTTATGGGCAAATGACATTTTACCCAATAATTATAGATTGAATGGTATAACCCTCTCAACTAAAATTTATTTATAATCTTTTCTCACATAATTTACAAACTAAACATAATTTTTATTTTATTTATTTTTTACCAAATCACACTATCCAAACAGAGTATATGGACCATTTCATTATATTCCACCCCCCAAAAAATGAGGATAATTACTAGTAAGTTGTATTGATTGGACTTATTTACTCACAAGTATTAAGTAATTTTTTTTACAAAAATATTAGAGATTTTAAAAAATTTACCAAAAAATTTTACCAAATGTCTCACATGGTGTGTGACCCACATTGTATGAACCCCATACCCATATGAGACATTTGATAGAATTTTTGATAAAATTTTTAAGATTTCTAACATTACTCTTTTTTTTAAACATATTTTTTCGCTTGTTTTGACAATGAGATAATTTTAAAAAAATTTAAATGTGTTCGTGTTTGTAGAATAATCACATGACACTGATACTAATAAATTAGTCAAATAATAAATAATTAGAACGTTTTCAATTTTGCTTAAGAATTTGATTTCTTTTTAATTAATTTGTATTAAAATATATTGTAAAAAAGATAAATTATTGAGTTATATTTTGGATAAATAACACATTGCCCCTTTATGTTTGAACTTTTTTTTTTCACTTGGGCCCTCGAATTGTTTTTCCATTTTGGCCCTTCACGTTTCAAATTTTTTTCAATTTACTCTTAAAATTAATTTATATTTAAAATTAGACAGAAAATACTGTGTTAACTATCACATGATATAAAAATATATTATTATGTTAAAATTTTAGTTTGTGCTAGAAGTGTGAGTTATATAATAAAAAGAAATTAGGATAAATTATAAATATATCCTCTGAGGTTTGCTTAAAATACGAACTGTCCCCTGTGATTTGGAAAATTACAAATACCTCCCTGTCAGAATTTTTTATTTAACAGAATTAATGTAACAATTCAAAATTTTAAATTATCCCTTAAATTTTATGTTAATATTATTTAATAATAAAATAATATAAACATATGGAATAATATATCTTATTACATAGTTATATGTGCTAAAGGTATAATTTTAATTTGGCTTTGGTTTATTAAAATAAGATGAATATTTTACTTAAAAGCCAAGTCAGCATAACAATTAAGGGTCATGCTTGGTAGCTCGAAAGAGCTACCCCCGAATCCCCCGAATTTGCAGAAAACAGAAGAAGAAGGAGGAGGAAGAAGGAGGAGGAGGAGAAGAAGAAGGAAGGAGGATGAGGAGGAAGACAAGGATGGAGGGCCAAATAAATCGGGTGTGGAGGCGGAGGCGGGGGGTGAAGGGGAGGCAGTGCGAGAGGTGGGCAGCGACGACCATGCGGCAGTGGCGGGCGAGCTCTTCACTGACGCGACGAGCTTTTCCTGACGAGTGCGACACCTCTCTTCTCTCCCTCTCCTTCTTTCTCTTTCTCTCCCTCTCTCTCTCCTTCTGTCTCAGAGCTGCATGAAGAAGACGAAGAAAAAAAAAAAAAGAATGCCCAAAACGACGTCGTTTTGGGCATTCGGGGGATTAGGGGGGGAAGGAATTCGAGCTGTCAAACATTATCCAACAATTAATTGTGCAAATTGTTAGCAGAAGGAAAGCCGAGCCAGCTGTGCTACTAACACTAGGAGAGGTGAGTCATCAATTAGAAGGAATTATTCCATGGGTGATTCAGGTCATGTATATATATATACATATATAAAGGGGGGGCTGTGTGAAGTAAGTAAGACAAAAAGGCTGTGTTAAGACAAAAAAAAAAAAAAAAACAAGAGAACCGTCTTGAACAGTTGAAGAAAATAGGAAGAAACTAGTAAAGATCAATATTAAGGTGAGTTATATTATATTTTGGGTTATCATTATATATTTTACGTATGTTTTCAGTTACCATAGTTTAGTTTAGGTAAATTGTGTTCTTTAAATTATATTAGCATCCTTAATTTATGAATCTTATTTTATATAATAAGGAAAACCCATAGATATAACTGTTTATTAAAATGTGTTTTGAGTAATTATTTTATAAGTACTACCACGGAGTTCCCATGCCTTGAGGAACTTAAATAATCATTGGCCTTCTGATTAGTCACTTTGTGACCCTATGTCTGTCGTGGATCTACTGACACTCTGATTTCTGGTGTGGAGCAAAGTGTTGTACGGAGCTAAATACTACACTATTTTGGAAGTCACCTCTAGAGTTCGTACTAGTCACTTCTAGAGTTCGTACTAGCCATCTCTTGAGTCCATACATTTGTTTTGTTCTGTACCGTGGTTATGATTTCTGATGTAGAGCAAAGTGTTGTATGAAACTAAGTGTTACACTATGGTGGGAGTCACCTTTAGAGTTCGTATGAGCCACCTCTTAAGTCCATACATCTGTTCTGTTCCGTTCCATTCTGTACCGTGGTTATGATTATTTTGTTTATATGATTTCTGTATTATATATCAAATGATCTCTGTATTTTAATATCAAACCTTGTTTAACCAATAATTATCTATGGTGAATTTTATACTCTTATCCTCTTGGTATAATATTTCTCACTCTGCCATGTGTTTACAGCTGTTTACTAATTTTCAAGAAACAATGCAATTCAGAAATAGTTTTGAAGAGTCTTAGACGCAGGATTGCGGAATAGACACACACAATACTTTTATAGTATTTATAATTATATTCTTCATATGTAAATATTGGCCTTTTTTGTTAATAAATTTTGTTATAAAAGCAGAAGCTCCAATGATTATTTAGTTACTCTCACTTAAATATTTTTTTCTCGCTCGTGTTTAGTAATTTGTTTAAGAATTCGCCAAAGGTAACTTCAGTTACTGGTCATCACGATATTTAACCCTTGGATACGGGGAGCGGGTCGTGACAATTAATGAAAAAAGTGAAATTTCTAAATGTTCACCTATACAATAATAAAATTATATGAATTATTAATTGAAATTAAATTTTAACATTATTAAAAATTGTCAATTAATTTGATGATTTATTAATAAAAAGACTTATTTGTTATGAAATTAGAAACTTGAGGGAGCATAATATAATTTCTAGAGCCACATGAAGTAATTTGTAATTTAAATAAACCTCAGTGGGGTGTTTGTAATTTACCCAAAAAAATTATGTCACGCGACTATCAGTATGTTATTTTCTATATAATTTTAGACAAATTAGTTTTCAAAGCAAATTATAAAAAAAAAAAAGATAAATTACAAATACACCACATGAGGTTTGTTTAAAATACAAATTGTCCCATATGATTTGAAAAATTACAAATACCCCATTGTAAAAAAAAATTATTTAACAGAATTAATTAAAAAAGTGAAATTTCTAATCTATACAATAATAAAATTATTTAAATTATTAATTAAAATAAAATTTTAACATAGTTAAAAATTGTTAATTAACTTGATGATTTATTAATAAAAGAACCTATTTGTTATGAAATTAGAAATCTTTAGGGGTATAATGTAATTTCTACAACCATATGGAGTAATTTGTAATTTAAGTAAACTTTAAGGGATGTGTTTGTAATTTATTCTTAAAAAAATTTTAAAAGATGAAGAATTAAAGTGAAAAATAAAAAAATAAAAATCTTTTGAGATCAAAGTGAAAAACTAGTCAAACATAAATAATAATAATAATAAAGTGTAATTTACCCTCATATTTACTTTAAAATATCTTAAGGATATGATAAATTTATAAATCACTCCTAATATGTGGGGATTGAGAGGTGAGTGAGACCGTGGGCTAAAAATCATGAAGTAAGTAATTTTTTTATTTTTTATTTTTGGACAAGGACAATAATGGAGTTAGTATGACGACATCTTAAATTACAATTACGAGGATTGGACTCCCCACGCGCTTCTTGTTCTACTCGCGATTTTTGTACACTATTAGGCCCGTTTATTTTTGGGGTACTTACCAATTAGTCCTGTTAACTAGACTTATTTACCTATAGGTCCTAACTAATAAATTTAACACTATAAAAATAAGAGAGTGATAAATTTATCACTAAAAATTTATTCATAAAACAAAGAGACTGATAAATTTATCACTATAAAATTATTCATAAAAAAAAAAGACTGATAAATTTATCTTTATCACTTAATAAATTATATCAAATAGGACTTAATGGGTAATAAGTCTCCAAAGTAGGACCTATTAAGTAATAAGTCTCCAAAGTAAGATCTATTGGTAGTTTACCCTTTATTTTTTAGAAATAGAATAGAGAAAATTAGTAAAATTATGTTTATTTTGATGATAGTTGTTAGTGTAGGGATTATTAAATTATTTTTATATAAAATAAGAAAACAAATAAAAAATACAAAAATATTAAACATTAATGTTTTTAAAAAAATGCTCAACATGTAAAAAAAATTTTAAAAATAAAAATAAAATAAAAAAATTTCAGAATAAAATAAAATAAATAAAATAATGATTTTTACTTAACAAAAAATATAAAAAATTAAACATTAATGTTAAAAAAAATGCCCGACATGTTAAAAATAAAAAAAAATTCTAGTCCGCCGGATTATTTTTCTAATATCAAGTCCTGGAGGCCCATCCGAATCCCATCTGCAAGACCTATCTTAAGCCCTTCGGCTTAGCAATCCCTTTCTCAACTCTATAAACAAACAGCATATTAAATGGAGTCCATAGCTATCATAATCTCAATCCTCCTCTCATACCCTAAAACAAACGGGGCCTAAGAGTAACTAAAGAGTCTTTTGGAAACAAACCTTGTTTAGGATATTCTAAATAAGTGTAACTTTTGTCTTTTTGAACTAAAAAGTTGAGGAAAAAAAATATGAATGTTTGGATTAATTTTTTGAATTTTTATGAAAAAATATGTATTAAAAAATTATATAAATAAGGGTATAGGGGAAGTTAGTGATTGAATAGGCCGTACGGTCGGAAGAGTAAGGGGCTGCGCGACAGAGGCAGTGTAAGAGATTGATTCTCTTCTTTTTGGACATAAATTGGACGGTGCTATTCGGCTCATGGGGGCCCACCAAGGGTCTCGTTTTACTAATTGGAACCGTTCAATGTGTAGAACTCGTCAAGTACTATATGCTTGTAAAAAATTACGTTGATTGAATATCAATAGCTATCTAATCTTATTAGTTTTTCTTGTCAACTGTTAACTATGACACCATCTATTTTTTATACAAAACTAATTTGATCATGTAGTTACCGATTTCCGATCAACGTGATTTTTTACAAGCATATAATTCTTGACGAGTTCTACATATTGAACTGTTCGGATTATCAAAACGGGACCCGTGGTGGGCCACGAGCCCAACATTTCTGTCCAACTTAGTGATTTTATATATGTAATTCTTTTTTTTTTCCCCTCTCACGGTACTAACCAGTCAATTCAGCCCCGAAAATTGTGTAAAGTTTGTTTGATTAAAATATTATGTATATTAATTTTTTAATATTTTTAATTTATGAATAGTGATAACTTTTTTATTTTTTTTGTAATTTTTTGACTTTTTGGCTTTTTTGATACACCCCAAACCAGGCCAAAATAAAAAGTCAGCTTTTAACTTTTTACTCACTTTAAGTCACATCACCTCTCACATTTTCTACCTACAAAAAGACAAAATAGGCTAAAAAAGTCAAAAAAAATTAGCTTTTTACCAACTTCCTGAAACAGCACTTAAGTCTTTGTTTGGTATGTCAAAAAGTTTGACATTTTGGTTATTTTAATCATAAAAAGACAAAATAAGTTAAAAAGTCAATAAGACAAAATATTACATCCAAACCATAATCATTTCATTTTTTCCTCACAAAAGTCAAAAAAGTCAAAAAGCCTATCTCAAACAAAACTTTTTAACCTCAACCTAAAATAGCCAAAAAGTCAAAAAGTTAAAAACCCAACTCACATCTCAAACGAACCCTAATTGTGTTGATGGTTGTTGTGGGCAAGGGTGAAAGTGGGCTTCACCAATCACATGCGCAAATGTCAATGTCAAAGTTTGCTACTTTGAGTCTTATCTGATGACATCTATGACCATCATCCAAAGTCCCTCTCTAGCCCTTCCTTCAGTCAACGGTCAGAATTTGGCAACGTCACCTCTAACAAAATTTACGACTCGAATTAGCTAACAAAAAAAAAAAATATTGAATTTCATTCACCATATCAAACAGAGTTTCCCTCCCATATCTTCTCATGTACTTTTTCCCTCCTCTTGAGTTTTGGTGAAGCGATGACTCCATCTCGTGACATCAACAGCAACGAACATCAACGGCTCCTTTTCGATCTCTTTCTCTCTCTCTCTCTCTGTCTCTGTCACCTTCTCCCTCAACACATCATCCTGACTCAGTGAGGGAGACAAAAACAGAGATAGAGAGAGAGAGGGAGAGAGAGCAAAGAGAAAGCAAAAAGAAATTTACCGAATCGGCCAGCGATGAGGCAATCTAAGAGGAGACGATCGACAGTGACTCGTAGGGCTAGCGGTGGCAGTGACGATCGGCGACGGCAGCGATTGGCAACGCTAGTAACGGCGGAGGCGATCGGCATGGTAAGGAGCAGCAAGAGGCAGACAGAGTTGAATGAGATGTTTTGGGGATATGAATTAGGTTTGATTGGGAACTAATTGTGTGTGTGAAAATGTATTTACAATTATTTTGAATTAGAATATATATAATCACACTTATTTAAAATGTGCGATTAAAAAATATATTATCTCACTTATTAAATTAAATGTGATTAAAAAATTATTTTAATTTTTTAAATCACACTTTTAATAAAAGTGAAATATTTTTAATTCTTCTTATGTGATCTTTAATCACATGTTAATTAGAAAGTGTGATTAAAAATATATATATATATATATATAAAATTTAACGCCACAAAATAATCCAACATAAATTAAGTACATCAACCAACATCCAACCATGAACAATAGCAAGCCTTCAACCTTTACATCATTAATCAATAAGGTTTGTACAAAAGTTCCACATGCAAATTATACATTCAATGATATAGAAATATATGAATCTATAGCATGTAGAACATCAAATCCCAAAATAAATAAAATGCCCTTAAGGGCTTACATATCCCAAGGCTTGAGCTCGGTTAGACAAAAATGGTTTCACGAACCCATACATTTAAAGCCCTTGGCTAGCAAATAAATCACAACAAAAACAATAGTCATTTACTCTTCATAAAATATATCCATGCCATCAACTCGGCAGGATCACCACATCTTTTCCTGCACCAAAATCCCATAGGGGTGAGCATAAAGCCCAGTAAAGAAATCTTAACAAAGTATGTACATTTATGCAAGATCTCCAACATGAAATGCACATGCCATGTTATGCCTTAGAAAAAGATTTCGTTTACATCTTTTGAAAACCACCATGCACCAGGACAACTTGAAATCTCTACAATTCAGAAATTTACAATTTAATTCGATGGGGCAGTAAATACGACTCAGGTAATCCCTAGGTTGGTGTCTACAAGTAGGCTTATCAAGCACTACCAAAACCCCACTTTACCGGTTGCTAACCGGAAGGGAAGTGCTACCTCCTCCACGCATGTTTCCGATCTTTCACCCCAGACATTCAGGTCAACTTAATCCATTTCCTCTACACCTCCTATCCGGACTTACCAACGTATTCACCCCAAAACATTTCGATAATTCTCAATTCTCAATAATTCTTTCTCAATGCAAGTTTCAAATTCCAATTCAATATTTATAACAAGTGATATAATGAAATGTCAATGCCATTGTTACCCATGCAATGCCACAATTATCTATGCCATGTAGTGATTATTCATTCAATGTAACATCCCACCATCTACAAAATTTCCCCACGATTGTACCATTTACAATTACAATTTCCACTTCCTTTTTTTTTCCCCAATACATTCAACATGTATAATTCATAAACTTTTACATCTATCCAAATTTTGCAACATATCCCCAACTCATATGGTTTCAACATTTGTCATTTCAAGATTTATGTGCATACCTACATAAACAATAGATTCCAAGGAAAATTTTCTAATTTCACATATATTAAGAAACTTGACATTTTTCATCTAATGTTATGAAACTTCTATTTGAACATTCATTTGACACAAACAAAAATCATAATTTCTCAACATCCAACAAAACCCCCAAATTTTATAGGTTTTTCACCCAAAACAATGCATCACTTTATTTCTTGGTAAAATCTCACCAAAACATCATTTCTATGCCAATGTACTTCAACTATTCAAGAAAAATCTTTCAATGAAACAAAGAATGCATTTCTTCAACAAGCTACCAATCTTTTGAGTCAAAAATCAAAACCTTTACAACATCTTTAAGAAAAGTTCAAAATCGACATCAATCTTGCATAAACAAGTATATATAACTCAAAGAAGTCCGTACCTCAAGCTTGATGAAGAGATTTGATGAAACCCTAGAATCCAAAGTTGAAAAAATTTGATCTCCACCGTACAAGGTGAAGTTCTTGTTTTGCTCTCCAAAATTTGTGAAAGATGATGGGTCAAAACTCAATAGATTGCTAGAAATCAAAGGTTTTAGGAGATTTGGTGTGGGAAATGTAGAGAGAATGGAGAGGAATAGATTTTTAAAAAGAGAGAGAGATGAGCTAAAAGTGATACACACACAACCCAAAAGAGAGAAAAAAATAGAGTTTTTCAAACTCGGCCCTCTACGTCTTGAACTCGCTTCCTCAGCGTCGTCATCGATCCTCGCGACGTAGATGTCCCCGAACGTCCCGGGAAAATCCCGTTTTGTTCATTGGGCTTACTACAGTTCGGACTCGATGTCACGGTTCTGAATCTAATCTCGCAAAGTTCAATGCAAGATCGATAAATCACCAAAGAGTCCAAATTCGGCAAATCGTTTTGAAAAACTGATTTTAAAAAGAAGTGACAAACATGGACTGCTTTGCCAGATATAGAATCGCCACCTAAATATTTTATTTGGGGAGAATTTAAGAAACCCTGACTCATGCCTAAGGCCATGTGTCCGTCATCACCAAAGTTGCCTCGGCTCAGGAACTTGGGTACGATTGGGGAAGGTGATTTCTTGAGCACCCCCGCTCGCCCGATCAAAGATCGGCCACTACTAAGCATGATATCTTGTTTTTGAAAACACATGTGCTCTTATTCCGGTTATTAACCTAGAATTACTATGTGATGCACACAACATATAAGTATAGACTAGATTGCCTAAGTTGGAACAAAGCATCGCATATCCGTTTGTTTTGAAAATGGATTGAAGTTTGCTACTCGCAAGTAGGCTAAAACACGGGTTTCGACGAATTATTTCAATTCAATCAACCCAACCTTCACCCATAGGCATTCAGGCAGTTATATCACATAAGCACATAGCCTCATGGTAAGCATGCTATCATGGCAGTCACTCACACGCATGCAAGGATGCTAAAGCATAAACACTCACCGAGTACTCCAAGCCAAAACAAAAACTAGTTAGTAATCAATGCATGATCCTAATTCATGTTAAGATAGCTAATGCAACACATGCAAAATGCAACTAAGATAGGCTCGGCTATTCTAAGATGGCATATGAGATTCTACAGATAACATGTATTCAACTCGGAATTGAAATACAATGCAGTTAGTATGATGCGCCGAGCCCGATGTATGCAAGACAGATGAATGGATGCAAACATGCGAGCATAAGGATGCAAATTGAAACATGCCCTAAAACTAACCATCGTAAGCTAGTAAATAAAAGGGAGAAAGAAATGGGGATTGGAAGACATGCATCACACACACGCACACTCATTTACAACATTGCCCTCTCGGAAGAGGGTTCGAATGAATAATACAAAACCAACTAACTAATCTAAGCTAATCTAATTAAACTAGTTATTACACAACGAAATGAATAACAAGCTGCAGCTAATTATTACACAACTCTAATTAATCCACAAATTAACTAAGTAAGCAATTTAAATAAGCATGTAAACTAAATGAAATAGGCTACCTCAGCTCTGCTTTAGATGACAAAGGATGCATGCATGGTCGAGTTGCTTTGTTCGGAAATCCATCACGACGCCCCAACTTGTCTCTATTTGCAATTGACCTCAGAACACTGCACAAAGTTCCAGAAGGCTGAAACTCCATTGTGGGAATCTGTGGGAAGGCTGCCGACCAGCTATTGGCCTTAGAGACCACCTGCCGACCACTTTTGTGATGAAAAACCAGAAAAAGTGGTCGGCCAGCCACTAAACCTGGTCGGCTGACCAGTTTCTGCCCTTGGTTTCTGGTTTTCTACAACAGAAGGCAAGAGAGAGGGATGGCAAAGTATTCGCAACACATGTGTGCACGACCACTCTCCCCATCATTGCAATGCTCAAGAGAGTGTAGTCCTTGACCCTCGAGCCACCAATCACGTATCTCGATGCATGATGACCGATGAGTCGAATTGCACGACTTAATGTGAAATGAATGCACATACAAGCACCTAAAACCAACAACTCCGTCATGGGTGGTCAAGAGTGTCGGCGACCGGGAATTGAGGCACGTTTCGTCACTTTGAATACGAGACGTCCCTCGTTTCCCGTGTTCGGACTAACACTTGTCCCAAACACAATGCAACAAACATGGCATACACAAATGCAACTCTAGTATGCAATCCTAATGCAATGCAACTAAGTGATGCAAACACGCAAGGGATAACACACAAACATGCAACTAGCATACACAATACTATAAGCTACATGGCATGCATAATGCTCATGACACTAGCATACACAATGCAGATGGAACTAATATACACAATGAGATGAACAAGGCATGCACAATGCAATGATCAATCATGCGACAAGATGGCATACTCAATGCAGCTCAAGCATGCAAACATGCAATGCAACCTAAGCATGCAAATATGCAAGGGACATGATAGCATACACAATGCCGATATAGAATGCAACATGAACAACCTAACAAGATTAATGGCATGCACAATGCACAATGCTAATGCATACATACTCAATGCAAGACAACATAAGCATGCAACAATATGACAAAATGCGACTAGCATACATAATGCGAATGTCAAATAGCATACTCAATGCGACGAACTACATGGCATGCGCAATGTAAAATGGACTTAAACCAAAATGGATGGACCTCAGCCACACCCAAATCAGTGGCCAAAGATGATGAAAACAAGGCTCCAAAACTCATGCAAACCTGCCCAATGCAATGGCCCCAAGCCTAAGACATAAAACACAACTTTCCAAATGCATTGAAAATGATGAAATATGGAGTGCAAGGACATATGTTTCAACTCTGAAATGGCAAACAAAGTGACTCCAAATGATGTAAACAACTCACACAATGCATGTTGAATGGCTCAAGCACCGAAACTAGTGAAGTGTATTACACTATAGGCATGCAATGCAATGCTCAAATGGCCAAACCAATTCCAAACAGACCCTATGCAGGCCAGAATAGGGGCAAAAGTGAACTAAGATGATGGCTTGAAAGGCACAAAAATGAAGCTCATGCAATGGCTCATAAATGGGGTATAATGATGCAACTCTCAAGCACATTGCAAGAGTGACAAACATGAGAATATGGCCAAGAAATAAGCTCTAAAATAATATTCCTCATAATGCCAAAACATGCAAATACCTCAAGTTAAGCATGCAAGGGACCTCAAAAACTCAAAGCTAGGCAAGGCTATTACACTACAAGCATGCATGGAAAGCATCATTCGACCAAGAGGCCTCAAAAAATAGCTAAGGCAGCCCAAAATATGAACAAAATCAGTTTGGATCAAGGCCAAAATATGCTAGAATCGATGGCCAAAACAACATGCAATGGAAGCTAGTGAGCATGGTTTACACTACAAGCATATGAAGCATTCAAGAGGCCACTAAACCAGAAAAATTCAGAGACATGACATGCCAAATAAAGCCTAAAAACCCACTGAAACATGATCAATGCATGCAAGAATGTCATGCTCCTTCGATAGGCTATAAGAGGGGTTATTCTACACATGCAAGAGACATACCCAAGGTGACAAAACCAACTCTGGAAAGAGCCTAGGCAGGCCCTAAAAGTCACTGAAAAGGGCCTGAAACAAGGCTTGGAGGTGTGCAAATGAAGGCTCCTTTGTAAGGCCAAAAATGCTAGTGAACAAGACAAGGAGGGAGAGGGTCACCCGTCTCTAATATTGGCCCTCAAAAACATATGTTAACCACTGAAAATCCGCTGAATTTCAGTGGTTAAAAGGCCAAGCAAAGGTCAATGCAAAGGCCTTAGGGCATGGCTCAAAACAAGGCAAAATGAAGCATGCAAGGGGGTAGATGACCCCCAACAATAAAATGACCTTAAACAAACATCAAAAGGACCTCAAAACAATACTTTTTTCAGTTGACAACAAAGCTCAAATATGCATGAAAATAAGGCTAAGAGAAGGATCAAAATAAAGCTTAAAAGATGAAAAAGTGTGTTACCCTTGAAGCTCAGCAAGACCAGCAACTTCTAGACCCAAAAACACAGCTCCTCAACCTCCAAGAATGCCCTCCAAGAACCTCAGATCATTGGTGGGGGTGTATCGCTATGAGGTGTGAAGAAATAGGTCAAGAACAACACTTTTCTTGAACCTAAAATAAAGAGATATAGAGAGAGATATATATTTTGCCTTCAACAAACTTCTGAACCCTCACAAAGGAGGGGGAGGCCCTCCTTTATAGCCAAAAGGGACCAAAGCTTCTCAAAGAAGCTAAAAAACCAAGGTTGATGATCCTCCATACACGTGTATGGAGGATCCAGTCTGTGCCTTCCAGTTGGCACAGTTGGCAACAACTCACAGAGACAAAACTAGGGGAGGCAGGCCGACCAGTTCAAGTGGTCGGCCGACCACTTCCCCTGGTTGGTCGACCAGTTCAAAAGGTTCAACCCAATGAAAGATGGTCGGCAGCCCCATTTGATGGTCTCCATATTGAATGCAAGCTAGTGGTATGGTGGGAGACCAGTAAATGTGGCTCAAAGACCAAGGAGACCAACTTCTTGACAAGAAAATCGGCTGGCGGGGAAAAAGTGGTCTCCAAGGAGAAAAGGTGGTCGCCCACCCTTATACTACCTCCCAAACAATGAAAATAGGTCCATGCCAAAAATGAACCAAGACGGATGCAAAGCGAGGGTTCGAGGGTCAAAACGCGCAGCTGGGTGCCCCGAAAACAGGCTGTTAAGCATCGAAAGTGGCATACGACCACAAAAGTGGTCTCCCGGGCCACAGTGTCCCTCTAGAGAGAGGAAGCAAGGTGTGTGCCAAAAACCGTGCCAAACGGAGAAAGTTAAGCGGTCCCGAACCGAGGCGTACGATTGACGGCTCCAAAAATCGAAAACTGGTCTCCAAATGGAAAAAGTGGCCTACGACCACTGAGAGATGGTCTACAAGATCTCTTCCTCCCTCCGGAAAGAGAAAGTAAGACCTGGTCCGCGAACCGAGGCAAAGCACAAAAAGTTCCGAGGCTTGGAGGGTAAGGCCCTCAGCCAAAACTTCGAAACTTCAGAACGAGCACAACATGCACCATCACCGAGCGCTCAATCGATGACGTCTGAGTCTTAAGGTCCGTCAAAAATGGGGTGTCTATAGCACGTACGGCCCTCTAATCAAGACTCGCTCGCAAGACTCGATATAATGCAGCAGTAAGGTCAAAATCCCCATTTCAAGACGCTGCCTTATCTCCCGTGACGCACTTTCTCCAAAGACGCTATGCCCAAGGCCCAGCACATGTGGCCCTAATCCTCCAGCCTAGAATTTTTCTGGTTCGATTTCAGACACTCCGGACTTGGCCGTGCACCCTCCGAAACGAGTGACACTCAACCCGAAAAAAAAAAAAACAATGACCGAAATTTGAGAAAAGCTTTCAAACATAACAAACCCAAAGAGGACAATAAATGAAGCGACTTACAATGAATCCGGTCATCACATATAATCACACTTAATTAAAAAGTGACATAAAAAATAAATATTATCACACTTAATTAAATTAAGTATGATTAAAATATCAATCTAATTTTTTTTTATCACACTTTCAATAAAAGTGAGATATTGGGCCTGTTTGGCACAGCTTATAATCAGCTTATTCCAGCTTTCAGCTTAATTTAGGCTATTTTGATGTGTTTGGTTTAGCTTATAGCTTATAGCTTATAGCTTTTTGGAAGTCAGAAATCAGCTTATTCTTTGAGTGGGGCAGGAGATGCTTTAAGAATAAGCTGGAAATAAGCTTAAGCTGAAAGTTATAAGCTATAAGCTGTTTGGGCATAAGCTATAAGCAGTTTCCCACAGCTCTACCAAACAGGGCCATTTTCATTTGTCAAAGTGTGATCTTTAACTATTTTTATAGTAGTGATAAGAGTCATCATAATGGTAACCCTACTTAAATGACTGGAGATCCCAAGAACTAAATTCAAAAGGACAACTAACTTATGTGTGGCTCACTAGAAATCACTAAGGGAGTCTATCTCCTATCCATTCCTATGATGAGAATGGTATCTGCAACATGTGTTATATGTAGGGGACTTAGGGTAAGTTATGCTTTTAATGATCACTTATATCTTGAAAAAACCTATAGGCGTATCTTTCAAGAGGAGTATTTAATAGATTCGAAATAAGGATCACCTATATGAGTGTGAAGGGGCCGCTTCTATGAGAATTAATAAGGCTAAATTTTCTAAAGCACTCATGAAATACTAGGACACGCCCAAGGCCAAAACATGCATAATCATGAGAATTAAGTTGTGTCTAAAGATATTCTGTGTGAATTTTATTGTCTTGGCTTACACAAACGGCTGAACAATTCAAGACATCACGTCTACTGATTAGCTAGTAAGTTCGATAGTCTTTCACTAAGGAAGGTTCAAAACCGAAAACTACCTACCCCATTCAAAATATTTCCAATTGAATTCTCTTTGAGTTTGCATTGCATCTTGCATACTTTTCCGTCATTTCATTCATGCAGGAGATTGTTGGAAAAATGATTTGGAAACCATTAATAGGTAAATGAGAAATTAACTCCAAAATGTACCATTTGAGAATGGTTTTAAGACAATATTTATTTAATGTAAAATTTCATTTTATTTAAATAAATTCGTTAATTTTTTGGGTCAAATTTAAACATGATTCGATTCAGAATTTGAATTCTTTTGAAAGAACAATCATGTCTTTTCTGGTTGCACATTTTCATGGAAAAGAGGTGACTCTTTTGAAAAGTCACCATGACCATTCGAAGAGGCACCAATTCATCTATATAAACAGGCCTCCATTGCATTCATTTTAGATTGGAATTCATCTTGTGTTTCTTTTCTTTTGCACTTTGTATTTTCTGTAAGAGAATTCTGCATAGTAAGGTTCACCAGACTTGTCGTGGTAGTACTGTTTTTGCAAGGTTTGATCGTTGTATCCTGGGAGACGAATGTTCAATAAAAACTCGTGAGCACCATAGCGAGGAACGAATTTGTCTTAAGGAAATTGTGTCCAACACAAGCCTCGATCAAATTGTTTTTCGTTTCCAAATTTTTACAATCTGTTTGTAAGTTATCTACTTCTCTGTAAGTATTTTTGGTTCTCGGAATATGGTTTGGTTTGGTTTAACCCAATCAATTTATATTATATTCAACTTATATTTTTTTTTATATAATTTGATAATATTTTTGGTGCAATTATTACATGTTACAATTGTACACATAAGATTTATTCCAACAGGAAGCTCTTCCCTCTCTTCTTGTTCTTTTTCTTCTTCTTCTTCTTTTGAAAATAATTAACCATTATAATATTTTCTACTCTTACTATTAATCAAATAATTAACCATTATAATCAAATATCATAATAATTTATAATTAATATTATTTTAAAAAATAATGGAAAGGATATGAAAATGTAGGAAGAAAGTTGAGAAATCATTATCACCTTTTTCTATATGGGATGCAAAGCCAAGATTAAGCTACTTTCTTTTAATGGTGTTTGGAGTACTGAGTGGTATAAAGACTAATGTAGTTATACTAATATATAGTTAGAAAGGGTCTCTTTTGGGAATCACCTCAGAAAAGTTAATTTTTGTTAAAAAATTAAAAATAATTAAATTGTCTGTCTTGAGTTAAAAAATAAAATATCACACTTGATTTTTTTTTCTCATAAAAAAGTAACTTTTTAAATAATTTCTTAAACTCATTAAACTAAAAAATTACTTAAAAACTCAAAATTTAAAAAAAAAAAAATTTACTAAAAAGTTCAATATCAAAAAACGAGGACTTAATTAAAACAATTGTTTGTTTGTTTCACCTTTTGTTTTCTTTTTGTTTGATTCTTCGAATAACATTTCATTTTTACTCAAGTCTGTTTTGAGTGGTCTTTAATTACGCTTGAAAATTGATAATTAAAAATATTTTTTTTTTAAAAATTTAAATTTTTTGTTTTATAAACTATAAATAGATATTATATTAAACATTAGCTACTCCATAAGTTGCATAAAATAGGGCCATTGTGCTATTTGGTCAACTTATTGAAGTTATTTATATATTTTTTGAAAAATTTATGTTTGCAACTCTTTTTATTTATTTATTATTATAGATTATATAGTATAAATAACTTCAATAAGTTGAGAAAAAAAATGATTATCTAAAAGTTAAAATATATATATATATATTTTTGACATGGATAGGCCCATAAAGGCTACAGCCCACAGTGAACAACCTCAAGCCCATCACTTGGAGCCCAGTGCATAACTCGGTTGGTAAAACCCAGGATAGCTGGAGGCCAACTGGGCGTGAAGGGCCAATGACACTCGGACATGTGGCAAGTGAAGGATAGGCCACATCAGCAGACAAAGATCTGCAAAGTTATTGACACAACACATCACCATTAATGCAACCATCATAGCATTTATTGCAACAACATCGCCCCATCGGAACAGCACCCCCTTTACCCTGAACAAGGCTAGCTACAGCAGGGGCTTTCGGCGATGAGGGCACGTCGGAAGGGACAACGAAATGATTACCAAAGGATATAAGCAAACATCGAAGACAAGAAGAAGGTTAAGCTTTCTATCTCCAATCTCTCTCTACACTTTATCTATTCTCCCAACCCGCTAACTTGCTCGTCGGAGGGTTCGCTGGGGGACTACCCCGTTCCCCATTGAACTTGCTTGCAGGTCATCTGGTGGGCTTGGCCACTCGGACGTGGGCTTGAGGAGCTTGGATCGGTCCAGTCCATCCACCGAGAACGAACTGTATTATCAGTTGGCGCCGTCTGTGGGAAGTTGGTTTATCCGTGCGCCGGTTGTGTTCATTGTCGCCGGAGACCCTATCCCAGTAACCTTTTCCTCTCACCCATCAAAGTGTATGGTCATGACTAGATCCAGGGCTTCTCACCATAATGCCGCCGATCATCAAACCGACCCTCCTAATCCAAACAACCCACCTCAGTACTTCATCAAGTTTACCAACAGCATTAACCGTATGGCTGAGCAAAATCAGGCCCTAATAAATGCTTTACTCCAAAGAAACCTCCCCCTCCCTCCCCCACCACCTCCAGATATTCCACCCAACCAAGTACGAGCCCCGGGCGATACTTTCCCGCAACCCTATCCACCCAATCCGGAAGGTTTGCAACCTCCTCCCCCACACATAAATCCACTACCTCCACCCCCACATCCATTGATCATAGCACCGGCCCCTGAAGGGGAAGCCAGCACCGTCCAGCCCCTGTTTCCCTTCAAGGGTGATAACGTTCCCCTCTGGGACGCTGAACTCCGAGCCATGAAGCTCCAACTCCAAGGGGTCATGCTAAACATCCAGCACAAACCCTCTACCACAGCAAACTCACCATTTGTTGCTTCCATCCGGGATAAGCCTCTACCCGCCAAGTTCAAAGTGCCCACTATCGACTCTTTTGACGGAACGACGGACCCGGTCGACCATCTGGAGACCTACCGCACCCTCATGATCCTCCATGCCTTCCCTGACGAGATTATGTGCCGAGCTTTTTCCGTGACACTGAAGGGGTCGGCTCGACTATGGTTCAGCCAGTTACCACCAGATTCTGTCTCCACCTTCCAGCACCTCAGCGACTCCTTCCTTAGCCACTTTATTGGAGCCCAGCGCCAACGTCGCCCGGCGACGCAGCTCCTCAACATCCGGCAGACTGAGGGAGAGTCGTTGCGCAGTTACGTTACCTGCTTCAACACTGAGGCCTTGCAAGTAGCGAAAAATGATGATAAAGTCATCCTCACGGCCTTCATGGCCGGGTTACGGTCATCCGATTTCCTTTTCTCCCTCTCTAAAAATCCCCCGATCTCCATGGCGGCCCTACTCTCCAAAGCCTAGAAATACATGAATGTCGAAGATTCACTAGCCGCTCGGCAGGATCCAATAACTAAAAACCCGACCCCCAGAGACAAGAGAAAAGACCCAGCACCCAGAAACGCCCAGTATAATAGCCAAACACCCCACTATACAGACCGACCCCCTCGTCCAGACCGGTCGGCATTAGCCCGACCGCCCGGACGGTTCGAGCTGTACATCCCCCTTAATTCTCCCATGGAACAAGTACTTAACCAGATCCAACGGGACTACCCTCTCAAATGGCCCCTACCCTCGCGGACCCCTTCCAATCGGAAAGATCAGTCCAAATATTGCCATTTCCACCAGGACCATGCCCATAACACTAATGACTGCATCAACCTCAAGGATCAGATCGAGGCCCTAATACGTCAGGGACGTCTCAGCCGCTTCACGGACACCCGCCCGTAGCAAAGGCAAAGAACCGAGCCCCCAAGAAACAATCGCCGGCGCACCCCACCCAGGCAGCCAGCTCAACCTGATCAAGGCCATGATTGCCCTCCACAACAGCCTCGACCGCCAGGTAATCCCCCTCCACCAGTGGGAGAGATTAGAGTTATTTCAGGCGGCCTTGCTTGTGGTGGACCGTCCCGTTCAGCTCAGAGGGCAGAACTTAGAAAAATAAGACAAGGCTTAGACAACGCAGTGGCAACGGTGGGTCGACCATCTAAACAGCCGAAACAGTGGACCGAACCTATCACCTTCACGGACGCCGATTGCACAGGCATCCGTTTCCCACATGATGACCCCCTTGTCATCTCTGTCATCCTCTCCAACTACAAGGTCAGACGAGTTCTCATCGACAACGGCAGCTCTTCAGACATCATCTTCCTCAGCTGCTTCCGCCAGTTCAAAATTGGGAAAGAAAGTCTGTCTCCTCTCCAAACCCCCCGGTCGGCTTCACTGGCGATCGTGTGACTTCCATCGGTTCCATCGACCTCCCTATCACGATTGGTGAATACCCAAGGCAGACCACGAAGTTGCTCACCTTCCTTGTGGTCGACTGCCCATCAGCCTACAACATCATCCTTGGCCGCACAGCCCTAAATGCCTTCCAAGCCATTACATCCACCTATCATCTTGCCATCAAGTTTTCCACCGATCTCGGCCTGAATACCACAGAGAGCAGATCGGTGGCTGTGGAGTGTTATATTGCCTCGCTCAAAGAAGTCAAGCTGAAGGAGGCAATGATTATCGAAGGGCTTGACGTCCGAGATGATGACGAGTTGATCAGAGGGGAACCCATGGAGGGGCTCGTTGAGGTTCCCATCGACCCTGCCAACCCAACCAAAACCGCCAAGATCGGCAGCCAACTATCCCCCCAAGCCAAGGCCGACCTCACCGCCCTCCTGATCGAGCACAATGATGTATTTGCCTGGACTCACTCAGACATCCCAGGAATTGACCCCTTCTTCATAACTCACCGCCTCAGCATTGAACCTCATTTCCGACCTTACCGCCAAAAGCAGCGTATTTTTCATCCAGAGCGCAATACTCTTATAGCCGCAGAAGTTGACAAACTCCTTGAGGCTCAATTCATCAAAAACGTGGACTACCCTAAATGGTTGTCAAACGTGGTCCTAGTCTGCAAGAACAATGGCAAATGGCGACTCTATGTCGATTACTCTGACCTGAACCGAGCTTGCCCCAAAGACAGCTATCCTCTTCCCCGCATAGATCTACTGGTCGATGCCACGGCCGGTCATCAGATGCTCAGCTTCATGGATGCCTTCTTTGGATACAACCAAATACTAATGCACCCGTCCGATCGGGAACACACATCCTTCATTACCGACCGAGGAACCTACCACTACTGCGTGATGCCATTCGGACTGAAGAACGCTGGGGCCACCTACCAACGATTGGTCAATGCTGTTTTCCATTAACAGATAGGTCGGAATATGGAAATATATGTCGACGACATGCTAGTCAAGAGCAAACTCTCCACTGACCATCTGACCGACCTACGAGAGACCTTCGCCACCCTTCGCAAGTATCAGATAAGGCTCAACCCAGAGAAGTGCGCCTTCGGCGTGGGATCTGGAAAGTTTTTGGGTTTTATGGTCAGCTAGCGCGGCATTGAAGCTAACCCCGAGAAGATCAAAGCCTTGGTTGAGATGCAGTCACCCAGAACGGTTAAGGAAGTTCAAAGACTCACCGGCCGAGTGGCGGCCCTCAACCGTTTCATTTCTCGCGCGACAGATAAGTGCCTACCATTCTTTAAAGTCCTTCGGCAAACTTTTGAATGGACAACAAAATCCGAAGAAGCTTTTCAACAGTTGAAGCAGTGCATGGCCAACCCCTCCTCCTTTCACAGGTAGTTACGGGCGAGCCTCTCTTCCTCTATTTAGCAGTGTCAAGCACCGCAGTCAGTGCAGCTTTTATCAAGGAAGACGGCTCAGTCCAACGGCCGGTCTACTACATCAGTCGAGCTCTCAGGGGAGTGGAGCAGAATTACCCATTGCTAGAAAAACTGTCCCTGGCCTTGGTCACCACCTCCAAGCGGCTCCGTCCTTACTTCCAAGCCCATTCTATAGTGGTCCTCACCGACCAACCCCTGAAGAAGGTCATGCAACAACCAGAACTTTCTGGCAGACTTATGCAGTGGTCAGTAGAACTCAGCCAGTTTGACATCTCCTACCACCCTCGAACAGCAATCAAAGGACAGGCCATAGCAGACTTCATCTTGGAATTCACCAACCCTATCCCAACCACTGCCTCTCCACCCCCACCAACCCCTATCGATCCAGAAGACCCCCATTCTTAGACTCTCAACATCGACGAGTCATCCCGCAGGGAAGGTAGTGAGGCTGGCCTCATCCTCACCTCCCCCGAGGGTGGTTATTTCAAATGTGCTCTCTGTTTCTTGTTTGATGCCAGCAACAATGAAGCCGAATATGAGGCATTGATAGTAGGACTCCGCCTTGCCAAGGACATTGGTGTCAGCCACATTCGGGTATTCAGCGACTCCCAGCTCATCGTAGGCTAGATTACGGGGGAATTCGACGCCAATGAGGACACAATGCGGGCTTACAGGGATATGGCACTCCCCCTTGTTCGCCTCTTCAATACTTTCCACATCAAGCACATACCTCGGACAGAAAACTCCAAGACAGATGAGATGGCTCAGTTGGCCTCTGCAGACCAGTCCGACCTCAGCCACGGAGTCCGCCTTGAATACCTAGCCCACCCGGCCATCTCACCCGACCTTCAAGAAGTGCAGTTCCTCCAAAATGAACCCATCCCTTGGGCATCCGACATCCTCCTATTCTTGACAACAGGAGAACTCCCATATGACCAACAACAGGCTGCCAAGGTCAGGGCTCAGTCGTCCAACTATGTTCTGGTTAGTGGCGTCTTGTACAAACGTGGCTTTTCACGACCATATCTGCGATACCTCAACTCGGCCTAAGCAACCTATGTAATACAAGAAATCCATGAGGGAATTTGTGACAATTATTCAGGCGGCAGGTCTTTAGCCTACAAAATACTCTGTACTGGTTATTTCTGGCCGACTATCAATCAAGATGCCACCGATTTTGTGTTTAAATGCGATAAGTGTCAGCGCTTTGCCAACATCCCCCGTGCTCCTCCTACTGAACTGATCACACTCTGCAGCCCCTACCCGTTCACCAAATGGGGGATCGACCTAGTTGGTCCACTTCCCACCGGCCGAGGCCAGACCAAGTTCGCGATTGTCGCTATTGATTACTTCATCAAATGGGTAGAGACAGAACCCCTCGCGACCATCACCGAGCGGAACACAACCAAGTTCATTTGGCAATCGATCGTTTGCAGATTCGGCGTCCCTCAGGCCATTGTCTCCGACAAGGGCAAACAATTCGACAACGCCAAGTACAGGAATTTCTGTGCTGACCTCCAGATTCAACCATGTTTCTCTTCCCCCGGTCATCCCCAAGCCAATGGCTAAGTTGAGGTCACTAACCATTCTCTCCTGAAGATCATCAAGACTAAGCTTGAAGTTGCTAAGGGACTCTGGGCTGAGGAACTGCCTAATGTGTTATGGGCTTACCGCACTACCGCTCGGACTCCCACTGGGGAAACCCCTTTTCGTTTAACATATGGCACTGAGGCGGTCATTTCGGTAGAAATCGGTCTGCCTACCCCCAGGGTTTTGCATACAGATCCAGCACTTACCGAAGAACTTCGTCGGGAAGACCTGGACCTAATTGAAGAACTCAGGGAGACCACTGCTGTCAGATTGGCTTCATACCAACAGAAAATGAGAACACACTACAACCGCAAAGTCCGACCGAGGGCGTTTGCTGTTGGGGACCTTGTCTTGAGAGAAGCAACTCTTGCCACCAAAAATTCGGCTAAGGGTAAATTGGCAGCCAAATAGGAGGGACCTTACATCGTGAAAGCCCGACCACGCCCAGGCACTTACCGACTTCAGGACTTGGAAGGTCGAGACCTCCTACACCCTTGTAACGCCGAATACCTGAAACGTTACTTTCAATAAACCACTATCTTTGTATCGCTCAGTCATTGTATTTTCTTTTCGAACAAATCCACACGCTTGAACATTCTCGTTATCTTTTCGTGCAATGTAACTTTTTGACGTTTATATACCTCAATTATCTGTATAGTGTCTTAATGACGTTTTGATTGCAGCACTCATAAAAGCCTCAGCCAGATTGAGCACTCAAAGCCTCAGCCAGACTGAGCATCAAAAGCCTCAGCCAGACTGAGCACTAAAAGTCTCGTCCAGACCGAGCACTCAAAGCCTCAGCCAGACTGAGCACCAAAAGCCTCAGCCAGACTGAGCACAAAAAGCCTCAGCCAGACTGACCATCAGAAGCCTCAGCCAGACTGAGCACAAAAAGCCTCAGCCAGACTAAGCAACCAAGAGCCTCGTCCAGACCGAGCACCAAAATCCTCAGCCAGACTGAGCACCAAAAGCCTCAGCTAGACTGAGCATCAGAAGCCTCGTCCAGACCGAGCGTCCAAAAAGCTTTAGACCAGTCCTCACCCAGACTAAGCATCACAAGTCTCAACCAGACTGAGTGCCACCACTGCTGGTCCAGAGTGAGTTACTTACAACATTAATTCCAGGTCCAAACTGAGATAATCCCATCGTCAATGAAACTTCATAATTATGGCATTAGTAGGACACTCAGTCACAATTTGACACTTAGTCACAATTCCAGGCCAAAGTTTTTACACCACTCTTTACTTAGTCAAATTCCAAATATGTTCTCACGTGTTTCATTTACTAATCAGATTATTTCCTCCACCATCTAGCGTGACTCCAATAAACCACTCTCATCCATTGAGTTTTTAGACAAGTTCAATTTCAGTCTGCCTTGAGTTTTATATAAGTTCAACTTTACTTTGCATTGAGTTTTTGACAAGTTCAATTTCACTCTACATTAAGGAGTTCACACTGATTTATACACAAGTAAAAGCAATCGACTGAAAACGCAGCTGACATTTTATTCATTCACAAATGTGTACACAAGTTCATTACATCAATTCAAAAAAAAAAAAAAAAAAAAAAAAGAAGAAAACAAGATCTTCCCCAGTCACTCCTCTTCACTGGACGCAAGATCTTCCTCTTTAATGCCCTCATCAAGGGGGGTTTGGGCCACATCGTCTTCGCCAATTGTCACACTACTCAGGTCTAAGTTTGGGAACAGCTCTTCAGCCCTACGTTTGAACATCTTCCAGCCACTGTCCCAATACTTAGCCATTTCATGCTTATAGAAGTCTGACTGCTGGAAGCTCTCAATAACTTCTGCTTCGGTTCTACCCCTAACAGTCATTCTCGATAGGCCCGCCCCCCCAGGTTCTTGCCTAGCCAAGCTACTTGCGACCGCAGCATCAACTGCCATCTGAAATTCAGTAGACCCTTTGAATTGCTCCACTGCTGCGACGCACAGATAAGGGTAAGCCGCTCTTTCAGAGGCTGCCTTCGTCCTCTCCTCGTCTAGCTCTTTCTGCAGGGTCTCTTTTTCGGACGCAGCTTTGGCTCTCTCCTCCTCCAACTCCTTCTTCAGGCCCTCTTTCTCCGCCGTCGCTTTACCTCTCTCTGCTTCCAACTCCTTCTGAAGCCTCCCCCTCTCTTCAACTGCCTTGGCGCGCTCCCCTTTTAACTCCTTTTGTAGAGCGTCAACCTTAACGTCTGCCTCATCCCTCTGCCTCACCAGCTCTTCATTACTGATCATTGCCTCTTCATGGCGTTCGACTGCGACTACGCAAGCTTTTTGTGCCTCATTCAACTTCTTCTGCTCGCTAGCTAGTTGGAACTTGAGCGACACAACCTGGCGGCGTATGTTCTCCAGCTCCACCTTAGCCGTTTGCAGATCAGCATGAGCACTCTCCTAACTCGCACTCTCCTCCTTCAATTTTGCAAGCTGAGCTTTGGCCTCCTCTGCCTTAAGTTTGGCAGCCCCCGCTTTCCTCAGGAGGGCCCCTGCTAAGGTAGTCACCTCTATTTGAGCGGGGCACAACCCCCTTAGCAGGTCTGCCTCATTGAATCTAGATGCCGAGCGTAGAGCTGCCTCTTCTACAATCTTCACCAGGCGGTCTGCTCCTACCCTGGCTGGGCCTTCTTCTCCCTCCAGCCGTCCAGCCACCGCACGAGCATGATAAATTGTTGTGTTTAGACTGATTCCCCCTTCTTGGGGTGCAAAACCCCCCTGGGGTTGTTCCTCCCTCCTTGGTTCAGAGGTGCCCCTCTCGACCCCTGCGCCGATCGCTGCCACCATTGGCACGACTTCCCTGACCTCTGAGGCGATCTCCACTACCTCAGGGGAGATTACCCTTCTTGGGGTCTCCTCTACTTTCCCATCTTCTACCTTGGCAGGCAAGCCTCTTCTTCACCACTTCATTCTTCTTCTTCTTTACCACGCCCGCCCATCTCCTTCAAAGACCTCTCCTTCACAGGTCTGCATTGAGGGGCTGTAAATAAGTCGTTTAAGTCTTTCCTCCCAAGCAAGGCAAGGTTCAAACGTTCTTGATCCTTTATGTGATAGCGGTGAGGGCTTGATTCAGCGGTGTAAAAGCCACCAGAATGTGATTAAAATGAATTCTTTATTTTGTGCAAATTTGCAAACTTTTTTTTTTTTTCTAGAATCACATTTATTGAGTTTTAAAATAAATTTTGATAAATTTTTCATAATTTTTAAGTATGATCCAATATATTTCATATTTCTAAATCACTAAAAAATGAATTTTTTAACATTTTATTTCAATAATTAATGACTTTATATGTCATAAATCCATATTACAATTGTGGCAATTTTTTTTTATTGGACTTAGATGTATAAAATTATTTTTAATTATTATACTTGTGGAAGCATATGTACATTTTAACTCAAATAGTTTTAAAAAAGTATACATCCTTAATTGAAGAACTTGACAAAGTACATAACATTTTAGCATAAATCACAAATAACAGAGAGTAAATTTTACATAATGTTATTACTAAAATTAGGACAAGAATGCATTTGTCCTGCTTGATGTGTTAAATGTTGTTTGAAACGCGTAATCCCACCTTTAATGTGATGTCCACAAAATTTACAAATAATACGATGCCTAGTGCCTTCAACTTGAGTTTTAAATTTCCAACCAATATCATCACTTGGGGGCTTATCATTGGAAACCTTTTGTCGTGGCATTTTTCAATTTGAATTCTGCATCATTGATACATTTTTTTAATTTATTTTAAATGTTTGCAAAATTATTTTTCAGCAAAACTTGAACTAACTAAATAAACAATATTTATATTTATTAAATGAAATTATTGTAAAAAAAATGCAATAATATTTAAAATTATTTATAAAAATTTATAAAATGCAATAATATTTTTAAATGAAATGATTGTAAAAAAATATTTAAAATTAAATACTAAATAAAATAATTATAAAAAAAATGCAACCACTATTTATACATTTGGATTTTACATGCCAATGTAATCATATAAAAATTAAAAAATAAATTATAAAGATATTTTTTAAAAAATAAAATTTTGACATAAAAATTGTTGTCACAACAAATTTTGTCATTAAAAAAAAAAAAAATTTATCGCAACACATTACAATAACAAAATAAAAAAATATTTATAATTAAATGTTAAATGAAATGATTATAAAAAAAATTCAACCATTATTTATACATTTGGATTTTACATGTTAATGTAAGTAGGAATAAAGACATTTTTTTATGGCATTGTTTGAGCTATTGTTTTTATTTTTATTTTTTTATTTTATAGAAAGACATTTTTTTAAAAAATAAAATAAATTTATGCCATCAAAATTGTTATCACAATACATTACAATAACAAAATAAAAAATATTTATAATTAAATATTAGATGAAATGATTATAAAAAAAATTACAATCACTATTTATACATTTGGAGTTTACATACTAATATAATCATATAAAAATTAAAAAATAAATTATAAAGAAAAAAATTCATAGATAGTTATTTTTTGGGCTTCAATCACTTCAGTATTTGTTATCTTTTTGAATAACTTACAAGAAAAAAAAAATTCAATAAAAACTGACATATATACAATATATTAATATAATTATAGGTGTTATGATTTTTAAATATTATAAAAAAATCAATAACTAATTATTATATATAAAATACTAAAAATAAATACATAGCTCCATATATATATATATATATATATTTAAATTAAAATTACTAAATATATTACATAAATTTTGTAATACAAAATTTAAAACCCGAAAATCATTGTTAAAAACAAAAAAATAAAATAAAAATGGTCAGTTGGAGACCACGGTGGTCCACACCAAAAAACACAAATGTTATATTATATATCTTCCAAGGTCAACAAATGTGTATCTTTCCCAGGAAGGAAGCTGGAACAAACCAAAAAAAAAAGAAAACAGATCAGAGGCACATCGTCTTCAACACAAAGGGGCAGCCGGAGACCAGTGACTCTCAACACAGAACAGAGGCAGCTTGAAGATTCAACACAGGTTCATCTCCTCCCTTTTCTCTCCTCTTCCCTCTTCTCTCTTCTCTCTCTCTATTTCTCATTCATCTGTATTTCCAGATCTGAAAATTTGTGATGGAATCTCACCTCGAAGTGGTTCATGTGCTGTAAAGACAAAAGAGAAAAGCTCAACAAAGGTGTGTACCACATCTTCAGAACCTTACTACCACATCTTCAGCCTTTTCTTTTGTTTTTTTTTTAAAAATAATCTGCGAAAAAATCCCAATAACGGGCCGTTCACATGACGTTATTACCACCGCTTATGTTCTTACGATACGATACCTGTGAATTTCAATCACACCGCAAAATCTGGTAACGTGGTGCCTACGGCGAAGCTGAATTCAACTGAAACTGTTACGTAACATTGCATTTTTAAACCTTGCCCCCAAGGGTTTGGGATGAGGTCGAATCCTCTCCCTTGCAACCGGTTTTGATGGTCAGTCGGCCTGGGACTCTTTGAATTTTTGGGCTTTCGCAAGGATGGCCTGATCCTCCGCCTCTTGAGCCCTTCTCCTCGCCTTCAACTCCTTTCGATCCAGGTCCCCCATGTTCGGCTGTGGACCCAACCCTGCCTCAAACAATGCCGACGGCTGAACGAGCTCGTCCCATCTGACCCTTTCTCTCTCCCTCCACTCTTTTACCTTCTTCACCCTCTCCTCTGCTGCCGTCCCCAATTTTGGCTCCATCGACCTGATGGCACCTTCCAAATGGTGCGCACTCCAACTCCTCCACTAGCACCCACGTAGAGCTACCATGGTCTTTACCCCTTGATCGATGGGGGCAGCCCCGCCACCAGTCCTTTCCCAGCTGCTGCCTGAAGAGTCACCCAAGTCTCTTGCTGTCCCGAGGCCTTGTAGCACGCGAAGAATTAAATCCCTCGTTATGGCCTCCCGTCGCTTACTTTGGCGAGCACTTGCAGGCAAAGAAGATCTTCCATGCATTGGGCATCAATTGGCCTGGTGCTACCTCCAGACGGTTAAGCACATCCACCACTACTTGCGGCAGTGGCAACCTTAAGCCCCTCCCAGAGCTTCCTCATAAAGGGAAAACTGCCGTTGCCTGGTGTCCGATGGCCTCTTCGTCGATGTTGGCAGCAACAACTCTACTTCAGCCGGAATCTAGTATTTTTCCCGGATAGCCTCAAACTCCGCCGCAGTAATTGTGGATTTGTCAGCCTTCGTATGCCAATGATCTGGCTCTACCTGGCTTATTGGCCTTGGAGCCGCTATCATGGTGGACGCCTGAAATCGTACCACCGATTCCCCTACCATCACCATTCGCGTCTCCGTTCTATATCGTGTCGCCAACTCCTCTGCGTCGTCCTCACCAAGTGGATCCACCCTCACATTCACAGCCTCTTCTTAGGCCATTTCTATGGTGTGTCTGCGTATTGCTTCTGATGTAGGCGCAAGAAAGTTAAAGAAGTGTTGCAGAGGTGTATCGTGAGCAACGAAAGAACTAATACTTGGGATGTTTTGAGTTTTTGTAAACAAGTAAGTAAATCGAATGATGCCAAAAGCCCACGGTTTACCCGTATTCCAAGGATCCCAATTAATTTTCGCCAGTTTAAAAGCTTTTCAAATCATTCGCCAAAACTGCTTTTTCAACACCCATAATGACCTATCATTTCATTTCTGCTCCAACGCCCAACTTCCCTCCTAAGATGTTGCCACGTGTTCGACCACGATGCACTATCTCCTCTCCTTACTCTGTCTTTTCCACTTCAAATCATCACGTGACACGCCGCCTCTCGAGCCCCGCCCATAGCCACTCGGCTCCCCCCGCGGTCGGCACACCTCATGGTCAGCCCTTCCACTTGGCTCCCCTCGCGGTCGGCACTCCTCACGATCGTCTCTACCAGCTCGGCTCCCCTCGCGGTCGGCACTCCTCACGATTGTCTCTACCCGCTCGGCTCCCCTCGCGGTCGGCACACCTCATGGTAGGTCCTGTCGCTTAGTCACCCTTCACGGTCGGACCATTTCATGCTCGGTCCATTGACTCGACCCCCTCTGACGGTCGGACACATCTTCCTCATTACTATTCCCTTCGTTGGACTGAAGCTGCACTTGAGAATGGGGGACTACTGACATGGATAGGCCCATAAAGGCTACAGCCCACAGTGAATAACCTCAAGCCTATCACTTGGAGCCCAGTGCATAACCCAGTTGGTAAAACCCAGGACAACTGGAGGTCAACTGGGCGTGAAGGGCCAATGACACTCGGACATGTGGCAAGTGAAGGACAGGCCACATCAGTAGACAAAGATCTGCAAAGTTATTGTCAAAACACATCACCATTAATGCAGCCATCATAGCATTTATTGCGACAACACCTCCCCATCGAAATAGCACCCCTTTTACCCTGAACAAGGCAAGCTACAACAGAGGCTTTCGGCGATGAGGGCACGTCGGAAGAGACAGCGAAATAATTACCAAAGGATATAAGCAAACATCGAAGACAAGAAGAAGGTTAAGCTTTCTATCTCCAATCTCTCTCTACACTTTATCTCTTCTCCCAACCCGCTAACTTGCTCGTCGAAGGGTTCGCTGGGGGACTACCTCGTTCCCCATTGAACTTGCTTGCAGGTCATCTGGTGGGCTTGGCCACTCGGACGTGGGCTTGAGGAGCTTGGATCGGTCCAGTCCATCTACCGAGAATGAACTATATTATCAATTTTTATTCTCTAACTATCAACTTTCAATTGAATAAAATTAGATTAGAGAGAACTGTAGTAAGTTCATAATGGTTGGTCACAAAAGAATAAGTGAGTTTTGAGGTCGTATTTTGTTGGGACTTATCTTTTTGTTTAAAAAAAAAATTAAAATATAAAATTTTGGACTTACTTTTCTAATTTGATTAGGACGAAAATTGTCAAGAATTCAAATCTCATTTTTTATCTTGAGGTCATGTTTTAGGTTTATTTAGAATAATTTCTAATAAATTCAAAATTGATAACTAGAAAGTAAAATTTTAAAATATCCCTTCATACTTTTCAATAATTATCTTTTTTAGTTTATTAAATTTATTTTTTTTATTTATAAGATTTAAACATCCGAAACACGTTACTCAAAATTTTTAAATAAATATATTATAAATAACCTTATAAATTACACCAAAGTAATCAACTTCCATTGTGGGTCCCCCACTTTGAGTCCGTACATGCGCGGCTGGATCATATCTCCAACGGTAAACCAAACCCAGCATCAGATTCAAATTTTGATGAAAAACTCACTTTTTCAAGCTCCAACCGTTGCACCAAAGTCATATCAAAATGAGAATTCAGCAAACAAAACATCAAACTGAGACCAAGACATAGATTTTACCAAATCACTGTTACTGACCGTTGAAAGTGGTATACCGGTCAACCAACTGGTTGCCCGGCCGGTTGACCAACCGGTCAACCGGTTCTCTTTTAGATAACTAGGTTCAAACAGGTCAAAAAGTTCAAACAAAATAAAAAAAATAAATTAAATCTTACCGGTCGACCGGCCGGTTGACCAACCGGGCGACCCTGCAAATTGAGGCTGAATCAAAGAAGCAGCTTTCTCTCACAACCAACAATCGTCTTCCCCATTAGCTCCAGCTGCAGATTTCTCTCTCTAGAACCCAAATATGATGCATAGGTTATCCTCAGTGAGGTCTTTAACGGCTGCACTGTTCAGAAAGGAGACACAGTGTGCTGCTTTCTCAACTTGGGTATTGCTCTGTTCTTGGGTATAGATATGGGAATTGCAGAATTTCTGGGTAATCTTTGGATTATTCTTTGTTTTAGATATGGTGCTTCGTTGGAATTTATATATGAAGGGTAATCTTTGGATCGTTCTTTGTTTCATATATGGTGTTTAGTTGGAATTTAAATAAGAAATGAAAAAAAAAAAAAAAACCAATTATTCTCAAGCTGCTTCTTTGGATCGTTCTCTTTTATGAAATCTTATTACATTTACTTCTGTATCTTTTTGAAGAGGAGAAGAAATGGTGATTCAAAAAAAAAAAAATAAAATAATGGCCTTATCGGTCGACCCTCCCCTTTTGATGCTCACCGTTGGAGCAAGGCATATCAAACTGGGAAAATGGTGATTTTTTTACTCAGATTTGGTGAAAAGTTTGGTGAACCGTTGGAGATACTCTCAAGTCAAACAAATTATGTGCAACTTGTGTTTTATTATTATTATTATTGTTGTTGTTGTTGTTATTATTTTCGGTTGATTTAATCAAGAAAAATATTTTGTACTTCGAAATTTTTTCCCCCGGATGTCTTGAATTGCTAAAACGATGTCGTTTCAGCAATTCAAATTTTTTTTTTTCCTTCCTCCAGTTTCAGACACAGTGAGGAAGAGGGAGAGGGAGAGGAAGAAAAAGAGAAAGAGAGAAAGAGAGAGAGAAAGAGAGAAAGAGAGAGAGAGGATAAGAGGTTGCTGATCCGTCGCCGATCGCCAAGCCTTCGCCTCCGCCGATTGCCGCGCCTCCGCCTCCGTCGCCAATCGCCATGCCTCTGCCCGATTTTTTTTTTTTTTTGGATCTGAAATGGTTGATGATGTTAATGATGAAGATGAATGGTTATGGCCCCCTCCAGTTCCTGTTCTTCCTCCTCCTCTTCTTCTTCTTCTTTTTATTTTCTGAGCCTTTTTCATTTTCGGGGCATTTGGGGAGGCTGAATTCGAGCTCCATATCACAGCTCTTTAATCAATTGGTAAATAATTACATTTTCTGTCAAATTCCTATTGTAATTTATTTTCTTTTATGATTTTATTTTTCATGGCAAGAATTCCTTATTACTTAAAACCTTATAAAAAAGTTCAAAATGAAAACTTAAATATTTTTTTGAAGGCGGGGCCTATTTTTTGTTTAAATTTTTTTTTTTTTTCATTAAATGGTAACAATTCAAAATTATTACACTTTCATAAAATTCAATGCAAGTGAAAGTTATAATATGTGACACATTAATAACTTTTACTTGTACCAAAATTTTATAAAAGTATAATATTATTTTGAATTGATTCCATTTAAATACAATTTTTCAAAATACTTTTTCAAAAATATTTTTCGTGAAAACAAATAAAACGCTAGTCTAAAAACTTAATCAGCTTAGAAAATGTGTTTAAGCTGGCTGTAAAACTTAATAAACTAAAAAAAAAATGTGGATAATGATCCTTTGCTATTCTTTTCATGCAATGATATATATATATATATATATAGTTTTTACCATAGGACACATTAACAAAGGATACAATTCAACAGTTCAAATTTAAAATTTTAAAAAAATGAGATAAAAATGTTGCTTTTTATTTTAAATTAAACATCCCAAAATGGTGTTATGTTGCTTGAATTTTAAATTTGAACTGTTAAATTACTAAAACCAAATTATTACCAAAAAAAAAAAAAAAACAAATTATTTTTTAAAAATATTGAAATAATTATATTTTGTTTCGAACTCAAACGAGTATCAATCAAGTTGATTACAAGTTAAGTTGAGTAGGTTGATATATACAAATTGAATTGAACTCACATTATTAATCAACTTTAAAATGTTTAAATTTAATTTATTAAAATTCAACAATACTATATATTTGGAATTTTTTCAATAATATCAACATGTGATTTAAATTAACAAGTTATTAGAATCAGAAACTGTTTAAAATAAGTTTAATCAGACAATCCAAAATAACTTTCAAAAGCTAAAAGTTATAAATTAACACAAAAATGTCCAAACAAACACCTCCAATACATGGCACACCAAACACAAATAAACTTATTAAAAAGAAAAATAAAACTAAAAATCTCATTCTCTCTCTTACACACAGCAATACAGAAGTGGGGCCTACACGGTTTTATTGGATCCTCACAGAATCTAAAATGTACCGCACCACACGGTACCAAAATTAGGTGCCAGCTCGGATTTCCAAAATTGCTTCCAAAGGTACGCCAAATATCAGGAGTTAACGACCTGCACAGCACCGCTATTAGGTAAAAAAAAATCTATATATAAAAATAAATAAACAAATAAAATAAAATCCTGCCACGTGGCATCACATTATTTTTCTAAATAATTAACCTATCACCCGTGCTATGCACGGAATAATTATGGATATTTATATTTATTTTAATTTTTTTAATATATAAATTATGTTTTTTAAGATTTTTTATAAAAATGATTTAACAATTTTATCACTAATCATAGTATACAGGAGAAATTAAAAAAGTTACTGCAGTAACTATGCACGGACTGTATCTATAATTATTTGTATTAGGAGATTTTAAATGCTAATTAGAGATTTTGATCAAATCAATAAATGCAGACATGTGGATTAAAAAATTAATAAATACTGATCAGGGGATTTTGACCAAATCAATAAATACTGAGATTTTTTTTTTTGAAATCAAAAATTTTAAAAATTAAGATTGAGAGATTGGAACTCCCACAAGACTTGGGGTTTAGAAACCCCATTTTCCTTAATATATTTACAATTATCTATATATGTGAATTGCGATTTTTAAATATATATTTTTTTATTTTTAAATGTCTTCTTTTTTTTCTTTTTTTATATTATATTAAAGTTTAATATTTTGATAATAATCATATGTGTTAGACTTTTCAAGGAATTAAATGTCTTCTTTTTTTTATTATATTATATAAAAGTTTAATATTTTGATAATAATCATATGTGTTAGACTTTTCAAGGAATTAAATATTTTTTTTTATCATATTATATTAAAGTTTAATATTTTGATAATAATCATATATTATATTAAAATTTAATATTTTGACAATAATCATATGTGTTGGACTTTTCAAGAAATTAAATGTCTTCTTTTTTTTGTTATATTATATTAAAATTTAATATTTTAATAATAATCATATGTGTTGGACTTTTTAAAAAATTTTAATGTTTAAAGTTTCTTGGACTTTTCAAGAAATTTTAAAGTTTAATATTTTAATAATAATCATATGTGTTAGCATAACCATAGTTCATGGGAGAAATTGAAAAGAATGTTGCAATAATTATGGGAGAAGTCAAAAGGGATTGTGGGTTGGGAAAAGTTAATAAATGCTGAGGTTAAATTGGGAGAAGTCAATAAGTTTTTTTTTTTTTTTAAATCAAAAAATTAAAAAATTAGGATTAAGAGATTGGAATTTTCACAAGTCTTAGGGTTAAAAATTTCCCTTTACTAAATATATAGTATAGATTATTCAATATTTATAAATTATCAACTTAAAATTAAAAACGTTGAAATAATATTTCCAAATCAATAACAATACTAAAAAGAACTTGAAAAAGTGACATTGACTTAAATGTATTTGTGGTAATATGGGTTGAGCGTACCATATCAACATGTACGTTGTGCGGCCGGGCCATGAAGGGGTCCATGTTAAGTACGCCTGGTGGGAAACTCACAAGGGGCTGTGCTTGTTTGTAGGCTGCTGAGAATGAAATCCTCATATCTATGACAACAAAAAAACTGTTAGGTCTCAACAAACATAGAAAAATGGAACTAAAAAATGGAATGACAGCTATCAAGAATCATCTATAAAGGCATTTAGGAGCATGTATGTTCATAGATCTGTATATGATATGCCTTTTATTTTGTTTCTTTTCTTGCTATTACGAGCACCACAAAACTATACAACTATACTCTCCTATATGGTGAGAGAGAGTGAGATAGAAACAGAGACAGGGACAAAGGGAGACAGAGACAGAGAGAGAGTGAGAGAAAGGGTTGGATGTCCATCTTCAAGAGAGAGAGAGAGAGAGAGAGAGAGAGAGAGAGGCATAGCTATCTTCTTTCGTAAAAATAACTTGGCTATCTTCTTTCGTAAAAATAACTGGACAAGGCATTAGAATGAGCTTGGTATTTATGGAGGTGGGAAAGCTTCCATCAAACTTTTAGGCACACAATGTCACAGCCGCCCCGCAATTTTTTGTCAAACTTTTTGTGTGTTTGGGTTCGGCTTTGGTACAGTCCGATCGGACTGGATGATACCATTGGACATGTGGGGATTCATCACGGGTCCCGTTTTAATAATCCGAACCGTTAAACGTGTAGAACTTGTCGAGTGCTATATATTTATAAAAAATCACGTTGATCGGATATCGATAACTATGTGATCAAATCAATTTTGTATTAAAAAAAATGGACGGTGAACAAATTAATGGTTGACAAAAAACTATTTTGATCACATAGGTATCGATATCCGATTAATGTGATTTTTTACAAACATATAGCACTTGACGAGTTCTACATATTGAACAGTTTAAATTATCAAAACGAATCCCGTGGTGGACCCTCATAGATCCAATAGTACCATCCAATTCAATTTCAGACTGGACCAAAGCCAGACCGACCTCTTTTTTTCTTGGGTACGTCTACATAATCTAGAAAAGGATTTTGGGAAAAAAAATCTAGAAAAGGATGAAGTCTTGCGTGGGACAACCAACTAGTGGTGACGTACATATTTGTAGTTAGGGAAAAGTTAAGAATTATGAAAATTTTGTCATAAAAATAATTATGAAAAATTTATGATCCTTGGATCACCTTGATTAGTGTATGGTGCTTTATTCTAAGTGTAATTCAAAGGTCACAAAACTTTCATGATTATTTTTATGAAAAAAATTTCATGATACCTAGCATTACTGTTGTAGTTATATTTTTGAAATGGAAAGGTTTATAATAATATAAAGGATATTAGACAAATAATATTTTATAATAAATTTATAAACACAAAAATAATATTTCATAGTGGATGAGATGTTGGAATAATTTTCTGTGTAAATAAAATAAATCGAAACTAATTCAAACAAAAATAAAATAAAACTTGCAATATTTATTTTGTCAATCAAAATGAAAAATAAAAGACTAAGTTGAGTGTGTGACACTCTGTCCTTAAGACAGATTCGCCCCGCTACGATGCTTACGATTGAATGACGTCTATCTCCCAGGATACAATGATTTTCACAAACTTGTAGTAGCACTCCACACAAATTTGTACGGCGAACTAGAACCTTGTGTTCTTATACTCTCCTTATTTCTCCTCTAAAACTAGAATGAAGAATAATGCAAACAAAATAAAGTTTGGACAGCAAAAGGAAGTTTACAGACTGATTTTTTCGGATGTGTAAAATGTTGAAATATGGTATGTATTTATAGGGCCAAACAGGTATAAATTCAAACCTTAAAAGGTATGAATTCAAACTAAACAGGTGCAATACTCAAACAAACAGATTCGGTTTCAAACTTTGGCAGTTTAGACGAGATAAGCGCCAAGAGTTTGAATCTGCGAAAACGATTTAGGCTTGGGCCGATTCTGAAGTTAATACCTGTTTGAAAATTGAATCTGTTTTGTCATAGACTGAATAAGGAAAGAATTTAGGACACAAATTAAATTCAAATTTGAATTTAATTAAATTTTTCCGCAATTAATTTTTGAAAAAATTCAAAAGAATTTTTGTCCAAAAAATTAATATTAGAACCAACCCAACCCACCATCCACACCCAGTACGGCTCGGCTCGGCTCGGCCAGACGGACGACGGCGCGCGCGCGTGTGTGGTGGTTTGGGCTAAAGTTCACTTTGTCCATAACTCCTCCATTCTACAAACTTGGGGTGCCCCTTGAGGCCCAACCCAAGTGTTGTTGGCTAGAGTTTATATACTCAACAAAACTCTCTTAAAGTTTCAATGTGGGATAACCCTTTCCAAAGAAACCCATATTTACTTCCTTAAATTTCCTATTCCACGAACCCAAAAACGACGTCATGTTCCCCTTCACTCATAAATGGTTTTGACGAACCGCTTTCACCGTGTGACTTGCCACGCGGCAAGGAACACTTTACCTTTTCGGACCTACCCCAAAAGACGTTTGGGGCCACTACAACAAAATTGACTTTTTACGGCATGCAATGCATGCCGTAAAAACTCTTTCACGGCATGCACACAAATGCTGTTATATGACATGTCGTGAAAAGTTGAGCATCATTTACGACATGCAGGTAATGTTGTAAAAAGTAATAAATTAAACATTAATGACATACTTTGTATGTCGTAAATAACTTTTTACGACATTTTTATCATGTCATAAATCATCATACTTTCCATGACATAATTTTGCATGCCGTAGAAGATTATTTTTAATATATTTATGGCATACTTTGTATGCCGTATATAGTATTTTACGACATTTTCTTGCATGTCATAAATCATCACTCTTTTCACGACATAATTTTGTATGCCGTAGAAAGTCATTTTTAATATATTTATGACATGCCTTGTATGCCGTATATAATCTTCTACGACATTTTCTTGCATGCTATAAATCATTACACTTTTCACGGCATAATTTTGCATGCCGTAGAAAGTTATTTTTAATATTATATATATATATAGGAACATGACCTTGCCTAACTGTATGTAGACAATAGCTTATAAAATGCAACCTGTTACAAACCAAGCAGAAGCAACAATTATGAAGTAAGCAAAAAAATTTAATATCCATACACCAAACAAACTGCATACTAACTTTTATCATCAACTTCTATCATATCAAGCTGATAACAACCTCAAACATACAAATCAAAAAAAGTATCCAAATCATAAAATTCACTAATCTCTAAAATACGACTTTAAACATCCAAAAAGTATAACTACAAATCGTAAATCAATTAGTTCACTATTTCGTCCAAAAGGATGAATTGACTAGGCCATGCAACTGTACTTCCTATTGCATCTTGAAGATCATACATCTCATGAGTAGAACGAAACAACGGCACGTTGACTGTTACATGGTTCACCCATACTTTCCAACACAAAGGTCCAAGAATTGCATGATGCACCTTTGACTTGGGATCCCTTGATGCAATTTGGCCTTCTGCAACCACCAAGTTTGACCCCTCCTAATGCAACAACTTGCATTTGACATTTGCTAAGCTCGACACACCATTACTTTGATCCTACAAAAATTAAGAGTATATAAGCATACTACATAACATTCATCCCATTTACGAAATATTAGTTCAACAAAGGAAAGGAAAGGTACCATCCAGTGTTCACATCACCCTTTTTTTTTTAATTTTTATTTCAACTACAGTGTTCACACTATTGTAGAATTATTTTAATACAGGTATCTAATGCAACAAATTTCTAAATTTTTCCCTTGGATTTGTTATTCAGCCCTGGCTGAGGCTGGCATCATTCTTAGCAAGCTGTCTGGAAAGAACACGAGTTTGGATCAGGATGATTCAAAAGGCCTACAAGGTGTCGATTTTTATCCTGAGAGGTACTCCAACTATGCTTCTTTCAATTGTCTGCTTAAAAAAAAAATAAAAATAAAAAAATAAAACAACACACAAACACACAAATATTGATATTCTTTTCACTTAAACATAACATATTTGGTACCTTAGTTTCATATCTCGCCAGGATCTGATAGATTGGAAAGCACAGCTAGAGTATGAAGCCATGCCAGGAATAAATGAAAAGGTACAAGAAATTTGAAACATGATGGGTATATATATGTCTATGGTTCTTGAAATATCAGAACGGCATTATTGGTAAGTGACATTTTGTCATCCTTTCATAGCTTTTAAAACCTGACTTATTTACAGTCCAGATATCAAGGACCAACATGGGTTTTATGGACATGAGGGAGATCAGTTCAGATGCATCACCTGAGCTTTTTATGGATATCTTTGGCGGTGACAAAGGCATACTCAAAAAGTTTTTGGTATCTCTCTCTCTCTTCTCTCTCAAACAAAGCTCTGATTGCACAAGTTTACATATTTGAATGCATCTCATCTGCCATTACCATTTAGTAGTTGGCAGCATGTTGATCAAGACCTAACATTTGATCATATTCTTTTTTTATGTTGAGTTAGCTAAGCAGATGTGAGAGACACAACTGACTAGCTTTCAAAGCAATGGAAACAAATTTTAAAATGTGCCTGGTCCTTGTTGAGTGTAGTTGGCTTCTTTTGATCACTTAATCTGTGTGTTGATTTAGACTAATAATGAGCTTCCACTCTTATGGGCAAAATGGTTCCGTAATGCTCTATTTGGAACGAGATGGAATGGTTATTCCTTAGGCTCCCCTATGGAATGATAATTCCCTCACAATGGTCAATGATGATCTATGAAGCATAGACACGGATACGGATATGGATACGGATATGAGACACGGCGATTTCAAAAAAAAGGAGACACGGACATGGCGGGAGACACGGTAATTTTTTTGTGAAGATATATATATATATTACCTATTTGTTATATAGATTATTTATTGGCCATGTAAGACGCCTAATGTTTTCTTCGATAGCAGTTGCTGTTCAATGCAGCATGTTATTTTTTGTTTTCTTGAATTTATGCAGAACAGGGGCTCTTAAATTTTTCTTGTGAGATTCTTTTTTTGATTGTTTGGCATATAATTTCAAAGCTTCATGTCTTAAATTTAACGGATTTGATATTTTTGACCATGCTCCATATACACATCTACAATGTGTATATATATATGCATGTATGTTCACTTCTAAATTCTGCACAAGGTCATCGCTCTCTCTGTCTCTCCCGCCACCCACTCCTTTTTTATAGAAATTTTAAGAAGTAAAGCTAGCAGTAACAGATCAATAAAACTTAAAGGGATTTACATACACTTCCACCTTGACATAGATATTAGAAGATATTGCACTCTGATAGTAGATGAGCTGATGAGGACATAAACCTCACACATCATTGCTGAGGTCTCATAGAATGGTTGGCCCAAAGTCTGCTTTGAGCCATGTGCCTCACACATGGTTGCATGTGTCTTGTTGTAGTCTTGCCATTATAGTTCTCTGTCATTGAATATGCCTATCCTCTTACTTGAGATACCACTGTATAAAATGAAAACTATGGATTTCCAATTTTGAAAACTTTTGTAATGTAAGGTAATCCAAGTATCAGATAATCATCTGGTGCTGTTTGAGATGTTACAGATGCAAGGAGTTTCTTATGTGGTGGTTCTTAAGCTTTCAATACTTGAATGCCCTTAAGTTGTTTTTCCCATATTGTCTTGCTAAGAGAAAAAGTTGCCCAGGACAACACATTAGTTTAATGTTCAAATTTCATTATTTGTTCCATAAAGAAGCAATTAATGGAAACGTTTAAGGATTGTGTTCCATAAAGAAGCAATCAAAGCACAAATTAAACAGAAACTCAATAACCAGATCATGATTTTCCGAGAAAATATTCAGAAGTTGCAGGAAAGAACTTACGAGTGGTTAAAAAACTTTCGATTCGATTCGAGAGCTCTGAATGGAGTGAGTTGAACACCAGATCTAGAATACAGACTACAACTTGAAGCTCCAGATCAAGAGATTGAACAGCAAGCACCGAAATCGAGCGAAACACTTTACTCTTCTCATCAAAATCGTCTCTGCAGAGATAAAAGAACAAATTTTCTAGATTGAGAGAGAAGAACTTCCGAGAGAGAGAAGAACTCGATCCAAACCCTAGAAGGGGCAGATTCAAATCTTAAAGTAGAAGAACAAAGGGATGGAAGAAACAGAGAGAGAGAGAGAGAGAGAGAGAGAGAGAGATACTTGAGCTTGAACGATGGTGTTTGAAATTGGGATCGCGAAAACGTGGATCGTGTTTTGGGACTTTCACCTTGGTTTTAGTTTTTTTTGAGTAATTTATAAAAATAAAAAAATAACAAGTGATTTGAAAATTATGTTTTCAAAATATATATGCTTTTTACTTTTCAAACGGTATTTTTTTGGGGTGAATGTGGATTGATTTTTTGATTTTTTAATTTTTTAACTATTTTAGGGTAAGGTTAAAAAGTCATATTTGTGATAGATAAATATTAATCATTAAAAATATAAAATCAAGGTAATTTAAAAAAATAATAATTACAAATTAGTGAGAAGCCATATAAGTATTAATCATTAAAATTATAAACGTTTTGATAAATGTGTAATTTTTTTTTCCAAAATTCCACTGGGTGCAATTATCCCTTAAAAGAAACATTAAATTATAAAATAATGTATAAATTATTTTTTATGTTGTCCTTAATTAAGAAAATTTACGGTGAGAAGTTTGGTTGGAAATTGTTAGCTTTTTGAAATCAAAAAAAAAAAAACAAAAAATAAAAAATTGGATTGAAATTTTTTTAATAAAAGTTTTCATGACATACTAACGCATGCCGTGTAAAGTTATAATATTTTACGACATAAAATGTATGTCATCTTAAGTACAAATATTTTATGACATATTTTTGTATGCCGTGAAAATATACATTTTTTACGGCATGCTTTTGCATGCCATAAAAAAAATTCTGATTGATTTTTTTTTTTTTTTTTTAGAAGTTTTCACGACATGTTAATGTATGCCATGTAAAGTTATAATATTTTACAACATGAAATGCATGTCGTCTTAAATGCAAATATTTTACGACATATTTTGTAAGTCGTAAAAACCTACATTTTTTACGGCATACTTTTGCACGCTATAAATATATGAATCAACGACTTACATAGTATGTATGCCGTTATTGACAAAACATTAACGGCTTGCAAAAAAAAAAAAATGTCGTAGAATGTACTAACTACGGCATGCATTTAATGCATGTCGTAAACATGATGCCGTAAATAGTTAGTTTTGTTGTAGTGGGCCCACTCAATTTGGGGCTCAAAGATGGCCCAAAATAAGCCTTTATAAACCAATTTTTCCAACAATCCCCCACATGAATGGAATTTAACGGAGAAAAAATGCAACAACATGATCTAATTACAGAGAGTACAGAAATTGGAAATATTCTGTAAAGGATAAGTAGCTTTTGGCTTTGAACGTTCCCTTGTGAGACACCATCGGATTTACTAGCTAACCAGAAAACATGATGTCTTGAACTGTTCAGCCGTTTGTGTAAACCAAGACAATAGAACTCACACAATATATCCCCAGACACAGTTTAGTTCTCACTATTGTGTTCATTTTGACTCTGAACAATCTGGTCTTTCATGAGTGCTCTAGAGAATTGTAGCCCTTCATAAATCTCATAGAACCGGCCTAGTTCATACTTATATAGATGATTCTTATGAAGAGTATTCTGCCATACTCCACTAAGTATACCTAGATATAAGAATCATTAAAAGTATTACTTAACCTAAAACGCTGCAGACATCACTATTTCATCATAGAAATAGGTAGGAGTTGGATTCCCCAGTGATCCTTCTGAGTCATTCATAACTCGGTAGTCCCTTTGAACCTAGATCTTGGGATCTCCAATCAACTAGGTTGGGTTGCCGTTGTGGTAACTCTTATTTAATAGGCTTTAGTCTCATTCCCCTCGATGAATTCTCAACTAACTCTCTTACTAACCCTTTGGTTAGTGGATCCGCTATGTTGTCTTTAGACTTCACATATTCAATGGAAATAATTCCATTAGAGAGTAGTTGTCTCACGGTGTTATGTCGACGACGAATGTGTCGTGACTTACCGTTATACATATGACTCTGTGCTCTACCTATTGCAGATTGACTATTGCAATGTATGCATATAGCAGGCACCGATTTTGGCCAAATTGGAATATCTTTAAGGAAGTGTCGAAGCCATTCTGCTTCTTCCCCTACTTTGTCTAAAGCTATGAATTCTGATTCCATAGTAGACCTAGCAATACAAGTCTGTTTGGAAGATTTCCAAGATACAGCCGCCCCACCAAGAGTAAAAACATACCCACTGGTGGACTTTGAGTCTCTAGTATCCGATATCCAATTTGCATCACAGTATCCTTAAAGTACTGTTGGATATCTAGTATAATTCAGCCCAATATTACGAGTAAATTGAAGATATCTTAGAACCCTTATAATTACTTTCCAGTATTCTACTCCCGGATTACTCATATATCTACTTAATTTACTTACTGTATAAGCTATATCTGGGCGAGTGCAGTTCATCAAGTACATTAAGCTTCCAATAATTTGGGCATACTCTAATTGAGAAATACTTTTCTATACATTTTTAGATAGAAACAAATTAACGTCTACAGGTGTTCTAGCAAGATGATCATCATCTTTGCTGAATTTGTCAAATATTTTCTCAATGTAATGAAATTGTGACAAAGTATAACCTTCTGATGTTTTGGTAATTTTCATACCAAGAATTACATCAGCAATGCCTATGTCTTTCATGTCAAAATGTTTATTCAACATTTTCTTGGTAGTTTTAATCATATCATTATTACTACCTATGATGAACATATCATTTACATAAAGACATACAATGATATAACCTTTGTCTGTATCTTTAATATAAACACATTTGTCACACTTGTTAATTTTAAATCCATTTGATATCATTGCCTTGTCAAATTTCTCATGCCATTGCTTTGGCGCTTGTTTTAAACCATATAATGATTTAACCAATTTACACACTTTCTTTTCTTTTCCTGGAATAGAAAAACCTTCTAGTTGTTCCATGTAAATTTCTTCATTTAACTCACCATTTAAGAAAGCGGTTTTCACATTCATTTGATGAATTTCTAGATTGTATAGAGATGCAATGGCAATTAGCATTCTAATGGATGTTATTCTAGTAACTGGTGAGCATGTGTCAAAGTAATCAAGACCTTCTTTTTGTCTAAATCCTTTGACCACAAGTCTTACCTTGTATTTGTCAATTAATCCATCCGCTTTCATTTTCCTTTTGAAAATCCACTTATATCCAAGAGGTTTACAACCTGGTGATAAGTCCACTAATTTCCAAGTGTGATTTTGCAAGATAGATTCAACTTCACTATTGACAGCTTCTTTCTATAAAGGAGCCTCATGACTGGACATAGTCTCTTTAAAAGTTAAAGGCTCATTTTCTACCATATATGTTAGAAAATCTGGACTAAAAGATTTTGAGATTCTAGCACGTTTACTACGCCTAGGTTCCTCTTCCTCATTTTGATCTAACGCTTGTTCTTGATTATGTTCTTGATCCTGACTAGTAATAGCATCATGAGATCTTTTATTGTTACTAGTCTTTTGTCCAGTCTTATTTGGAAATACATTTTCAAAGAAAGATGCATTCCGAGATTCAATAATAGTATTTACATGCATTTCGGAATGTTCTGATTTATGAATCAAAAACCGATATGCACTACTATTCTTGGCATAATCAATGAAAATGCAATCAATGGTCTTAGGACCTATTTTAGTCTTTTTAGAACTAGGTATAGCCACTTTAGCCAAACACCCCCACACTTTTAAGTATTTGTAGAATGGTACTCTCCCATGCCACAATTCATAAAGGTGTTTGATTCACTTTCTTTCGGGATACTTTATTAAGTATATAATTAGCAGAAAGAATTGCTTCCCTCCACAAGTTATGAGGTAATCTAGAACTTATTAACATGGCATTCATCATTTCTTTTAAAGTCCTATTTTTCCTTTTAGCAATTCCATTTTGCTGAGGTGAGTAAGGAGCGGTGGTTTGATAAATTATTCCATGTTCTTTACAAAACTCACCAAAAGGTGATTCATATTCACCACCTCTATCACTTCTAAGTTTCTTGATTTTCTTACCGAGTTGATTTTCAACTTCATTCTTATATTGAATGAAAGTTTCCAAAGCTTCATCCTTGGTTCGAATTAAATAAACATAACTATATCTAGTATAGTCATCTATAAAAGTGATAAAATATTTTTTCTCACCTCTGGTTTGAATTGATTTAAAATCACAAATGTCACTATGAATTAATTCAAGTGGTTCCGTACTTCTTTCAATTGAATGGAAAGGAGTTTTCGATAATTTTGCCTCAACGCAAATTTCACATTTATGATTTGAATCAATGTCAAATTTAGGTAAATATTTCATATTAATTAATCTACGCAAAGATCCATAATTAACATGTCCTAGTCTACCATTACATAAAGTTGAAGACTCAAGCAAGTAAGAAGAAGATGTATTATTATTAATAACTGAGGATACAACAGTCATTACATTTAACTTGAAAAGGCCATCAGACATGTAACCTTTTCCTACATACATCCCATTCTTAGTAAGTACAAATTTATCACTCTCAAATACTAGCCTACACCCATTCTTACTCAACAAAGATCCGGAAACAAAATTCTTGCGAATGTCCGGTATATGCAGCACATTGTTGAAAGTGAGTTCATTTCCAGATGTCATCTTAAGAACAATCTTCCCTTGTCCTTCAACTTTGGAAGTTGAGGAGTTGCCCATAAAAAGTTGTTCACCATTGTCCACTGTAGAATAAGATGTGAACATCTTTTTGTTGGAACAGATATGGCGAGTAGCACCAGTGTCCACCTACCATTCTTTAGAATTTCTGACAAGATTTGCCTCAGAAAAAACTGCAGAAAGATTGATGTCATGTACATCATTGGAAATCTTATCCACTTCGGTCATATGGGCTTGAGCAGGCTTCTTGCTTGTTCTTCTTTTGCTTTTGCCTTTGCTTTGACAATCTTTGGCCCGATGTCCCTCTTTGTCACAGATGTAACATTTGCCATTAAACTTGTACTTTTTATTTTCTCCCCCTTTAGAGCCTTGTGATGAACTTTCTCTAGAAGATTTTTGTTTCTTGGTTTTTGAAGCATGTTCCACCACATTTGCCTTAGACTCCATAGGATGCTTACCAGCCCGCTTTTCAGAATTGCGGTTGTCCTCCTCAATCCTCAAACACACAATTAATTCTTCTATAGACATTTCTTTACGCTTGTGTTTGAGGTAGTTCTTGAATTCCTTCCAAGCTTGTGGTAATTTTTTAATTAAGGCTGCAACTTGGAAGGATTCACTGAGTGACATGCCTTCTGCGTGAATGTCATGCAGAATGAGTTGGAAATCTTAAACTTGGCTTATCACAGATTTTGAATCAACCATTACAAAATTCAAGAATCTGCCAACCACAAATTTCTTTGAGCCGGCATCTTCCGTTTTGTATTTTTCTCCAAAGACTCCTAAAGTTCCTTTGCTGTCTTGATAGGACCGTAGACGTTGTATAATGTGTTGTCAAGTCCGTTCAAGATGTAGTTCCGGCAAAGGAAATCAACATGTTTCCAGGCATCAATCGCAACAACCACTTGCCGATCGGTTTCATTCTCTTTCAAAATAGGAGCATCTTCACGGAGGAAACGAGCCAGGTTCAGAGTTGTAAAATAGAACAACATTTTCTGTTGCCATCTTTTAAGTCAGTTCCTAAGAACTTCTCTGGCTTTTCACTGTGATTTACCAGTACTGTTACAACAGGAGAGGGGGTTGGCCCAATTGCAGCCATCACAGTAGTACCTGTTTGGGCATTAGTTTCAGTAGCCATCAATTCTAATTTATAAAAACAAAATTATAATTAGAATTTACACTACACAGAAAATTAATTCCAAATTCACATAATTAAATTCTGTAAAAATAAAAGAAACAAGAATGTAACTTTTATTTTTTCAATTAATTTGGAAATAAAATAAAAATTTTATTTAACCAAATTAATTCCACACAGGAAATTAAATTCTGTAAAATAAAAGAAATAAGAATATAACTTTTATTTTTCAATTAACTTGGAAATAAAATAAAATTTTATTTAACCAAATTAATTCCACACAGAAACTTAAATTTCTATAACACTTCAATAATTAAAAAACTGAAATAGAATTTTAATTAATGAAAACTCAGAAAATAATTTCTAAAAATCAAAATTAATTTCTGACAAAATTCCACAAATATATATTCTGAATTGTTAATGACACCAGTATATTACTACTAGTTGTAAAAGAAAATAGACAGTATATTACTACTATCTGTCAAATAGCATATAACCACTATTTGTTTTTCCAACCAGAATATAAAATTGTAAATTTACAGGAAATAATTTTCTTAAAAGAAGAAAGAGAAAAGGAAACAAACGAAAAATTCTGTAAACAGAATAATTCGAATCTGTCTTAAGATTGTTGGAACAATCTTCTGTGTAAATAAAATAAATCGAAACTAATTCAAACAAAAATAAAATAAAACTTACAGTATTTATTTTGTCAATCAAAATGGAAAATAAAAGACCAAGTCAAGTGTGTGACACTCTGTCCTTGAGACAGATTCGCCTCGCTACGGTGCTTACGATTGAATGGCGTCTATCTCCTAGGATACAATGATCTTCACAAACTTGTAGTAGCACTCCACACAAATTTGTAAGGCGAACTAGAACCTTGTGTTCTTATACTCTCTTTATTTCTCCTCTAAAACTATAATGAAGAATAATGCAAACAAAACAAAGTTTGGAAAGCAAAAGGAAGTTTACAAACTGATTTTTTCGGATGTGTAAAACGCTGAAATATGGTATATATTTATAGGGTCAAACAGGTATGAATTCAAACCTTAAAAGGTATGAATTCAAACTAAACAGGTGCAATACTCAAACAAACAGATTCAGTTTCAAACTGTGACAGTTTTTGGGACAGATAATTGCCCAGCAGTTTGAATCTGTCTGGAAAACAGTTTGGAACTACTGGACAGTTATGGAAGTTAATACCTGTTTGAAAATTGAATCTGTTTTGTCATGGACTGAATAAGAAAAGAATTTATGACACAAATTAAATTCAAATTTGAATTTAATTAAATTTTCCTGCAATTAATTTTTGAAAAAATTCAAAAGAATTTTTGTCCAAAAAATTAATATTAGAACCGACCCGACCCACCACCTACACCTGGCACTGCTGGACGGACGGTGGCACGCGCGTGTGATGGTTTGGGCTAAGGTTCACTTTGTCCATAACTCCTCCCTTCTACAAACTTGGGGTGCCCCTTGTGGCCCAACCCAAGTGTTGTAGGCTAGAGTTTATATACTCAACAAAACTCTCTTAAAGTTTCAATGTAGGACAACCCTTTCCAAAGAAACCCATATTTACTTCCTTAAATTTCCTATTTCACGAACCCGAAAACGACGTCATGTTCCCATTCACTCATAAATGGTTTTAATGAACCGTCTTCACCGTGTGACTTACCCACGCGGCAAGGAATACTTCACCTCTTCAGACCTACCCCAAAAGACGTTTGGGGCCCACTCAATTTTGGGCTCAAAGATGGCCCAAAATAAGCCTTTATAAACCAATTTTTCCAACATGAGAAAAGAGAGAGATTCAACATTAAAAAACTGTAAAACCATTGATATTGTTAATGTATATGTGGTATTCCTAAATATATTATATATTGATTTCCTAGATATATTTAGGAATAGCCATAGTTAGGTTTCTAATAGGATACTCTTTCTCATAATTAGGTTTCTAATATGATACTCTTTCTCAGCCTATATATATATAGGCTTTCTATTGTATAGAATACATTCAACTCTACAATCATTCAATACAATACATATTATTCTCTCTCTCTACTATTCTAACATGGTATCAAAGCTAGGTTAAGAACCTAGTATTTTTGCTTCATCGGCGGGCGGCAGTCTCACCTTGGCCTCCCGCTGGACCTCAACCTATTCCGCTGTCATATTTTCTTGTCAATATCACTTCATGGTGATCTCTTCCTTTGTCCACCGATTTATTCTTAACCCAAATATCTCTATCATATTTTTTTTTATTTTTCCTCTGCTTTAACCTCAAATTGGTTTCTCTCTTCCAACCTATTTGAGTTTGAGGGGTTATTATACCTATATTATGGTAAGTATGGTTATACACCATGCGAACCACCCAAGCCACTCCTCTGGCGCACCATCCAAGCCGCCTCCTCTGGTGCACCATCCAAGCCGCCTCCTCTGGTGCACAATCCAAGCCGCCCTCTCTAGTGCACAATCCAAGTTGCCCCCTGGCGCACTCAGTTATCTGTTCTAATCATCGTTCAGCACCACATCATTAGTTATGTGTGTGCCACGCTTGCTGGTTCAACATCCAATTCTTTACATCAGTCCGGCATGACCCCTTCAAACTGTCCCGACATAGATTCCGGTTAGCTCCTACATCGGTCTAACATGACTACTTCAAATTGTCCCGACATTGATTCCGGTTAGCTTCTGCATCGGTCCGGCATGACCCCTTTATACTGTCCTAGCGTCAGTTCCAGCCAATTCCTACAATGGTCCAACACGACCATAAACTGTCTCTCGGCGTCAATTCTAGCCAGTTTCTATATTGGTCCGGTACGACCTTAAATTATCCAGGCATTAGTTTTAGCCAATTCTTACGATGGTCCGACACGACGATAAACTGTTTCCCAGCTTTAGTTTTGGCCTCTAATCTATTTTAAGCACCCTTGCGCTCCTGTTCGGATTTTGCAATCTATTTGCCTTTTATTTTATTTAGTTTTATTTCATGTTTTAGTTTCTCTCTCCAAACTCAAGATGTTTATCCTCCTTGAGTTTGAGGGGGGATGTTAATGTATATGTGGTATTCCTAAATATATTAGGTATTGATTTCCTAGATATATTTAGGAATAGCCATAATTAGGTTTCTAATAGGATACTCTTTCTCATAATTAGGTTTCTAGTATGATACTCTTTCTCAGCCTATATATATAGGCTTTCTATTGTATGGAATACATTCAACTCTATAATCATTCAATACAATACATATTATTCTCTCTCTCTACTATTCTAACAGATATAAAGTAAATTGATGATGTACAAATGTGATTTGGTCGATGAATAACTAAGTAGAAATTGTAAGAAAGAAGAAACTTAACTCATAATTTATCAAGAATCCTTATGAATAATCTAGATTCAATTATTAAATGATGGATCTCACTTCTAAAATAAATCTCAACCATACATGTGTTTTCTAAACAAATTTCTAATTAAAATTTTGAGTTTGTAAAAGTTCTCGTAACAAAGACAAATGTGTGTTATCAAAAAGTGGTTAGTTTTATCTCTTGTGCAACAAATATAAGTAAAATTTATATATGTGAAAAACAATGAAAAACTTACATCTTATATAGAAGATGAAGTGTCTTTTAATGAATAGATGTGTCTATTTAATTTAATTTTTTGTAATAATTTGTAGGAGTATGACCATCGTATTAAAAATTATTAATTTATAACTTTTAAAATTAGAGTTGAATTTATATTTGAGAGAACTTGACGGCCTCATGAAGCTCACCAAAAGTTTTATTTTGATGATTCGAACCATTAATTTTGTAAAATTCTCAATATATATCATTTATAGAAAAAAATTAGATTGATCTGATAAACATAGCATTTTTATTTTATCACATGTCTCTGAAAATATAAACAGTAAATATATTTTTAAAAAAAATTGTTTTTAGACAATTACGATAAAATTTACATCAAGGGTCGTACAAAATGAACAATTCAGATCATTAAAACAAAATTTGTGGTGAGTCTCACAAGCTTGTCAGATTCTATCAAATTTATATTTGAATTTTTGAAAAACTCAACTATAAAATTATGTATTATTGTATGAAAAATGCTGGAGACAAACATTTTTTAGAACACAATAAGGCTATGAATTATGAAATATTAAGGTTCTGTTTGGATAAATTTGAGCAAGAATTGATACGAGGAAAGGAAAAAAGAAATAAAAAAGTGAATTACACTGATCTCCTTTGAGATTTGGAAAAAAAAACAAAAAATACTGTAATTTTATCATAGTTACACTAACCTCCCTTTTAGTAAGGTTAAGGGATCAAAACTAATTCAAATGATACGAAAACATGAAGATAAATGGTAAAATATATATTTTAGTATAAAAGAAAAAAAATCATTTTTCCATCCATAGGCCTAACAAAATTTTGATGAAAAAATAGACTAATGTTTTAATTCATAGAACCTAATGTAATTATGTTAATTTGTAAGGCTTACCATATTTTCTCCAATCTCATGGATGTTAATATAATTCATCTAAAAGACAGAACAAAAATAGTCCACCGGACAAACAACTAGGTGCCGTTTGGTAACACTGGTGTGTTTGGTAACGTTTACGTTTTCAGTTTATATTTACAAAAATTTTATAAACTGGTTTTTGTTTATTTTTAGAAAAACATAAACTACAAACGTGTTTGGTAATTGACAAAATGTTTAAAAAAATTTAAAAATATAAAAAAGAGTGAGAAATGGCAAGTAGTGGCAAGTGGCGGCGGAAAATGGTGGTGGAAAGTGGTGACGATGGGTGGTGGGTAGCTTGTGGTGGCGGGTGGGTGGGTGGATACCCGTAGCGGGTGGTGGGTGGTGGTTGGTAGCGAGTGGGTGGTGGTGGTGGTGGTGGTGGCGGCAGGTGGTGGCGGTGGCGGATGGCGAGTGGTGGTGGGTGGTGGTAGCGGGTGGTGGTGGTGGGTGGATGGGTAGATGGGTGACTGTGGCAGGTGGTAGAGAGTGGGTGGTGGTGATGGTGGTGGCGGGTGGTAGGTGGTAGGGGCAGGTGGGTGGCGAATTGCGGGTGACGGTGGGTTGTAGTGGGTGGGTGACAGTGGCGGGTGGTAGGTGGTAGCGAGTGGGTGGTGGTGGCAGATGGTGGGTTGTGGTGGCAGGTGGGTGGCGGATGGCGGGTGGTGGTGGGTGGTAGCGAGTAGGTGGCGGGTGGGTGGTGGTGACGGGTGATGGGTGGCGGTGGTAGGTGGGTGGCGGGTGGGTGGTAGGTGATGGTGGTGGGTAGCTGGTGGTGGTAGGTGGTGAATAGTGGTGGCAGGTGAGTGGTGAGTGGTGGCGGACAGTGGATGGTAGTGGCGGGTGGTGGGTGGTGGCGGGTGGATGGTAGGTGGGTGATGGGTGGTGGTAGTGGTGGTGACGAGGAGTGGGTGGTGGTGGCGAGGGTTGGGTGGTGGATGGTAGTGGCAGCTGGTGGGTGGTGGTGGTAGGTGGATGGTGAGTGGTGGTGGCAGATGGTGGTGGGGGATGGGTGGTGGTGGCGGAAGACGGTGGTGGAAAATGGTGGCGGGTGCTGACTAGTGTTGGGTAGTAAAAAAAAAAAAACTCAAAACTCAAAACGGAGGCACATTTTTTGTGTTTTCATTTTTTGGCCAAATTTATAAACTGAGACCATTGATTTATAAATCAAAAATTTTACTAAACAAGTTTTTATTTGAGTTTTTTAATTTTTTGTAAATATAAACAGAAAACTGAAAACGTAAGTGTTACTAAACGGCACTGTTTTCAGTTTTCAATTTATATTTACAAAAATTTTAAAAACTCAAATAAAAACTTTTTTGGTAAATTTTTTATTTATAAATTAATGGTCTCAGTTTATAAATTTAGCCAAAAAATATAAACTCAAAAAATGAGTTTACGTTTTGAGTTTTAAGTTTTTTTTTTTTTAGTCTTGATTGGTGCCCCGAATTTAGGGGCACTAATGCCCCGAAAATCCAAAAAAGGCAAAAAAAAAAAAAAAAAAAAAAAACAGAATTACCAAAATTGGAAATTTAGGGGCATTAGTGCTCAAATTTTTAGTGCTAAAAAACATTTCTCTTTTTTTTTTACCATCCAACACTAGCCACCACCCGTCACCATTTTCCACCACTGCTTGTCTTCACCACCCACCACCACCACCCTTGCCACCACCACCTCACCACCCACCGCCACCACCATCCACCACCCGGCCACCACCACCCACCACCACCACCCACTGCCACCACCACCCACCTCCACCACCCACCACCCACCACTCCACACCACCATACAGCCACCACCACCACCCACCACCACCACCACCCACCACCACTACCATCTCCACCACCACCACCACCACTACCATCACCCACCACCCATCGCCACCCACCACCCACCACCACCCACCACGCCGCCACCACCACCGCTGCCACCACCACCCACCGCCACCACGCCATCACCACCACCACCACCACCAGTCACTCGCCACTACCATCCACCTGCCACCCACCCATCCACCACTACCACCACCACCATCACCCACCCGCCACCCATGTGCCACCACCACCCACTACCCACCTGCCACCCACTTGTCACCACCACCACCACCACTACCACCACCAACCACCACCACCCACCACCCACCTGCCACCCACCTGCCATTACCATCCACCTCCTCACCACCGCCACCACCACCACCACCACCACCACCACTTGCCACTTGCCACCCACCACCGCCACCACCATCTGCACCATCACCCACCACCTGCTACCATTTTCCACCACCATCTTCGGCCATCAACGCCAGCCATCATATTCCACCACCGTCTTCCGTCGCCACCACTCGTCTCCACCCACTACCCGGTACCACTTGCCATTTCTCACTCTTTTTTATATTTTTAAAATTTTTTAAACATTTTGTCTAAACCAATCGCCTTTGCAGTTTATGTTTTTTAAAAAATAACAAAAAACCAGTTTATAAAATTTTTGTAAATATAAACTGAAAACGTAAACGTTACCAAAGAGGCATAATTCAAGCAACACAAAACTTGGGTTCCAAATTGATAGGCCCCAAAAAGCCATCCAACAGAGCTTAACCTTTTTTGGATTTTTTTTAGTTTTTATTTTTTATTTTTTTTGAGCTTTCTTTTTCAGCAGGGAAAAAAAAAAAAGACAAAAAGGTAACGATCAAAGGTTTTTTACTGGAAATTACATGTAGAGAAAAATCAATTCTAGATAATTATTGCAAGAATAATATTTGAAGGCCCGAAATTAGAGGCTCGAATTGGCTCAAAACCCAAAACAACGTCATTTTGGGTTTTGATTTTTTTTTCCCCTCCTTTTCTTTTATTCCTGTTCTTTCTTTTCTTTCTTCTTCTTCGTTGAGTTGAACAGAGGCGAGAGAGAGAACACAGAGGTGAGAGAGACGTCGTCGCAGCTCGTCGACGTCCTAGCTCGTCGGCCGTCGGCGTCCCAGCTCGTCGGCCGATCTCGCAGCTCGTCGGCATCGCAGCCCCGCTTCCACCTCTGCCTCCGCCCGCCGCCGCCTCCGCCTCCACCTCCACCTCCACCTCCGCCCGATTTTGTTGGCCCCTCCAGTCTAGTTCTCTTCCTCCTCCTCATTCTTCTCCCTAATTTCGAGCCAAATTCGAGTCTCAATATTCGGGCTCTGTTCCATTACTGTTATTGCAAATGATACAAGCATTCCTTTCTTTCCGAGAAATAATTCATTTTACGTGGATGTGAATATTAGCCTTTCAAATTCACACAATTGAGCACTAAAACTGTAGAACAACTAACATGCCCAAACATTCCTCTCTTTTTTCTGAGGAACCTCTAAAGGTTCCACATTATTGGACTTAGAATAAACTCCTAATGCCTGCAAAACACGTGTATCAATCAAGACTGGACAACAAAAAGGAGTCGAACTAGAATGTCTGAATTTACAATGCATCCTGTGCTAACCATGCGACGCAAATGCAAAAAGGGCTCACACCCATGTCAAATAGCGTCCGAATTCTGTTGATATGCAGCCACCTGAAAGTTCAGGTCATCTCATCTGGAACGGACCATAAGGTATTAACAGTGAACATACAAGTGCTGTTGTGATTAAAACACAGCCCTAGTTTTTTAGCTGTACTCCTTTCTTGTTAAAAAATGAAATTTGTTTATGTACGGGAAAGAAATATGCCTTCTCGTATAATCCTGTTGATCAAGTCTGCGTTCCTCTGTACGTCGTCGTTCTACAACCTGAAAACACAAACGTGAGCTGGCCGGCGGGTGTGTGCCGGAAACCTCTCCGATGCCTAAGTCAGTAAGCAAGACAATGAGGCAAAAGCTCTATGTATTCAGGGAGCAAAAGTTGCATTACCTTTCCAAAGGTGATATTGGTGAGCTTATATAGGTTCCGTGTGGCACAATCCCAGTAGGACTCTTACTCCTCCATGTCGAATCCTGCTAGGACTCATACTCTTAGAAGATAATGCTTATCCCCCAACACCCCCCTCACTGCTTAAACTAAGTGAGATGGTCCTTTTATGGCCGAACTCCAATAAGACCGAAGTAGCTGTTAGTTCGGCCCTTACCTTCCTCTCCCTTGCCTCGGCTTTCCCATGCCAAGGCCGAACTAACCACTGAAGACCGAACGACTGTTACTTCGGCTCTGCTTTTCTTTCTCCTACCTCGGCCTCGCATGCAAAGGCCGAGCTATCCACAGAAGAATTAAGCCGAGCTACCATTTACTCAGATCCTAAAGCAAGCCCAACATTCCTCAGTTCTGAACAACATGACCGAGCTAACCTAAACAACCTGCGACCGAACTAAACTCAAGTACTTACTCCGGTGGAAATCCTTTACTTCGGACCGGACTAACACTTGTCCGGGCCCATCTTCTCAGCCTCTGAAATACGGACCATAGACCGGCCCACTATCCTAGCTCGGCCCAATTTAAACATAAATTACCCTCTAATTGCCCTTTAATTCCATCTGCAAAGCATGATAGGGATTACCTGTCTTTCAGCCGAGCTAATACCCTTTAGCTTTTCCAGCCGAGCTAAAACCGCTTAGCTTTTCCAGCCGAGCTAAGATCTTTTAGTTCTTCCAACCGAGCTAAGTCCACACCGGGCCATATCTGTCCGGCTCAAACGTCTCTTCAATTGCAGAAACTGAATCGATTGTCCTTCCAATAACACGTGGCACACTGGTATTGGCTATTCACAGCTGTTGCGCCACCCTCGTACTTCGAAAAAATTAAACAGTTCCCGCCCTTTTGGCCCTTTTCACCAAAAGAACTCCTCACGTTTGAATCTCACCATACTCTGTTCATCTTCCTTGTGCAGTCTCTCTCTCTGTGCTTCTGCTTTTTCAATTCCTTCCAACTTCTGAGCTCGTGTTCTTACTGTTGCTGCCACTTCCCCCTCCAGTTCTTTCTCTTTACCAGGTAAGCCTTCGAAATCTGCTTCTTTGTTACTTGCTTTCGTTTTAATCCATAGCAATCTATTTTGCGTGTTTTTGCAAAACACTTTTTGTTTTGTTTCTGCAAAACTTAGCCATAGAACATATGAATGCACGCAAGAACCTGTAGAACACTGATTTTGATCCAAAATCAGGAAGCAACCGAACTAGGATACCGTTTACCTTTATACACCGATATAGGAAAACTGGAACCGGACTGGCACTTGTGCACATCTTAGTAGTTTTAATAAGTCACCATCTGTTTCATACTAGCCTAAACAAAAACGCACCACACTAGGAATCTTGGCCCTCGACCGAGCTAAGGCCTTGGGCTAAGCCAATTTTCTGAGTTCCTCAACCGAACTCAGAAAGCTGCCCCTTGACGCTTAGCCGGAGTCACAAAAACCATAGGTAGAACCGAGATATCCAATCATACTGCCGAACCGGGATAACAAGCAATCTTGTAAAAACCGAGGTAGATCCTGTAGCACCCCATCGAGCCGAAGTAAAGCTTCCTTTCCTTGTTTTGTTTATATAGCACGGTCGATGATCTGTGCTTAACACCTTGTTTTTCCACTTTGCAGACTTAGGTTGCCCAGACACTTCCTCTGCGCGCTCAACCGAGCTCCCGAGCACAAATTCTCAGCCGAACTAATTTATTTATAAGTTATTCAATAAATTGGGAAGTACAGATTTTTAGTAGAAACCCCAGGTGGTCTGGCCGAATTCCGCCAGGACCACAACATTCTTGACGACGTACACCTTACCTTAGCCGAACGAGACGTCGACCCATGGAATAACGAGGGCTTTGTCCCCTTTACCATTCAGTCAATAATAGAAACCGGACTACGATTCCTAGTCCAGCCTTTAATCTATGAGTTTCTTAGGCAAACCAGACTATGCCCAACCCAACTCTCCACCAACACATACAGTATAATAATGGGCATAGACACCCTAAACCGCCAGACCGGTCTCAACCTAGGCTTAACCGAAATATTCCATCAGTACTCATTAGGATCCAAGAATGAAAGCTGGTGTTATTACTTGAGAATACGCCGAGGCCGAGAAAAAATAATTAAGCACACACCGGACAAAGACCTAAATGATGATGACTTCTTGTGGGTGTCTGGCAATTTCGAAGACCATCAAGCCCAGATTCCTGGCCGAAGAATAAATTGGAAAAAAAGGAGAACCCGGTATACATACTCCGGTTGCCTCTCTCACTTTTCTTTATCTCGATTTTTCTCTTTTGAATCGAACTAATGCTTTGTTTTTTTGCGATTCAAATTTCATCTTCACTCTCTTTACAACTACCCCAACCTAGGCGTTCTGCGCGCCGCACTACGGGTTCGGGAAAGAAGTTGGGCTAAATTGCTAAACTTCGAACCGACATACCGTTACACCGGTCGCCGAAAAGCGAGGGTGGCCGACTTCCTACTCGAAGAAGAACCAGAACCGGACCCATCCTTGCCAGAGATCGTCCTTGTGCCACTCACCGCCGAACAAGAGATGGCAAAGAAGAACAGGCTGAAGGCAATGCTAACCGCAACGAACCCAGCCGTACTACCACAAGCTGGTCAGACCACCGAAACCGTGGTGGCCCTTCCTTCCCAACAGCCATCCACCTCTCGCCGAAACAAACGTGCTCGGACTACCCAAACCGAGTCACGTCTTGTTGATGAGGACGAGACCGTTCTTCCTCAAAGCTCCCCTCCACGTCCCCAGCAAAGCTTCCAACCGGAGCAAACTGCCCGAACTTCCACTGCATCCAAATGGGCTCCTGTCCTTTTATTCGACAACCGGGATATCACTGCTGATGATTCGGTGGTTGCTGATAAGGACCACTTGTTGGCTCACAGCCTGGCCAAAAGTGTGTGCCTCCCGAAGGACATGGAGCACCATCACAAGCAGCTCAACACCGAGCTCAAGTCAATTCGGTCCTCCACTAAGTCCATGATCCTGGTAAATAGCTTTCCCTTCTCTATGTAAATTTTTTCCAACTTTGAGTTCAGCTAACGTTACTTCTCCTTTGCAGGCTATCTAGAAGAACCAAGTCACTCATAGGAGGGTCATGGAGCTTAGGAGGAGTACAAGGGAGGCCATGGTCGAGGTTGAATCCAAAACGGCCGAACTCATTTGAGCCGAAAGCAGAGAACGGTCGTTTGACCGAAGTAGTTAATTCGGCCGAGGCTGAGAAGCAGAAGATCGCCAATGAGACAAAGGACAAGTACCTGCGTCACTTGGCACAAATTGAGGTGAAGAAGGATGTCGAAATAAAGCAACTGAAGGGAGAGATGAAGAAGGCTGAGAGGCGAGGCTTCAAGGAGGCCGAAGAAGCATACTCCCTTCAATGTGACGCAGCAAAAAATCTCTTTTTCAAGTGTGGCTGGAGGACTACGGTGGAGAAGTTTGGTTGTACGCCCGACACCGAGGTATATGATGCTCCGCCGTACTCCATTCCAACTTCACTCTCACAATACGCTGCCGATCTCCAAAAAGCCTTTCTTGAGGGGTCCGGTGATGATGATGACGATGATGATGAAGAAGATGAGGAGCCATCTCATACTCCGGTTGACAACAAACGGCAGAATGATCAAGCAGTTCGGTTTGAGCCAGTTATTGAAGATCCAACTCTTGAGCTGCAGCCGACTGATACCGAAGTTCAGGCTGACACCGAACTCCCACTTCAAACCGTACTCCCCCCTGACACCGACTCAAAGTAATCGTCTGTAATTTGATGCCGAACTTGATGCACTCTTTGGTTGATTTTCTTTTTCCTTTTTGAACTTTTTTTGTAACCGGGCTGAAGCCCCCCCTAAATTGTACTTGGTTTGTAGTTCAATGAAAATTTCTTTAACTCTTATTCCGGTTTTGTGCATGTATGCTTATATTTGCAATGAATTTTCCATAAACTTATTTGCACAACTGTGGTCCCGGTTTAGCTATCTATCTTATTAGCCAACCACTCTTCAGCCGATATAACTTACTTCGGCTGAAGAGTACAAAGTGTTGGTTTAATCCAGCCAACCACTCTTGAACCGATATAACTCACTTCGGCTGAAGAGTACAAAGTGTTGGTTTAATCCAGCCAACCACTCTTCAGCCGATATAACTCACTTCGGCTGAAGAGTACAAAGTATTGGTTTAATCCAGCCAACCACTCTTCAGCCATACATTTACTTCGGCTGAAGAGTACAAAGAGTTGGTTTAATCCAGCCAACCACTCTCCAGCCATACACTTGCTTCGGCTGAAGAGTACAAAGAGTTGGTTTAATCCAGCCAACCACTCTCCAGCCATACACTTATTTCGGCTGAAGAGTACAAAGAGTTGGTTTAATCCAGCCAACCACTCTCCAGCCATACACTTACTTCGGCTGAAGAGTACAAAGAGTTGGTTTAATCCAGCCAATCTCTAGGTTGGTTTTTTCGGCCAACTTATAATAAAATGTTTGGTTTTTTCGGCCAAACGTCCTGCAGCCTGGATCCTGATCCTGGACTTAGGAAGGTCCATAGTTGGTTATCCGGCCAACTATATTTACAATACTCCTAACTTGCTAAAGCTACTTTCTACGGAAAACAAATATACTGAAAAAGAATAGACTTGTTTTATTGAGAAAGTAAAAAATTACATATACTTAAAAAGGAGAAAGCTAAAAGTAAAATAACTTAAGATTGGCAGTGTTCCATGGCCTAGGAATTGCTTTGCTGTCCTCATCTTCCAAGTTGTATGCCCCTTTGCCTGCTAATCCGACCACTTTGTAAGGACCTTCCCAGTTAGGCCCTAACTTGCCATCTCCTGGGACCAATGTGTTGCCCATAACTTTGCGAAGTACCCAATCGCCGATCTTGAATTGCCTTGGATGCACCATTTTGTTATACTTCCTAGATAGTTCTTGTTGGTAGGAGGCGATGTGAACCAATGCCCTGTCTCTTCTTTCTTCCGCAAGGTCAAGTTCCAATGCTATGGCTTCGCCATTTAAGTTTGGATCAAAATTTTTGCTCCGGATTGTGGGGAGTTTGACTTTTAATGGGATGACTGCTTCCATGCCATAAGCTAAGGAGAATGGTGTTTCTCCTGTTGAACGTCGAGGCGTAGTGCGGTAAGCCCATAAAACATGAGGGAGCTCTTCTGCCCACTTGCCTTTTGCTCTCTCTAGCATTTTCTTCAACCCATCTAAGAATACTTTGTTTGATGCCTTTGCTTGACCGTTTGCTTGGGGATATGCCGGTGTCGAATTGTAGAACTCTATCTTGTACTCTTCACAAAAGCCTCTGAAAATTCTGCCGTCGAACTGAGTGCCGTTGTCTGAGATCAGTGCTTTTGGTATGCCAAAGCGAGTAATGATGTTCTGCCAAACAAACTTCTTCACATCTTTTTCCTCGATTGACGCCAAGGCTTCTGCTTCCACCCACTTTGTGAAGTAGTCTGTTGCCGCAAGAAAGAACTTCCTGCTGTTCGGTGTCATGTTGAAGCGGACCTACTATGTCTCAGACGGGGCGAATATCCACGTCTCCAGACGCTTTGAACGCCGAGCTTCTACTAACGGCTCGTCTCGCAAAACAAGGACGTGAGTCGCCTGCGGTGGTGTGCCGGAAAAACCCTCGGACGCTCAAGTCAGTCCAGTGAGCAAGAAGATGATGAGAAGAGAGAGAGCCTGTGAGAGAGAATTTGCATACCAGAAACGTTCGCCCTCCCTTCTCCATATCTAGGCTGGCGCGACTCACAGATTATCTTGCGCCAAGACTACCTCTGTCCTTCCTCGACAGTGGCGTTTCGCCTCTCACCACCTTACACGTGTAAAGGTTTTGTCCTCCCTCTGACACATGCAGAACTGCCTAACGGTATTGAGGCGTTCGTGGAGCAGACGTCCTCTCCTTCACACCATTGGCCCAGGTGGCACCCTTAACCGAGGTACCACGACCGGCCAAACACTTGTGGAAAACTGCCATCACACAACCGTGCTACATTCCGCCGGCTTGTAACTTGGATCCGAGCGAGAACTCAACTGCAAAAGCCGAGCTATCCTAGACCGGTTGATTTGTGATTGACCGGTTGCGAGGCATGCCAGCTTCCAACCGTTTCATCTCAAATCTCGGTCAGGTGCAGCCGCTTCGTCATGGTTGGCGGTCGATTGGCATCACGAGCCATCTGCGCGTCCTCGGGGTAACCTTCGATCCTTTCGGTTGCATCTCCGCCGAACCGCCGACCTAGTGGACCTCGATTCGGCCCCAAGAGGTTCTTTGGTTGACCTGGTCGACCGGACAAGGCAGATTGCTCGGCCGTCGCTAGCCCAATTAGCTCGGCGTCGCGTAGTCTGTAACGCCGGGCGTTGTCCTTGCTCGGCCGTACTAACAGATGGAAATCTCCCCACACAATGTCTAAGCCCCACATTGCGAAAGGCCATGGGCTAGTTAATGGTAGTAGTTCTCTGGCAGGTTGGTGTATTTGGTGCGCAAACTTCTGACACTTTTCGCATTTTTTGACATACTTCTCTGAATCTGCTTGCATGTATGGCCACCAGTATCCTTGTGAAATAGCTCGGTATGCCAATGATCTTCCTCCTTGATGGCTGCCACATACCCCCTCATGTATTTCGAACAGGAACGCTTCCACCTTGCTGGGGCGAACACACTTTAAGTAAGGTCCTGAGAACGACTTCTTGTATAATGCCAAAGATGGAGAGAGCCAAAATCGCTGTGACTTTGCTCTTATTTTGTTGGCTTCTTTCTTTTCTTCTGGTAAGGTGCCGTTTTTCAGGATCAATGTGATGGGATCCATCCAAGAAGGGCCTAACTCTGCACAACATACCTCTTCTGCTTCTGGGTCTTCAATACTTGGTCTAGGCAGGTAGTCGATCAATAGTGGATGAGGGATGGAGGTATCCGCCATTGAGGCGAAGCCTGCTAGTTTGTCTGCTCTGCTGTTCTCCTCCTTGCCGATCTGTTTTATTCTCACTACTTCAAACTTCTTGATCTCTGTTCTGACTAGCTCTTGGTACTTAGCCATTCTGTCATCCTTTGCCTTATAATCGCCTGAAATTTGGTTCACCACCAGCTGTGAGTCGCTGTAAACCATTAGCTCGGTGGCCTTCATGTAGAACGCTGATTTGAGACCTGCAAGAAGTGCTTCATACTCCGCTTCATTGTTCGATGCTGGGAAGCCAAGGTTGACCGCCTGTTCCAGTACTAGGCCGTCTGGAGAGATGAGGACTATGCCAAGTCCTGCTCCATGTCGCTTGGATGCTTCATCTACGAAGAGTTTCCACATCTCCCCAACGAACAACTTCCAGCAGGTGGAGGGATCGGATGATGCCTTGGGGTCTTCCATGTTGCTAGTGTCTTCTTCACGGTTCATACTTGCTGTCTGCCCCTGGTCATTTGGTTGTACCAAGTCTTGTTTCGTTGGTGAGTCTTGACTTGGCGTAGCGTGGTTCACTTCTTCCTCCCTTTCTTTACTCTGGTCTGCTTTGGGGCCTGACTGAGTAACCAGTACTAGGGGTTGCGTTATTCCGACGTCAACTTCCATCCCTAGTTCGGTTGTTTCAGTCAGGTCGACTGGGCAGATGTGATGACTTCCAGGGGTGAACTCTGCGACAAAATCTGCTAGTGCTTGAGCCTTTATTGCGGTTCTGGGTTGGAACTTGATGTCGTACTGTCCCAATTCTACTGTCCACTTCAGAATTCGCCCAGAAAAGTTCGCCCTTTCAAATAAAGCCTTGAGTAGGAAGGCTGTGAGAACAACTATGGTGTGGGCGTGAAAGTAATGCGACAACTTTCTTAAGGCCATCATTAAGGCCAATGCTAGTTTCTCCAATGGCAAATACCTCGTTTCGGCGCCTAGCAACGTCTTGCTGACATAGTAAATGGGCAGATGTTGGATTCCTTCTGCACGGACCAACACTGCGCTGATTGCGTGTTGCGAGACTGCTAGGTATAAGAAGAGTTCTTTTCCAGGAATTGGGGTTACAAGGAGTGGTGGAGAAGACATGTACTCCTTCAAGCTTTCCAGAGCTTGGTCGCATTCTTCGTCCCACTGAAACTTGGCCTTCAGCGCATGGAAGAATGGTTATAGTCTGTCTGACGACCGGCTTATGAACCGATTGAGTGCGGCCGCCATGCCGGTGAGGTGCTGTACTTTCTTTATGGAGTTTGGTCTCTCCAGATCTTGTATTGCCTTGATTTGAGAAGGGTCTGCTTCTATACCTCGGTTGGTCACCAAGAAGCCTAGGAATTTGCCAGATCCTACTCCGAATGCACACTTCGACGCGTTGAGGCGTAACTTATGCTTCTTCAGGATCTCAAACATCTCACTTAGGTCCTTGAGGTGGTCATTCTTGTCCTTGCTCTTGACCACCATATCGTCGATGTAGGCCTCTATTGTTCTGCCTAACAACGGTTCAAACATCTTGGTGACCATTCTCTGGAATGTCGCCCCCGCGTTCTTTAGCCCAAAGGGCATGACCTTGTAGCAGTATAGTCCCCTTGGAGTTGTAAAGGATGTCACTTCCTGATCTGGTTCATGCATGGTGATTTGGTGGTAGCCTCTGTATGCATCCAGGAAACTAAGTCGATTGTGCCCCGCCGTTAGGTCCACCAGTTGATCTATCCGAGGCAAGGGGAAGCTATCTTTTGGGCATGCCTTATTGACCGTTTTGTAGTCGACGCAGACACGCCACTTGCCATTTTTCTTCGGTACTACGACAGTGTTGGAGATCCATCTCGGGTAGTGCACTTCTCTGATTACCCCTGCCTCCAGCAGGTTTCCTACTTTTTCCGCCACTATTTCGGCGTGGTGGAGTGCCAATCTGCGGGTGCGCTGAATGATTGGCCTGGCAGAAGGGTGGACCTTGAGTTGGTGGCAGATGAAGTTGGGATCAATGCCCGGCATGTCGTATGGGGTCCAGGCGAACACTTCGATGTTGGAGGTCAGAAATTCCAAGACTTCCAATCTCTCAGTGCTGGATAACGACGAACCAAGTAAGAAGAACTTATCCGGGTTCTTCTCATCTATCTTGACTTCCACCAAGTCCTCCACCGCTTTCTGACTAGCCGCTTTGCCGACATCTGCGAATAGTTCATTACTCTCAGGTTCTTCAACCGAATGAACATATCCTTTGGCAGCGCGGCTGCCGTTTACTGTGACAAAGCACTACTTCGACATGATCTGATCTCCATAAACTTCTTCTATTACTCCAGTGTCGTTGGGGAACCGCATCACTCGGTGGTAGGAGGACGCCACCGAGCGCATGGCATGCAGCCATGTTCTACTCAAGATAATGTTGTAGGTAGAGGGGACCTTCAACACCCAGAACTCCACTTGTTTTGTCACACTCCCCGCTTTGACTGGGAGGATAATTTTGCCGACGGGCCATTCTGGCATGGAGTTGAATCCAATAAGGGGAGATACGGCCGGCGCCAAGTCTTTATCTTGCAAGTTAAGTTGTTTGAAGGTTTCATAGTACATGATTTCACACGAACTGCCTTGGTCGATCAGAATCCTCTTGACATCAAAATCCTTGACTCGGAGAGTGACGACCAAGGCATCGTTGTGAGGGCAATAAATCCTTGCCAAGTCTTTATCCGAAAAAGACATGACATTTGTGGCCTCTGTCTTCCCTTTCTTGACGATTGGTTGGGCACTCAGCACCTCTCTTAAGTGCTCAGCCTTTTTTATTGAACCTCTGAGCTCGCATACACGCTCAGGTTCAAAGACTCCATGTATTACGTTGATGACGCCTTGGGGCGGGGCGTCGATCGGCATCCCATTGGGATTATTGTGGTGTCCTGGGGCCGGGCCCTCCTTCTATGTATTTGTCCAGGTGGCCTGCTGCCACCAACTCTTCTAGATGCTGCCTCAATGGTGTGCAATTCTCAGTGCGGTGCCCCTTTTCTTTGTGGAAGGTGCACCTGGCCCTGTCATCATAGTCCTTCTGGGCCTCGCCTAGCTTGGCCGGCCACTTGACGAAGGCTCGTCTTGTATCTCACTTAGTATACGGTAGATCGGTTTCTTGAACACCGTGGTTATGGCAGTGCGGACTTTCAACCATCTCTTGTCCTGGTCCTCGCCGTTGTCTCGCCTGCCCCATCCGTTTCAATTTTGGCGATCTACCGTATTGACCTTTGCTGAGGTCTTCTTCTCTGGTGTTGTGGTCGCGCCAGTTTTTGCTTTGGCACGAGCGCCATCCTCTTCCACCCTGATGTGCTGATGCACTCTCTCCATCAGGGCCTCCATGGTGGTGAGTCATGGTGATAGAGTCCCTCGATGCTTCGACTAGGAGGCCTCTTTTATATTGCGAATGGCGAGATTGGTCAAGGCGCCCCAATCGATTGAATGTCTCCAAGAGCGATTGTATGACCTCGGGGTCTCCTTGTCGCCCATGTCGATGGAGAGTGGCGGTCGATCTCCACCGGTTTTAGTGTTTGTTCGAATCGCGTTATAAACGCCTCCAAGCCCGAGGAGGCTATGCTGCCCTCTGGAAGCTTTTCAAACCAAGTCAAGCCTAGGTCGCCGAGGCTTGAAGGGAATAGGATACACATCAAGGCCTCGTTCCGCCGGTATACAGCCATAACCTGGCGAAAGTGGCTCAAGTGCGAGTAAGGGTCCGTCTTTCCCTCATATGTTGTGAACTTGGGCTGTAAGAAGCCTGACGGAAGGGGCGTGTTCTCTATTGCTGGAACGAATGGTGAGGTCTGTAGCCTCGTCAACGCCTTGTCCGTTGGTTCGTATGCCGGGCGCGGTATGGGCATTCCAACCTCGATGCTTCCGTGCGTCCGAGGAGCCAACCGCTGCAAGGCAGAAACCCTATGTGGATCGCACGCCCTGGCGTCCTCCTTCCATCGTGCCTTCTCTTCTAGCACGGATCGTAGGTCAGACGATCTGGGCAACTCCGTCTGTCTAGACCTTGTCTGGTGTGTATGTGAGGGCCAATATGTGCTTCCTTCAGTGTATGACCTCTCAGTTCTCGTCCTCTCAGACCTGGAGTGACGAGTCCTGGAAGGTCGGGATTGCGTATCGCCTGTCCTGAGGCTTTTGTTCTCCGCTTGGGAGGGTGTAGAATTCTTACTACGTCCCTCGGAGTGGCGAGGGGGCGTCTTGTTGTTGCGCCCCTCTCCTGTCGCCACCTCTTTTCCTTTCATCTGTCGCTTTAGAGATTCCATGTCCGCCGCCATCTTACGAATCAATTCGCCCTGTTCTCTGACGCGATCCTCCAGAATTTGAGGATCAATCCTGTGCCTTTGTCTTTCTGGGCTTTGCGAACGAGAGGGATGAGGGCTATTATTTCGCCTTCGATCCCTCGCATCCCTCCTGGAGTTGTGTCTTTGTGGCTCCAGATCCGCCATGGGAGCGACCAAGGGTAGGCCTTCTCACCTTGCACCCCCATCTAGAGTTTGTCTGTCGATGGCGGACTAAGGTAACTCTTCGTTGTTCGCCATTGATGTTCGAGAGAAAGCTTGATCAAGAGGTTGTTCTTGTCTGTATTCCCACAGACGGCGCCAATTGTACGGGAAAGAAATATGCCTTCTCGTATAATCCTGTTGATCAAGTCTGCGTTCCTCTGTACGTCGTCGTTCTACAACCTGAAAACACAAACGTGAGCTGGCCGGCGGGTGTGTGCCGGAAACCTCTCCGATGCCTAAGTCAGTAAGCAAGACAATGAGGCAAAAGCTCTATGTATTCAGGGAGCAAAGGTTACATTACCTTTCCAAAGGTGATATTGGTGAGCTTATATAGGTTCCGTGTGGCACAATCCCAGTAGGACTCTTACTCCTCCATGTCGAATCCTGCTAGGACTCATACTCCTGGAAGATAATGCTTATCCCCCAACACCCCCCTCACTGCTTAAACTAAGTGAGATGGTCCTTCTATGGCCGAACTCCAATAAGACCGAAGTAGCTGTTAGTTCGGCCCTTACCTTCCTCTCCCTTGCCTCGGCTTTCCCATGCCAAGGCCGAACTAACCACTGAAGACCGAACGACTGTTACTTCGGCTCTGCTTTTCTTTCTCCTACCTCGGCCTCGCATGCAAAGGCCGAGCTATCCACAGAAGAATTAAGCCGAGCTACCATTTACTCAGATCCTAAAGCAAGCCCAACATTCCTCAGTTCTGAACAACATGACCGAGCTAACCTAAACAACCTGCGACCGAACTAAACTCAAGTACTTACACCGGTGGAAATCCTTTACTTCGGACCGGACTAACACTTGTCCGGGCCCATCTTCTCAGCCTCTGAAATACGGACCATAGACCGGCCCACTATCCTAGCTCGGCCCAATTTAAATATAAATTACCCTCTCAGTTTATAAAATAAATTATTTATCAAATAACTAAAGCTCATGGCCCCATTCCACATTCTTTTCATTGTTCATTTATTTATTTTGTTCGGCTCTTTTTTTTTTTTTTTTTTTTGGGAGAGGGTGCAATTATTGACATCACTATGCACTGAACTATATTTGACAGAACTAAAGAAAATGATAATTGAAACTAAAAGAGCATAAATTAATCATTATTTATAACTATATAGTAGTTGAGAAAGATTTATTATTAAGAAAATTAAAATAAATTCAGTAATATATGCAACCTATACGGAAGGTCATATTCATTAAAAAGATTTAATTAACACAACACTAACATACCGAAATTTGGGTTGAAGTAGATTACTACCACAAGCCACAAACTCCGTAGGCTTCCTAGCCTCAAAACATGTTGGATGAACATAGTGAAGTTTTGGGGCCTGCTCCTCCGCCTTGATTTGTATCACAGAAGTTCCATCTGTATCCATTAGAATACTAAGTACATGTCAGAAAGTTTGAACACGCTCCAATAATGCAGGAACATTTCTACTAAAATACGCAAATTCCACAACTAAGAACAAAAAGTTATTGTCAACATGTCAACAACAGAGGAAGAGCATCTAGTCTGCAAGAAAAAGTTGACTGTCCATCAGGTTATTTTGATCCAAGAATATACCTCCCAGTTTGTGCTTCAAATTAGAAGAGGAGCATGCAGCAAGTAAAAATTACTCTTTCAACAACATATATTAGATATTCTCAAAATCATCCAACAAAACCAACTAATATGTTGGTCTAAATCAATTGGTTGGTTGATCTCCCTTTCTTTTTCTCCTCAATTCTTCTTCCTTAAAACAAAGTTATTACCAAATGGACCCTTAGTGGCTAAAAGTTGCCGGCGCAACTGGAAACTGTACAACATATCAAAAGATAACACAATATAAACAAGGAGAAGCTCATGTTCAGAAAGACAATAAAAGCCAAACAATATTCAAGACTTGCAACAACATGGTGATACATATGGAGTCAAACGTTCAGGTATCAACCTACCTTTCATAAGACGAAAAATTACATTGTCTAGATAAACAAGGAAAGTGCCCTTCCAGATAACATCTTTCCAGGCGCAGCAACAAAGTCATGTATATATAACAGGTTCTTGGAGTAACTGCTCAACCGAATGTAGTAATGAAATTAAATCATGAAAACCCTGCTAAGAAACACTCAGAAACCACAGGTTAAAAACCATGATAATGCTAAATACTACAAGCCAATACGGTTGGCTAAGGCCTACCCAAGCAATATTATGGGCACAAATTTGAACACTAAATTATAATTTATGCATCAACTAGGCATTCACCAAATGTCTACAAAGCGCAGTTTCAAATTATGCTTGTTAACAAATGCCACTGAGAATAAGCTTACAGCCTCTTTATATATGTAAGTAAGAATAACTTACAGGGCATTAAAATAGACATTACCTTAAACCACATAGAATTTGGCATTGCAATGAACGCAGTCAAGATTGTACAACCAGGACGGATATAACCCTCCAACTCAACAGGCATTGTGGACAACCATTGAAATATCTGTAAAAAAATTTAAACTCACGTTAATCAACTCCCAGTATCCCTCCTGGAAGTAAAAGTTTATTCTCCTTCAAATACTAAACTGTAATAATAGTCCTATAAATACTTGGTGCCGAAGTCGTCTTGGGAACTCTGCAGGATTCCAATCATGAAGCTTGAAAGAGATACGACCAGTTGGACACTACAGGGGGGAAAAATCATTGAACCTTAATTTTAAGTAAGTTTCTCATAGAAACATGGAAATAGAGGTGAACTAGCAGACAAAGAATCCATCACAGACATACCAGTGAAGAGTAAGCACTCTTATTGTCACAATAGAATGAAGAATGAGCATGTTTGGACTCATCTTTTTCTCCATCAATTTGGGGCTCACCAGATACACAAAAGATGCAACACTATCACTCTGAATATTTTGGGAACTTGGATTTGAGCAGAGTGTAGAAATTTGTCCTTCTTGAGACTCCAATAATGGTTCCCTTTCTGTTAATTGGCTGCTCAAGCACATACTATCTGTGCCACACAGAAACTCATTTAGTTCAACATCTCATTTTATACCGAAGCAAATTTCAATGGGGATAACAAGGTGAATCTAAATTATCATGAATGGCAATTTTTTCCAATAATTGATCCAATACCAGTCATACAATGTAATGAAGGTACTCGTACAGAATTGTTACTTAAGCAAAGCTAATAATATGACATCCTCTTCAACAGTTCCACATATCTAAGAGAGGGGGCTTCGTTAAGTGAAATCAGAATTGAAGTATCAAATGATTTTGGCTGTACATTTTTCATTTTCATCATCACGAGCTACATCGTCAGCTAAAACAAGCCCTTGAGGATCCTTTTCAACTGCAACTTTGGATTCTCTGGGTTTTCTTCGACGCCTATTATTGTGACGCTCTAATTTCCTCCGACAACTAAGCTTACCTTCATCAAAATCTGATAAGATGTGAAACCTGCCAACAAATTACCAAGCCAGCAAAAACTTGCATAAAAACAAATAACAAATTGATATGAATGATACATTCACCGCTAAAATAAATGCATTGCCACACTCATCACAACTCTTAACATAAATTAATCAAAGCAGTAAAAAAAATTCTCCACTTTTCTATGTGCTTCAATCTCTACAGGTTTGTAACCCGAGTGCAAATGTTTATAGAGTGTATCAATGAAAATCCCAAAATAATGCATTGACAACAGGCAAATTCATGTTACTGATTCATTGAATTTCTAAGGTTCCAAGAGCAAATCCCAAAATAATGCATTGACAACAGGCAAATTCATGTTACTGATTCATTGAATTTCTAAGGTTCCAAGAGCAAAATAAATGAATAAACAAAAAACCCAGTGCAGTACAACGTTAGATGAGAGCCACTTCAAGAGGTTTATGTGTGTGTTTTGGGTTTAATCAAGCTATGCGCCCTTATTGCCCTTTAAGATTCACCCCACATAACATTTCCACCGTATTTTCATTCCACCAAATAATGGAAAAGTAAAAATTTAAAGGCAATGTAAGGCTGATTCACAAATTATAACCATCACCATGTCGCAAGAGTGTCATGCCTGTTAAAATTGAGTTCCATAGATTATTTCCATGTGGACACATATGAAGGGATAACTGATAAGGATCCTCTGCAATAGTTTTCCAACAACGAATATTAAATAAAAAATATGTAGACACATATGCTGTGTTTGATTATTAAATGAAAAAATATGATAAACGTGAGAGTGAAGGGAAAGAAGTGGAATTGAAGCAAAATTTTATTACTTAGGCTATGAATATTAAATAATTTATCAAATTTTTTATTAAATTTCTTATAAAGGTTTGATAAAAAATTTAATAGATTATTTGAGAGTTATAGTATTTTTTAAATTTTATTGTTGGATTGGGACCTCCATTTTGTTTATCAACTGATTATTTTAGTTAGAGAGTATTTGGAATGATTTAAATAAGTGTATTTTTTTATTTTTTACGAAAAGATATATTTAAAAAATAGAGACATGATATGACTTAAAAAGGATAAAAAAAAAATAAAAAGTGCATTTTTGTAAGAATACCAAATAGTACCTTAGTTTTTAACTTTTTTATAAAATATATATATACTAGCTGAGAGGGAGATTAATGATCTGGAATTGAGCCGGGAAGATCTGGGCCGGACAGAGTGGAGTCGGACAGATTTGGGCCGAGCAGGTACTAGGCCAAGGTTGTGTGGCCCTGTCTTGAAGGATGTTGCTTGGCTAAGGCAACAAATGGTTGGACCGAGCTACGTGTTTTGATGGTGGCGAAGCCAGTCGTGTTGAGTGACCGGCGCCCGGAAAGGCGTGGTCAGCCGAGGTACCTGCTTGCTCGGCAGGAAAGCCGACCACAGGTGAGCACGAGCTGTCCCGAGCTCGGTTTTGTCGAGATGTAGCCTTGCTCGGTCCTCATTGAGCTTAGCTAGTGGAGTGTTTGGACATTAAGCAACTACGGCCAAGTAGAGATGATGTTGCCCTTCTTAGAGCTCCCGAGAGAGTGGGCTGGCAATCGGGTTAGGTGATGTTCAGCAAGGTTTATGCTGACAGATGGGATAGCGCCACATGTCAGGAGATGACTGGAAGTAGATATGGAGTGCAGAGGGTATATAAGCATGTCTGCGCCCCCCATACGCGATAGACGAACATTTTGTAAGGAAATTCTTACATTCAACCCTCTCTCTCTCTCTATCCCTAGGTGTGTGCTAACTTGATCGTCGGAGGGGTTTTCCGGCCACACACCGCCGGGTAGCTCACCGCCGTTGTGCTTTCAGGTGATCGGACAGAAACGGAGCTCGGAAGAAAGGAGTACGGGCTTGCCGGAATATTTGCTCCCCGTACAATTGGCGCCGTCTGTGGGAATCTTACAGATAAAACTTTGTCTTCCGAAGCTCATCTGATCGCCTTCTATGGCGAACAACGAGGAGATTCAAGTGTCTGCCATCGACGGAGTCACTCCGGAGTCGGGCAGACGAAGAGAGGGACCTCCCACAATCTCTCCAATGGGGGACCTGGAGACATTCCCAGGAGGACAGTCAAGAGACGCGCGGGATAAGCGCGGGAGGAGTTATGGTCATTCACGGAGTCCAGACGGTCATCGGCGGCGGAGAGACTCACACGCCAGACATCTGGAAAGCAAGTTGAAGGACCAGGATGCCGTCATCCGGCGAATGGCGTCAGAGATGGAGGAGTTGAAGCGGCATGTCAAAGGGAAGGGTGTAGCTGGAGTGGGCGACCATAGTGAGCGCACTCAACCCCGCCGTTCAGGTAGTCAGAGTCAGCGACACACTCCGTCCATCTCCATTACCAGGAGTTACAAGGTTGGTGATTCCGATGTGCGCGCAAAGAAGTCCAGCGCGCAAGATAATACTTACCAGCCCTCACGTCCGGTGACGACGTCGAGGTACACCTATTTCGCTCGATTAAAAGATTTGCGGGCAGTCTTAAAGGAGCGGACCCGCCGGCGGGAGGCTCAAAGGATACCGACATTCCAGCGGTTATCCTACGGGGTTCACGCCAGCGAGGAGGTCAGAATGCCTCCACCCCGCCAAGAAGCGCCACTCCTGGTGGATTCCGACTTGGCAAGGTTGAGCGCCACCCCTTTCTCCTTAGAAATAGAAACAACACCTCTTCCGTCGGGCTTCCACCAGCCAAAGTTCACATTGTACGACGGAAAGACCGATCCTTACATGCATGTAAGTCATTTTCGACAGGTTATGGCCGGACATAGGTGGAATGATGCTCTTATGTGCCTTATCTTTCCGTCAAGTTTGGGCGAACTGGGCTTGAAGTGGTTTGAGAGGCTGCCGGAGGGGAGCATAGAAAGGTGGCAGCAGTTGGCGGAAGCCTTTGTGACGCGTTTCAAAACCAACACTAAAACGCCAAAGGAAGTTGACCACCTTCTTAGTGTCAGGATAGAACCGAGCGACACTCTCAAGGTGTACAACTCCAGGTATTGGGATACCTTCAATGAGATCCTAGATTGTCCGGTCAACCTGGAAATCACCCAATATAAGCGCGGTCTCCCGGTCGGACATAAATTTGAGGATTAAACACAATGAGCAATGAGACATCCATGTGGCACCTAATGCAGCGCATCAATGAGCACATCTGAGTAGAGGATGATGCAGCGACGTCCACCGCGAAGACAACCCCGATGGCAACGGACAAGTGAGCGACTGGGTTTTAAGGAAGGTCATGGGCAACGCACTAGTGCTAGGCAAAGGCAAGCGAGGCAAGCGGGAAGGACTTACAAGATAAGACAGGGGCATACCACTTAGAAGATTTGGATGGCAAAGGCGTACCCCGGCCATGGAATGCGGCCTTATGTAATTTTTTGAGGAAGGACTTGTTTCCACTACACTTCTGAATGCAAATACTCTTTTTGTCAATGTAACAGAAGTGAATTACTTTTGCTGAAGTGCTTTGTTGTGTCCGAAATAATAGTGGATGAGGGGCCAACTCTTTTGTTCTAGCCGAGATGATTTACTCCGGCTGACGGGTTGATGATTTGCTCAACTCCGAGATTCCAGTCGAGATGATTTACTCCGGCTGACGGGTTGATGACTTGCTCAACTCCGAGGTTCCAGCTGAGATGATTTACTCCGGCTGACGGGTTGATGATTTGCTCAACTCCGAGGTTCCAGTCGAGATGATTTACTCCGGCTGACGGGTTGATGACTTGCTCAACTCCGAGGTTCCAGCCGAGATGATTTACTCCGGCTAACGGGTTGATGATTTGCTCAACTCCGAGATTCCAGTCGAGATGATTTACTCCGGCTGACGGGTTGATGACTTGCTCAACTCCGAGGTTCCAGCCGAGATGATTTACTCCGGCTGACGGGTTGATGACTTGCTCAACTCCGAGGTTCCAGCCGAGATGATTTACTCCAGTTGACGGGTTGATAATTTGCTCACTTCTGGAGTTTCAGCCGAGCTGATGTTGCTCGCCAAGAAGCAAGTTGCGGAGCGGACCTTGCTCCCCGACCTTGGTGTTCCTTGCCGAGCTGATGTTGCTCGCCAAGAAGAAAGTCGCGGAGCGGACCTTGCTCCCCGACCTTGGTGTTCCTTGCCGAGCTGCCGAGCTAATGTTGCTCGCCAAGAAGAAAGTCGCGGAGCGGACCTTGCTCCCCGACCTTGGTATTCCTTGCCGAGCTGCCGAGCTGATGTTGCTCGCCAAGAAGCAAGTCGCGGAGCGGACCTTGCTCCCCGACCTTGGTATTCTTTGCCGAGCTGCCGAGCTGATGTTGCTCGCCAAGAAGAAAGTCGCGGAGCGGACCTTGCTCCCCGACCTTGGTGTTCCTTGCCGAGCTGCCGAGATGATGTGGCTCGCCAAGAAGGAAGTCGTGGAGCGGACCTTGCTCCCCGACCTTGGTACTCCTTGCCGAGCTGCCGAGCTGATGTTGCTCGCCAAGAAGAAAGTCGCGGAGCGGACCTTGCTCCCCGACCTTGGTATTCCTTGCCGATCTGCCGAGCTGATGTTGCTCGCCAAGAAGCAAGTCGCGGAGCGAACCTTGCTCCTCGACCTTGGTATTCCTTGCCGAGCTGCCAAGCTGATGTTGCTCGACAAGAAGCAAGTCGCGGAGCGGACCTTGCTCGCCTTAGAATTCCTAAACCAAGCAAGCCAGGGACCGGGAAGGTTGATTAGCGCGGTCACCGTCTTGCAAACTGAGAATCGAGGAAAAATAACCCCGGTCAGATAGATAATCCCAGTCACGCTTACGCGGACGGAATTAAGGGGCAATTGAGAGGGAGATTAATGATCTGGAATTGAGCCGGGAAGATCTGGGCCGGACAGAGTGGAGTCGGACAGATTTGGGCGGCAGTCTTGGGCCAAGGTTGTGTGGCCTGTCTTTGAGGATGTTGCTTGGCTAAGGCAACAAATGGTTGGACCGAGCTCGTGTTTTGATGGTGGCGGCTTGATGCGTGTTAGTGGCCGGCGCGGAAAGGCGTGGTTAGCCGAGGTACCTGCTTGCTCGGCAGGAAGGCCGACCACAGGTGAGCACGAGCTGTCCCGGGCTCGGTTTTGTCGAAATCTTGACCTTGCCTCCTCATTGAGCTTAGCTAGTGGAGTGTTTGGACATTAACAAAGACGCACGTTGTTGTCACCGAGATGATGTTGCTGTCTTAGAGCTCCCAATAGAGTGGGCTGGCAATCGGGTTAGGTGATGTTCAGCAAGGTTTACGCTGACAGATGGGATAGCGCCACATGTCAGGAGATGACTGGAAGTAGATATGGGGCGCAGAGGGTATATAAGCATGTCTGCGCCCCCCATACGCGATAGACGAACATTTTGTAAGGAAATTCTTACATTCAACCCTCTCTCTCTCTCTATCCCTAGGTGTGTGCTAACTTGATCGTCGGAGGGGTTTTCCGGCCACACACCGCCGGGTAGCTCACCGCCGTTGTGCTTTCAGGTGATCGGACAGAAACGGAGCTCGGAAGAAAGGAGTACGGGCTTGCCGGAATATTTGCTCCCCGTACACTAGCGTATACCCGTACCTGAAGGTACGGTGTAAATAATGTTGGGATTAAAATATAATTGTAATCCCAACACTATTTAATAAATTATCAATCATCAATTATCCTGAAAAGAAAACGTACCGAAAACAGAGTCTATTTTCAAAGCAGAGAAAGAAAGAGATAAGTGGGTGTGAGTGTGTTTTTTTTCACTTTCCCACAAAAACACGTGTCAACACCAAGTATTGTTGATTCACCGCCCGTCGTCAACTCGACGGCTAACCTCGCCAAACCCCTTGCTTCGTTTGGAAAGTTGGATTGGTTTTAAAGTTTTTTGAATTTTTTAGTTATTTTAGTGAAGACTAAAGAGTTTGTTTGAGTTGTTTTTTTTTTTTTAATTTTTATGAGAAAAAAAATTATAATTTAAATATGACATTTTATTTTATTAAAATTTTAATTTATTTTATTTTTTATGACTAATTTAATAAATAAATAAAAAAATCAACCCAACCCATCAAAACCGCCACCTCCCCTCTCTCTATCTCTCACTACCACCATCCTCTCCGTCCTTTGTTTTCTAAACAATACAAACAAATACATGTATTATATATGTACATACATAAATTATATCTATATATATATAATAAATAGAATAGAGGAGCAGAGAGATGAAGGAAGGACTCCCCCTCCTCTTCTCCAATATAATAATGAAATCGTGATGTTGCCAAGCCTTCATGGCCGGTAACATGGGAGATAATGGCAGCAACTTCATGGATAAGATCTCCACCAATCTTAACAGGTCCAAAATAATTGCAAGAACTAAGTTTTAATTAGAAACCACATACTGTGTTCACTGAGAAATGTTTGTCAGCTTAACATGGTTACAACCTGATGCCGAGCATGGAAAGAAGAAAATGACGCATCTAAAATTTCAAATGAAACAAACCTAGGATTTATTTAATCAAATTTAGGATTAATTTTAGACTTGTTCACATGTATCCAACCCAATTATAAAAAATTCAATCCACCAAAACCGCCACCTCCTCTCTCTCTCTCTCTCTCTCTCTCTCTCTCTCTCTCTCACACACACACACTACCACCATCCTCTGTTTTTTAAACAATACAAACAAATACATGAATTATGTATGTATATACATAAATTATATATATATAATAAATAGAATAGAGGAGGAGCAGAGAGATGAAAGGACTCCCCTACAGATTTTGCCCCAAAACCAGTTTGATTTGCAGAGAGAGAAACCAAAGGACATTTTCTAGTCAGAAGCCGCGAACAACTGAAACTGCACAACACAGAGGGGGAGAGAGAGACAGTGATAATCACACAAATATGTATTGATATATATATATATTTGGATTGTTGTAGATCAAAAAATATATATATATGATTCAAGAGCTATTAGGAGGTGGTGTTGGACTAATAGGAGTGAGAAAAATCTCCATTACTGGTGTTCTAGAGGGTTCCTCCCCTTCTCTATCTCCTTCCTTCTTTGCCACCATTACTCTGGCGAGCGCTTTAGCCTCGGATCCATTATCGGTGTTCTAGAGGGTTTCTCCTCTTCTCCATCTCCTTCCTTCTTCGCCGCCACTACTCGGTGAGCTCTTCAGCCTCAGCAGAGAACCAAAACCTTCAGTGTCTGCATTGCGACATCATCTTCCGGAGAATGGAGATCAACAGTTAATTTTTAATTGTAAATAATGTCAACAGCTAATTTCTAATTATAAACAATATATTCAAGAGAAATCAAAACCCATTTCACAGGTTAGAGACAATTTATTCAATAGAGATAGAAATCCATTTGAAGAGTGAAATAGAAACCCATTTGCTGGAGGTTGCACAACCAAAACTATCTAGAATCGAAACCAGAGAGCTGGACAGAGAGATGGAGAAGGTTTGTGTGACAATATGAGGAAGAGAGTTTAAAATCAAGGATAAGAAGAGAGAGAGAGAGAGAGAGAGAGAGAGAGGGGTTACGTGGGCGGCCTTTCAGAGACGTGGGAGAGAGAGAACAGTGTTTGGGCGGGAACTTGTTATATTTGAGAGGTCTGAATCATTGATATATATTTAGGATTGATCTAAATCATTAAAGTCAAATGTATCTCTGATACAGTTTATATATTTTCAAAATTCGTTTTACTTTATTATATAGATATATATATATATATAAAGAACAATATAAAAAGTTGTAGTATTTTTAATTTTTTTTAACTAAAAACTTAAGGCCAAGTTTGGCATCCTCAAAAAAATTTAAAAAGTTAAAAAGTCACTATCTTATTTAAATCACATCATCTTATTCAAGTCACATCATCTCTCTAACACATCACTTCAAACCTAACCCGAAACCAATTCATATTTCATAAAAAATCAAAAAGTACACTTATTTAGTCTTCCTAAACTTGGCCTAAATCTCCAAATGAGACCTAATACACATGAGTTTTTAAATTATTTTTATTTATGATTTTGTTTTTCAATACACAATCACCATCATTTATGACTACAAATCGTAGAGCCATTGCTATCCCAATCACTGCTATTGCCCATGTCACCATTTTTCTTCTTTTTTTTCTTTAATTTTTTCAATATTTTTTTTTTTCTTTTTGAGAATCCTAGATCTAAATAGGGAAAGGTTGGATGAAATATCTTAGTAATGAAAGAAGGTTGAATAGTATTGCAGCGGCACGAGGATTGGGTTGGTGGTCCAAAGTGGCTATGTGACTGTAAACAAAGTATGACGCAGCGGAATAAAAATATTTAAGGTCATACCTTTCTGAAATATTCTGAACTTAGATGGATCTCGTGGGTAAATCAGTGCTTCCTGAATCTGGTCAATCAACCCAGCAGTGGGGTGATATTACAGTGGTGAATATCACCCACACAAATCACAGTGCAAATAGCTTATTGATTGTTGTTTATGGGAGAGAGTCAGTATATGGGAGAAACTGTATATAGGAAAAAAACCAGAGATGATACGTTGTATATCTCTACATCACCCATATCTCATATATAAGATATATAATCTAATTATCTCCTTTAACCATATAAGTTACTAGAGATAATATCATATATCTATATCATCTATCCATATTAGGATATGATAGATATATATCCAGAGCAGTTATCCAAATAGGTTTGAATTCAAATTCAAAACCCATTTGGATCGAGTTCAAATGTTAAATGGTCATGCCACATGGGCCCATTTCTAACATCTCCCACTCGCACATGAGTTGGCATGTCACTGCCACATCTCTATCTCAATCTCCCCAAAAAGAACAATCTCATACTAGCCAATGCACCGTGCGACCGCTGAGAACACCTGCATGTGGGAGCTCTATACTAGAAACTCAAAATGAGCCAGCATAGAGACATCAACCCAAAAGGAACAAAAATAGTGTCTCATATACCCCAGACCCATCTAATTACACCGGTCCAAAAAACATCTCTAATCCCTCAAAAAGAGCATGTTTGACCCTCTCAATTCTTGCAATATATTCACACTCAATTCGCCTCTCATACAGAGCGATGTGAGTTGCCGGCAATAAATATACAACAGTGGTGGTGTAATACTAGATGATCTTCCCTTTGCACTCATGCCATTTAGTTTAGGATTGACCGCTTTCTCAGTGATGTCCTTTAAGGCCGAATCATACATGACCGCAGGCAACATACCAAAGTAGCAGAACATCAACCCCTTACCTTATGACATAGTTAAAAGTCACAAAAGGGTACATAAATGAAAGTCATATCAATAATGACACGTAAGACTCACACGGTGAGGAAACAGGGATCCATTCTCTCACCTCATTACTTGGTCGCCAAGCACATGTAGTATGAATACATGCTACGGTGGAGTAACTCTTCCAAAAGAGTGACGTCATACTCGATACACCATACAGATATTAGTCTAGTCGCTTTCTAGCGCCTAACCCGAATTCTCTATTTGCTCGCCTTCTAGGCGCCAAATGAGATCTCGCATCTGGCTAATCATGACAGGCACAACATGGAAAGTGGGTACTAACATCCATGTTTGGTCCTTAACACGACCTCATCTTGGTTGTAACCAAGGCGACATGCATAGTGGATAATTTAAGCCTCTCTTGGTTCCAAACAAAAATAAACCACTAGTCTCATCCTTGCTGCGCTCCCAAGCGCCAAGGCGTTATTGCGTGTGAGTGAGCCAATCTTGCTCACGACATCATCATCTGCTAATCATTATGACACAAATCATAATAGTGTCAACATCACATCATCTCAAAATAAGTGATCGATTTTAAAAAATGACCACGACTTAGCAATTCTAGATTCCAAACATAAGCCTTATCTGCACCTCTTACGATAAGTATATACAACGGAATCCACCATGTGCGCCTCACATGAAGTGATTCAAAATCACAATTCTAGATTCCAAACATAAGCCTTATCAGCACCTCTTGCGATAAGCATATACAATGGAATCCTCCATGTGCGCCTCACATGAAGTGATTTAAGATCACTACCTCTTGCGCAATATCCTTTCTAAAGATATTTTGGTGACCAATTTGCGTTCATTCTTGATGCGCCCAACTAAGCCTTGAATCGTAACTAGCGCATTGAATCTTACAAGAAGCAAATTAATATACTACTAGTAAAGCATTTTATCCACAGTCTAATGAGCAAGGTCAATGTCTAAACAACTCAGTTGACCATTTACCAAAGATAACATTTATCATGCGAATCGCCCACATAGCGTGCTTTAGGCTCCCACCACAAAGAAAAAGATCAAGGAATATAGGTCATTTGTTTCTCCCAAAGACAATCCGAGGATACACTTAATAGCTAAGGCTCGGCTTTTACCGATAGGTAAGTCAATGGGTTTGTAATTTTGCATCTAGAATCATTCTAGGATATTCCTTATGTAAGTCATCAAAGACAAAATAGAATTCTCCCAAAACAATCCCTAAGGATCGTACATCCGAGCATATAAATTACATCACCCATGTCCATCATATCTAAAATAGAGGATGCTCACCCTAGGTGGCGACAACCCTATAAATTCTGGCTTATAATGACTAAGTAAGGAAAAACTTCTTTTGGACCATTGATCATGCCTCGATGGTCTTCATCGATTATCGTTTGCCTATCATGGCTTGACGAAATCTAAGAACCACTATTTGGATAACTGTTTTTAGGTCAGAAAAGATTTATTGGAACTAGCAACCTTTTTGCGCTCCTAACTTTTCACCATAAAAGCGAAGGTAAATCCCTCGGATCTACTTATCCAATTCTCCAATGAGAAGTTGGGTCACAATGTCCACAAATTAATGTTCGAACTTATGTCAATCATAGCCTAAGTCAAAATAACCTCACTCCTTAGGAGGAAGTTAAAATAACCTCACTCCCGGGAGGAAGTCTTCTCATGGTCTACACTTTCCTCAATGGTGCGACTTTTTGTATCTAGCAAGCCTTATGCCTCAACAATGACTATCCAAATTACGCATAATTTTAGAATAGTTTTGCGTCATAATGGGAAGTCAATCAAATTATAGAAATGGTTAATCCTCAAAGACTTTGTCTTAAACCGCATAACATTAATCCACTTTCTAAAAAGCAGGGACTAGAGCCTTTGGCATTATCCTAGGCTCTTTATCATTTCTTGAGCAATCATGAATATTTCCTTCTCAATCACCCGGTGATGGCGTGGAAAATTTTCACATTTGCTACCACAACTATGAATGTAGAGTATTCTTCTCTAATGGAGTAATCCATTAGTAGGCACATCGCTCCCACTGTCCCTAGGATATTGGAAATTTCTTTCCATTCTCAACTAGGCTACATAAAAGCGCTATGCTTAGAATTCTCTATCTTATAGAGTTCCAAAACTCTATACACGTCACCTTTACTAAGAAAACTTTATGTGACTTAGTTACACTACCACAAAGCTGCTTACTTATATGCATATGACCCGGAGGATTTACATGACAGCATACAATAATGCGCCACATAACCCTATGTGTTTACAAGACAGCATACAATAATGCGCTATAGAACCTTAGGTCTTAACCGCAATCTTATGAGAAGTAGAATAAAGATAAGTCATATTGATTCTGAGATCGCCCATAGATGGCTCTCCGCTAATCCATTACTCAAATGGAGTGTAAAATCTGATATGGAGGGCATTTAGTTAGGGATATAGACAGCAAACTAGTGCAATTCCTAATTGGGAAACATTTTGCGCCATTATCCACCTAACATTAACAATATTTAATTCCTTATCTCTACTACTCCATTGTGTTGTTGAGTATTAGGAATAATCAATTTTCTAAGCATCTATTTCTCTTCACAGAGTTCTCTAAAATAACTCAAATAGATACTCGCCACCTTGGTCAAAACTAAAAAACACAAAAGCTGTTATCTAATTGATCTCAACTTCATATGTGCAATGTCAAAAAATCATCTCAAAACTTTTTGACTTATGGGAGATCAAATAGTCTTGACTCAGATGCGTATCGTAATCTATAAATGTGTTGAGATTGAGGCTTAGCTATCATACCCTTATACATATCTAGTCACAAATATCATAGTGGACTAAATGCGCCAATACAAATGACCTTCTACGGCTTTCCTACTTACTTGTGCGCAACCATTGCGAACAAAGTTACACATTCACATGAGAACAGGATGTCATAAGCGAGTGGGCCCGAGAAGGCCTACTCAAACCATCGCGTTATTATCTCATTAATGTGATTAAGTATAATAAGCCACCGGTTCATGACCAATGTCATAAACTAATTCCAATCATCTTTATGTGTGAGTTCTCGAAAACAAGTTTTAAAGGTTTAGGCTCAACTAGGTAATGACTCACAACTAACTCATATTTACTAGATCATAAAAGGATGTCATGGAGATTTCAAGTGCGCCTAAATCGCAAATTTAACTAGTAAGTGTTAATCCCCTGCACCTTCAAGTCAATTTTATTCTCCATACACTTTAATGCATCTAGTTGAAAAATGACGATACTCCTCTTGCCATATCTATTTCTCGCTTCATAGTTACTTGCAATTAATTATACTATCCACAAGAAGGAAAGAGTAAGCTATCAATCTTTGACAGCTCTTGAAGTAACTTAAGCGGGAATTAGGCTAAAGAGTCTAATTCAACACAATGCTCTCACAAGCGATGCGTCAAATTCTTAGAGTCATAACAACCTTGTCGGCCTTGACCTTTTCATTACTATCTTTTAGCGTTTGCGCTTAGTGGTAAATGTTATTCAAAAAGCGTTAGCCTAGCTAAGGAATCACACAAAGAAGCCCCTCCTCATGTCTCACACCTAAGTGTGGAAAGCGATAAGTGTCTGACTTAGACAAGTTGGCAATGCTCATAGATTTTGCAGCCACTAAGCGCTAATCTTTTCAATTAGTGTTAATAGATTTTGCAGCTTCTAAGCGCTAATCTTTTAACTTCATGTGATATTTCAATGCACACTATAATAGTGCATGAAATTTTGCTCCATCCACTCCCAATAATTAGGTAGAGAGCAAAACACTGCTCATTTTGGCTACTCGTCTTACACTTAATGACTAATTTATTTAAGCTCGCATTTCTTGAATGACTTGACTCTTGAATGTTACTTCATCCAATGATGTAACATTATTTACAAGTCAAATTATAAAGTCAATCCGCGCAGCTCAATAGTCAAGATCATATACAGATCTATTGAGGGCTTACTAATTTCATAACTCCAAAACTCGCCAACCAAAACTACGTAGCATGCCGCTAACCATAGCGCACACATTAGTTTTATTGTGCCAAACAAGGCAACAAAACCACGGCGACTTTGAGTCATGTTTCCTTACTTTGGCCAATTAAGGTTTGACCTAAAGTCTCCAAGACTTTTGCTCATCTAAAGAATGGGATTAGTTTGTTCACATTTGAACATCTTTACTAAGTCTAGGTCAACCAAATTAACTTCCATAAGTGAATTAATTTAGAGAGAAATTAGCATTAGGATTAATTTGATTAGCATAATATAATTTTGCATAAAAATCTAAATTAAATAGTGACAATATTACACAAGTCAAGATCGAAAATCCGCTAAGCTCGTAATCATCTCTTGCGCCCGTGACAATTATCCAAAATTTAATTTAATTTATGCATAAAATATTGGTTTTCGGAGTTAATCTACAAAGATTTCTCTCAACCGAATAACCTCCCTTGATTATGGCATGTTTAAAAGCATGATAAAAATTCTAATTCCATACAATGACATCATAATGTAGATTCACAATCAATACATGCTATGTTATATTTAATAACGGAATTAAAATAAAAATAATTAATCATGCTATTCTTATTACAACAATTTAGAAATTCTAGGCAAAAAACAACAACATGCTGTATTTAATATTCAAATTATGCCATAAACAGAAGTATATCACTTCTGGGAATTTCTGGGTATTTTCTGGAATTTCAAATAACTAATAAACACACATAAAATTAGAAATAAAAAATCCAGAAATTGATAAACTGAAAAAATATTCAGATTATGCCATAATTAAAATGTATATCATTACGAAATTTTTACGGAATATTTACGAAATTTTAAAATTTTAAATAACTAATAAACACACATAAAATTAGAAATAAAAAATCCGAAGCGATAAACTGAAACAATTATACCAATAAATAGTAAAATATTTCAGAAGTCCACAATAAAAATTTCAACCCCAGAAAATTATTTATGCAATACCAGAATCATTTTAAAGCATAAAAAATGAATTATTAACACATAAAAAATATTTTTTATTTTCGTAAAATTTTCAAAATTTTACACAAGATACAAAATTTAATTCTGAGTCTGATGGTACCAACCATGCTTAAAACAAAGCTATAACGAATAAATTATGGCCAATTAACGCAATTCAGAATTAAAAACAAACAAACAGAGCCTTAGAGCCAAGCCAGCGCGGAAAAACGGCTCGGCTCGGCTCGCCATCATCGCAGCCTTGATTTCAGTATGGCGGCTCAAGCGACTCGGGCGGCGCATGGCAGCGCGTGGCTTGCGCGTGGCCTTGACTTTCGGCGGCTTAACAGCGATGGAAGGGGGCGGCTTCGTAGCGTGGGAGCGCGTGAGAATCGCGCCTAAGCGGCGTGGCGTGGTGGCGTGGTGGCGTGGTGTCGTGTTGGCGGCGGCTTCTTTGCGGCGTGGGTCTGCAGTGGGTTTCCGGTGCCTTCACGGTTTTTTTTTTTTTTGTCGGACTCCATTTTTCACAATAAAAACATTTATCGCATTAAAAATGACATTTAAAGAACATAAAAAAAATATTTATGCTCTTAATCTAATAAAATAGATTTTCTTTACTAACATTCATGTATATAATGTATACATATACATATAAAAAATATACACGTGATTAATGGAAACACGAAAATATCCATTAGAGGCTCTGATACCAATGTAAACAAAGTATGACGCAGCGGAATAAAAATATTTAAGGTCATACCTTTCTGAAATATTCTGAACTCAGATGGATCTCGTGGGTAAATCAGTGCTTCCTGAATCTGGTCAATCAACCCAGCAGTGGGGTGATATTACAGTGGTGAATATTACCCACACAAATCACAGTGCAAATAGCTTATTGATTGTTGTTTATGGGAGAGAGTCAGTATATGGGAGAAACTGTATATAGGAAAAAAACCAGAGATGATACGTTGTATATCTCTACATCACCCATATCTCATATATAAGATATATAATCTAATTATCTCCTTTAACCATATAAGTTACTAGAGATAATATCATATATCTATATCATCTATCCATATTAGGATATGATAGATATATATCCAGAGTAGTTATCCAAATAGGTTTGAATTCAAATTCAAAACCCATTTGGATCAGGTTCAAAATGTTAAATGGTCATGCCACATGGGCGCCCATTTCTAACAGTGACAATGGTGGTAGTAGCATATGGGGTTAGGGTTTGAAAGGGACAATAGAAAATGGAATGGAGTTAGGGAGAGCAAGATAATAGAGCAACCAAGTTAGGAAGATAGTCGATGTTGGGATACAATGAGGGAAGGGGTTTGGAGAAGGGTTGTAAGATGGTGATAGAGAGGAGATTACAGAAGACAATACTAGCGGTAAATATGGTGGTAATAAGTAATGGCTTTAGGGTCAAAGTCAATAGAAGAATGTAGAGGATGATGATATTGTGAGGATTTAGGGCTTTATCAGGGAAAAATTAAAAATACTCAAAATTGTTTGTAGTATAAATTAAGCAATGGTGTGTGATGAAGGAATGTTGGTATGCAAATAGAAACTTTCCAATTTATGGACAAATTACATTTTACCCCATTAATTGTAGATTGGATTGTATATAACCCTCTCAACTAAAATTTATTTCTAACCTTTTCTCACATAATTTACAAACTAAACATAATTTTTATTTTATTTATTTTTTACCAAATCACACTATCCAAACAGAGTTTATGGACCATTTCAGTACATTCCACCCCCTAATAATGAGGATAATTACTAGTAAGTTGTATTGATTGGACTTATTTACTCACAAGTATTAAGTAATTTTTTTCACAAAAATATTAGATATTTTAAAAATTCTACCAAAAATTTTACCAAATGTTTCACATGGTGTGGGACCCACATTGTATGAACCCCACACTTATATGAGACATTTGATAAAATTTTTGGTAGAATTTTAAAAATTTCTAACGTTACTCTTTTTTTTAAACATGTTTTTTCTCTTATTTTGACAATGAGATAATTTTAAAAAAATTTAAATGTGTTCGTGTTTGTAGAATAATCACCTGATACTGATACTAATAAATTAGTCAAATAATAAATAATTCGAACGTTTTCAATTTTGCTTAAGAATTTGATTTCTTTTTAATTAATTTGTATTAAAATATATTGTAAAAAAGATAAATTATTGAGTTATATTTTGGATAAATTACACATTGCCCCTTTATGTTTGAACTTTTTTTTTCACTTGGGCCCTTGAATTGTTTTTCCATTTTGGGCCTTCACGTTTCAAATTTTTTTCAATTTACTCTTAAAACTAATTTATATTTAAAATTAGACAAAAAATACTGCGTTAACTATCACATGATATAAAAATATATTATTATGTTAAAATTTTAGTTTGTGCTAGAAATGTGAGTTATATAATAAAAAAAAGTTAGGATAAATTACAAATACACCCCTGAGATTTGCTTAAAATATGAATTGTCTCTTGTGGTTTGAAAAATTGCAAATATCGCCCTTTCAGAATTTTTTATTTAACAGAATTAATTGAAAATGTGAAATTTCTAACTGTTCACCTATACAATAATAAAATTATCCGAATTATTAATTGAAATAAAATTCTAACATTATTAAAAACTGTTAATTAACTTGATGATTTATTAATAAAAGGACCTATTTGTTATGAAATTGGAAACGTTAAGGGGCATAATGTAATTTTTAGAACCACATGGGTAATTTAAAATTTAAGTAAATCTCAGGAGATATATTTGTAATTTATTCAAAAAATTATGTCACGTGCCTATCAATATGTTATTTTCTATATAATTTTAGACAAATTAGTTTTCAGAGCAAAAAAAAAAAAAAAAAAAAAAAAAAAAAGGATGAAGAATTAAAGTGAAAAATAAAAAAATAAAAATCTTTTGAGATCAAAGTTAAAAACTAGTCAAACATAATAATAATAATAATAATAATAATAAAAGAGTGTAATTTATCCTTCTATTTACTTTAAAATATCTTAAGGATGTGAGAAATTTATAAATCACTCCTAATATGTGGGGATTGAGAGGTGAGTGAGACTGTGGGCTTAAAATAATTTTGGGTTTTTTTTTTGGTTTTATGGACAAGGACAATAATGGAGTGAGAATGAGGACATCTTAAATTACAATTATGAGGATTGGACTCACCACGCGCTTCCTATTCTACTCGCGATTTTCGTAGTAATTAAGCCACTGTTTGGCATGTCAAAAAGTTTAACATTTTGATTATTTTAATTATAAAAAAACAAAATAAATTAAAAAATTAATAAGACAAAATATCATATTAAACGATAATCATTTCATTTTTTCTCTCACAAAAATCAAAAAAATCAAAAAACTTATCCCAAATGAGATTTTTTAGTTCCAAACTAAAATAGTCAAAAAAATAAAAAATTCAGTCAACATCCCAAACGAACTCTAATTGTGTCGCTGGCTGTTGTGGACAAGGGTGAAAGTGGGCTTCACCAATCATGCGTGCAAATGTCAATGTCATGACATTTATGACCATCATCCAGAGTCCTTCTCCAGCCCTTCCTTCAGTCAACGGCCAGGACTTGGCCATGTCACCTCTAACAAAATTTACGACTCGAATTAACTAACAAAAATAAATAAATAATAATAATAATTTGAATTTCATTCACCACAGCAAACAGAGTTTCCCTCACATAACTTCTCATATACTTTTCCCATCCCTCTCGAGTTTTGGTGAAGCGACGACTCCATCTCGTGACATCGACGGCAACGAACATCGACAGTTCCTTCTCGGTCTCTTCCTCTCTCCCTCTGTCTGTCTCTTTCTCCCTCAACACATCATCCTTACTTTGAAGATTTTAGCTGCGAATTAGAGCTCTGGTGACTGTGAACCAGTACTACTACAAAAATAGTTAAAGATCACACTTTGACATTTGACAAAAAAAAAAAAGAACTCACTTTTATTAAAAGTGTCATAAAAAAAATTAGATTAATATTTTAATCACACTTAATTTGATTGAGTGTGATAATATTTATTTTTCATGTCACTTTTCAATTAAGTGCAATTATATATATATATATATTAATCACACCTTCTAATTAAAGTGTGATTATATATACACTATTACTTTTTAATCACACTTTTTAAACAAGTATGATTATATATATATATTTTTTAATCACACATTCAAATTAAAGTGTGATTATTTATATATTTTTTAATCACACCTTCTGATTAAAGTGTGATTATATATACACTACTACTTTTTAATCACACTTTTTAAATAAGTATGATTATATATACATTAATACTTTTTAATCACACTTTTTAAATAAGTGTAATTATATAAAATATTTCAATTTGATTTTTATATAAAATATACAATTTCCAAATCCGCGCCTCTATTCTACCTATGAATGACAGAGGACGACTCACTACTAGAAAATGAGGCTTTAGACACGGAACTTTTTGCAACGGTTTGAAAATTGTCACAAAAAGCAAGATTTTGTGACGGCAAAAAAATCGTCACGAAATTAATTTTTTTGCAACGGCATTTGATCGTCGCAAAAAAGGCATCGACTAAATACCATTATTAGAGACAGAAAATCGAAGGCTGTGACAAAAAATAATATTATACGCGACGGTACATTACCTGCCTTTTTTTTTCTTTTTTTTTTTTTTTTGTAGCGCCTTTTGTTAATCTGTCGCAAAAGATTTTATTTTGCTCATTAATGATGGTCCTTAAACTTGTCACAAAAACTTAATCCCTAATTACCTTCGTGTCGTCCCCCACCCCCTTCCTTTTTCTCGCTCATCCCCAAACTTTCAGACTTCTCTTCGGATTTAAAAAAAAAAAAAAAACTGTCAGTCTTATTGGTGGTCGTATTTGGTTTAATTTTCTGAAACTTGTTTAAGATTTTTTCTAAAAGACTAAAAATTAGTTTCGTAAAAAAATTAAAAACATTTGTCAATTTTATATAACTTTACAAAGGATATGAGTAATTTTTAAAAATTAAAAAATCGATCCGTATATATAAAGCATGAATGTTGGGTGTTGAAATACCAAAATGATGTCGCTTTGAGCCATAACTCTGAACAAAACCCTTTCACTTTCTCTATCACACTATCTCTCCCGCTCTCTTTCTCTCTCTCTCTCTTTCTCTCTCTCTCTGTTTCATGTCTCTGCAAAAACGCTTCAAATCCCTACCCTCTCTCTCCATCAGACCCCAAATCCCAAACCCTCATCTCTCTCTCTTTTGCAAAAACTCTTCAAAACCCTCACTCTCTCTCTCTCCATCATATCCCAAATCCCAAACCTAAACCCCAACCGGCATAACAATGAATGAGAAGGAGAAGATGGACAAACACTACAACAAATTAAGGTTTTAAAAACAAATTTTTAGAGACAAAAATAATTTATCTGTAAAAATTATATTTTTAAGGACAAAATGAAAGAATTTAAAAAATATATATATATTTAATCATATTATTACATTTTCTAGACAAATTTACTTGATTGTAAAAAGATCAATCACTTTTTCCTACAATTTTAATTAGTCCCTAATAAATCCAAATCATATATTATTGTATTTTATATATATTAATTTTTGAACTTAATAATCGGGACTATCAAAAACAAAAAAAAAAAAAAGCATCAGTTTCATCACCTACTCTCTCTCTCTCTCCCCCTCTCTGTCAAATCCCTAATTTCTTCATATATCAGGTTTCAAATCCCTAATTTCTTTTCATCACTCACTCTCTACGGATTTGATATATGAACTCAATAGTTTTTCTCTATGGATTCTGATTTGTGGTTCATCATTGTCTCATAGCATCTCTCTCCAGGGCTGGATCGCTTCGTTGCCGCCTCATCTCTCATCGATTCTTCGATTTCTTGGCGACTCTCCGGAGCAATTCTGATCAGGTACCACATATATATGTATATACATACATGTACGTATCTATATAATCGATTTGATATTGTAATTTTAGCTCTCGGTTTCGTGCATGGTTTTGTATGCATGTATAGATTCATGTGTTTGTTCAATCAAATTTACCAAATTGAAATATGCAGATCTAAGTAATGATTTTCCATACTTCATCTTCTAGTAGGTAAGAATACCAGAAAGTAAGCGAGCAAAGAGGTTTACAATATTGTGGACTCAAAACTGCATCTAAATCTACCTAAAAACATTTTCATGTTTGATCCTTAGTAGTAGCGTGCAGGACTAGTCTCAAGTTAAATTAGTTTTGTATTGGTGTTGAATAGATAACTCAGAGCTCCTTGTGTTCAGTGATTTGTAATCAAGTCTATTGGTTGAATGAATTGTGACATAATAAAGTGGAAAATAGAAACTACCTGATTTTGCTGGATGAAATCATTTAATTCATTCTTGAAATCCTCTGAATTTGCTAGATGAAATCTTTTTGCACTCCTCTGTCCTTTAAATTTGCTATATGATTTCATATCATTGGTTTGATTACCACAGATTTAAGCAAATTTTGAGGAAGGTTGAAACACAAATTTGTTACTAAGAAGAGTAGAGAATGAAAATATCAGGAACTATATTCATTGTGTGGATTGGGAAATCTCATGTGTTTCCCCTTGATACACAGCTCTACACACCTAGTAATCCGCTAAACTACATCTTTTAGGTGTAAGTCAGTTTCTGTTAACAGAGCAAGGGTATATTTATAGGACTCGAGAGCATCATTAATGTGGGATCAAATGTATTTAGTGTTTGTTAAAGCTTTACAAAAACTGTATTTGTTGACCAAATTATTTTGATTATAGAAAACAACAAAATTTTATCTATGAAGGAACATGAGTTAAACATTTTAATGAATATCAAAACATTTGGATCTGCAATGCAATGCATATGCATGTGCAAGGTATAAATAAAGGAATCAGGTGATCAGATCAACTACCACAGGCCTCAAGTGTGGTGGATTCCTTTGGAGTTAGCCCCTATACTAGCAGGCCCGGACTATGATTAGCAGCTTGGATTTTTTCTAACTAGACAAGCCTGGCTTATTTAATAGGTTTGACGATGCGTAACTGTTCTTTAGGTTCTGATTAATTGTAGTTGCCTGCTTCAGAACCAAAATGAGATAATATTTTGCAAGTGTGTATGCGACCTCTTGGGTTTTTGGAAGGTTCTTGTTCTTATTTTTCTGTTTTTGGTCATTCATTATCTAGGTTGATATCAAGGGGGTGGTATTACTTAGCGTAAGCTTGTCAAGGGAAGTGGTTCCTGGCTTTGCTAGAATACTCTTGCATACATCACTTGGGAAGAAATACTTAGTTCGTCCTTTGCAGCGGATAGAAATTACTCAAAGTGGTTAATCGGCGTACATGGTATGATGCTACTAAGCTAACAACAGAAGTTTTAAGCCTTTACAAGGTATGTCCACTTATCATGAAAATTGTGCACCAATTTTGCTTAATTCAGCATGTCTTGGCACATATTTGTTAAACCACTTAGCCTATTTGGAGATACAATTTGCTTTATATATTCATGATGGAGTGTACGTAAAGGCTGTTGAATTACTGCATATGAGATCATTTTTCACTGAGATCTGAAAATTGTGGCCACTTAGTGAAGATACAAGTGTTATGTTAGGTGCTCCTTTCGAATAGGGATGGAGCTAGGATTTTTCCCAGACCTGTTGAACTCATGTTAAAATTGTGAATTTAATAAACACCATTTTTAGACACTAAAAACAAATAAACATAATACAATGAACTAATCAAATATATGTCTTTAATTTTACACAGTGTAGGCTACACAGTATTTTTTTTTTTTTTTGTGCGACTAGGTAGTGGAACTCTTTGAAGAAAAGTGTGAGGTGTTCCCTGTTTGTAATTGTAAAATTCATCATATTGGTGATCTAAACAAAAATATGATGCTTATATGAAAAAATGCAGTATAAGTATCTTTTGGTTGCATTTGGATGGATCAATTGTTTTCTTAAATAATTAAGTCCAAATTTTACTATAACTAAGTTGTTTGGTTATAGTAAAATTTTTGTTGAACTTGCAATTTCTGTGGGTAAAGTGACATTTTGTTTTTATATGCTTTATGTTATGCTAGAGGTATTTAATGTTAAGACATTTGAAGGTGTGTGATCAGTCGGACTTTGTTTTTTGTAAGACAAGAACAGTCTCTACAAAAATAGTAAGTTTATTCATATACTTGAATTAATTTGTGTTTTTTTTTTTCAGGTCAGAAATTTCTTGGAGAGATACAAAATATGGTCAAAGAATTCAAAAACTTAGTTTTTCAAGCTTTTTTCATTTTTTAATATACGTAAGCATAGTTTAAACTAATTCCTTTGTATATATTTTTGAACATATTTAACTTTCATTTATGAAATATATAACGTTATTCCATTTAATAAATGGTTGTGATTCAAAATATAGTATCTAGTGTATATTGCATTTTTCAAATGTGCGTGCAAAAATAATATTGATTATTTTTCAAATATGTCGAACTCTTTTTTTATCACACGTGTTAGCTGTGATGAAAAATGCATATAACGCGTGATCTTATTTAATTATTAATCACAGGTTTTATTAGATATTAATCACACTTAAAATCTGTGATCTAAATGTTTATTATCACAAGTTTTATTAGTTATTAATTACACTTAAAAGATGTGATCTAAATGTTATTAATCACATTTAAAAGTTGTGATCTAAATATTATTAATCACACTTAAAAGGTGTGATCTAAATGTTATTAATCACATTTTAAAGGTGTGATCTAAATGTTATTAATCATACTTAAAAAGTGTGATCTAAATGTTATTAAGCACAATTAAAAGGTGTGATTAAAAATGACCCCTTTTAATCACACTCCCAAATATCACACTTTAATAAAATTTAAAAGGTGTGATTAAATAACATACATCACACAAAAAAAGTGTAATCTTTATCTATTTTTATAGTAGTGCAGAGCCCTGATCTACACTTCATCAAACTTAGGGTAATATGTTTGTTTCAGTGATTTTTTTGTCAAGATTTGCACTGATCTACACTGCTGAGTTTAGTATTTATATCAAAATTTTTCATGTTTGCAAATCATTTTCTAGTTGTTTCCCCCAAATTCTTCACAATTTCAAAACTTGAACAATGATGTGTGTTTCCTATACAGTGGAAAGTATGATTGATAATCTGCCATTTTCATTGTTTAATAGCCCTCCCCCCCCAAAAAAAAAAAAAAAATGAAGAGGAAGAGAGAGATTTTGTCAATTAGTTTTTTTTTTTTTTTTTTTTTTTGTGGTGGGTATAATATGATCATTTGCATCTTGTTATAAAGCCTATATAATATGAATTCATTGTAGGCAAACAATTTGGCGTATTATGCTCAACCAACATTTATAACACTACTTCGAGGTGGGTATGACATTGGGTTTCAAGATTCTCAAGCCTCAAATATAGATTCTTGACTAACAAATAATTTGTTGTTGTGTAGTTAGGTACTTTTGTTGTTGTTTTGGTCTTGTTTTTGCTGAATTTGCTACTGTTTTGGTGTTGTATTGTTGTAGAAATTGTTGATGTTTTGTTGTTGAAAGTGCTGCTGTGTTGGTGCTGTTTTGCTGCTATTTTTTAGTCAATTTTTGTGCTAAAATTAATGTTGTTTATTGTTGCTCAAAATGTTGCTGTTTTGGTGCTATTTTGTTGTTATTTTGTGTTGTAATTGCTGCTGTTTGTTGCCTCTGATGCTGCTGTTTTATTATTAAAAAAAAAAAAAAATCAGGGTTTGGATGGCCACGAAGAGGTAGAAGGCACTTCAAATTTCAAGCATAGGAAATAAATTATTTTTGAACTTGCTACTAAATTTCAAGCAATTTGGGTTATCCGTTGACCAAGAAATATTAACCATAGCTTTGCTGTCACATCGACAATTACGGTTGTCAAATCTAACTTCATGAATACTGCCCATACTTGCATTTGACGTTAACAATGACATTGACCTACAAAGAAATATGAAATGGAAAAACTCATTTATAATATTAACCAACCTTCAAGATTCAGTAAAGAGCAAAGAGAAGCAAAATGCATCAGCAAATTTAGCAATGTTCAAATATAACAATACAACAAATTTAGCATACAGTTCATCTCCTATGCTTGAAATTTGAGATGTCCTTACATTTCAAATTCAGCAATGTCCTTATTTCTCTCTTTTTTTTCTTAATTAATAAATCCACAATCTCTAATTTATCTTCAACAATGTCCTTATTTCTCTTCAATTTATCTTCTCCAATTTATCTTCATACTCTCTTTCTCTCTCTTACCTTCAACTATTCTGTTACTGTATATATATATATATATTTCATGTTAATTTCACTTTTATTTCTCCTATTGACATTTTTTTATTTTATCATTAAATAACCAATTCATCTATCTAGTTTGCTTTGAAGTTATTTATTTATTTATTATTAATGTATATGATTGTTAACTATATATAATTTAATGAATAAAAAAACAATTTCAGACTATGAAGATGAATGTTTAAATTGGTGTAGGACAAAGTAAACACAAAAAGGAAAAGCAGAAGTTGAAAGGAAGCTCTTGAAAATTTTATGGAATTTGGTTTGCTTGGTTTCACTCTCTTCCTGTTTGTTTGTTTTTTTTTTTTTTTTTTGGGGGGGGGGGACCTATTAAACAGTGAAAATGACAGATTATCAATCATCCTTTCCATCATTATTCAAGTTTTGAAATTGTGAAAAATTTGGAGGAAACAACTGGAAAATGGTTTGCAAACATAAAAATTCTTGATATAAATACCAAACTAAGCAGTGCAAATCTTGACAAAAAAATCACTGAAAAAAATATATTACCTTAAATTTGATGAAGTGCAGATTAGGGCTCTGGTTTGCGGTCGCCGGAGCTTTGGTTCGCGGCTGAAATCTTCAGAGCAAGGATGATATGCTGAGGGAGAAGGAGATAGACAGAGGAAGAGAGGGAGAGATTGAGAAGGAGCCGTCGATGTCACAAGATGTAGTCGTCGCTTCACTAAAGATCAAGATGGAGAGAAAAAGTGAATGGGAAAATATGGAAAGGAAACTATGTTTTGCTGTGTTGAATGAAATTCATTTTTTTTTTTTTTTTGTTAGCTAATCTGAGTCGTAAATTTTGTTAGGAGTGACGTGGCCAAATCCAGTCCGTTGACTGGAGGAAGGACTGAAAAGAAGGACTGGAGAGGATCTAGACTCCATGATCCATCCCACTCAAAACCAAACCACAAAACTTTTTCGCATAGAATAACAATATATATAAATATAGGGCCGGCCCTGAGATTTAGGGGGCCCGAGGCGACACTTCGGAAATAGGGCCCTTTTACATTAAAAATAAATAAATAAATAAATAATTTATAGATAAAATGATAAGTTACAACTTTTTTATTTGTTTGTAGCCACAAAAAATTTACTTGCGTATATAATCATTAAAATTATAAATAAAAATTTAATTTCATATATTAAGATAGGAAGTAATCATTACAAATACTTAAAAAAAATAAAAATCTAGTCTTGTTGTTTTTTTTTTTTGGGCCTCATGTTTAATTGGGTTTATAGTATTTCAGCCATCTTTTATATATATATATATATATCTAAAACACAAAATTATATTTGGGGCCCCCTATTTTAGCCCAAATTTGGGGGCTCAAGACGCAGGCCTCTCTTGCCTGCCCTCAGGGCCGGCCCTATAAAAATATAATAAATAAATTATTAAAAATATTATGGCCTCTTTTGAGAAGTGGATTAAAAGTTACTTCTCAACTTTTAACTCATTTTGAGTCACATCATCTCTCATATTTTTACACGTTTTTTTTTTTATAAAAAAAATCGAAAAGTCAGCTTTTAACCATCTTCCCAAAACACTCTTATATTATAAGGTAAATTATAAATATATTTTCTGAAATTTATTTAAAATACGAATTTTTTCTTATTTGACAGATAAATATTTTAGTCAAAAAGTCAAAAATTTTAAAAAAGTTGTCATATCTTTCTTTTTACTTTTTTGTACATTTTTCATAAAAAATCAAAAAAGTTATTAAAATAGCATGTTCCCAAACAAGATATAACTGTAACAACCCGAAAATTTAAGTTGTCCCTTAAATTTTATACTAGTATTATGGTTGTATGTGATAATATATTATTAAATAAATAATAATAAATACAGAATCTAATTTGGTATTGGATTATCAAATATGAGTTTAATTAGGGATTATTATTTGGGCCAAATTAACAGAAATATGAAATTATAATACTAGTTGGGCCAAATTAAAGTTAAAAATAATAAATAAATAAATATAAAAGTAAGAGTAAATAAATAATAATATTGATAACAACAACAACAACAACAACAACAATAATAATAATAATAATAATAATAATAATGGATGTGGTGGTAAAATAAATAATTAATTTTCTATTGATATACGATAGAGTGTAATTTAATTAGGGATTAATTTATTTATATAGTTATATTAGAAAACTTGGTCAAAGTGTAATTATTTTAAATATTTATTAAAGATAAGTATAAATCTTTATAATTTATGATCAAATTTGTGGGAAGATTCGTGCTAGCCACGCATTGGCCAGCTAATGTTCTTACCTTCGTATAGGGAGGAGGTGATCAACCGTGGGAAAAGAAAAAAGGAAGAAAAGAAAGGGAAAGAATGGAAAACTTAAGGAAAGAAAGGGGAAGAAAATGCTAGGAGTGAAGAAGGTCTTTGGTAATAGAAAGAAAGAGTGAAATATTAATTTTAAGGTGAGATATATTATACCTTGAGTTACTATAATATATTTTACGTACGTTTTGACTTACTATAATTTATTTTATACTAGTTATATTAATATTTTAATTATGTGGGTTATTTTCTGAACTCTATTTGTTTAAAACGAAACCCATGAATATGTTTGTTTAAATTTTAATATATATTTGACTATGACCTTATAGACAATTATGTTTTATAAATACCATCACGGGAGTCCTATGCCTTAGGGGACTTAAATAACCATTAGCCTCTATTTAATCACTTTGTGGCCCTCTATTGTCATGGATATATCAACCTCTGTTTTGTGCGGAGCAAAGTGCTATGCGAAGATAAGTGCTACACTATAGTGAAAGCCACCTCTATAATCTGTACGAGTTACCTATTGAATCTGTACCTCTATTCTGTTTGTTACTCCTGTGACCTCTGTTCTGTTTTGTTTGGTATCGGGGTTATGGTTATTTATTTACATAATCTCAATTTTGCTACTTAAATGATTATTTGTTCAGATTAAGTTATCTTAAATATTTTAGTTACATAACTATCTATGATTATTTTGTGTCTTTATACTCTTGATATAATATTTTTCATTCTGTCATGTGCTTATAGTTGTTTAGCAATTTTCAGGAAACAATGCAATTCAGAAATAGTTTTTGGAAAGTCTTAGACGCGGGGCTGCGAAATAGACATACACAACACTTTTATGATATGTTTGTATGTAAATATCGACCTTTTTGATCAGTAAATTTTGTAATAAAAATAGAAGTTCCGATGATCATTTTAGTACCCTCACTTAAATATTATTTCCGTTCGCGTTTATTAATTTGTTCAAGAATTGGCCGGAGGTAACTTCAATTACTGGCCATTACGATGCTTAACTCTTGGGTATGGAAAGGGGGTCGTGACAAATGGTATTAGAGCAATGGTTTATGAAAATAAATAAATAAATACAGCAAAAAAAAAATCATCATTGGAGCATAGAACACACGCACATTTAAGAAATAGGATAGCGGGTAATTATTTAATTATGTTATAATTTTAATATGATTTTAATTATATTATAATTTTATGTGATTATATATATGTATATTAATTATTTTATTTTTTTGTACATAATTTGTGAAGGATATTAGATATGATTTATATTTGTTATAGTAAAAGAAGGAAAAAAAAACAAAGGATGTCGAGCTCAAGCACCCATCAGAATTATAATATAATTAAATATATATAATTTCCAGTTCAGTATTCAAAAAAAAAAATTTCATTTCGACTTTTTAAAAGTGGATTCAAATTTTAAAAATACTAATTCTGAAACTATTTTCCATCAGTGGAAAGTTCACGTATGAAAGAAATGAGAGTTTATTTCAAATTCCTTCAGCTCCTGCATATGATTCTGTCATTTCACTTCCAGACGCTTGTTTAATTGTATTCTCATTTTATTTTATTTTTTAATTTTTTTCGGAAACAAAACTAATAAAAAGTTTTTAAAGTCACTGATTGTTTCACATTTTGGTTCAAAACAATTTTTGACAAATAGACGGTGAGTTATTTTTGGTAAAAAAAATTTTGAGGTAATATTTTCTATCAGATTAATCATTTAATATATATTTATCAGAGTGTGCAGCGATTAGTTTATACATATGACAAATTTCGAGGACGAAATTTTTAAAAAGAAGGAAGATTGTAATAACCCGAAAATTTAAGTTGTCCCTTAAATTTTATACTAGTATTATGGTTGTATGTGATAATATATTATTAAATAAATAATAATAAATAGAGAATCTAATTTGGCATTGGATTATCAAATATGAGATTAATTAGGGATTATTATTTGGGGCCAAATTAACAGAAATATTGAATTATAATACTAGTTGGGCCAAATTAAAGTTAAAGATAGTAAATAAATAAATATAAAAGTAAGAGTAAATAAATAATAATATCGACGACGACGACGACAACAACAACAATAATAATAATGGGTGTGGTCGTAAAATAAATAATTAATTTTCTGTTGGTATATGATAGAGTGTAATTTAATTAGGGATTAATTTATTTATATAATTATATTAGAAAACTGGATCAAAGTGTAATTATCTTAAATATTTATTAATGATAAGTATACATCCATATAATTTATAATCAAATCTATAGGAGGATTTGCGCTGGCCAGCTAATGTTCTTACCTCCCCATAGGGAGGAGGTGATCAACCGTGGAAAAAGAAAAAGGAAGAAAAGAAAGGAAAACTTAAGGAAAGAAAGGGGAAGAAAATACTAAAAGTGAAGAATGTCTTTGGTAGTGGAAAGAAAGAGTGAGATATTAATTTTAAGGTGAGATATATTATATCTTGAGTTACCATAATATATTTTACGTACCTTTTGACTTACCATAATTTATTTTATACAGGTTGTATTTTATAAGTTATATTAATATTTCAATTACATGGGTTATTTTCTGAACTCTATTTATTTAAAATGAAACCCATGGATATGTTTATTTAAATTTTAATATATATTTGACTATGACCTTATATACAATTATATTTTGTAAATACCACCACGGGAGTCTCACGCCTTGGAGGACTTAAATAACCATTGGCCTCTGTTTGGTCACTTTGTGGCTCTCTATTGTCATGGATCTATTAACCTCTATTCTGTGCAGAGCAAAGTGTTGTGCGGAGATAAGTGCTACACTATTATGGAGCCACCTCTATAATTCGTACGAGCCACCTATTGAATCTGTACCTCTGTTCTGACTGTCACTCTATGACCTCTATTTTGTTTTGTTCAATACCATGGTTATGGTTATTTATTTATATAATTTCAATTTTACTACTTAAATGATTATTTGTTCAGACTAAATTATCTTAAATATTTTAGTTACATAACTATCCATAGTTATTTTGTGTCCCTTATACTCTTGGTATAATATTTTTTACTCTGTCATGTGCTTATAATTGTTTAGCAATTTTCAAGAAACAATGTAATTCAGAAATAGTTTTTGGAAAGTCTTATACGCAGGGCTGCGAAATAGACATACACAACACTTTTATGATATGTTTGTATGTAAATATCGGCCTTTTTGGTCAGTAAATTTTGTAATAAAAATAGAAACTCCGATAATTATTTTGGTACTCTCACTTAAATATTATTTCCACTCGCGTTTATTTATTACAACCCGCTCCCCGTACCTAAGGGTTAAGTATCGTGATGGCCAGTAACTGACGTTACCTCCAGCCAATTCATAAACAAATTAATAAACGCAAGCGGAAGAAATATTTAAATGAAGGTACCAAAATAATCATTGGAGTTTCGATTTTTATTACAAAATTATATTGACCAAAAGACCGATATTTATATAGAAAAATGTTAATAAAAGTGTTTTGTGTGTGTATTTCGCAGCCCCGCATCTAAGATTTTTCAGAAGCTATTTCCTGAAAATTAGTAAACAACTATAAGCACATGGCAGAGTGAGAAATATTATACCAAGAGTATAAAGAACACGAAATAATCATGGATAGTTAGTTAGGCCAAAACATTTAGGATAACTGAGTCGGAACAAATAATCCTTTAAGTAGCAAAACTGAGATTATGTAAATAAATAACCATAATCATGGTAATTTGACAAATAAATCATTTAAGTGGCAAAAACTGAAATACAGATATTATGTAAGTAAACAACCATAATCACGATGCAGTAAGCGAGAGCAGGCGGAGGTCACGCAGTGGCGGTCGAGAGCAGTCGGATTCAAGAGATGGTTCGTACGGATTCTAGAGGTGGCTCCCACAATAGTGTAGCACTTAGTTCCGTACAAGACTTTGGTCCGTACATAACAGAGTACGGATTCAAGAGGTGGCTCGTACGGATTCTAGAGGTGGCTCCCACAATAGTGTAGCACTTAGCTTCGCATAGCACTTTGGTCTGCATCGAACAGAGGTCAATGGATCCATGACAAACAGAGGACCACAGAGTGGTCAAACAGAGGCCAATAGTTATTTAAGTCTCTCAAGGCGTGAGACTCCCGTAGTGGTACTTACAAAACATAATTATATATAAGGTCATAACCAAATATTCTTTAAAATATAAACAAGCATATCCATAGGTTTCCTTTTAAGCAAATAGGGTTCAGAAATTAAATCACGTAACTGAAACCTTTATAAAACATAATTTTTATTAATATACTAATAAAACATACTTGTATAAAATAGATTTTGGTAAGTCAAAACACATATAAAATATATTTTGGTCACTCAAAGTATAATATAACTCACCTTAACTTTAATATCTTACTCTTTCTTTTCACTATCACAAACTCTTTTAACTCCCACTATTTTCTTTTCCTTATTTCTCTTTCGGTTCTTTTCTATCTTTCTCTTTTCTTTTCTTCCTTCTTTTCATTCCTTTCTTTTCTGCATTCTTTCCCAGGTGAAACTATTCCTCTCTATTTATAGCGCGAGAGAGCGGGCCTGGCTCGTCTCAGATTCGATTAATAAGATCAAGTTTGGAAAGACTAAATAAGTATATTTTTTGATTTTTTATAAAATATGAATTAGATTTGGGTTGGGTTTGAAGTGATATGTTAGAGAAGTAATGTGATTTAAATAAAATGATGTGACTTAAATAGGATAGTGACTTTTTAACTTTTTAAAATTTTTTGAAGATGCCAAACTTGACCTAATTATATAGATTTGTTCTTATCTTCAATAGATATTTAAGATAATTATACTATGACTCAATATTTTAATAAATTATATTTTATCATATACCAACATAAAATTAATTATTTATTTTAATACCACACTCATTATTATTATTATTTATATTTTGACCCTTAAACTTTTAATAATTATATTATTTTATAAAATTACGTATAATAATATATAATAAATTATATATTTTTTGAACTGAGATTAAATAATATTAGTATAAATTCTACAGAATAATTAAAAATCTGGGTTGTTACATTATTAATTTGTTCAAGAATTGGCCGGAGATAACTTCAGTTACTGGCCATCACGATACTTAACCAACAAAGGGTAAATTATGTAAATAATCCCTGTAATTTACACGATGTGTCAATTTGGTCCTTATAATTTCAATTTGCTCGATTTTTTCTCTCAATTTAACGGATTGTGTCATTTTAGTCTAATAAATAACGGTTGTTAAGTTAATTTAACGGAAGGTCAAACAATATGTCAATTTAGTCCTTTTAGTTTCAATTTTCTCGATTTAACAGGGACTAAATTGACACATTGTGAAAAATATAGGGACCAAATTGACACGTTGTTTGACTTTCCGTTAAATTAACTTAACAACCGTTATTTATTGGATTAAAATGACACAATCCGTTAAATTAAGGGACAAAATTGAGCAAATTGAAACTACAAGAACCAAATTGACACATCGTGTAAACTACATGGACTATTTGCATAATTTTTCCTATAACAAATGATTCTTTTTATCAATAAATCATCAAGTCAAATTAACTATTTTTTTTATGATATCAAAATATACTTCAATTAATAATTCATATAATTTTATTATTGTATAAGAGAATAATTAATAATTTTATTTTTTTATTAATTATATTAAATAAAAAATTCTGATAAAAGAGTATTTGTAATTTTTAAAATTGCAGGAACCATTAATATTTTAACTAAATCTCATATATTTATAATTTATCATAAAAAATATTGTGTCAAATTTTAAGAAATTGTAACAGATAACCCCTTTATGTGAGTCAACCACTTTTTCAACTAACAAAAATTGTTTGGCTTAGTTGTTTGAACTTATTTTTAGATTTTTGTTTTTGGTACAATTGTTCATGTTTATTTTATTTATTTATTTTACTTTTTAAGTATATTTGTATTAAATACATCTAGAAAATTAAAAATATTAAAAATAAATAAATAAATAAAACTTAAACACAATTTTTAAAAATTAAACCGAGGTGCTTGATTTCAGCCATATGCAATTGTCAATTTTTCCCTAACTAAAAATCAATTTTCTTGCCATACAACCAAAACCCTAACCACACCCACAATAACCGCCTCCACCACCTCCATAATTATAACCAAACCCTAACTAAACATCTCCACATCTCCCGTAGTATTTTTTATTTGGCTTAAACCCTGACTATGGGTTTAAGGTAGAAAACTTATACAACTTAAGTTTACATTATAATATTATTTTTATTTTATTTTATTTTTATTTATTTAAATTACACATGCATCGCATGCATTACATACTATTTTTTCATAACCTAATCACCATGACTAACTTTGCCTATTATTGGTTGTACAATCATTAACTTTGGCTCTTCTCATCAAGTATTTGATTTCCACCATTTCGTCTAGCAATCCCTGTCAATTTCGTCCATGCACCATTACTTATCTACCAAACCTCTACCAATAATTTACCTCAACCATCCAACTATTATGTGGCTCCCCATCAATACAAATTCACGTATACATATATATCGAAAACATATATATAGGTATATAGAGCAAAAGAAGAGTATATATGTAATATATGTATTGTGACAGTTCTTTTGTAAAAAGAAATAACATGGAGAATCATAAGATGAAAAATAAAAGGGAGGGAGATAGATAAAGAAAGACAGTGGAGAGTATGATTACTAGCGTATCGGCTGGTTTTTCTGATGAATTATTTGAGGCTACAATTAGAGTTTACGAGGGTTAATGAAGTTGATGATTTGCAACATTGCAGGGGTTGATAATTTGTCCATAGTTTTGTTGATGGAAAGATTGGTTTACGTATGGTCGATTGAGGAAGAAGAGAGAAGCCAATGGTATTATCTTAATTTAATTCTATTTATTTATTTATTTATTTTTGGCCAATGGAGGTTGGTTAAGTTGATAAGGATTGGACATTTCGTTTTCACGACTTAGGTTTGATTTCCGCTATGAACAATCCTTCTGTTGGCTGTATAAATTGTACAAGCCAATCACAATTCAACATGTTGCATGAGAAGGGCAATTTAGAAAAATAATATAAATTGCTAGCCATAGTGAGATACGTGTCAACCCATACTAATAATAATGGGTCTGCGTAGCACTGGAATGATCAAGGGACATAAGGTGATGTGGCCTAATGGTTACTCACAAGGTTCAAATTCAAAATCAGGAGGGAAGCCTAACTACAAATATAGCGTAGTGGAGCTAACTGTGAGAGAGCATGATCAACGATCATGAAGGGAGGTTTCGACGGTTAGAAGTCCATTTCGACGGTTATCATTGAGAAATATAAATAGCAGAGAAGGCCCCAGAAAGAAGTATCCAGATTCAGATCCAGAAACCAGTGTTTATCTACTTTATTTTCTTTCTAGTTTTTACATTTCTTGTTCTTTACATTTCTGCATTTCAAATTCTTGTATTGTATTTTATTCATAAGAGTAGTTTCAAGTATCTTATTGCTGTAAACCTCTAAGAGGCTGGATCAGATCATTGTAAGTTTTTTCATTTTTACTTAATGAAATGCTACAATTGTTCTTCATTTAATTATTGTTTACCAAATTTTCCTAAACAAGCCACCAGTCAGAGTCCTCTTCATTGAAGTTGAAAGAATTGAAACACAATCGTCTGATAATTGGTTAGCAATTAATCTTCTCTAAGGACTGATTAATCCTTGCTGATATGCTTAAAATTACAATACTAACATTCGAAAGCCAAAAAAGTCAACACCTTCCCGGTGAGTAATCTATAAGTCCAATGTAAATTCTCACCAAGTCCTGTGACTTATCCTGGTCCTAGACTATGTAGCCTTCCGCACCTAAACTTTTTGTACCAAAAAAAAAAAATTACTATCCTATTTAAGTCACATCATCTTATTTAAATCACATCACATCTCTAACACATCACATCAAACCCAACACACACCCAACCCATTTTATTTGAGAAGAATCTTTCATTTTTTTGATTTTTTTATTTTTTTGTGAGAGAAAAAATTAAATAATTATAATTTAAATATAACATTTTATCTTATTTTTTTTAATCTTTTTAATCCCAACTCAACCCTAATTCACTTGCGAAACGGCAACAGGGTTAGTTTGGTTGACATTTGCCGAATAATCAATTTATTTCTCATCCAACTTTATTATTTTGGTGAGAAATAAAATTAATAAAAAAATTCTCACCATTTCTGACATAATTTACAAACTTTTGCTTATAATTTTTCGTCAAATCACACTGTCTAATCGAAGTGTATGGACCACTTTATTATAATTCACCCCTAATAATAGCAATAATTATCAACAAATTCTATTGACTGAATTTAGGAAAATGCCTCGTAGCTCGATTTTTAAGACTTGAATTGACTCGAAAGAGGGAAGGAAGAGAGGAGAAGAAGAAAGAGGGAGAGAAGAGAGGAAGAAGGAGGAGATCGGCCGATCGTCTTGCCGCCTGACCATAACTCACCCACCGCCTCAGCCACCACATGGCTCGCCCACTGACCCGTCTCCTCCTCCTCCTCAGCCCGATTTTTATGATCCCCTCCCCGCCAGTTCTCCTCCCTCCTCCTCCCGATCTGCAAAGCCCCCCCTTCTTCTTCCTCTCCCTTCTTTTTCTTCTTCCCGATCTGCAACAAAAACACGAAGAAAAAAAAAAAATCAACACCAAAACGACGTCGTTTTGGTGTCGAGCCAAACTCGAGCCACGAGTTTTCGAGCTACGTAGCACTGCCGCTGGATTTATTGTCCGTGTAATTTTTTAATTTTTTATTTCTTTTGCATTTGTCTCTCATTTTTATAATAAGATAAATATTTTTTTTTTGATAACTCAGGTATCTCTAACCCGTTGATTTTAAGGGAAGTCAGGACTAATCCTGAGGACCTTGAAGTTAACGACCGGGCAAACCTCCAGTGGTCCCAAGAGGTGACTCGAACTCAAGACCTGTGAATTTTATCCTCCAAACTTTACCATTCGGCCACTTACCTTGAGGTTTATAATAAGATAATTTTGAGGCTTCTTAGATATGTTTTGTATTCGTAAAATAATCACCTTATACTATTAACTAATAAATTTATCAAATAATAAATAATTGGAACTTTTTTCAATTTTACTTGAGTTTTGATTTATTTATATTAATTTGTATTAAAATATATTGTGAAAATTATAAATTATTAAGTTATATTTTTAAAATATTAAATTTATCACTTAAATATCACTCTTAAGACCATCTTCTATGGTTCATCAAATCCATCATCAAATTTAAATTTAATGAAAAAAGTGACTTTTTGCTCCTCTAACGGTTTATCAAATTCATCATCAAATCTAAGATTTGACTTTTTTTTCATCAAACTGAAGATTAATGTACTTTTCATCAAATCACTGTTCATTACCGCTTGATTTTCACCACCGGATGTTCCCTCAGATGACTACCTCAAGGTAAAAATTTATGAAAAAATTATACTAGCTGATCGTTTGCCCGATCAATTGGTGATTTGATGAAGCCATAAAACCCTCCATTAGAACACTTGATATTAAAATAAGTTTTTATTTAAATTTGATGAAAAATTTGATACACTATTGGAGATGTTCTAATAAGTGGAAGAAATGTTGATTGACAAGTGAATGGACCATGGACTTGTAATATATTATACTTCTTTCGTTTTAAAATATTAGTGTATTATTTTGTTTATTATTATCTTAAAATATTAGTTTTTTTTCAAAAATTAAAGAATAAAATATTATGAATTATTTATTTTGTATTTTTTTGAAATTTATTAATAATACAAAAAATATAATTATGATAATTAATATTTTTAAAGGATAATTTTAAAATTAATATTTTTAAAATATAATAAATATACTATTATTTTGGAAAGGAATGAGTGATGTAGTTTAGTATGACAACATCTTGAATGATTGGAATAACCATGTGCTTCCTCTCCTACTCGCGATAGAGGAGTCAGTGACCGTTGTGCGAAAGGGGGGACAATGGGCTTCACCAATCACGCGCGCCATTGGCCCTGTCCGGTGGAGAAAACTTAATAATCAAAAATAAAAATTAAAAGTATTCTTATCTTAACTTTTAAATAATTAATTTATTTAAATTATTTTTACATAATAAATTATAAGTAAAAATTATACTAAACAGTATAATACAAATTTTTAAATCAAAATAAATTATTAACACTTTCTAAAAGTGGTAGCAAACAGTTCCAATGTCAATGTTGATGTCAAATTTTGTTACGTCGACTTTGATTTTTTGTCCTTGGTACATCGGAAATAACCTCCCACCCAAACCAAAACAAAGTTATAAACTTTTTATACATAAAAAAAAAAATATATAGAATAAATTATAAATGCAGTAATTTTTAAAAAATATGATTTATCCTCTCTAATTTTGAAAATTCTAAATATCTTTTATTAGAATTTTTATTTAACATAATTAATAGAAAAAAAATAAAATTTCTAACTATTTTTTTATACAATAATAAAATTATCTAAATTATTAATTGAAATATATTTATGATATAATTAAAAACTGTTAATTGAATTGATGATTTATTAATAAAATGTGTAATTTGTTATGTAATTAGAAACTTGAAAGAGCATGATATAGTTTCTAAAATTACAAGAAACCATTCATATTTTAGATAAATTTTAAAAAATGTATTTGTAATTTACACAAAAATATGCCTCTTTTTTTTTATTTTTTATATTTAAGTAACAGATTGGCCTTACATGTGACTCACATATAGGGCCAATATGATACTCTTTGTTTTTTTGAACTAACCAAAATTATTTGGTTTAGTTTTTAAAAATTATTTTTATGTGTTTTGCTTTCAGTAATTTTTTTCATATATATTCTTTATTTTTTTAAATGTATTTAATCTATATAAAAAGTTAAAAAAAATATTTAAAAAAATTACAAAAATAAAAAAATACGAAAAATAAAAAGCTCAAAAAATTTCAACCAAACCTTAATTACACCTTCTAAAACCACCTTCATCTTCCCAACTAAGAATCGTCACGGGATGGGTTTGTTGTAATCCGCTCCCATCTCGTTTGATATTGGGTGCAGGGCAAAATGGGAGATGGTAGTAACGGGGCGAGGTGATGAGTTTTTCTATAGGTTGAAAATATAAATTATAATATAGTATGGACAATAATTCATACATAATAAGAATGGAGCTTTTTGATAAATCTCATTTTTAAGAATTTTATTTCATTTAACTCATATTCTTTTTTACTATTCCATTAGGTCCTGTTTGGGGTAAGAAGATCAAAACACTCTTAATCTCTCATGCCCCCATTAATTTTGATATTTAATATTGATTATCATTATATTTTGATAGTTCACATGACCATTCTTATTAGCCATATCTTCACTCAAAAAAAATATATTAACTACACACCACTGTTTAATATTGATATATATTACACACAAAAAAATTAAGCATGATTCTTTCACTACAACAAAAAAGAGTTTTTACGGTGCGCATTGGACACTGTAAAAACCCTTCTATGACGTGCAACATAGTGTCATATTATAACAAGTCATGAAAAATCATTCACTTTCAACGACATACCATAGTACGCCGTTAAAAATTATTTAACAGCAGATTTTGTACCTCGTTTTTATTTTTTTTATGATTACTTTTGCACGCCGTTAATTAGTGGGACTAATAAGAACGCTAATTGAGCGCTGTAGAACATGTAATACAATGACTTGCTCAGCTTGCCATAAATAAGTAGAACATACCACAGCGTTCGTGGAATGCTATGAAATATGTCATATAATGGCCTAATTTGTTTGCCGTAGAATGTGCATTATTATTATTATTATTATTATTATTATTAATTTAGCAGGTTCTATTTTGACTTGTTTTGTACAATCTAACAAATATTACAAACAAGCTTAACAAAATATCAATCAACCACCAAAATATTGTTGCAAGCATTAAAAATAAACTATATTAATAAATTATGAATATTTAACAATTGTCTATACATTCAAAACATTTAAAAACTATATTTTTTAAGTTCTAAACTGTCCAAAAAGTTTAAACATCCAAAAGCTATGCATATCTAGGTTTCTAAACATATCCAAAACTATTCAGAGATTTTCCAAAACTACCGGCAACAATGCTTGCAGTAGTTGCAATTGTAGCAAATCTGGCTAGAACCTCTTCAGAGCTCTCCATAATAGCAATCTTAGCTTCATCATTATTATACACATCTTCAATCCTCGTCCTCTTCTTTCTACAGCTTTAAGTAGGTCATAGAGGCAAAACAATGTTGTTACAACTTACAAGATAATCCAAAATACTTGATTGTTTTTGCCTAAAAAATATAAAAAGGAGGACAAAAGAACCGAACAACCATTCAAATAAAATGACTTACCTTGCATATTTTTTGCAATCAACAGAAATTACCTGCTCAACAAAGCAAAACATTTTCTTGTTAATCCATTTGTTCTTTACTTGCACCACCTAAATCATTTTAGTCATGCTTGAAAGTATGAATAATGTTGAGCCATCCAATCAAAATTTATAGATAAATTAAGTACATATTTATCAATGTAACTGGGTCTAACTGTGACAACCACCTCCTTAATTAAGCAAATTAATTAAATTGATTATGTACTTATTGTTAATTATGTGATTGCATGGTATTAAGTGTTATTGTTATGCCATGTGACTATTTATTTGAATTATGTTATTGTGGACAGATAGGTTAGTAAGAAATTAAAGCCTAATTCACCTTAGTATAATTTAATTCGGTGTAATTAGGATTATATGATGATGAAATTAGTTTACTAGAGTTAATTAAATACAATTTAAATTAGAGATTGAATTATTATTATTATTATTATAACATGAGAGTTATTCTACTAACCTATTCATCCATTCAGTTGGTATAAGGGACATAGTGGGTCTTGTTGAACTTACACTTCACACGTAGAGAGAGAGATTGAGACTTAGAGAGAGTAAGCTCATTAATCAGAGGAAGAACTAGAGGAGGATAGAAATTGTTTTAAATTCTCATAAATCAACAAGTAAGGTAAGCATTTTTCTTTCTAATTTCTTGATATAGAGGCTTGTTATCCATCACCTTTTAAGATGAAAGTTTAATTTAGGATGAATTCAAGTCCAAGTAGAAGGTTTGTGCATGATATGAAGAATTTGAGTCATGCATGTTTTGGTATGGAAGAATTCATCAAATTAAGTTCATATAGATGCATGCATGGCATATTTCATGAACCTTTGATTTCATTCACTTAACTTCTTGCATAATTTCCATAGGTCTAAAAGTTTCGAAAGGATTTTCTTATCAAATTGAAACTTGAAGCTTTGAAATACATGGTTTGTGAATTTATGTTTTATTTGAAGTCTTGAGCTTTCAATTAGCAAATTGGACATTTTTGACAAGTTTTGAATTATGTTTCATTATCAAGATTCAAAGTCAAGCATGTTTTAGGAGTTTTTGAGAGTGAAATACATGGAATTGAGGTTGAATTTGCTTAGAATTGCATGGTCAACAGAGCAGTTTTCGGATTGCTTGTGTGGCATCGCCGCACGTGCGGAAAACAGAGCAATTTTATGAAGCATTCTGCTTAAATGACAAGTGCGGGAGGCAGGTGCAGAGGTGGCCCCGTACGTGCAGCAGTTAGGCTAGTCCGGGTTTTGTTTTCGCTTATCTTTTCCACCTTCCGGGCCTCCAATTGCATGGTTTTAAAATATTTTCATGATCATTTACATCTCACGAGTGCATTAGAATGAATAAATGAAAGATTAGAATCGAATGAATAAAGACGAATGGTAATTGGATAAGTAAGCAATCGAATCAATGGTATTGGCCAAGGATTGAATGTAATTGTATCGTTTTGCTTGAATTTGTTTGTTTAGGTTGGACGCTGAACCAATAGTACATGTATCGAGAAGCCCACAGTGAGTAACAATGTTATAAAGATATGTTCAAATAGTATTTATCTTCTGAATAATAAATTATATTTTTTATAAATGGTTACTTTCTATCGATTGAATGATGATCCTCTTTGAATTGTATCCGTGGCATCCATAGTGTATTGCTATTGTTATTGTTATTGATATCGCTATTGTTATAGAGATCTCTGTCAATTCCGAATCTTGGAAATATTGTTATTGGTTGATGGCCATCAATTGATTGTTCGGTCTTTAAGACCTATTGTATTGTATTGTTGCTATTAGATGTACCATGTATGACCTATATGACTTTGAACATGATTGATTGAATCGAATGATTGAACGATTGATTGACAAAGGATATTGATTGAAATCGATTGTTTCAAAGACCGTAAGGACATCATTCTTAACCTTTTTACACATTTGTTATTCACTGGGCTTTAGTTTACAGTTTATTATATATATGTAGGTGATCGAGCACTGGACCAAAGCTAGTGGCGCCGACCTGAACCTTTGTTTTGTCAAGCTAGCTATCGTGCCTCGTGGCGAGGTTTCGAACCTAAATGTGTCAATTTTTATTTTATTTTTTTGGGTGGTACAAATCCACCCTTTTGATTTTGCTTGGTGTAAAGAATGTTTTAAAACTTTTGTTTGTACTATCTTGATGATGTGATTAAGTTCCTAACTTGCATATTGTTATATATATATATATGTGTGTGTGTGTGTGTGTGTGTGTGTGTGTGTGTGTGATTATGGTAAGTGGTTTTGATCATGGCTATGTCTATGAAACTTTATTTTCATTCAGGTCCTCACAGCTCATTGGACATTCTCTTTTTACTGATTGGTTTCCGCCAACCCCTTTTATATTGTAATATCGTCATTATTGTTAAACAGGCCTTTAGTAATCACGGATTACTGGCTAATTATGGCACTAAACCTATAGGGGCGGCTTTGGGTCGTGACACCAACACATGAAATAACAACATCCAACAGAAAAATATAGTATAATACGTAAAATATTCTGTGTTTGTCCTCTGACTTTATGAATCCTCTTCCTCGTAAGGTGCTTTATTAAGTTTTCTTTTTTGTTTGGAGGAGGCAATGTCCCTCTCCATTCAACAAGGCTTCTATCACCACTCAAATCAACTCATAATTTAAGATTGTCCCACATTCACCTTCCCAACTCCCTTTTATCTCACTTTGTGCGTATAGAAGCAAGCAGACACGTGCATATTGTTTGCACCTATGTATGCATTCATGTTGTATTTATGTGTGCATGAGGAATATTCATTACACCAATTTTTATCAACTATTTACCTCTTCTTCTCTCTTTTGATTATTATTTACAAATAGAAGGTACGTCTTAAGTGCTTGCAATAAGAGGGTGTGAGTTCAACTCCCCCAAGGTGCCAATCTAACAACTAACCGCTAACTTTTGCCAATAAAATAATAATAATAATAATAATAATAATAAATTAAAAAAAAATCTACCTTGCTAGTCTCAAGCTATAATCATTTTCATCAATCTCACACAAAGATCATATAAATAACCAAACTAGAAAACGAAGGGAAAGTGGGCATGTGAAAGCTTCTATCTACTTTGAGAAGAGCTCCAAGTCCAAAAGTAAAATAAATGGTATGAACAGTTAAATAAAAATATTCTCGAAATAGAAAATCTTAGAACAAACAGGTGATGCATGCAATCAATTATGGAAACAAAGTCATCATAGCTCTCATATCCTATATCTAAGTTCAAATGTTCTTAGCTAAAAGCTTGGATCTATTTTAAGAAAATCATTTTTTTTAAATTTAAAATGGCCCAAAAGGCAATGAGTCTCATGAAGAGCCAACCAGTAAGTATCTTGCACATAAGCAATAAGTAGAAAGAAATCAATAAAATTTCTATAAAGATATATGTTTGTGAAGAAATATATATATATATACATAATATGAGGAGAGAAGTGATATTGAACCTTGTCTTTCTTTCTTGTTTTGTGATTCATTCCAGCAATTCTTGTCCCACAAATGAGCTTTATACCTTCCTGTCCATTGATGCCTTGAGCAATCACAATTACAGTAGCCATTTAAGTAAAGCAAAAGAAGACCATTAACAGGGACTGAAACTAACTTAATTTGATTGAAATGTTAAAAGTAATTAATTATTATATTCTTTTACCTTGTAACTCCTCGGTAAATTGAGCTACGTTGAGGAAGGGAGTCTCTTGGTAGATAGTACCTTGGGTATACACAAAGGATTTTTTGCAACATATTCACACAGTTTTCCAATCTTTCTATCAATTGGTTCTTCTTCCAATAAAAATTAGGGATGGCAATTTAAACCCGACCTGACGGGGACCCGACCCCCCGACCTCGATTAGAATGGGTTTTCCCCTAAAATTATCCCTATAGCGCCGGGGATGGTATTGAAAATTAAATCATCGATGATTTTCGGGCTGGGGACGGGGATAGGTCCCCCCGGCCCCGAATTAGCCCCGTACATCCCTATATATATATTATATATAATATATTTCTAAATTTCATCTTCATTCTCTCCCACTGTTGAATAATTCATTTCACTCTCACTCATTCTCTCTCTCTACCAATCTCCTCTCTCTCTCTTTCTCTCTTTCCCCCTCCACTGCCGATCTTCTTCACTTACCACTCTCTCCTCCACCACCGGTCTTCTTTACTCGCCACCAATCTCTTCTTTATCAGCGTCTCTCTCTCGTTACCACTGTTGTCGCACATTACCGATCTCGCTACCACCGTCGTCGTATACTACCGATCCTGCTACCACTCTCATCGTACACCATTACAATGACGTGACTCACCGATCCCGCTACCACCATGGTTTTTTTGAACATATTTATGATTTTTTTTTAAAAGACTTGATTAATATATATATATATATATATTCATATCTGACTTTGTTGTTAAGGTATTATTGTTAGGGTTTTATCTGTTAGGGTTTTAACAGATCTATTTTTTTTAACAGATCTATGATTTTTTTGAAATTTTTTTATCAATTTATATATATATTCAGATCTAATTCTTCGCTGATTGTTTTTTTTGTGCTGATTGCTATGTTGATTGTTGTTTTGTGCTGATTGTTGTTTTTTTTATACGGAGATTGTTCAGGGTCGAGGAAACTCGATCCCCGTTAGGAGACAGGGGTTGGGGGCATGATGGGTTCCCCGTCGGGGATCGGGGATGGGGACGGGGAGTGTAGTCCCCGGCTCCGCCCCGTTGCCATTCTTAGTAAAAATAACAAACAAATTGCAATATGCTATCACTATGGTGTATCTACATCCTACATACTGCAAGAAGTAATGTCAAGTTCAACTGAAAAGCATGCTTTAAAGCACAATTATATCACAGAAACTTCATAACTATAAGCAAAGTTACAAAAAGGCTAAGGGATACAATTTCTATTGCTGATTATTTTCAAAGGAAAACAAGACATATACATAGCTATTGAGAATGCAAAGGAGAACATGAGAAAATATATAACTTGACAAGGAAATAGAATCCAACAATTCAATGTATATCCAATCAATAAGCAAGGTATTCCTCTAAGATGACAATAATAGATCTGGAGGCAACATCATGAAAGATTAGTAGAAAACTCTACCATGGCAGCTACTTGATGAATATTTGGCTCTAACAGATTACTTCAGCATACCTTTAACAGTGGGAATTGAGTGTATTCAAGACAAATAAAGTGTTGGTACAAGATATAATTACATTAGGATGATAAGTTCTAGCTCTAACTTGGTAACACATAATAGTAAAGGCTAATGGAATGGATGGTGCAATTGGATAAACATGTTATAGATTTGAATCGTGTCAAACTTGGAGAATTCCTAGGGAGATTGGTTAAATTATAAAGAAAAGTAGAAAACCAAATGGGTTCATTTTTCTTACTGTATTTCAGCACCAAATTAATATAATTTTCTTTCTTCCCAAGAAAAAAAAACATCAATCAAATATGCAAATATTGAAGTCTTTCAACAAAATTTATAAAATTCACCACTAGAAAAAAAGAAAAAGAAAAGAGATAGTAACAAAATTTAAACGAAACTCACATTTCATTAAATAAAATTCACCCACTTTGAGCCAAAGTCAATTCATACCATACCATGAAATATCAAAAAAATGGAAGCTCATGGAGCAAAGGATGTAAAACTTCTTCATTAAAAGTATCTATTGTCTCGTAATCATAACAACAATCCTCCACTATGCCCATATATTTCTTTGAATCCTGCACAAAAAACAGAAGTCAAAACCAATTGTTAGTGTATAACTTTCAAATTCCTATATTTTTTATAGAGTCATTCATATTTTTTGGGGGATAAATAAAAAGACAAAAATATACAAGATACAAGAGGCATGCCCTAGGAACTAACCAACCATACAAAGACACAACCACCAACAACAAAAAAACCATAAACAAAACATCACGTTCAAGAACCACATAAGCACAAAAGCAGATAAAGGGTAGGAATAAGGACAAAGCTACAAAGCAGTACATACCTACTACTAGACCACGAAACCAAATAAAACTCAAAAAGAAGAACTACTACCATAATTAAGGCCATGTGTAGTCCATGTAGAAAGCCAAAATTAGGACCTATAAATATAAATAAACCACTAAAGACTATTACAACTATAACATAAAAAAGTTTACAAACTAAAAAAAAAAAAAACAAACCACCACAGCTATCTTGACAGCAACAGCAGTAAACCAAAGCACCATCAAACATCAGGTAATCAAGCAACAACTAGCCAACAAATGAAGATAGCAAGCTAGCCAACATGCAGCAGTAGCAGCAGCCAATAACACAACAAAAATCCTGCTAACTCTTCAAAACAATAATATAGACTAGTAGCAGCAGCAACCAAAGGCTTCAACGATCAACAATTGGGACAAGATCCACCAAATGGATTCCTTGCTCAAGGCCATCATTCAGTCAAATGATTTTAAAAGAGCCAAGTAATCAACAAATCAATTGGACAATTCAACAACAGTTAACTGCAAAAAGCACACACGGACTGCTAGCCATCACTCCACCCTCAAATAATACCAAAACTCCATAACAAAGTAGTGAACTACAGGATATAAATAAATACAAAAACTATTCACCAAATATATGCCTCATTCACTCAACCCACAAAGAATAACCCCTCTAAATTAGACCAGCTGAGAACCTGCACTACAAACAAATAGTTAAGTATAGGTTCTCACCTAACTCAACCCTCAACAGCATAGATAATCCCTCCTTACACACAGTCCTAATATAGGGTATAGCGATCCCAGTTTTCCTTTTCTGTATTTGTTGTACTCCGGACTTTGGTTCCGTGGAGTTGGTAGTTGTATATCTTGTTGTTGTCCTTTAATTCCCTATGTTTGAATTTTAGGATGTGTTGGGCGTATTTCGAACGGGTAGGTTGAGTTTTGGTCTCAAGTGTTGTTGCTCAGAGTTTTGGTGTTACGCTCGAGCGGGTCATTTTGCGCTCAAGCGGAGTTTGCTTTTTGGTTGTCCGCTCGAGCGGGTATTCTTGCGCTCGAGCGGAGTTTACACACTCCCAGTATTTCGTGCCTCTGCAAAACTTCTGCAGGTGTGTTTTTCACGCTTGAGCGGGTTTTCTTACACTCGAGCGGGTCGCGCTCGAGCGGACCTTTTAGCGCTCGAGTGGGTAGTGCTTTGTCTGTGAAAGTTCTAGGAGGGGGAAATCTACGCTCGAGCGGACTGGTTTTCGCGCTCAAGCGGATATACTTTATTCTTGTGTCTTGGCGCTCGAGCAGGCCTTATTGCGCTCGAGCGGATCCAGTTTCTTGTTCTTGACACTCGAGTGTCCTGTTCTACGCTCGAGCGGACCTGTCGTATATCAGATGGTAGTTGGGCATTTTTGAATCACTTTTCACTTTTCTTCTCTCTCTCTTACTTTTCCAAAATCGATTTTGAGAGCTTCTCTCTCTAGAATCTCCCTTTTCTCTAGGGTTTGATCTAGTTAGAGTGTTCTTCTTTCCTTCGGCCTTTGTAAAGAGTGTGTTGATCGTCGAGGGCTTCGTTTTGATCCGAAAAGTTTGGAGTTTGGAGTACTTTGGTTTTGGCCTTCTTCTTCATTCGAGCTCTAACTTCGAGGTAGGAATATCCTACTTCATCTTATGAGCTTTGTCTTTAAATTTTAGCATTTCGATATGTTGGGGGTTGTTGGGTAATGTCGAGAAAGTTTGGGGTCATTGTGTAATTTTCAAAAGAGGGGTTTTCAAAGTTTAAAACCTTTATGTATGTAATACATTGGAAAATGGACTTGGTGTGGGATTATTGAGGAAAGTGGAACCTTAGGGTTGGTATTATAATTATGGGAAGAAGCTTTAAATATTTGATAAATTAATTTGTATAATTAATTTTGGGAAATGAGAAATTGAATAAGAAATATTCAAATTGGAAAGGTTTGGGATTAAAAGGTGTAGTTGGATAAATTTATCGCTCACTTAGACAAATGTTGATATTTTATCCATTTGGTGCAATTATTGCCTGTTTAGAAATAACTGCTTTGGGCTATCGGTGGAGGATAGTCTTGATTGTTGTAGACAATGCATGATGATTAGGAAAACTAAAACTAATCAACGGAATGTGTCATCGAATATGACGGTTGAAAAATATATTAACTTTATGTATTGATTGATTATGTATATGATCTGTGTTTATATACATTGTGTTGTGTGAGAGGAGATAGGGGATGTACTCCACGGTTTAGGGGAAGATAGGGGATGGACCTCTAAATCGGAATTTGTGTGATATTGATACAGCACTACAATGTGTATCATGGTGAAGTATGGAAGTGTGTGTTTGATATGATGTAGCACTAAAATGTATATCATTATCAATTGTGAAGTATAGAAGTGTTTCTATGTTATATCGATACAGCACCAAAATGTGTATCACTTGTAAAGTAAAGAAGTGGTTTATGTGTAAATGATACAACACCAAAATGTGTATCCGTCAAGAATTTCGAAAGTGTTTTAGTAATGAGTTTTGATCTCATTAAATTATTTGGCCAGGTTCTGAGCCTTGTTTTCAAACTCAAAGTTGAATAAGAAACGAAAAGTGAAATGTAACATGGTTATGATTGTCATGAAACGGTAATATGGCATGAGTTGGAATATAAGTGTGGACCATCTGTTGAATGCTATTATTTTAGTCATTGTTTATAGTTGGTTTAGTACATTTCTACTGGGTTGTGGCTCACCCTATATGGGACATCATTTTCAGGTACAGGTAGCATGCCACCTCTAAGGACGTAGCTTGGGAGGCTTAGTGGCTGGGACTTTTGTTGTTTTGTTGTATTACATGTATATCAAGCCAAGGGCTTCCTTTGTATAGAGTTAGCACTCTTTTTTTGTAACCAAGTGTTGACTTGGAAAGTTGTAAGCCTATAGGGCATTTGCTTTTGTTGTCAACATGTAATACTTTTTGTAATGATTACTTTGATGAAATACAATTATGCTTTATTTTCTTATGTATGAGCATGCTATTGTTGGTTGATTTATGGGTTTATTTTGGGGGCGTGACAACTTGGTATCAGAGCGTACCGAGCTCGAATACTTTGGGTACATGGGAAGTGATTAGTATCACAATAGGTTTGTCTCGCTTGTTAGAGACTTATGTGTAATGTTATATGCTTATGTGATAACATGTTTATGTGACTACTTGGGTATGGGATTTAGTTTCTAGGATGTTGATTGGATCCTTGGGTTTCTGTGAGTCTTGTTGGAAAAGCACTTGATCAATGCTGTTTCTAACCGGAACTCTAGTAACGCCTCAGGACTATCATTATCCGGAAACGAAATTCGTAAGTGCTTATGTGTTTATGTGCTTACGGGGAGTGAATTACAGTTGTCCATGCATTAGGACGCGAGTGTTATAGCTTCGGCACATTTGTGAATGTGCTAACGTTCTTCGTTACCTTTATTAGGATGTCAGGACGAGGTAGACGTGGTAGGCAGGAGATGTCTTTACCAGATGATATTCCGGCGCAGCAGGAAGGGGTTGGCCAGGCCAATGTAGCCGAGCCAGCAGGTCAGGAGGCTATGGGCGCTTTAGCCTGTGGGATAGCCGATGCTTTGAGGGAGTTTATGGGAATTCTCAGAGTTGAGAATCCAGTTCAGGCTCAAGTGCAGGCCCCGGTTGTTGATGTAGGGCCTTCCTTCTTGAAGAGGGAGTTCTTTCGGTCTAATCTGGACAAGTTTATTGGGAATCCGAAGGAACCACTTAAGGTTGACGAGTGGTTGGAACAGATGAGTAAGACGTTCGAGATGCTTGGCATCGAGGACAGAGCATTGAAAGTGACCTTGGCATCTTTCCAGCTTAAGGGGGATGCGGGTCAGTGGTGGAAGTACACGAAAGGTCGTATTGGTGGCACGTGGGAGGCCTTTTTAGATGCTTTCCAGGAGAAGTACTTATCTCCAGCAGTTAGGGAGAAGCTGAGAGACCAGTTTTGCTAGCTTTTGTAGTTGAGTTCTTCAGTGGCCAAGTTTGAGGCTGCTTTTACTAGCTTGTCCAGGTTTGCACCTGAGCTTGTGGCGTCTGAGGAACGCTGGTGTATCGAGTTTGAGAGGAGATTGAGGCGGGGACTCAAGATGAGAGTTGGCGGGTCTATGATTCGAGATTATAGGCGTCAGGTTGATGCTGCAGCCCATATGGAGATCATGATGCAGCAGGAGAAAGGAGGACAGAGAGGCTCCAAGAGGAGCTAGGATGGTCAGGGTGATGGCAGGAGACAGAGGGGTGCTAACCCTCAACAGTCTCAGGGTGGTGTTGCTAAATCGACCTTTCCAGTGCCGAGTGCAAGCTTAGGGAGAAGCAATCAGGGAGATTTCACCTGTTACAAGTGTGGTCAGCTAGGCCACAAGGCTTCGGCTTGCCCGCAGAGGGGAGGAGGTCAGAGAGCTGCATCATCTTCAGCTAGACCGCAAAGCCAGAGTCAGGACAGGGGCCAGTCCTTGTCTTGTTATCAGTGTGGTCAGCCTGGGCACCTGAAGAGGTTTTGCCCACAGTTGAGTGCCACTTCGGGCGCGTCTGGTTCTAGACAGAACCACGGGTTTTCACCAAATCGATCTGTCTGCAGCCTCGAGGCCAATCCGGAGCTTCGTCGTCATCTGTGCAGCGATCGTATGCTCAGGGGTGAGCAGTGGATCGAGGGCTCTTGGGCGTGTGTATCTTTATTACCGTGCAGGATCTTGTATCTGCTTCATCAATTGTGAGAGGTACCTTCTTGTTTTGCAACTCGGTTGCTAGTGTATTGATTGATACGGGTGCATCTCATTCTTTTGTATCTGCTACATTTGCATCTGTTTTGGGATTGGAGTTGGCACAGTTAGCATCTCCTATTTGTGTAGTGTCACCTATCGGGGGTGAGTTGATTTTGAAACAAGGATGTATGGGTTGTGATATAGAGGTCGCCGATCGCTGGCTTCCGTTTCCTTTTGTAGTGATGCCCATGTCGGGATTTGATATTATTTTGGGTATGGACTGGTTATCATTATACCGGGTTGTTATTGATTGCTACCACTAGAGGGTCACAGTTTGTACCTTGAGCGGGGAGTGTTTCCATTTCTTGGGGGATCGGGTTGGTAGTGTGTTGCCACCGGTGTTTGATCCGCGAGAGCGGAGTGAGCTTAGTGGTCTTTTCACTAGCTTCATGAGTGATGAGTGTGATGAGACCCAGATTGTATTACCGAGAGTGGTTTGTGAGTATTCGGATGTTTTTCCCGAAGATCTCGTTAGTTTTCCACCTCACCGAGAGACTGAGTTCTCTATTGATTTAGTGTTCGGCACAGCGCCGATTTCTATGGCATTTTATCGTTTTGCCCCAGCCGAGTTGAGTGAGTTGAAGATTCAACTCCAGGAGTTGCTGGATAAGGGCTTTATTCACCCTAGTGTTTCGCCGTGGGGAGCACCGACCTTCTTTGCTAAAAAGAAAGATGGTGCCTTGAGACTTTGTATCGACTACCGGAAGTTGAATCAGGCTACGGTCAAGAATAAGTACCCTATGCCCCATATTGATGATCTGTTTGACCAGTTGAAGGGTTCCCGTTGTTTCTCTAAGATAGACTTGAGATCGGGTCACCACCAGTTGAGGGTCAAGGAAGAGGATATTCCTAAGATGGCATTCCGTACGCGGTATGGCCATTATGAGTTTCTGGTGATGCCGTTTGGCTCACCAATGCACCGGCATTCTTTATGGACTTGATGAACCGGATCTTCCGGGAATTCTTAGATCAATTTGTAGTCGTTTTTGTGGACGACATTCTTATCTATTCACCTTCGGAGGAGGAGCATGAAGAACACTTAAGAGTGGTGCTTGAGTTGCTTAGAGCCCATAGATTGTATGCCAAGTTTGGGAAGTGTGAGTTCTGGCTAGGAGAAGTCAAGTTCTTAGGCCATGTGGTATCCGGGGAAGGGGTGTCTGTTGATACATCTAAGATTGAGGCGGTGCAAGATTGGGCACAGCCTAAGAGTATTTTTGAGATCCGCAGTTTTCTGGGATTGGCGGGGTATTACCGCCGGTTTGTGAAAGATTTCTCTAGGCTAGCTTTGCCGTTGACTCGATTGACGCGGAAAGGGGTTAAGTTTGTATGGAGTGAGACTTGTGAAAAGTCGTTCCAAGATTTGAAGGTTAGATTGACCACCGCTCCGGTCTTGATTATTCCGGAGAGAGGGTTGGGTTATGCGGTTTATTGTAATGCCTCACGAGAGGGTTTGGGTTGTGTGTTAATGCAAGAGGGGAAAGTGGTAGCCTATGGCTCACGTCAGTTGAAAATTCACGAGAAGAATTACCCCATACATGACTTAAAGTTAGCAGCAGTAATCTTTGCCTTGAAGATGTGGAGGCATTACCTGTATGGTAAGAAGTTCGAGGTGTTCTCGGACCATAAGAGTCTGAAGTATCTGTTTACACAGAGATACTTGAATCTGAGGCAGAGAAGGTGGATGGAGTTCATTGAGGACTACGATTTTGAGTTGCACTATCACCCGGGAAAGGCCAATGATGTGGCCAATGCCCTTAGTAGGAAATCCATTAGTGATGTAGCTTGTATAGCCATCCGGGAATGGGAGATGTTGGGGGCACTTGGCGAGTTCGATTTGCTTTTGGGCGAATCTGTTAAGGCTGCGGCCTTGTTTTCTGTTGTTGCGCAGCCTACACTTGTGACTCGAGTGTTGGAGGCACAGGGAGGTGACCTTGAGGTAGAAGCCCTCCGGGAGAAGATCTTCGGTGGGAAGGTTGAGAAGGGTTTGTCTGCGTATCTCGACCTGAGTGTGAGATACTGAGACCGTTTGTTTGTGCCGGAGTCTTGCCGAGAGGAAGTACTCCGAGAGTTTCACTATTCACGCCTTGTGGTGCATCCGGGAGGCACAAAGATGTATCGAGATTTGGGTCGTCAGTTTTGGTAGCGGGGTATGAAGAAGGATGTAGCAGTTTTCATTTCTAAGTGCCTTACTTGTCAACAAGTGAAGGCTGAGCATCAGAGGCCAGCGAGTTTGTTACAACCCTTGCTTATTGCCGTATGAAAGTGGGAGCATGTCACTATAGACTTCGTTGTAGGTCTTCTGACGACTCAGCGGGGTAGTGATGCTATTTGGGTGGTTGTAGATTGGCTGACTAAGTCGACGCATTTTATCTCTATGCGCACGAGAGATTCGGTAGATCATCTTGCCGATTTGTATATTCGGGACATAGTGAGATTGCACGGGGTCCCAGTAACGATCGTCTCAGACAGAGACCCTCGTTTTACTACTAGGTTGTGGCAGAGTTTGCAGAGTGCCTTGGGTACTAAGTTGACCTTTAGTACGGCTTATCATCCTCAGACTGATGGACAGTCCGAGCGTACTATTCAGATCCTTTAGGATATGCTTCGAGGTTGTGTCCTTGACTTTAGTAGGACGTGGGAGAGGCACTTGCACTGGGTGGAGTTTGCTTACAACAACAGCTTTCAGTCTAGTATCGGTATGGCACCGTTTGAGGCCTTGTATGGCCGACCGTGTAGGTCTCCGGTTTGTTGGGCCGAGGTGGGTGACGCACCTTTGTTGGGCCCGGAATTAGTGAGGGAAACAACAGAGAAAGTTGAGCTTATCCGTAGGAGGCTTGTTACAGCCCAGAGTCGCCAAAAGAATTATGCCAACCGTAGGAGGAGGCCTTTGGCATTTGAAACGGGTGATCATGTTTTCTTGAAAATATCACCGAGGCGAGGTTTGATGAGGTTTGGGAAGAGTGGGAAGTTATCCCATCGGTTTATCGGTCCCTTTGAGATCCTTGAGAGGATCGGGGAGGTTGCTTATCGTTTGGCTTTGCCACCACAGCTGTCTGGGGTTCATGACGTCTTTCATGTTAGTATGCTTCGGAAGTACGAGCCGGATCCATCGCACGTGTTGGATTGGACCGACTTAGAGGTAGATGAGGATGCATCGTATGAGGAGAGACCGATTCGGGTCTTGGATAGGCGGGATCAAGTCTTGCGAGGCAAGACCATACCCTTAGTAAAGGTCTTGTGGAAACATCACGGAGTGGAGGAAGCCACTTGGGAACATGAGTTGGAAGTCCGTGAGAAATATCCGGACATGTTTGTTGATGTGTAATCATATTTTGAGAATTTTGTAATATTGTTGAACTTTAAGAGCATTATATATGTCTTAAGTTGTAAAACATGGTATATGTTTTGGTTTATGAGAGTATTTTGGAACTTGCCTTGAAATAGAAGTTTAATGTAACATTGCATATGTTGAATGTATTGTAGAAATGGACATATATCATGAATGTTGAATATGATATGGAATTGTGGAATGTGGTATTGAAATTGTGGAATTTCAGGGAATGCATATCTATAATGCATGTTGTGGATAATGTTGTGAATTGACTCTTGTAAAGAGATGAGATGACCGGTAATGGGTCGAGTTGTTAAATTCCGCATCGTAATAATGTTGGGAATTGAGAAAATCTTGTTTTTGAAAAACCTATATTTAATTTCGGAGACGAAATTCTTTAAGGGGAGAAGGTTATAGCGATTCCGATTTTCCTTTTCTGTATTTGTTGTACTCCGGACTTTGGTTCCGTAGAGTTGGTAGTTGTATATCTTGTTGTTGTCCTTTAATTCCCTATGTTTGAATTTTAGGATGTGTTGGGCGTGTTTCGAACAGGTAGGTTGAGTTTTGGTCTCAAGTGTTGTTGTCCGGAGTTTTGGTGTTACGCTCGAGCGGGTCATATTGCGCTCGAGTGGAGTTTGCTTTTTGGTTATCCGCTCGAGCGGAGTTTACACACTCCCAGTATTTCGTGCCTCTGCAAAACTTCTGCAGGTGTGTTTTTCATGCTCGAGCGGGTTTTCTTACGCTCGAGCGGGTCGCGCTCGAGCGAACCTTTTAGCGCTCGAGCGGGTAGTGCTTTGTCTGTGAAAGTTCTGGGAGGGGGCGGACTGGTTTTCACGCTCGAGCGGATGTACTTTATTCTTGTGTCTTGGCGCTCGAGCGGGCCTTATTGCGCTTGAGTGGATCCAATTTCTTGTTCTTGACGCTCGAGCGTCCTGTTCTACGCTCGAGCGGACCTGTCGTATATCAGATGGCAGTTGGGCATTTTTGAATCACTTTTCACTTTTCTTCTCTCTCTCTTACTTTCCCAAAATCGATTTTGAGAGCTTCTCTCTCTAGAATCTCCCATCTCTCTAGGGTTTGATCTAGTTAGAGTGTTCTCCTTTCCTTCGGCCTTTGTAAAGAGTGTGTTGATCGTCGAGGGCTTCGTTTTGATCCGAAAAGTTTGGAGTTTGGAGCACTTTGGTTTTGGCCTTCTTCTTCATTTGAGCCCTAACTTCGAGGTAGGGATATCCTACTCCATCTTATGAGCTTTGTCTTTAAATTTTAGCATTTCGATATATTGGGGGTTATTGGGTAATTTCAAGAAAGTTTGGGGTCATTGTGTAATTTTCAAAAGAGGGGTTTTCAAAGTTTAACACCTTTATATATGTAATACATTGGAAAATGGACTTGGTGTGGGATTATTGATTTGCTCAATCAAAACCCTAATTTTTCAATGAAAATCCCCAAATCAAAACCCTAGTTTGAATTTCCAAACTTGACTGATGGGTTGAAGATTTTTTTTTCGCCGAGTGGCATGCATTTGTCTCTTCCGTCTCCTTCAAGCGTTCTCTTTCTGATAGTTTTCTCTCTCTTCATCGTTACTTCTCTCTCTCTCTGTCTCTCTCTCTTTCTTTCTCTCTCTCTTTTCGTTCTTCTATTCTCAAAGTTCTCTCTTTGCATCTTGTCTTCATTCGTTATTCTCTTTCTCACTAGTTGTTATGGTTACTCTTGGAATAGATGAATCAAAATCGAACATCAGGTCTAAGTCAATAGCTTCACGCCATTGTATTAAACTTGAAGAGGCTTTTGTTTCTTGGAGCTCTTGTTGTCGATTTAGGTCTGGGTTTGGGGTTTGATAGAGAGAGAGAAAGAGAGAGAGAGGGTTTGGAGAGTATTTTCTATGGTAATGTTCTTGCAATGAGATAATGAAAGCACATAGAGATGGAGAGATAGTGAGGGCTGAGGGCTTTTGATTGTTTTTTTTTTTAATTAATTTTTTTGGTGTTTGGTGCTCACAATTTTTATTTTAGTCATACTATTCACGACAGAAATTGCGTGTCGTAAAAAGTAAAATACTTTTAACAGCTAGTACATGTGCGTCGTAGAAAGTGCACTTTTTAACGGCTGACTTTTTGTGCACCTTAAAAAACGTAATATTTTTAACGGTTGGCTTTTTGTGCGTCATGAAATGTTCAATATTTTTAACGGTTGGTGTACACGTGTTGCGTATAGTTGATGTATTAACGGCATGCTATATGCACGTCATAGAAAGTTTTATTATTTATGACTAACATTGCATGCCATAAAAAAATCATCATTATTAACATTCACGGCTTACGCAATAGACACGTCGTGGTAGGAAAAGTATTTACGACGTGTAAAAAAAACAAGTCGTAAAAGTGAGAAACTACGGCGTGTATTTATTTATGTCGTTGATGTTGTGCCGTAAAAAGTTAGTTTTGTTGTAGTGTTTATTGATTATCATTATGTTTTGGTAGTTCCCATGCATCCAAATGTTGACTGTACGTGATAACGTGAATGTTCACATCAAATGACGTTGTGATATAGATAATGTTAAGGTTCATATCAACATGGTATCAAATTACACAACCACAAGCCTCAACTTTCATTTGAATATATACATGATTGTACGTGAATGTGAATGTGAATGTGAATGTGAATGTTCACATCAGATGACGTGAATGCGAATGTTCACATCAAATGATGTTGTGATAAAAGTGATGTTAAAGTTCATATTAGCATTACATCAAATTACACAACCACAAGCCTCAACTTTCATTTGAATATAAATATGACGTGTGAATGTTCACATCAGATGACATTATGATAAAGGCGATATTAAAGTTCACATTAGCATTGCATCAAATTACACGATCACAAACCTCAACTTTCATTTGAATATAAACGTAACGTGAAATAATAAAAAGGAGGCAATTACATGATGTGTTGTCAATTACATGATGCTGATTTTTAATTACCAATAGCAATCACAATCATAAAAAGAGGGAAAAATAGCACATTATCACTGCTTAAACATAAGAATGTTTACATATTGTGAACGTTTACATCACTATATTAGATGAGAGAGAATTTTCTGGAAAGGTGTTGTGAACGTTCATATCAGATGAAAGAGAATTCTCAAGGTGTTGAAACCATTAAAGAACTTTCCGGAAATGTGTCCGTTTTATAAGATTATCAAATTTTTTAATAATTTTGATGAAAATTGAGCTTTTTTGGTTTAGGGACATTAAATATCAACATTAAATATAATGGCATAAGAGTCTAAGAAAATAGTGTAAATAAAGAAAAAGGACTTTATGGAATAAAAGTATACGTACATGAGACTAAGTGGGTTAAAAAATTCCTTCATGAATTTTTTGGGTTAAAATATTTCTAAATGAGATTTATTAATAAAAATCCCTAATAAGAATTATAACAAATAAGATAGAAAATAAATGATTAAAAATTAATATTAAGTATAATATTCTAGTGTTTTAATTTTATCATAATAAAAAAAATTAAATTATATATATTATATACGTATAAATATATTTAATAAATATAATCAAGACGGTGGTTAGATAAAACGAGAGGAAGGAAACAAAATCTATTCCCGCCCCCACCTCCTCAACGGGGTGGGAAAAATTCATATGGGACAAAACGGGAGATATGAGTAGAGGAGGGACGGAAAAAAAATAATTACCTCTATCTCCAATTAAACCCTAACTAAACATCTACCTCCCTCTCCTTTTCGTAACCCAATTACCACGATTATCTCTAATTGCTACTCATTGTACAATCATTATCGCAAATTAGTGACCTACTCTCCCCTATTAGTCCATTGCCTAATTTTCATAACTCTGACCTCTTTTAAAATGATAGTTAAAAATGAAAAATTAACTTTTAATCTATTTTGAGTCAGATCAATTCTTTATTTTTTTATATATTTTTTCAAAAAAAATTCAAAAAAAAAACTAAAAAAATAATTTTTAACTTACTTTTCAAAACAACACCCTATCACTATGCACCACTACCAGCCGCTACTCCCAATACGCCCACAGTAGCGTCATCTTCCTTCTCCTTCAACACCATCTTTCTCTTTACTCTCCCTATCAAGTATTTGATCTCCACCATTTTGTTTTGTCTACCAATCCCTTTCAATTTCCTCCCTGCACCATTACATATCTTACTAAACGTCAACCAATTTACCTCAAATAGAGAGATGTTAGTGGAATATATCTTAATAATTTTCAGCATGTTCTTCACAATTAATTTATGTGTAGCATAAAAAAGTCACCTTCAACATATATCATCATGCATTTTTGACGTCTCACAATTTATTTTCATTTTAATATCTATCATTTCACCCTTATTTTGCCCTTCTCCCAAAGTGTCCAACCAAGATGCAACTGTGGCTTGTTTTGGGAAGTTGGCTTTTAGTCACTTTTTTTGATTTGTAGCAAAAGTTAAAAATTGGTTTTTTTGAATTTTTTTTTTCATTTGGAAAGGTAGTTTTTAGCTAAGGGTGAAATTACAATTTTACTCCTCCTGAGTCAAAATATGCTATATGGGTGATGTTGTAATATTTTAAACTAAATAGGGGTAGTTTGGTCATTTGATTATGATTTGACATTATAAACAAATATTAATCAAAAAAGCCAAAAGTCACTTTTTACCAACTTCCCAAATCATTTGTCTAAAAAAATCAAAAGTTTAATTAAAAGTCAAAAAGTCACTTTTTACCATCTTTCCAAAATAAGCCTGTATACTTTTGGTTGGATAAGGGGTTTTATCTATATCTATATTATTATTAAAAGTCAACACCTTTTAAACTTTATTTTCTCCTTTTGCCAAGTAATCTTCTTGTATCAAGTGTCAATTTTTTTTATCCAAAAAAGAAAAAAGAAAAAATAAATAATAGTTAAAAAAGGGACACAAGATTTGAACCTAACCATTCACTTAACTTATTAAAAAATACTTTCACCATTTAAACAATATAGGAAATATATTATGAATTCAAAATTAAAATTTATATTTTAAGGACACTTATTGGGTAGACTGACACTCCTAATAAAAATAAAATGAAGTGTCTTGTTAGTAATATTTTTAAAGATTCTCAATAAACATCATAAAAGATTCAAAAAAAAATTTATAATCTTAATATATTTTTTTACATATTTTAAAATATTTTTATATATCTTAATACATTTCATCACATTTTTTTAACATTAATAATAATTCTAAAAATTATTTTTAATATTTTTTAAAATAAAATGAAACATCAATATGTTTAAGTATGAGATAACATAAAGTGAATAAAAATTACTTTATGTCACCTCATACTTACCTCTTATCACAAAATGAATGGGGTAGATTAATACTCTATTACCAAATAACCTCTTAACATCGGTGTTTTAAGAACCATACAACTCACATCAGCCCCGTTTGATAAAATTGTGTGAAAGTGATTGTAAATTATGACTTAACAAATTATAAATTATACCTTTAAACATAAATTGTTAACTTGTTTCGTGCAGTTATGGGATTATAGATTTAGTCAATAGAGTAGTGTTTGGTTGAATAAACTGTAAAATAGTTTTTTGTTCGTAATGTCCTCTTTGCCATTTTTCATTTTTTTATATTCATTTTAATTATTTATTTCTATGTTTCTTTTCTTTATTATTATTATTTTTTTCTTTTTATTCATTTTATTTTATTTTCTTTTTCTCCTTCTCTTCTTTTCTCTACTTTCTTTGTTAATTTTGTTTAATTTATTAATTCATTACAATTAATACCAATTAATATTCATGTTCTAATTTATATTAATGTTGTGATTTCATTACATTCTATTGTTTTATATTCATTTTAATTATTTATTTCTATATTTCTTTTCTTTATTATTATTAATTATTTTTTTTCTTTTTTTTCTTTTTCTTCATTTTATGTTCTTTTCTTTTCTTTTTCTCCTTATTTTCTTTTCTCTCCTTTCTTTTTTTTTCTTCTCTTCTTTTCTTTTCTTAATTGTTTTTTATTCCCTTCTTTCCTTATTTCTTTTTTTTTTCTTTTCTTCTCCTAATTTTTTTTTCTTTTTCTTCATGTTATTTTCTTTTCTTCTCTTCTTACATATTAATTATTTCCTTTCTTTTTTCTTATTTATTTTTTATTTATTTTTTTTTTGGCTTATCTACTCTCCTTTTTCACCCACGACAGTCAAAACCTAGAAATGGCTTGATTTCCGATGATGAGCTCAAATCCAGTAACCGCACTAGCACCGGAACGACTCTCTGAGCCACCATGATCACCGAGAGAGAGAGAGAGAGAGAGAGAGAGAAGAGAGATCGCGAAGGAGCAGATCGCGACGGCGTTAGGGTTTCAAATCAATCGCAAGAGAGAGAGAGAAAGAGAGAGAGAGATCGCGAATGAGCAGATTGCGATTGTGGTGGCGCAAAGGTTTCAGATCGATCGCGATGGTTAGGTTTTACCCCTCAAATAAGAGAGAGAGAGAGAGAGAGAGAGAGAGAGAGAGAGAGAGAGAGAGAGAGATGTTGTTGTGTTGAGCTACAAGGTAAAGGTCTCAGACATGGATGATGTGTTATGTTGACCTCTCATCGTCGCTCCTTTCGTCGCCAGAAATCGCCTCTTTTCATCGGAAATCACCTCTCTCCTTTCATGAGAGAGAGAGAATGAGTGTGTTTTGTTTATATACCTAGTACACTTGTAATAACTTGAAACTGTGAAGGACATTTAAGTCTTTGATATTCAGCTTGCTGCTTAAGCTAAAAAAATAAGCACCTCCTTCCTCACTCAACCAAAAAGCTTATTTTCTACTTATAAAGGCTATAATCCACACCCATTAAGCTACACTAAACACTTACAGAAACAATTTAATTTAAGCCAAAAGTTGAGTTAAGTTGTTTTTAAGCTGTGCCAAACAGGCATATCATGCTATAGTTTAAACGCGAGCATAAAGTGGGTGTTTGGAAAGTTGCTATTTTAGTAGACTATTTTAATTTTTTGCTATTTTTGTAGGTTAAAATTTTTATGTTTAGGAAGATGATTAGATTTTTTTGTAGTTAGATGTGATATTTGTGAGAGAAAAATTGAAATGATTATGAATTTAATGTAACATTTTATCTTATTAATTATTTTAACTTATTTTATTTTTTTGTAAATTTTAACCTAAAAGAGGCTAAAAATTTTCTTGTCAAAATTTACAAGTTTGATACCACGTTGGTGGACACAGGAATAGAATTAAGAAAAGATTATGCATGAAAAATACTATTTGTCATAATACTTTAAGAATATATATATATATATATATTATTTTATATACAAAATAAATTCAGGGGTGGAACTAGTAAAATATTTTATGCAAAAAAATATTATTTGTTATAAAACTTTAAAAGTATATATTTTTTATTTTATACATAAAATGACCCCAATATAAACTATTATATTAAGTGAGTGTTGTATTTGGTGTAAAAGCTAAAAATTAGATCAAAAAGAAAGAGTGAGTTTTGAACCTTGGATCTTAAATTTAATAGGAAAAAAACTCTTACCACAAGAGTGGTCTTGAATATATAATAAATATTTTATATTATTTTTATTTATTTAAATTGCACACGTATTGCGTGTGTCAATTACTAGTACCATATTATACATGCATGTGTATTTATGTTTATGATGTATATATAAAAAAAATTATTCATCTTTTAATCCACCGGTGATAAAATCCTAATTCTATCGACTCCTCTCTCTAAGTTGGCATGATCCTTACAACTCAAGTTACTTGATTTAATTTAAAAAATTTCAGAGGTTGCAATGTTGTGGCTAAATGTCAAATTCCTAATGCTGTGAGAGACATCACCTCTCAAGAAAGCTTGCCGTTCCTGGGAAATTTTTGCTGTCAAATTCCTTGTTATGTACAAGTTTCATGCCAATTCTATTGTATTAATCAATGCTTGGAGCCCCCTCTTATTTCAATTTGGGAAACCATGATCAAAACAGTTTATAGATGATTGCGGTTTTTCCCTACTTCATTTTTCTATTTCCTTCGTTTTTTACCCCATAAATTCAGTATCCAAACATAACTTAATTCAAAATCCAAACAAAGACTAAAAGGAAGTCCACTTTGTTCTTCATCATTGTTATTATTTGGTTGTTGTGATTTGGCTATTTTAAAATACGTGTTTTTTCTTTCTTTGCTTCAAAGCTTGCTAATCCAAGAAACCTGATGGTTAATGAAACAGTTTGAATGTAGCAATTATGACAACATTTTTGTAGGTTTCCTTCAAATCAACCAACAAAAGACCAATAACAAGCTTCACTTTATTCCTCAAAAAAACAAGCTTCACTTTATATTCCAAGGCCATGTTAACAAGGCAGAGTCATCTTGAGATAGCCATTTTAGTCATTTGGTAACCGGGACAAGTTGTCCCAAACTCTAGACAAAATATAGTTAGTACAGGGGCCACGAGAGGAATAAGCACCAGTCAAAAAATGTGAATCAAACAAAAGTGGTCTTATTCCGCCTCCTTATCATCCATAAAACAAACAGTGCCTAACATAACAATCACCCAACTCTAGTGCCTCATGCCTTGGTTATAATAAGTAATTCTCATCAAGCATAATACCATAAAAATGTATCTAGATAGTATCGAGAAGAAAAAAACAATCATTCCAACAATGAAAGCAATATTTATCAATGATGGAAAAAAAAAAGAAGTAATGTCGCTTGGAAGTATCTCCGCCATACAGGCAGGCCCATTGAAGTTTGGGCTTAAATTATTTGAAACATTGAATTCTGGGTATCATCTACTGACTCACCCCAAAGGACATGTTTTCTCAAACTCTTTCTGCTCTTTGCGACACAAATCAAACTCGTTTGTATGGTAGTACATGCAACCGGCATAAGCATCCATCTCCTTTGTGCACCGCTGATGAAGGTCTTTCAACCTGCGAGGCAAATATCATATCGCGTACAAATGTCTTAAAAAGTTTTACGGAAGGTTTTGTTTTATCTTACGCATATAAATCTGATAAGTAGTTATACAATCATAGGAAAGTCGATGCAAAAAAAATATATATTCTTTTATACAATCTTACATATAGATGTAGTTTCGCTTGGAGTTCTTCGACTATGATGTTCTACTGAGCGAGGAAGACAAATAAAATTAGAAAAGACTATTTGTAATCATAAATGAAACTCATTCAATAAAAGAAATTTTAGGGGAGAGATGAATAATAATGATGCAAAATTAAAGCCACCACTTTGAATACAAATGCTATATACCCTACCAAACTATGGATAAAAGGTTCAATCTCCTTGCCTCAATAATCTGTTTGGATTGGGTGCCTTGGAGAGAGAAGAAAAGAGAAGTGACTTCCTCCTACCAATATTGGATGGTTTAAGAGGAGAGAAAGGAAATGAAATTGAGAGATACGGAAAACCCTTCAAAAGCCACTTTTTGAATCTCTTCAAAATCATGGAGATATGAGGATAAAAGAAACGTGATGAGTAGGGGTGTTTGACAAAGGCTATTTTTTGACTTTCTGGGCTAAAATTCACAAAAAGACAAAATAAGCTAAAATAGTCAATAAGACAAAATGTCATATCAAACCTATAATCATTTCACTTTTTCTCTTACAAACATCGCATCTAACTACAAAAAAATCCAACGATCTTCCTAAATACAAAAATTTTAGCCTACTAAAATAACTAAAAAATAAAATAACCTACTAAAATAGCAACTTCCCAAACACCCACAGTAAGTAAATGTTTTGCCCTAATTTTTAAGAAAAGTTGTTTCTGTCTTACTCCTCTTACTCGCATAACAAAATTTCTTTTTATTTTCTTTTCTTTCCCCTCCTTTATCTTTCCTTCTATTTTTCTCCTAAATTATCCAAACAAGAAGGAAGGTGTTTGTTGCCCAAGTACCAAGAAGGAAAGATACCACACCACTATCATTTCTTTTCTCTACTATATAATCCTTATTTTGAAAGCATCATACATTGTCGAGAGATTTAGAAATGCCTCCTTAAAATGTTTTAGTTGCTACCCTAACACCAACCCCATCTGCTGCCCGCCACTCAAGCTTTTTCACTAACAACACTTTTACACTTCACAACATCCCAATCCTGAAACTCAAGAACTTCCACAAGTCATAAAGAAAATGGTACACAAGGTACTTTTCTACTGAGAATAATGGCATTTCAGGTATGAGAAGTTCCAGTAGCTGTCAGAGCACAGTAATTCAAGTCCAAGTGAACTTAAAAGGTTTAGAGCCGTAGAATAGCTGGTAGCTCAATGTTCTTATACCAGAGGATTATCAATGGCAACAGATCAATGAAAGCAAATTATAAGGTTTGTAATATAGCATACATGGCTTGGTATTTTTTTGTTTTTTTTTCTTCTTTCTATTTAAAAGTAGCATACAGGGATGGGTATTAAAAAGAGTGGGGCTAGGAAAGCCAACAAGTTCATACTAACTCATGATCTTGCTTTAGATAACATCAGCCCAGACTCTGATGAGATTTTGTTAAAGATACCACATGCGGATATAAAAGATTGAGTGGAGAAAGTACAGAAAACCACACAATATGGCACTTGATCAATGAAAATTGGTTGGGCAAAGGGCCAGGGCAATAGTAGGAGGGGAAGAGTGAGAGAGGAGTAGTAGTAGTAAGTAGTAATCTTTTGGGGTGAACCCTTAGGCCATGTTTGATTCACAAGACTAATAGTGAAGGTATTAATAATCCCATCAAATTAGTGTAGTATTTACTATCCAATTCGATTAGTAGAATAAATTATCCCCTTATCCATTGTTTGATTTTCATTGGATTAGTAGGTAAAAGAGTCATTTTATTTTATTTCCCAACTTAGGATATATAATCTCACCCCTACCCCATTATTAATAATCTTACAAATTTGTTGGATTAATAATCCTAAAACGAAATTTCAAAACAAACACAGGATTATTGGGCCCACGGATTAATAATCTCAATCACACGCTCTAATATTGTCAATCAAACATGCTCCTAGGGTCTTATAGGAGGATGAAATTTACTTGTTAGGTGAAGGAGATGGAGGCATTCTATTTTTAAGAGAGTAATAGCATGGAAGCCAGCTAGTGGCACATACCAAGGCTGGTGCAAAGGAGGAGTGGTAGTCCTTCCCACTTGATACATTGTTAGTGAAGAGACTTTAATTCAGAGGGGAGATGGATGTAGTGGAGGTTATGGATGTCCTCAGGTAGGGACTTTGGCAGCTATACTGCATTAAGGTGCCATGAAGAGGTTGAGGTAATAGAGATGGAGGATGCCTCAGTTGGTCAACACGCTCAGCCAAGCATATGGTCGAATGATGAAAAAGCCCTCAGGAGATTGTCCTGAGTGAATGCCCCCCAGTACATAGGTCCGAGGCCAAGACACTACATACTTCTTGGTGAAGAAAGTCGAGCCTTACAATATCAACCTCAGAAGAATGGTGATAAACACTCTTACAGAACTTATTGATGTCTTAAGACAGATGTACACATGTTGACATGCTTAGAAACCTACTAGTTTGATCACATGCCATTTTATTTTGTAACACAACGGATGATCCCAAAGTATTTGTTTTGCCGAGTTATGCTGAGAGATGAAGTGAAGGATATAACAAATAAATTTCCATACGGCTATTATTAGATTCAACCATAATCCTTTCATTCTTTCAGGGAGTGACTATGTTGAGAGGTAATAGCAGCTCCTAAATGAAAGTTGAGTTAGATAGGTGTAGCTGAAGCCTTAGGGGCTCAAATAGGATTAAACTTATGGTCTGTCAATGACCGTAGGTATTATTTTGCTAACCTAGTAATAATGCAAGGAAACCATTGATCGCTGAAACCACAAGTCAGCAACCTTGACTTTGACAATCCCGCTTAGTACTGAATCCACTGATCTGATACCTAAACAACTAAAACAAAATATCACTAGCTCAGGAGCTCCCTCCAAACAAGTGAAGAAATCTATTGCATTGGATTGAGAATATATAAATTGGATATCTACTTATCAAAAATGAAAAATATATATCATTCAAATATCTTGATCAAGATTTAAGAGTGTAACAGAAACATGTTTCCCTAACTAAAATACCAAGGGTTGGTAAGAAGACTCATTAAAGTTTATTAAACTAATGAAACAACTTGGATTACTACATTTAAAACACGAGAGAAAGACAGTGAGAAAAAGGAAGTTAAAAAATAATTTGCCTACTAGTTTCAATTCATTGTAAAATACATTTACTCAGTCCCTAAATTGCTATGAAAAACTTTCCATCAATATAGAAAAACTTAAACTAGTTTTCTATTTGAATTTCAACCTTACAATTGGCCAAGGTTCACCAATTAAGCTTGGTGCCTAAAATCACAGTTGCGAAAGGAAAGAACTAGTAGTAAAGTGGAAATCTTTCATTTCACATGGAAGTCGGAGCTTAGTTGCACGAAGCGGGAGCGGGAGCGGGAGCGAGAGCGTGGAATCGTAGACATTTCAGGAATCGTTTAGTTGGGAGCGTTTGTATATATTTTAAAAAATATATAAAAATATATTGTGAGGTTATATTTTTTTATGGGACTATACATGTTATAAATAAATAAGAAGTATAAAAAATTATATGTTAAAATATTCTATTTATATACTTTTATTAGAATATTTTTAATTTATTCTAAAATATTTTTATTACTTTTTATCTATTTATTCTAAAATATTTTTGTTAAAAATTATTTATTTTACGTTATTTTCTTAAAAAATAACATAATAATATTAATTCAATAAATATAATATATAAATAATTACACATAAATTTATGAAGATAATATATAATATATAAATTAAAACAGATATGTATATATATAAAATTTATAAGGTTATATATAATATATAAATAAAACATATATTTATATATATAATTTATAAAACAAAACAAAAACATATATATATAATATTATATATATATATATTTATATATCTATCCATCTTTGATCCGAGAAGAGAAGACCGAGAGAGAGAGAAGTTGTGAACCACCGCAGAGAGAGAGACGCCGAAGACCCAAGAGGAGAGAGAAGTCGCGATGGTCAGCGCGACTCGCGAAGACCAATGAGGAGGAAGGTAGAAGTCTGCGATGGCCCCGATGGAGCTTCGACCGAGGAGAGATGATTCATTCGATTCGCGCTTCTCTTCCATCAAAATCGCGATTCTTCAACGAATTTGAGTCGGCCTTGCAATCGCGATTCGAGGAAAAATCGTGAAGCGATGAACGATTCTCGCTACTAAGAGTGAGTCTCGAGACCAAATTACAGATGGAAGACATAAATTCAAGGCAAAAGCCGGGTTATTGTTGAAAGAAGGGATCAAAACACTCGTGTTTTCGCAGAATAGTGAATTCTAATTGTCGTAATAAGATAATGGCGAAATTGACCGGGATTGGAGATAACTGAATAAGATGAGATTATGGCATTGCAACTTTCCATATGATTTTTCCACGTTTGGATTGCATGGAATTTGCTATTATCACTAAGGACGAAAGGTGTTGTGGTGGCCTTAAAATCTCTTAATGCGGATAAAGCCTTGAGCCTTGATGATGGGATGATCATGCCTTTCTTTCAACATTATTGGGATGTGGTTAGGGAGGATGCAATGAGGATGATGAAGCCATTCTACAAGTGTTCAAATTTGAGAGAAGGCTTGATATAATCATGACCCCGAAATTACTTCTTCTAAAAGGCTTAAAACAGGACGATGCACACATTCATGACAGGTAATTGGCATCAATCAAAATTATTTGTGCTAGGTCCAGTTGCAATTTATAAAAAAAAGTCATCTTCATCAATGAAAGAAATAATTCATTGCCCTAAAAGAGTGAAAATGAATGTTCAGCTCCCCAACAAGTCAAACTCAACTATTCTTGTCTTCATCAATTCATTACCCTAACATGATATTTCTACAGTTATAAAAGTGGGTTCATTTTAATTATTTCTTTCATTTATAAGAAATTTGAATCAGTTCAGAACTGGAATCTGAAAACAACCCTATCTATTCAGGCAACCATATGGATGGCCTTTCCAAAGTACTTATGTTGTTTTGGGAGCAACTTCTTTTTCTTTTTCTTTTTTTTTTTTTGAAGTTTTTTCTCAAAAGCAAGTACAATAATCCAAAATAGAAAAGGGAACCTAGAAAATTTTGAAATGTTTATATAAAGTAGTTTAGGAACAAAAATCTATATACCTTACAATGTAATCACAATTCACAAGCTCAGATCCTCACTTCATACTCCTAATACATGATTGATCAATAATGCAGATACAATAAGAACAATGTTTCATTATTGCAAAATGATCTTGTTCCAACTTCACCTCAAAATCAGTGAAATATCTCTAAGTTCAACTCTATATATCTAGTCAAATTCTAATGCTAGACCTGAAAATTCTTCATCTTTATGAAAAACATACACAATGTCCAACTTCAGAAAACTTAGTTCAATTCACTACTTCCTCCTCCATAAGAAATCCTAGTCCCTGTTAATGAAATTCTTAGATAAAAAGCCCTAAACTTGTTTGATCATTACATGAATGTTTGATCAACTCACAAAAAGCAAACAATATGAAATCAACACTGCATAAAATATAAGTAGAGGTGTGTGTATGTATGTATGTGCTTACAGGCCAAAGACGCAGCGAGTGACTTGGTGGCCTTTGTCGAGGCATTTCTCGGGGTTCGGATCGTCCTTCTTGCATTTGAGGAAGGCAATGTTTTCGCCTCTGCAATTGATCTCTATGTGCTTCGCTGACGCCATCAGTATCGCCGACGTCGGGATCGGATCTCCCACCGCATCCACATTGGTCGACATCTCCAACTCCGATCAATGGATTCCCCCTTGATAAATCAATCAAAAACCAAAGCTTTCAGCAAGTAATTACCTAAAAAACTGTCCCGTTTGGTTGTTGAGAAAATGCGAGAAACCGAAAAGAAAGGTAGACCTCTTTCCTTTTGATTTTTCTATGATTTCTCAACAACCAAACAGAAAAAACAACCATCACATCAATCAAAAACAAATTCTTTCAGAAATAAATTATCTAAAAAACTGTCGATGCTGTGAAAATGTGAGAAATATAAATCAAAGGTAGAACCGTTTCCTTTCGATTTTCCATGATTTCTCAGCAACCAAACAGAAAAACAACCATCAAATCAATCAAAAACAAATTCTTTCAGCAATCAATTAACTCAAAAACAGTTCCATTTGGTTGCTGAGAAAATGTGAGAAAAAGAAATGAATAATAGAACACTTTCCTTTCAATTTTCCTACGATATCTCAGCAACCAAACACAAAAATTAACGATCAAGATATTCGTACCTTTCTCTCTCAATTGCTTCGAGGTTTTGCTCAAAGTGATGAGTCTTAGGGCTCTTCACAGAGAGTAGAGAGAGAGAGAGAGAGAGAGAGAGAGATAAGAACGATGGTCAATGCTAACGTGCGCGGGGGTAAAAATACACGGGCAAATAACTTCATTGTTTGAGGGCATAAACGTCTTTTCGCATGTCGAACCTTTTCTTACATTACACCTCTTCGCACCCAATCATTTCCACAAACTCGCTAGGGTTTTCGATTTGGCGACTCTGAAGATCGAACTGTAAGTACAAAATCATCACTTTTTTATCTTTCGATTCTCTGAATTCATCGAAATATATATGATTTTCTCTCTGCATTCATCGTTTATGATCTGTAAATCGTCTACATTTAGTAGAAAATGCATGTGTATATGTGTATATATATACAAACACTCACATATGTATATGAAGTTTTTGATTGGGGAGCTATAGAAACACATTATGTAATTACAAAGTTATATAATTGTATGTGTATAATATACTTTGAATCTTGTGATAGTCCATTGAATCTGCCATTTGTATGCAGTTTTATTGAAATCTCATATCATAGCTCAATTGTCTTTACTTAACATGAAATATTGGAATAGAAAATGGAAGATAGAGACACCACATTTCTCACCCCCTCTCTCACAAGGCGGTGGCATTTGCAAAGTGTGTGACTTGGGCACTTGTTCTGATGGATGGACTATGGTGTGCACAGCCATTAGCACATGTTTGTTTCACGCTTTCGTTTTGATAGTAAACACTATTGGACGGTCATCTACCCCAGCTTTGTGTATGATATTAGTTGAGGGTCGTGATAGAGTTAGTATTAGGTACTGATAACTATCCATGTGGTTGAGAGCGCTCATAGTCCGGGCACAATGATGAAATTATCAAGGGCACACTCTACCACTAAGCTAATAGCTCATCGTGCAAGCAAGCTTCCCACTGGTGGCCCGCTATGCCCAAAGCAAGAGAAACCCATCCCTCTCTTTTCTTTTTTTTGCCTCCACGATGGGATGTAAAATGGAGGATCCTATCAACTTGTTCCAACCTAAGATAATAAGCTCATGAGTTTGGTATTCCTTCAATGTCGGAAAATGAAAGACTACTTCCATCTGCGAGTTTAACTCTGACATGGGACCTACCGCCTTGTGAGAGAGGCAGTGAGAAATGTGGTGTGTCTAGCATGGTTGATATAAATAATGAGGGACAAGGCTAATCAGTGGATTGCTGCTCCATTTTTTTACTCTCTCAGCGTTTGATTTAGTAGCGAAACACGGATTTAATGTATTTCATTTGTTGTTTGGAGGTGAAAGATTTACTGATTATGCCCAATATTTCATTAAAATTGAATTCAAGAGAGAATAGTTCATGTTGAATTGGCATATCATCCACATGCTGTTGCAGTGCGTTTGCTTTGTGTTATTGCTAGGGGCTTGTATTGAAAGTTTGAAACTATAGATGATAAATAAAATATTTGCTTCTTCAAGTCTAGTTTGTATATTTATTGTGTATTGTGGTTGAGTAAGTCTAATAATTTGGGTATTAGAAATGGTATGTTGTTTCCAAGGAAGAATAGGTAGCGCTGAGTATGGTTTGATCTGGTTTAGACCAAAAACCTCTGCTCCTAGTTGTTAATAGTTTTTTACTAGAATTTTAGTCATTTTGAAAAAATACCTAAAGTGAACTTGGAACTAAACTATTTCACAATCTGTGGTTGTCTTTGCCACGCCATGTCCTACCCAGGATGGAGATGACAGGATAGTAATTTTTAATTAGTTGGAATGGAGGCTTTAATTCTTATTTTTAAGAATATAAAGCCTTCATAACCTCTGCTCCTAGTTGTTAGTTTTTACTATAATTTTCAGTCATTTTGATAAAATACCCAAAATTGGAGTTGTTATTGAACTATTTCAGAATCTAGGGTCTTCTTTGCCACGCCACATGCCACACAGGAAGGAGATGACTGGATACAAAATTCGCAACTAGTTGGATTGGATATTTTAAATCTTATTTTTAAGAGTATAAAACCTTCATTTTAAGTGGGGCTTTTCTTTTATGGATATAGAAGCCTAAATGGATGCTTTATATCTCCAAACAATAAACATGAAAACTCTATTGATAATGGATGCTTTGAAAGCCTCCACCATATATGCTTTGTGGCATGTGATGTGGCAAAAACATCTCTAATGAAATAGTTTGGGGTAAACTCTGCTTGTGTTTTTTTTTTGTTGGGTAAAAAATAGTTATTTGTTATGTATGTTTCATATCTTTGCCAGGAGTATCTGTTGACTTGTTTGGCTATTTCTTATTCAAATTAAGAAATATGGGTCAGAAGAAGAAGACTGCATCGTTGTTTATCAGGCTTGTTTCTGCTGCTGGGACCGGTTTCTTTTATGTGAAGAGGAAGAACCCCAAGAGGATCCAAACAAAACTCGAGTTCCGGAAATATGACCCACGCGTGAATCGTCACGTTTTGTTTACCGAGGCAAAGATGAAGTGAGTGAGAAGCTCGTCCATGATAAGGTCCATCTGTGCTCATTCTCTATCTTGGATCAATCTGATGTTCCTGCCTTTCCTTGTGGAGAGTATCCGAACTAATTTGCATTAGATACATATAAATTATCTTTCATGATGTTTTTGTCATGGAGTTATGATTATCATCTCTTTCTTGGAAGTGCCAAACTCGATCCCTGAACAACCATTCGACACTTTTTGGGATACGTTTTCTAATAGTTCACACATTTTGTTGGCTTTTTTGATGAATAACTAATTAATTTCGTTTCGTTTCGTTCAGTTATAGTTTTCCCAATTTTGCAATGTATAAAATAAAAATTCCAATGGTTTTGACTTGGAGATCTATTTGAAATTTTCGGTATCCTATTGGGGAAGATTGTTGTTATTTTGATTATATGCCTGTTATCTTAGAGTGGGGCTTGCTGGTTGAAGTTAACAAGAAGCTACAAAGAGATAAGAGGACAATTTTTTTTAAGGAATAATTCTATGGGTGTTAATACTTTTTACTAAAAATGTAATTAAAATTTGGTTGGTTGTTGAAAAGGTAATGATACTTGAACATCTAATGATTTTTGAACATGTTTTTAGTAAAATTTTTAGTATTCTTAAGGATTGTTTGGGATAATTTAAATAAGTGTACTTTTTTATTTTATGCCAAAAAATATAAAATATGAGTTGAGTTTGAAGTAATGTGGTAGAGAATGATATGATTTAAATAAGATGATGTGACTTAAATAAGATAATGATTTTTTGAATTTTTAATTTTTTTAGATTATGCCAAACTAGACCTTAGTTGTTTTCATTAGTCATAACTAACTAATGGAGAAGAACAATTTAAACAATTTAACCTTTTTTTTTTCTTTGATTACAGTTGACAACCAATTTCTTCCTTTTATCGATGTTTTCCATCACAACCCTTCTTTTTCCCAATAGACTGTCATCCCTCCATTATTTTTCTCCATTCACTGCTGCTCCTCATCAGATTTGGATCCTCTGTCCAGATTTGTGGAGTCCATATCGTGTCCAGATTTAATGCAAACATGACACGTGGCTGGAAAGGAATTTAATGGCTGAGATGAAGGAGAATCCCTAGTTTGTGGAAGTCATGGTTAGTGTGTTTAACCAATTCATGTAATTAAGGGTTCAGTTCCACAAAATCTGCCAAGTGAGATTGTGGTTGGTCGCAAATGTAGCGTTGCTTCTCTTATATATTTAAGTTGTATTGTTTCATTCAATACAATTTAATAAGGGCTCTTTTGGGAAGGGAGGAGTTGCACTTTTTTGACTAAAATAATTATAAAAAAATAAAATAGGCTTTTTAGCTTAATGAGATAAAATATCACATCTAACTTATAATCATTACATTCTTTATCTCACAAAAAATTTAAAAAAGTCAAAAATCCTTCCTAAACGAGGCTTTTTAATCCCAAATTAAAATAGTTAAAAAATTAAAAAGCCAACCTACTTCCCAAATGAATCCTACAAAAATTAATTTGAAACTTTCAGTCATATTGTTATTGTTTTTTAACAGTTTAACAATTATTCATAGAATCAATTTCCAGTTTATTTCAGCTTTCAGCTTAATTTAAGCTATTTTGATGTGTTTGGTTCAGCTTAACAATACAACTTATAGCTTTTTGTAAGTCAAAAATCAACTTATTCTTTGAGTGGAGGAAGAAAAACTTAATTTATAAATCAAAAATTAGCTTGTGTTCATAGCTATAAGTTGTTAAGTTATAATGTATAATCACTATCCCACAGTTCTATAATATTTATTCTGTGATAAAAGTTAAAGATGATAAATTTATAGTGTGTCTCCCTAAAATAAAAATTAGGAATTATTATGATTATATTATAAATTATATGGTGTTAAATATTTTATGTGAATGTTGTTTATATATTCATTTATCATTGTTCCATTTTTTATTTTATATTTTAATTCTTACTGGCGAGCCTACCAATTTATTTATTTATTTTGTGAGCCTATCAATTAATTACTTAATTTATTGGAATTGACAAAAGGAACAAATTGATCTGTCCGTTTAGGACAAAAATGGGCCCGTATTCAAGTCACAACTTCTATTTACTTTGTTGGGTAAATTATACTTTCTCCCCCTATAATTTTATTCTTTTTTTACTTTTGGCCCTTTAAATTTAATTTTTTTTACTTTAACTCTTTATGTTTGTAATTCTTTTCATTTTGGTCTTTTAAGTTTAATTTTTTCTACTTTGACCCTTCATGTTTGCAATCCTTCTTACTTTACTCCTAAACTAACTTTTATTCAAAAAACTAACAGAATTTATCACATCACCAACACATCAACTCCATGTATGATGTAAAAAAATTCACAAAAAATGCAAAAAATAAAACATAGAAAACAAAAAAAAAATTAAAAAAAAATATAGTCTTTAGTGAATTTGTTTTTCAAATTTATTCATAAACATTATTACATTATAAATGCTTCTAGATTAGATGCATCAAAAAAAAAAAAAAAAAAAAAACAACAACAACAACAACAACAACAAACAAACAAATTTAACTAGAAAAAGAAAAAAATTTACTAAAAACGAAAAAAAAATAAAAATATATTGATTCAAACACCTGTATTATTTTTTGGATAGAAATTAGTCTAGGAGTAAAATGAGAAGAATTGCAAATATGAAGAGCCAAAGTGAGAAAGATTACAAACATAAAGGGTCAAAGTAAAAAAAAAAAAAAATCAAACTTACAGGACCAAAGTGGAAAAGATTGTAGACATGAAAGGCCAAAGTATAAAAAAGATAAAATTAAAGGACCAAAGTGAGAAATAAGTAAAACTTTAGGGGCCAAAATGTAATTTACCCAATATTACGTGGCTTCATCTCAGCCATTAAACTCTTTTCCAGCCATGTGTCATCTGGACAATGGATCTAGATCCACTCCCCATCTTACCCACCTCATGGCCCCTCGGTTTGGCATTTATGTTGGGATTAAATAATCGTAAAAAAATAAAATTGATTATAAAAATTAATAACACAAAATATTATTTTTTATTAATAATTATTATATTTTTTCTTTCACAAAAATTTTAAAAAATCACAAAACAAAAATCAAAGGAGGCTAGAAAAATCAGACTAAAAAAATTTTAACACAAAAAAGTTAGTTATATTAACCAATGTTAAGCGAGCTCACAATCAATAAAATATGATTAAATTATTTAATAGTATAAAGTGTAATTAAATTGTCTAATTGTTTTGTTGATTAATAGATAGTTATAATTGATATCATTTTAAAATTAAAATTAAAATTTAATTTGTATTTTTTTTATTGAAAATTTTATTAGCTAATACTTCCGACATGATTAAGTTGGTCGGCGGGATTCCCACTTTATTTGTGGAATTGGATTTTGAAATGGAAATTTCCTAAGCCAAACAAGTGGCCTAATTTGCTCTAATAAAGTGAGAAACCATTAAATCTTTTGATAGACTCATCATCCAATGAAAGAAAAGTAGTTGTCAAAACCACAACGGAATGAAATAGACAACACCACAATCATAATTATTCACTAGTACCTAACAAAAATAAAAGGATAAAGTTGAAGATACTAAATTTTTTATTAAATAAATAATTAAATATTTTATATAGGTGTGGGATTTGTAATTTTGTGGATCCTATACTAATGTAAGATATCTAATTATTTATTTAGTAGAAAATTTGGAACATATAATATTTTTAAAAAAATAAATAAAAATTAGCGAGAATTATGATAGAATGATGATTTTTTTTTTAAAAATCTATAGATAAATGAAAAAGTTCAAAATTTTAATTATTAATATTTATAAATTTTTATGTGTAAGGAATACAACATTGTATATCAAAACAATCAACAAAAAAAAAAGACTGAAAAAGAGGGACGAAACAAGGTATCAGAAAACAATTTCACCACAATAGTTATCTCACTGCAAAAGTATATTCCTCTATATCATCAAATGTGTTCTGGTACCAAATAAATAGCAAAACTACCTCGTGATTAAGTACGAAGATTCTCCATTCAAAATAATTCAAACACATTTACTTTCCCGCCTTTGCTTTATGTCTATCATTTTGCAAAAATATTTACTTTATAACCACGCAAACCACCAAAAAAGTGACACGTGTATAGCACTATCTGACAAAGGATCAAAAGTACTCACACCACTCACACCTGGGCCCAGGTGTGATTTCCTTTTAACCCCATCCATACACATGTCCATAAGTACAACAATGGAAGACCCAGATCAGCGGAAGGGGAGGCGCTGGTAATATTAATATAGTGCCCCCCCAGTCACACCACTCACACCATTCACACTGAATTTTTTTAACTAATAGGGAGGCCTTGTACAACTGGTGTGAGTTTACTGTTTACCACTACAAAATGCCTCATCAAACTTCTTTCTGTTTCTATGTCAAGAATGTTTTCCTCACCTACCCACAATGCCTATGCCCAAAAGAACAACTCTTGGAACTCCTCCAATCTCTTCTCCAACTAGCCTGTTAGCCATACTACATACTTGTCGCAAAGGAGCGCCACGAAAATAGAAACCCTGACCTTCATGCCATGGTTCAATACAAAAAGAAGATCCAAACTACCAACCCGAGATTTTTCAATCTCATCGGAAGCAACGGTAGAATCTATTATCCAAATATAAAAAAACTCCTGTAACACTCTAAAATTTTTCCCTCTGCTCGAGCATAAGAGTTGACGCTCGAGCGGCCTTGTGAAGCTCCGAGTACTTTTGCAATCTGTCCGAAATTCTGAGAGTTGTGAATTCCCACTCGAACGCTAGAGTGTTCGCTCGAGTGATCGTCTTTGTTGGTCTGTTCGCTCGAGCGCAAGATTGGACGCTTGAGCAGTCTGCCTGGTTAAGTCTGAATTTTTAGTACTAGTGAGATTGTTTTTGACCTTTTATTATTGTGTTTGGAGCCTCCTTGTTTTATTTTGAGACATTGATCGAAGTGATAACATGATGGCAAAATAAGATTAGACCAAAAACTTTGATTTGAATAATTTTTCTTTGAACAACCATCACTCTTTTGTCCTTTTTTTTTTCCACACTTTGAATTTGGGTGTGAGGCTAGAATTATTCAAAATCTTCTTTCTGGGGCTTCAATTTGGACACAAGAACGACCTAAAACGGAGTCCAAGTGAGAGAGTTATGTCCATTTGAAGTTTTGGTATCTGTGTTAGAAGTAAGTGCGCTCGAGTGTAGGAAGTGGCGCTCGAGCGGACTGCTTGAATTTAGCAACTTAAAAAGTGATTTTCTAGATCATTCTTTCCACCTTTCTTTTCCCTTTCCCTTCCCCTCGTCCTAGGTCCGAAAACCCTTGATTTCTTGACCCAAATAGCTTCCATTTCTCAAAGATTTGGCCAAGATCTCTTACCAAAAAGTGAAGAATACTTGAAGCTCAATATTTTCAACTGATTGGATTTTGGATTTTTGAAAGGAGGCACTTGATCTAGCTTCTTTACTTGGTCTTTGAGGTAGAGGTTTCTGATTCTTCTTCAATACTCTCATTTATAGATAAATTTGTGGTATTTTCTTTATATAAATACAAAATTTGTATTTTTAAGCATATTGTGATAAATCATGAGATTAGGGGTCTAGGGTTTAAAGTGTTGGAGTTTATTTGTTGGGTTATGATTTGGGTGTATAATCAATAGGAGAATTAGGGGGGGCGGGGGAATGTGTTTTTATGAAAAGCTTTAATTTCTCTTAAAACCCTAGTTTCGTTTAAGAGTGCAACTCGAGCGGGTTCGGTTGGGTTGGGAGGTTGTCCAAGCTCAGCCCAAGTTGTGCTGAGATTTGCCCAGGCCCGCCCAAGCTTGAATTGTAACCCAAGGTTGACTGCCCAAGCCCGGCCTGAGTTAAACCTGAGTTGCCCGAATTGTAAATGAATTTCAATTTTTTTTTTGCTGTTACATTATTAAATTATTAAAATTTGACTCTATTTACATTTTTATTTATTTATAGAAAACCATTAATACCATTGAAACAAATAATTTATATAATATAAGAAAGATGCCGCTATAGTAGTACTTACAATTTATGAGTGAAAATAAAAAAAGTAAAATTTTATGTTATTTGTATATATAATATATATTCAATATGATTTAACAATCTAAATTACTTTAATATTATGTAATGACTAATGATTTATATGTATATTTAATATATATATATATATATAATTGGGGTTTCAGGTTGCTCGAATTATTTGACATCTTTGCTTAAGTCCGCCCAAATTTAATTCGGGCTTTGGAATTTTTGTCCAAGCCCATACTGAATTTGAAAATATCTTGTCTAAGCCCTAAAAAAATTCTGGTTGGATTCGGGTTGCTCGGGTTGAGCCCGCCCAAGTTGCACCCCTAGTTTGGTTTATGAAGATAGATAATAGTTTTGCTTAAAATGAAAGTAGTATCATGAAATTAAAGTATTAAATTGCACATATACAAGTTTAATTGAATTTTGAAAGTGTTTGGAAATTATGTAAAAGTTGCGATTAAACTCGTATTGTTGATATTTTAAATCATGTGATAATATGAAACAAAATTTGGGGAAAGAAATTGTTAATGATATGGATGATACGGAATTTGTGATAAGATGATGAAGTGAAGATTTAAGAATTTTATTGTGTAGTTAGAAAGTGATTTTATACCTTAAAACTAAAAGCCCAAATTTATGTTTAACTCTAGTTATGAAGTTTTATTTTGAAATATGAAGTTTTATTTTGAAAAATGAAGAATACTTCAATTAACATTAAATTTATGAAATTAAGTTTATGTTGGGTTAAGATGAGTGTGAACAATGACAAATGGGAGATTGTGAAATATGACGGTGTTATATGAAGAAGTTGTGTCAAAGAAATTAAATGTTAGAGATTTAATAAATAACTTTGGGTAGTAATTGATAATCAACATGTTATAAAAATTGAATTTGAAGACTTGATAATAATATGGAAAAGTAAAGAAATAGTTTGAACCCAAGAATTGTGAACACTTTAAAAATGAATCTTTATGTCTCTATGGATGTGTTGCTATATTTTTGTAACAAAACAATGAATGATTTGATGGATAATGAAGAAGGTCGTGGAACATATTTGTACTTGTTATGTAAATGGAATTTTAATATATGGTGGATGTGTATTGAACTAATGTGTTACGAAAATAATGGAAGATGTATTGGCATTGCCCACTAGTTGTAATGATGGATTGTGATGTAACCTTAGGGTCCGTTTCCCGCCGTATTTTGAGCCAGCAAAGCGTAGCGCTTGAGATAGGTTCCGCCTTCTTTACGGAGTAGCGCCCAGTAAAGTGTGTGATATGTTGAGGTTCTGTATTAGCGTGAGGTTCCGCGTTCCTTCCAGCTTGTGACCGGTAAAGCGTGAGGTTCCGCATTCCTTCTGACTTGTGACCGATAAAGCGTATGACTCATGGAGATGACTTGGTATTGGATTCGGTATTTGATATGAAATTAATTGAAGGAATGGAAAATGAAATGGTAATTGGATTAGGGATTGGTGATGATAAACTCAATGGATTGCTTGTGACTATAAGGGAAGATTATGAGTTTTGTTTTGTAAATAATTGAGAAATTGAATAAAAAAGGGTTTGTTATTCTTATGTTATGTTTGAAATATAATCCTTTGGATTTTGATGTTATGGAGTATAGTAATTGGAAATAGTATAAGAGAAAAATAAAAGTAAAATGAGGAATATTAAAATCGAAATGAAATGAGGAATAATTTGGAGTTGGGCTAATAAATTTAAGATGATGTTTTTTCGTAAGTGTACTTGTTTTTAAAGAGAAATTTATGGCTTGCTAATGATGAGAGACTATATATATGACAGGGAGTTTTCTTAAAGGTTCAAATGAAATTTTAAGAAAAAGATACTCTTCGTATAATATTTTGAACTTACAAGATGTCACCTTACTATATGGTATCACCTTGAATGCATAATCATTTCTACTTGTGTGTTAGTTATTGTTGTAGAACTATGAGATTCCTACTGGGCATTAGTACTCACCCCTTGTTATTTTATTCTTTTTCAAGAAGAGAAATTCGAATTGATTAATCAAAGAGTTATGGAGTCCATGTATCTTTTATGTATAATTTCATCATAGATGTGAAAGGAATGAGGCAATTATTTGTTTGTAGCTTCGCAGTAGAAACTTGGCATTTATTATTGTTATTATTGTATTTATTGAAAGAGAGAGAACATGTATTATTGTGTTTCTATTACTCAAAGATAATGGATATTTGCTTTTTTTAAAAAAATAGACCTAAATTACAAGCTTTGGTAACTAAAATTTGAGGCGTGACAACTCCACTCTCCAACAGTAAGTCAACAATACATACAGAAAGGGGGCGACATCGTAGAATGGGAAGAATTTTCATCGAAAGGGAATAGTCCTTCGAAGAACAGAGACGAACTCTAGAGGGGAATACTTGCAGAAGCAGAAACGGAAGAACAATTCTTTGCACTCTGCAAAGATATATGTCTCACCGATTACGTCACAAAATGAAGTAGTAAAAAAATAAGCAGAAAATAATATTTTGTTGGTAAGTCGAAATTTTGTACAATACGAGTTATGTTAAAATTATTGTCTCTCCGTTTGGAGGGAAGATGACTAGACTAGATTAGGGATACAAAAAAATAATATCAACAATTTATATACTGACGAAGAACTCTCCTCCTCCTTTAATAATAAGAACCAGAACAGTGGCCCATCTGCCCAATCTCCCTTTATCTCGAAGGACCCTCAAGAACAGGAAAAACCGCATGGGCTAGAAGTCTTGGACGACACAATTACTTCTCTGGCAAAATAAGCTTCAAGGACTACGATCAAAACGCCATCTACAACGTCATAGACGACATCAAATACTCGACAGTCCCTACCGAATTAATGAAAAAATTAGTAGGTTGTCAGAGAGACTTCCATGTATTTGTTAAATTCCAACTAGATCTCACTATTAGAGAAAGAATTCCTTACATTATATTAACTAAAGGGGACAGTAGTTAGTTAGATGCAATGTCTCCAAAAAATGAGAGAATAGTTTGATGTTAATGTAATCACTGTTATATTTCCCTTATCATCAACTATTACATCTTGAGCCATATCACTATTTTTTACACTCATTATTACATTTCGTAAAAATATCAGAAAATTATGCTGGATCCATAACAACTGATCCTCTCCGATCAACTTCTTCTTTTCTAAAACCAACCTCCGAAATCGACAGACCAGAATCAATATCATTAGTTCCATCACTACCTTTGTGTACATCAATCTCAGACAAAGTATATGCAATATGTGGAGTCATTTTTATTAAGTAATTAAAAGACAAAAAAAAAAAAAAAAAACACACATTTTTTGTGTGGTGATTTTTCATTGATAAGAAACATTACATAAACAATATAATTTTTTTTATTTTCAAATTATCTAATAATTTTTTAGCAAGGCTTATGTCTAGTTCATATAAATAAACTAGAGGTGCAGTTTGCTTATATGGATCCATAATGCCAATGTCAATAATTTAAATTATTCATCTTGTAACAATTACTAAGAAAATTATTTATATAAAAAAATAAAGTTTATTGGACATAGATATCCACATGATTGGATCACAAATTGATATTAAAACAAATTATTTATTTTTAAAATCATACTTATTATTCATTTTTTAATAATTTTATGATCTAGTTATATGACTATGAATATTTGATCAATTTAATTATTGAATAAATTATAAATACATCTCATGTACAATAATAAAATTACCTAAATAATTAATTAAAATAAATTTTGAACATTATTAAAAACTACTAATTGATTTAATAATTTATTAATAAAATGAGTTATTTATTAAGAAATTATAAACTTTAAAGAGTATGATATAATTTTTAAAATTAAAAAAAAAAAAATCCTTATTTCAATTAAATTTCAAAAAGTATATATATAAATTATTCTTAATTTCTTTTAAATAAATAATTTGCTCAACAAATTTTACAAACTAAATATTTTAAACTATCAGTCGAGAGTAGGGCCCATAGAAGATGAACAACACCGTCCAACCCATTTTCAATGTTTTGGAGAGAAGCCTAATGATAATTTGTCCACAACCTCACTCCTCTCTTTTCCATAATGGAGAGAAAGGTGTACATTATCATGTCTACGCTATCCATTTGTGATTTCTGCTTACGTGGCCCAATAGGAAGAGACCTATACCATTGCCAATCATCTGGACACCTCAGAGAGAGAGAGAGAGAACTACTATAAATATTCAAACCAAAACGCACAGCAAAACCTCTGGTCCCTTGAACACTCCCTCATTCATTCACATCACACCACACTGTACTATCTCTCTCTCTACATTGCCACCAAGCAACTACCCACCAGCACATGTAGTGGGAGGACAGGTACCAAACTTTCCCCCTCTAGAAAACTCTCTTTCTCTCACTTTCTCACAGAGCAAACAGTCTAAACTGGTTATAGTTTCTTGCTCGAAACAGATGACATTATATCTTGGTCTCTATCAAGGGCGCTACCTGAACCTGCCAGAGAGTGGAAAGATTTTCTTGTAAAAAAAAATATAAAAAAAAATGTTCTAAACTTGTTCTGGTATCTGGGTTCTTCATCTTTCAAGCTCTTATTACCTTTCTGGGGTCTAGAGCTTTATCTCTCTATAATGGCTCTTTGTACATCCTCATTTCCCGCCAATTTCAGCCGAGCAGTGGCTTTGGATCTCCACAAGCACAGCTCTCTCACTCCTAATGTGTTCTTGGGAACAGATCTATACTCTCAATTTCAACACAAGCTCAATCAGGTTTGAAAACACAATTCTCTCATTTATGTTTTTACCATAATAACAATTTGAATTTTGTTGATTTTTTCCTCCTTTGTTTCACTTTGCATATATACATATATAGCTATGCTTCTTTGTATGCATAGCTTGCCTATATTGATTGAAATTGTATTTATTTGTATGTGATGGGTTCAAATTATGGAAATAATATTTTTATACGCCAAGATAAGACTGTCTGCATCTGACTCTAATAGAGTTAAATGAGTTTCGTGCACTGAACCCGCCTTTTATATATTTGTATTTAAGTTTAAGAGAGAGATTAATTGAAAGATATGGATTGTTTTTGGACTTGTTTGGTTTCACAGGTCAAGAAAAGGCCAAGTGGGGTTTATGCATCACTGTCACAGAGAGAGGAGTATCATTCACAGAGGCCACCAACACCTCTCTTGGACACCATCAACTATCCAATCCACATGAAAAATGTTTCCATAAAGGTAGATAATTAAAATCACACATATCCACATGTACTTATTATATACATACGTGCATACCCATATGCTTAAATTAGTCAATTTTGGTTTAAATCAAACATTTGGTGCAGGAATTGAAGCAACTTTCAAACGAGCTTCGTTCTGATGTCATCTTCAATGTTTCCAAGACTGGGGGACACCTCGGTTCAAGCCTTGGTGTTGTCGAGCTCACAGTGGCTCTTCACTATGTCTTCAGTGCTCCTCAGGACAGAATTCTTTGGGATGTTGGTCATCAGGTGACGATCTCACCTTAATCTTTCTAAACAAGTGATTGGGTAGTAGAGAATTAGCTTTGTTGTCTTTTCTTTTTCTCTCAAAATCATCCATTCCAAACGGGTTATGACTGAATTGTGCAGTCTTACCCGCACAAAATCTTGACTGGGAGAAGAGACAAGATGCACACCATTAGACAGACAAATGGGCTGTCAGGATTTACGAAGCGCTCAGAGAGCGAGTATGATTGCTTTGGCACAGGCCATAGTTCAACCACCATCTCAGCAGGCTTGGGTAATCGTCTGTCTTGCTCTACTTATTGCAAAACTGAAATTAGAACAAGAATTTTAAGAACTACTTGTCGTAACTATTTATCATTTATGTGGGGCCATGACTGTAGTGGCGGGATAAGACTAGATACATCTCACCCTTCTCAGACTTCGCAGTACGTAGCAAGAGCCTCATGCACTGGGCTGCCCCTTTTAACTAATTATCATTTAATTTTATGAGTTATGCGTCGTGCTGTTTTTTCGTGGACAAAAGATCCATGCTGCTTTGATGATGAATTTTTGAATTCTCCAAATGATGGACAATCAGCTTTTATTAGTTTGTTTAAGAATTTTTGACAAAATTGGCTAGTTTTTTATACATGTCTTCCTCAATATTATATCAGATTAATTTCACTGTCATGAAGATGCTTAACATTTCCTTTTATTTTGTTCCAAGCCAAATTAGGAGCCTTTATTCAGTTTCTTTCCAAAAATTTTGTGTTTGGCATGTCTTGAACGGACAGGGATGGCTGTGGGAAGGGACTTAAAAGGAAGAAAGAACCGTGTAGTTGCTGTTATAGGTGATGGTGCCATGACAGCAGGCCAAGCTTACGAAGCCATGAACAACGCAGGGTACCTTGATTCAGACATGATTGTCATTCTTAACGACAACAAACAAGTCTCTTTACCCACTGCTACTCTAGACGGGCCTATACCACCTGTTGGAGCTTTGAGCAGTGCTCTAAGTCGGTTACAATCAAACAAGCCTCTCAGAGAATTAAGAGAAGTTGCAAGGTTAGTAATACATCACTGGAGTGATAATGGAGACACGCCGATCCTAATGATGCTTTCACTGAACTTGTTTCTATTGTATTGAGATTGTTGCAGGGAGTGACTAAACAAATTGGTGGGCGATGCATGAACTTGCTGCGAAGTTGATGAATATGCTCGGGAATGATCAGTGGTTCTAAATCAACGCTGTTCGAAGAACTTGGACTCTATTATATTGGTCCTGTTGATGGTCACAACATAGATGATCTTGTTTCAATTCTTAGAGAGGTTAAGAGCACTAAAACAACAGGTCCTGTCCTCATCCATGTTGTCACTGAGAAAGGCCGAGGATATCCATATGCTGAGAAAGCCGCAGACAAGTACCATGGTAAATTCAGAAATTACAAATTAAAAACAAATTTTTTGCTTAATTATGATTTGAGCACTGCAATTAATCATTTAAAACCAATTTTCATAATATTATGGATAAATATGCTCATTTTAGATGTCATGGGAAAGAAAATTAGTCAAGTCAAATGCCAAAGAGACCATCTGGTGGAGAACGAAAAGGAATTGGATGAAGATTAGGGAATAATTTATTGTTATTTTCTTATTTATAATTTAATAGGTTTTATTGTCTCATTAGCCTTGAATTATAGTAGTTTTATTTTGGAAACTTTTAATTATGATTTTCGTGGATGCCTTATAAATAGGCCATTATGTATTAAAGTTACTCAGACTTGAATATTGAATTGAGAATTTTGATATTCAGATTTAGGGTTTATTTTCTTTTCTTTGAATAGTACCGGGATTTTGTTTTTGCAGGAGTGGCCAAGTTTGATCCAGCAACAGGAAAACAATTCAAAGCCAGTGCTAAAACGCAGTCATACACAACGTACTTTGCAGAGGCTTTGATTGCAGAAGCCGAGGCAGACAAAGATATCGTTGCAATCCATGCTGCAATGGGTGGTGGAACAGGCTTGAACATATTCCACCGCCGCTTCCCAACACGATGCTTTGATGTCGGAATAGCAGAACAGCATGCAGTAACTTTTGCTGCAGGATTGGCCTGTGAAGGCATTAAACCCTTTTGTGCAATCTACTCATCTTTCATGCAAAGGGCTTATGATCAGGCAAGCCAACTAAACCTTGTGTCCCAATCAAGTTGGGTCGGCTATAATCTTTTTTTGTCATTCTACCATGACTATATGAATTTTTTTTCGTTATTCTACCATGTCATGGGAAATATGCTCAGTTAAATTAAGTAAATTCATATTTTTTACTACCACAACCCGTGGTCTTTCTCTCCTCTCACATTTCCATTTATGAGTCTTAATATTTCAACACGTTGTCTCGGTTTATTCCACAGGTAGTGCATGATGTCGATTTACAAAAGTTGCCTGTGAGATTTGCAATGGACAGAGGTGGGCTGGTCGGAGCAGATGGTCCAACACATTGTGGTGCTTTTGATGTCACTTTCATGGCATGCCTACCAAACATGGTAGTGATGGCTCCTTCTGATGAGGCTGAACTGCTCCACATGGTTGCAACTGCTGCTGCCATAGATGACCGGCCAAGTTGTTTCCGCTACCCCAGGGGAAACGGCGTGGGCGTAGAGCTGCCACCTGGGAACAAAGGCATTCCTCTCGAGGTATGGCTCAACCAAGTTTCCACTTATGTTGGATCATAGATTTAGGTAGGATTTGGAAAGGGAAAAGAAAAAGTGGGGGAAATGTAGATGAAATATAAGCTAAATTTTTTCCCGTAGTTGAGGAAAACTAGTTGTGAGGTGTCTTGTATTTACTGTGCACTCAAAAGTATTGCAAGGGCCTTTTACAGAGGCGGAGGGCCAAGGTTCTGCCTCTTCGCTGTGGAAGTAGGCACACCCCGCCAAACAGCGTATATCTTGTATTCTTGTTTTTATGTGTGTGCTTTTACTGCTTTATTGCATGATTGGAACCATGATTCTGCACTTCACTACTACAGATTTGAAAAAAAAAAATTAGTTTTATAGTTGGTTGGACCTTTTTGCGACAGGTTGGGAAAGGCCGGATATTGATTGAAGGGGAGAGAGTCGCACTACTGGGATATGGAACAGCAGTTCAAAGCTGTTTGGCTGCAGGAGCTTTGATAGAACATCATGGTTTGCGGTTAACAGTTGCAGATGCACGCTTTTGCAAACCGTTGGATCATGCTCTTATTCGCAGCCTAGCAAAGTCACATGAGGTTATAATCACAGTAGAAGAAGGATCGGTTGGGGGGTTCGGGTCACATGTTGCTCACTTCATGTCCCTAGATGGGCTTCTTGATGGCACAGTCAAGGTATGAATCTGAACTATCATATTAACTTCTGAGCTAGTTAGTCTATTGTTGGAAAAAAACACAAATACCACAGCAATTTACATTTTGGAATGCGTTTCATTCTAAAACGATAAATTTAGTGATCCAAGATGATTACAAATTCATTTCCTATAAGGTTTTCTTAGGAGAGATTTGGAAAGACAATACTAAAAATGGACCTAATGCTCCTAGAAATATGGTTTTACATGATCATTTCATTAATTATACTATATCTTATTAGATGTCTTCTTAAAAGAAAATTATCTAGAAATTCCTTAAATTCTAGTACTCACATTTTAGAACAAGTGACGTAACCCATTCCAATTCCCATTCGCATTCCCATTCCGGTTCCAATTTCCGTTCCCGTTCCTTGTATTAGAACGATCCGTGTTTCAGGTAATATAGAGTTAATCTTGTATAATTGGTTAAGTTTGTAGGTGAATACTAAAACATTCGAGATTTCTTCAATTTCCATAAAAAATATAAGGTTTTCTGACTTTATCAAAGGTTAGTAATGTTTAAATTTAGGAAGTGATGCAAAACTTTAAAAAATGGCTTGAAATTGGGAGGAAGTTCGAAACAGAAATCATTTTTGTAGTTCTGTATCTATTGCGGGTTATGGAAAGGGTCATTTGTATACGTAGTTTTATTTCTACATGTTGAGAGGTTGTTTCAGTGATTCACACGATCTACCAAAAACATGATATTCTTGAAAACTCTTCTATATAATATACTTACGTAACCTTTGTCCTTGAATTTTCCGTGCAGTGGCGACCACTCGTTCTTCCTGATTGCTACATCGACCATGGATCGCCAGTTGACCAACTGGTTCAAGCTGGTCTCACACCATCTCATATTGCCGCAACAGTGTTCAACATACTTGGACAAACAAGAAAGGCTCTAGAGATCATGACATAGAAGAGATATCGGGTTTTTAGTCCTCGTCTCATCAATGTACATATACGATCAAAAAGTGAGAAATTTGATTTTTCATCTTTCAATACTGTAAAAATTAGTCTTAGCACAGACAGAGTATCAAACCTCCTGTAAGATTTTCATGGTCAATTCATTGTAGCCAACCTCTTGCCAGTTGAATTCTGTTTTTTGTAGTTCCATGAAAACCAATGCAACTTTATGAAACACGAGGGCGGGTTTTTGGAGCATCGGTAATGTTGCTTCATTAAAACTCAGGGTTTGAAATTACAGGAACTATCTTTCCGCACGAGGGGTAAGGTTCTGTACAAAACAAAATCCATCTAATATTTCTGATGGTTCAATCCATATTTACATAAAATTTGTGACTGAAAAACTGAAATTTTGATCAATGTCGAACAATTGATTAAATTTTATCGATTTTTCCTACAATCCAAACAATTTCCTACATTATAGAACATGCATTTGCATTCTCATCGCTAAACATAGTATAAACCATACTCTCCCCACAAAAACCAAGTACCATTGATCTTGTGATTTGGTTTGAGAATCCTCCTAATGATGATGAATCTTCTTCTTTGGATTCACCTTTTGGATCTTCTTTGTTGATCACAATCTCCACTCTCTTCCCTGTTTTCTTCTTCAGTTTCTTCAGAACCTTGTCCGGGTTGACCCGACCCGTTACTATGACTCTGTGTCTCCTCATATCCGTTACAAACTTTTCCACACCTTATAATGAAAACCCAGAAAATGATACCGATAATGAAACCAATTATATGGAAATTACAATCATACGGAAAAAAAGCAAGCATACTTTCTTACCACTGGACCTAAACATATAATAAAAGCCTCACAAAGTATAGGTTCACTTTTATGTGAGATATTTGATAATTCATTTAGTAAAAAATTTGGAATTTATAGCATTTTTCTATAATAAAACCGACATTAATAAGGCTATGTTCGGCGTCGGCTTTTTTGGCTATTTTAGGCAAAAAAAAGATAAAATAGATTAAAAAGTCAACAAGACAAAATGTCACATCAAAATCATAATCATTTCATTTTTTCTCTTATAAAAGTTAGAAAAGCCAAAAAACTAATCCCAAACAAGATTTTTTAAACCTAGTTAAAAAGTCAAAAAGTCAACCACATCGCAAACGAAGGCTAAATAGGCGTGAAATCTATTAGTATTATGAAAATTTGATAAGAATTTGTTTATGTTCAACATTTTTGATATTTTAATGCATAATTCAAAATCCATATATATAACAATTTTGTAATTTTCATATAAAATTAATGATCAAAAGAATGTGACATTGCCATTTTTGAAAATATATATTATTTTAATAAACTTTTGATAAGATAAAACTTTATCACATCATTCCATATTAATTTTCTTTTATATAATTTTTGTTATTTGTAATAAGATTAGTATATACCAATGTCATATATGTGTTTATAACAAGTAAGAGAGAGGGAGAGAGAGAGAGGGAGGGAGAGAACCTTTGATTTTAGAGATGGTTTTGGCAACAGTTCTTTCACATGCATTGCAATGCATTGAAACATTAAATTCCACTACAACAACCTGTTACAAAAAAACAACCAGAGACTTTTGACTATGAATTTCGATGTAGAACATGAACTTTAAAACTTTTGAAAGTATATATATATATAAATATTACTTTGTCTTCATTGTCTTTCTTATCACCAGCCATTAGAACTGTGTTAAGAGAAGGCAAAGAGTTGTCTGGCAATCAACGGAATTTAAACAGTGAGGATTTAAATAAAGGATTTGAAAAGGGCAAGGCAGTTTAGTACTTTCAAATGGTTAGTTATATTCAGTAACTTAAAATGACCAATTAGGTTCAACCCACTTATCAAGGGTCTGAAATTACAAATCCTTGTCTGAATACCAAAATTGCCCCTCAGCCAACCGTCATTTTAAAAAAAAAAATTTAGGGTAAATTACACTGACACCCCCTGAGATTTATGTGTATTACAATTCTCCCCTCACATTTTAGAAATTACATCTCCCTCCTTGAGGTTTAAAGTTTTATTACAGATTCCCCCTCTCAGCAATTTAATTTTTTTAAATACCAATTTTGCCCTCACTAGATAAATTACATTGACACCCCTCACATTTTAGAAATTACAATCCCCTCCCTAAGGTTTAAATAGCATTACCAATTGCCCCATTGGTTAGTATTAGTTGGAAAAAAAAATTCATTGAAAAAAAAATTAATTGAAAAAAAAATTAATTGAAAAATTTTTTTGTTAGTAAAATTTTTAAATTTCTATTTAAAAATCAACGTAAACTCATTTTTTGAATTTTCGTTTTTTTCTCAAATTTACAAACTGAGAAAGCCATTTATGAACTAAAAAAATTATCAAATAAATTTTTATGACAGTTTTTTAAATTTTTATAAATATAAATTGAAAATTGAAAACGAAATAGTTACCAAACAGGCTTCAGTTGGTAAAAATGTCGTAAAATTAACAAATAATTAAATAAGTTACCAACATAAGAAATGACTTATTAAAATATTCTTAAGTTATGTATGGTTTGATTTTCAGAATTTTTTTAAAAAAATTAAAAATTAATTTGGTTAAGAAATAAAAAATAAAAAATAATTATCATTTTTATATAATTTTTATCTTTCGAGTTATTAGAAATAATTTTTTACAAATTAAATTGAAACAGCCATACATATGTATATAATTATCAAAAAGTTAAAATGATAACTATTTTTTATTTCTTAAGCAAATTAATTTTTAATTTTTAAATTTTTTTTCTAAAAATCAAACCATATATAGCCTAAGAATCTTTTGATAAGTCATTTCTTACGTTGGTAACTTATTTAATTATTTATTAATTTTATGACATTGTTACTATCTGAGACCTGTTTGGTAACCATTTCGTTTTTAATTTTCAATTTATATTTACAAAAATTAAAAAAACTATCATAAAAACTTGTTTGACAATTTTTTTGGTTTATAAATTGTTGTCTCAGTTTGTAAATTTGAGAAAAAAAACGTAAATTCAAAAAATGAGTTTACGTTGATTTTTAAATAGAAATTTAAAAATTTTACTAACAAAAATTTTTTTCAATTAATTTTTTTTTTAATTAATTTTTTTTTTCAATGAATTTTTTTTCCAACTAATATTAACTGAGGGGGCAATTGGTAATGCTGTTTTAAACCTTAGGGAGGGGATTGTAATTTCTAAAATATGAGGGGTGTCAATATAATTTATCCAGTGAGGGCAAAATTAGTATTTAAAAAAATTAAATTGCTGAGGGGGAATTTGTAATAAAACTATAAATCTCAGGGAGAGAGATGTAATTTCCAAAAGGTGAGGGAGAAATGTAATAAACATAAACCTTAGGGGGTGTCAGTGTAATTTACCCAAAAATTTAATTAAAAGTCAAATTATATTTTGAACAAGTTAAATTTTCACCAAAATTTGAATAACAATCCACCTTTGCCATCTAACCATTACAAAAAAAATTACTTTAGGGGTTTAGAAAATATAGATAATGTCGTTACAAATACTTTCTGTGGGGACAGTGAATGACAACATGTGGCCAAGGTGGCACTGAGGTGCCACGTGTCCTCGTCAAGGCGCCGAGGTGATCTCGGCTAGGCCGAGGTTATCTGCGAAGATACCGGAATCCGAGATGAATGGATAAGGAACATAAGTCTTAGAATGGAGGAGGACCTCAGCCTAGATAAAGATAAAGCTCTTGGGGAGTTTATCTTTATCTATTTGAGAGTTTAGGATGAGCATTGAGCTAGAGTCAAAGAGAAGCTAAGCTTCTACAGAGATCAGGTTAGTACTGGCTATAAAAGTAAGGCACCCTCGTGGGTCTAAGGTATGCTTTTTGTATTCTGGTTAGTGAGTTAAGTACTATTTGCTATCTTTGAGAGATAATTGAGTACTGACTTGATCGTCGGAATGCTCCTGGGTAGACAAACCACCCCTAGAGTCTTATCTTTCTGTGACAGGTTGTTCGGGCGCAATCTATTCTGCTAGTGTTCTCCAGCTGAGTACCTGTTTGGCAGTGTGGTCAGAAATCAGCACACAATTTGGCGCCGTCTGTGGGAAACGTAAGAAGAATAAGATGGCCAACGACAGGCAGAAAGAAAGAATTGGGGGCGACATCTCAAGTGGGAGTAGTAAAAACGCTGAACCTAACGTAGAGGAAGACAACTGCAACGAAGAAACTCGGGATAACAATCCCGGAGAAAAAGACGTCGACCAAGAGGGAGACGTACCAAAAAAAGCATGTCAGAGCGGGTATTACAACAAAAGTGACCTTCAGGTATGGAAAGATAGATGCCTGAGGAGGGACGGTGAAATAAAGAGGATGGCAAACAAATTAGCCGACCTACAATCGGTCGTCAATTTCATGATGCAGAAGAACGTCATGCAGCCACCATTCCTATTGAAGGACATGCCGATTCCAGCGGCCAAGAACGATACCCAGAAAGGGAGGCAGAAAGCAATCCCCGCAGTCCCCTAACATGACAGGGCAAGAGAGTATTCTCATCGGCCTTCACGGGAGGTTGGGCGAGGAGAATCGCTGAGAGGAAAGCCTCAGAGGACACATCGTGCCAAAGAAACCTACGCCAAAGGACATCAACATGTTCAAGAGAAGGAGCTTTGCTTTGACATGACGAATGGAGGGAGGTCCAAGAGGACTCACAACGACACCGGGAGCAGCGCACCAAAAAGGCTGAAATCCGTTCATAGCCAAGCTCCTGAACGAACTAAGGAAGATTTGAGGGATTACCTCCAGAGAAAGCGACAGGATGCCGAGGTAACATCTTCGGTCAAGCCGAGAACACCGTTCTTGATGGAATTAGACAAGTTTGAGACCCCGAAAAGGTTTTACATGCCAAGATTCTAGATATACGACGGTAAGTCTGACCCTAATTTCCACGTTGGCTTGTATTTAAACTCAATGGCATTGTATATCGGGAATGAGCCGTTGCTCTGCAAGGTGTTCCCTTCATCCTTTGGGGAAATCGCGTCAGATTGGTTTCACAAGTTGCCGAAAAGAACTGTGAAAAGTTGGAAAGGCCTAGCCGAGATGTTTGTGGCCAGGTTTGTCACAAACAAATTACAGCCGTTGAGAGTAGACTCCCTAATGGCTTTGTGAATTAGCCAGGATGAAAACCTTAGGGTTTATGCCAAGAGGTATTATGAGGTGTTTAACCGAATAGCAGGGTGCAACCAAGATGTGGCAGTTGTATCTTTTAAGAACGGCCTGAACGATGATTGTCTGCTTCGAAAGTCATTAGCAAAAACATTACCAAAAAGTATGAAAGAACTTATGGCTAGGATCGAGAAATATGCGAGAGTAGAGGAAGACACACCGGGGACAAAGGCGTCAAAGCAAGAGAAGAGGAACAGCTCGTCGAAGTGAGGCCAAGGTAACACAAATTTTAGTAGACAAGAAACAGGACTAAGGGCTGCATAGGCAATCACCACAATGTTCCGAATCTTGGTTTACAAAGTCCTGGAGAGAATCAGGAACCAGCCTTATTATAGAGCACCAGAGAAAATCCCTGGCGAATTTATGGGAAGAAGCCTGGGGAAGTATTGTGCCTACCACAATGAGGATGGGCACCTGACTCAGGGGTGCAGAGCCCTAAAAACATACTTGGAAGACCTTGTGAGACAAGGTCACTTAAGGGACCTAGTAGATGAGGCCAGAACAAGGGAAGAACAAGCAAGGTCGCCTGTGCACCCAAGAAGACCATCTCTACCAAAGACCACAACCGCCAGAGATGCACCTCGAGTGATCAATGTAATTCACTCAAAGGTCAATGAGAACGAGATATGTGGGGAAACTCAAAAGGTGAAACACTTACAGCATATGTATCAGGTCCAATAAAAAAGGCTTAGGGCAGACGAGTGCTAGGGACCAATGGTGTCCTTTACTGAAGCCGACCTAGACATGGTGCAGCATCCACATAACGATGCTCTGGTAATATCCCTCAAGGTTGGGGAGTGCCAGGGAAAGCACATTCTGGTTGACCAAGGCAGTTTTTGTGACATCATGTATGTCAGATGTTACAAGGAGCTCGACCTTCACCAAGATGATCTGGAGTAGTCCAACAGTCCAATGGTCGGGTTCAATGGAACGCCGACGTGGCCCCTGGGAGCAATAAGTTTGGAGGTGCAGGCAAGCACCAAGAAGGTAAGCACAGAGTTCACAATAATTGACATCCCCTCCCCTTACAATGTTCTCTGGGAAGGCCATGGCTGCATGCAATGAGGGTCGTTCCTTCAACACTACACCAACTGTTACGGGTTCTCAACAGAGCATGGAGTTGAGGAGGTCAGAAGGGATCAGGTGCAGGCCAAGAATTGCTCTATGGCAGTAATGAAATCCACCTGCAGTGTGCGAGAAGCAGAATCAGTGGAAATTGAGGATGAGAATGAGGACATGGAGGTCCTGGATGACGTCGACAAGGAACCAGCCGACAAAAGTGAAAATGCCCTAAAGAAGATCCTAGTCCAGCAAGGGGATGAAGAGCGTTTCTTCCTTCTCAACTCAGATTTGGCTAAGGAAGAGCAAAAGGAATTAAAGGCGTTCTTGAGAACAAACATTGAGGTGTTTGCCTGGACACCATATGAGATGCCTGGCATTGACCCCGAGGTCACTTTCCATACACTGAATGTGGACAGGTCGGCTAAACCTATCATCTAGTGAACAAGGAAGCCTACGTTGAAACATGTTGAGGTAGTAGAAAATGAAGTGGATAAACCGCTGGAGGCCAAAGCCATTCAAGAGGTAAACTACCCAGCCTAAATAAGGCTTATCCCAAAGAAAGTTTCCCACTCCTCAAGATTGACCAATTAGTGGATGCCATTTCAGGGCACAGAAAGATGAGCTTCCTGGACGCTTACAGGGAATACCATTAGATAGCCATATACCCCCCCGATGAGGAGAAGACTGCATTTATCACCCCAAAAGGGTTATATTGCTACAGAGTGATGCCTTTCGGGTTGAAAAATACAGAAGCAACTTACTAGAGATTGGTGACTAAGATGTTCAGATATCTAATAGACAAAATAGTGGAGGTATACATTGATGACATGGTCGTGAAGACCAAAATCTTGAGGATCATCTGGCTGACCTGAAAGTAGTTTTTGATATCCTGAGGACATTTCGGCTCCGACTCAATGCGTCGAAGTGCGCATTTGGAGTTGGGTCTAGAAAGTTCCTAAGATACTTGGTTACCAGAAGGGGCATTGAGGCGAGCCTAGATCAAATCAAGGCCATCATGGACTTGAAAAGCCCAATATCAGCAAAACAAGTACAGATGTTGACTGGAAGGACCACAGCCCTAAATAGGTTCATAAGCAGAAGTTCTGACAAGTGTAAACCATTTTTCAATTTAGTGAAGAAGGCCACAGATTTTTTGTGGACAGAGGAGTGCAAGGTTGTCTTAGTCGACTTAAAAATATACCTGACCAAAGCTCCAGTTCTCTCAAATCTAGTACCTGGAGAAGAGCTGTTCTTATACTTGGCAGTTTCAGAGCATGCAGTGAGTGTAGTAGTAATCAGAGAAGAGAAGAGAGAATAGAGGGCAGTTTACTATGTGAGTAAAACCTTAGTAGGCGTAGAGACCAGGTATTTACCCTTGGAGAAATTGACACTAGCCTTGATAATGGCCTCCAAGAAGTTGAACCACTATTTCCAAGCCCACAAGATTGTGGTATTGATTGAACACCCCTTGAAGTCCCTATTACAGCAAGGAGATCTGACAGGCAGGGTGGCCAAATGGGCAGTGGTATTGGGCCAATACGATTTAGAGTACAGACCCAGAACAGCAATCAAAGGCCAGGTTCTGGCCGACTTCATGGCTGAGTTCACACTAGGTGCCATACCACATCGGGCTCTGAAGAGCAGCGGTTTAGGGAGTCTAGGCGAACTAGAAGAAACCCAGCTGGGGATGAAAAGCCCCACAGTAGAACAGAAGAAAGAAGAGGGGGCAGGAGTAATGCTAGTATTGCTAGATGGACGGATGCTGGAACAATCTATTCGTTTTGGGTTTAAGGCCTCAAACAACAAAGCAGAATATGAAGCACTGATCGTAGGATTGAAGTTGGCAGCAACAATAGAAGCCGATGAGGTGGTGGTCTTCTGTGACTCCCAGCTTATCATCAACCAGGTAATAGGCGAATACGTAGCCCGAGATAAAAGAATGATGGCCTATGTAAAGGAGGTTGTCAGACTGGCAACCTTATTTCAAGATTGCTGACTACAGCAAGTTAGCCGAGATGACAACAGCCATGCTGATGCCTTGGCTAACCTGGCTAGTGCAATGAAATTAGGAAAGGCAAGGACAATAATGGTTGACTATTTGTCAGGCCCAAGTGTAGAACCATTAAACATAGAGTGTAGACCGCCTGAACTCGCTTCGCGTGCCCCCATTTCAGAGAGGGCGCGAATTGGGTTCTAGCTACTACAGTTCGGACTCCTGTCACGGTTCTGTATCTAGTCTCACAAAGTGCAATGTAAAATTGATAAATCACCAAAGAGTCCAAATCCGACAAATCATTTTGGAAAATCGATTTTAATCAAGAAGTGCTAAACATGGACTGCTTTGCTAGATTATAGAGTCGCCACCTAAATATTTTATTTTTGAAAAATTTAGGAAACCCTGACTCGTGCCAAAGGCCACATGTCCGTCATTACCAAAGTTGTCTTGGCTCGGGAACTTGGGTACGAGGGGGGAAGGTCATGAAATGAACACCCCCGCTCGCCCGATCAAAGGATCGGCCTCTACTAATCATGATATGTTGTTTTGAAAACACATGTGTTCTTATTCCAGTTATTAATCTAACTTATTATGTGATGCGCACAACACACAAGTATAGATTAAATCGTTTTATTTGGAACAAAACATATCATGTTTGTGTTTTTAAAATGGTTTGAAGATGCTACTCACAAGTAGGCTAAAACACGGATTTTGCCACCAAACAAAGTGGGCTTAGAAAAATATGATTTTGCCACCTCAAGTAGGCTTCAAACTCACATTTTGATGAATTGTTCCAATTCAAACAATGAAGCCTTCATCCATAAGCATTCATACAGTTAAACACTTAAGCAGTTAGCCTCATGGCAAGCATGCTATCATGACAGTCACTTACACACATGCAAGGATGCTAAAGCATAAACACTCACAGTGTATTCCAAGCCAAAACAGAAGCTAGTTAGTAATCAATGCATGATCCTAACTATGTCAACAATGCCTAATGTAACACATGTAAAATGTAACTAAAATAGGCTCGGCTATCTAAGATAGCATATGAATGCGACGATTTGATAACATGTATTCAAATAGGAATTGAAATACAATGCGGTTTGAATGATGCGCCGAGCCAGGTGCATGCAATACGAATGAATGATGTACACATGCATAGCATAAGTATGCTAATTGAAACATGCCCTAAAACTAACCATCAAAAGCTAGTAAATAAAAGGGAAAAAGACGTGGGGTTGGAAGACATTCATATACTCACGCACACTTATTACAACAATACGCCCTCTTGTAGGAGGGTCTGAATAATATGAAAGTTAACTAGCTACGTTAATTAAGCTAACTATTACAAACTAACTATTCTAGCTAATTAATTATTACAAACCAAATTAAATTGAATAACTAGCTAATCTAAGCTAATTAAATATTACAACATAGATTAAACTAATTAATTACAAAACATGTAATTAACTACAACTAGCTAGTAAAGTGGTAAAATGGCCCCGCAGGCGAGGGTGGCATGCATGCTCGGTCGCGTCCTCCCGGAAATTCACCGCCTTGCCTCAAGATGCCTCTGTTTGCACACCTTTAGATCTCTGAAAATTGTGCCAACTTCCATATTGCTTCTTACTGATCTCAGGAACATGCTGAGGGATGATCAGCTAGAGATGGTGGCCATCAGCCAAAGTTGATGGCCATCGGCTACTTCTGATAGCCGATCAGTAGAATTGATGGCCGGTGTGCAGCTTTGATGGCCGGTCGACCACTGTTTCCTACAATTTCTCCTTTTGTTGCAACAAAGCACAAACAGGGGCATTATAATGTATTTGCAAAGGAATGTGTGTGCAACCACACTCCTTATCATGTCTTAAGCTCAAAGGAGTGTAGTGTTCGGCTCTCAAGCCTCCAATCACGCATTTCGATGCATGATGGCCAAAGAGTCAAGCTTGCACAATGTTGATGAATGCACAAATAACACATAGGACTCGAAAGGCCTCCACCCTATCATGCACAATCAAAGGGGACGGCGACAAAGAAATGAGGTGAGTTTCATCACTTCAAGTATGAAACGCCCCTCGTTTCTCGTGTTTAGATTAACATCCGATCCAAACACGATACAATGCAACACACATACAAACAACATGCTCATCTACCAATGCTAAAGTGGCATGCACAAGGCTCTATCATGTAAGCAACGCATGCAAGGCATGTTAAGGAGCTAAGGCATCAAAGCTAGTGAAGTATATTACACATGAGGCATGCACTATCAATCTTGAATGGTCAAACCACACATGGACAGACCTAAGATACTTCAAAACAGTGGCCAAAACTCAACAAAACTTAGGCATGAAAAGCAAGGAATGCATACTCAACTCATGGCTTGCAAGCAAGGCATAAAGGCACAACTCTTAAACACAATTAAAGAGTGATAAACATGAGGGTATGACAAGGTTATATGCTCTGAAATCATATGCCAAATGATGATAAAACATGCGACCATCACAAATATAGCATGCTAAAGTGCCCAAAACTTAAGACTAGCTAAGGCACTTACACCATAGCCACACAAGGCAAGCCCTAAAGGGCCAAGATCACTCAAAACAGTCATAAGGTAGGTCAAAACAATGCCGTAAAGCTAACACGTGTTAGAATGGGAGGCATAAAACATGACGCATGCAAGGCCAACGAGTGGGATTACACTACACATACCAAAACTAAGCATGAGGTGACTTCACCAACAAAAATCAGAGTTGTAACATGGTAAAATAACACCAAAGACATGCTGAGATGTTAGCCCCAAAAGCTTAGGCAAGCATGCATACATATTGGCTCATAAGTGAAGCATAAGGCTCAACCCTCAAACACAACAAATGGATGATAAATGTGAGAATACGACAGAGGTATATGGTCTGAAATAACATGCCAAATGATGCCATACCATGCAAAAAGCTAAAATATGACATGCTAGAGGTCTCAAAGCTTAAGGCTAGCAAAGCCAAATGCACCATAGCTATGCAAAGCCAATCATGCATAACCAAGACCATTCAAATCAAACCTAAAGCATGTTAAATCAAAACCAAAAATGTATTGGAGTAAAGCATACATGTCACGACCTAAACCCGTCCCTAAAAGGTTGGCATCGTAACCGGCCAGTAATCTTAGATTACCACAGGCCTTACTGTACAAAACATAAATAATCGGGGCTCGCGGAAGCGAAAATAAAACACTATAGTCCAAAGAGCTGTGCATTTATATGAACATACATTTATATGCCAAAAATGTTAATTTACCCACTACATTACATAACATGTGACTAAAAATTCATATACAAAACACATAGACACATGCCACGAATACAACTGAGACCAAAACTCATACGGCCTTCTAGGCCTAGCCCCAACTCGGAGGCACTCAAACCATCTGGTAGGCTCTCAAAACGGCGGCACGACCAAAACTCCGCCTAGGCTTGACTTCCAGCATGCTCACCTATAAATACATAAATACAAACAATAAGCTAAAGCTCAACAAGTAACACTAAAGTAAAGGGTTGGTAAACGAATTCCAACATTTCATAAATCCGTAATAAATCGATCATAATCATAATCATCATAGAACATACATAATGGCATACTCCATAGAACATAACATGTGTCGCCTAATGACTAGAGTAACCGGTCCCGAACACCGATTAAACTCATACCGAGATCTCGTAAACTGGTCATGGGCCTACATTTCCATGTCGTCCCCCATGACTCAAGTGCATGGGCCTGCACTTCTATGTCGTCTCTCACAACTTCAACTATCTATGGATGCCATACTAGATTCGCAAATCAGGACATTCGTTCACAGTTTAAAATCACATTTCAAAACATATCATATCATATAGCATTTCAAATACGTTGCATATCAACATAACTTTACAGAAATGTTACTCACAAGGTTCCAAAACCGGTTGCACGGTCTTCACCTCTTGACCTGCAAATATCAACATTATAACACATTTCCTTAACATATATCATCATCAAATCAAATTCATGCATTCTCTTAATGATGTTACCATCTCATAATCTCATTATCTTAACTTAGTTAAGGCTTAAGAATGCTCAAATTGCAATGTGGATGCCCAAAACATGCATTGAAACATTTCCTGGAATTTCTCAAAAATAGGTCCCTGCTCGAGCGGCAAAACCCACGCTCGAGCGGACTACAACTGTGACAGAGATACTGGATATGTGAAATCCCCGCTCGAGCGTCCAAACCCCCGCTCGAGCAGACTGTGAAAAGTCTGAGTGAAAACCAGTCCCATTTTCTGTCAAACCGTGGCCTCCATTTCTGCCAAAATCAACTTCTAAATGATGGAAAATGATGACAACCAAGTCCCAAAATACTTGAAACTTGCTTTAGACATTACAACTTCAAAACTAAACTCATATGCATCATATACAAGGTCAAACCATGAAGTGAAATAAAGAATCACGGCTATACATATAAAAGCTTCATTCCTTCAAATCCATGGAGGTTCTCCCTTAAATGAGCCAAACATGTGTAGAAACCATGATTCTAAACATGAATTCTATAATCTTATGCCATAATCTTGAGTTCCACATGCTTCATACCAAGGATCAACAACCAATTTCATGAAAATCTTACCTTAGATGGTGAATTGGAGAAGTTTAACTTGATTTTTCCCATTTTTCTTCTTCTTTCTCTTGCTTCCTTCTCTTCCCCGAATTCTCTCTCTCTCTCTCTCTCTCTCTCTCCCTTCCAGATTTTTCTTCTCTTTTCTTTTTGGTCTTGAGTCAAATGAGTCAAAAGACATCCATCCTTATCTATATATCATATAAACACATTTGTGCCAAAAACTCTTAAGCCAAACAAGGCCCTTATACTTGACTATAAACAATTATATCAAAATATTTGAGCCAAACAAGACTTACGAATCAGACGAAATTCAGTCCTCAATTTATTTTCTCAAATGGTTCTAAAAATTCCCGGTATCACATAGGCGTGTTCAATTTCGTTTTCTGAACCCATTACGGTCATCGATTTCAGTCCCGAAGTTGTAATTCCAACAGATATTTTGCTAGTTCAAACAGATATTCTTCAATTAATTCATGTAATCACATAATTAATTATCAATAATTACGCCATACGTTTTGGGGTCATTACACTCTCCCCACCTTAAGAAGTTTGGTCCTCCAAACTTTGTTTATCTTGGCATGATCTCAATCAGCAGTTTTGATCACATATGATTATTCATTCCGTAGCCATTCAGTAGTTCACAAAAGTATCATCATTTAAAGAGAACAATTCAACGGTTCTATTCAGTTATTCAGCATGACAAAGTAGTTCTTGTGTCAATTTATAACAGTCTGACATATAATAAACATATTTTACACATGCTGAAGTCAGGTAACAAGTTCTATAACGTTCAATTCAAAGGTAGTGACGTAGATATAACAATCCATAGCAAAGGTAATAGCAAAGGGAATTTGTTCCATCATAGTCATAGTCAAGTGTTCTAATATCATTTAAATATTCCCATGTTCAATATTCTCCATCGCATAGGTATCGATGCTAACATCATAATAGATAATTAAAATCATACCTGTCTTCGCTTTGCCAGTATCCTGTGTCTTATCTGAAACTAGGGTGAAAACTCTTGCTTGCCTCAAAGTATTCCCCTCGGGGGTAGCTATTGTGGTTGTCTTCGGTGTCACTGTTGAGTTAACTCCACTAGCAATGGGTCTCTCATTTCTTGCGTAAACTTGTGGCCAAGCTTTGGCTATGTGTCCTTTCTGTCTGCATTTGTAACAAACTCCAGATCCACGGCGACAAATACCCCAATGCTGCTTTCCACATTCTTTACAAGTAGGCACACCTCCCTTTGTATTATCATTAATGGTTAAGTTCGATTTATCATTCACGGAGCCCACTGATTCACTAACTGTTTCTACTTTCTGTTTCTTGATTTTCTTACTTTCCCCTTCAGGCGTCGTCATTGACTTGGTCATTTTCAAAGTTGCAATATTTGTTTCAGCCATCAAGGCTCTGTCAAGCACATCAACATACTTTTCTAATTTCAGTACATTTACCCGGTCAAGTACCTCAACATGTAGGCCGCCCTCAAATTTCCTGGCTTTCTTGTATTCTGTATCAACCATATGAGGAGCACAGCGGGCTAATTCAGTAAATTTACTCTCATATTCCGCTACTGACATAGTGTCTTGCTTCAACTGTTCAAATTTAGATATCTTCCTATCTCGCATGCATTGTGGGAAATATTTTTCATAAAACATCTCTTTGAATCGGTCCCATGTCAAATCCCTATTTTCATTTCGAACAAGTATCCACCATCTTCGGGCTTCTTCTGTCAGAGTAAATGTGGCTAACAAAACTTTATACGTATCAGTACACGGAAACACTTCAAAAATCTTCTCTGTTTCAAGTACCCATGCCTCTGCTTTTAAAGGTTCAATTCCTCCTACAAATTCTGGTGGTTTCAATTTTTTGTATTTCTGTGTCAAAGTGATAACATCATCATTATTAATCGGTTCCAGTTGCACAGGTGGTGGCGGAGGAGGCGGAAATGGTTGTCTCTGTTGTTGTCGGTTTTGTTCCTATTGTTGTCTTACCAACCCAGTTAACGCTTCCACCATTCTTTCTAACCGATCCAGTCTAGCATTAGAAGATTCGGACTCATCTACATTCCTTGCATTAGTGTTCTCCATTGGTCTCTAAAACCCATAGCAGATAGAATATTTCATTTTCAACATAATAGTTCCTCTGTTGTCTCATCATTACAGTTCTTGTCTCCTTTACATTTCAAACACACACACACATGCACACATGCTTATGCCATGCTCTATGTCTTCTCTAAGACACCCTACAGCTCATATGGACTCGTGTGTGGGTAAATTAACTCGTGCGCTCTGATATCATTCTGTCACGACCCAAACCCGCCCCTAAAAGGTTGGCATCGTAACCAGCCAGTAATCCTAGATTACCACAGGCCTTACTGTACAAAACATAAATAATCGAGGCTCGCGGAAGCGAAAATAAAACACTATAGTCCAAAAAGCTGTGCATTTATATGAACATACATTTACATGTCAAAAATGTTAATTTACCCACTACATTATATAACATGTGACTAAAAATTCATCTACAAAACACATAGACACATGCCACGAATACAACTGAGACCAAAACTCATACGGCCTTCCAGGCCTAGCCCCAACTCGGAGGCACTCAAACCATCTGGTAGGCTCTCAAAACGGCGGCACGACCAAAACTCCGCCTAGGCTTGACTTCCAGCATGCTCACCTATAAATACATAAATACAAACAATGAGCTAAAGCTCAGCAAGTAACACTAAAGTAAAGGGTTGGTGAACGAATTCCAACATTTCATAAATCCGTAACAAATCGATCATAATCATAATCATCATAGAACATACATAATGGCATACTCCATAGAACATAACATGTGTCGACTAACGACTAGAGTAACCAGTCCCGGACACCGATTAAACTCATACCGAGATCTCGTAAACTGGTTATGGGCCTACATTTCCATGCCGTCCCCCATAACTCAAGTGCATGGGCCTGCACTTCTATGTCGTCCTCCACGACTTCAACTATCTATGGATGCCATACTAGATTCGCAAATCAGGATATTCGTTCACAGTTTAAAATCACATTTCAAAACATATCATATCATATAGCATTTCAAATACGTTGCATATCAACATAGCTTTACAGAAATGTTATTCACAGTGGGTTTCCAAAACCGGTTACACGGTCTTCACCTCTTGACCTGCAAATATCAACATTATAACACATTTCCTTAACATATATCATCATCAAATCAAATTCATGCATTCTCTTAATAATGTTACCATCTCATAATCTCATTATCTTAACTTAGTTAAGGCTTAAGAATGCTCAAATTGCAATGTGGATGCCCAAAACATGCTTGAAACATTTCCTGGAATTTCTCAAAAATAGGTCCCCGCTCGAGCGGCAAAACCCACGCTCGAGCGGACTACAACTGTGACAGAGATACTGGATATGCAAAATCCCCGCCGAAAGATCAAACCCCGCCGAAGGACTATGAAAAGTGTGAGTGAAAACCAGTCCCATTTTCTGTCAAACCGTGGCCTTTATTTCTGCCAAAATCAACTTCTAAATGATGGAAAATGATGACAACCAAGTCCCAAAATACTTGAAACTTGCTTTAGACATTACAACTTCAAAACTAAACTCATATGCATCATATACAAGGTCAAACCATGAAGTGAAATAAAGAATCATGGCTATACATATAAAAGCTTCATTCCTTCAAATCCATGGAGGTTCTCCCTTAAATGAGCCAAACATGTGTAGAAACCATGATTCTAAACATGAATTCTATAATCTTATGCCATAATCTTGAGTTCCACATGCTTCATACCAAGGATCAACAACCAATTTCATGAAAATCTTACCTTAGATGGTGAATTGGAGAAGTTTAACTTGATTTTTCCCCTTTTTCTTATTCTTTCCCTTGCTTCCTTCTCTTTCCCGAATTCTCTCTCTCTTTCCCTTCCAGATTTTTTTTCTCTTTTCTTTTTGGTCTTGAGTCAAATGAGTCAAAAGACATCCATCCTTATCTATATATCATATAAACACATTTGTGCCAAAAACTCTTAAGCCAAACAAGGCCCTTATACTTGACTATAAACAATTATATCAAAACATTTAAGCCAAACAAGACTTACGAATCAGACGAAATTCAGTTCTCAATTTATTTTCTCAAATGGTTCTAAAAATTCCCAGTATCACATAGGCGTGTTCAATTTCGTTTTCTGAACCCATTACGGTCATCGATTTCAGTCCCGAAGTTATAATTCCAACAGATATTTTGCTAGTTCAAACAGATATTCTTCAATGAATTCATGTAATCACATAATTAATTATCAATAATTACGCCATACGTTTTGGGGTCATTACAATACATATGCTAGATCAATAGGCCAAAACACCAAACAAGCTAGGCTAGTGAACAAGCTTGCACTACAAGTGCATAAACCATGCAAAAGGTGACCTTGTCGACCAAAATTAGAGCTAAGGCATGCCAAAATATGAGTAAAAGCCTCCAGGAGTAGAGCCAAAAACATGCTAAAATGGTGGTCCAAAGCATAGAGCATGTTAGGCTAACTAAGAGGATTGCACTACAAGAAGCATGTAAGAAGCAACCAAACTAACCCAAAATAGAGTTATATCATGTTAGAATAAGGCCTAAAACATGCTAAGATAGAGCCTTATGAAGGTAGAAAAGCATGCCAACGTGTTAAGCTAACAACACATGCAAACAAAACACAAGAGGGAAGGACCACCCCCATCCATTTTGGGTCTCAAAACCCACTTTCTACCACTGAAATTCCTCTGGAATTCAGTGGTTAAAAGGCCAAAACAAGGTGGTTTGAAAGGCCTTAAGAGATAAAACAAAACAAAAGAAAGTAAGCCACCAAAGGGAGTAAACCACCCCTAACTCAAACAAAGCCTCAAACAAATATTTCAAACACTTAAAAATGAGAGTTTTTGCAGTTGAAAGTAAGTCCTAAAAGTGCATGCAAGGATGGCCAAATACTTAAGCAAAACAAGGCTTAAAGCGGGTAACTACTCACTCTTGAAGAACAACTTCAAAACCAGCTACTTTTGAGGTAAAACCAAGCCAAAATCACTCAAATGCAACCTCCAGGAACCTCAGCTCAAGAGTGAAGGTGTTTCACTAGGTGTTTTACCGCAAAAGTGTGAAGAAAACTCACTTTAAGGCACAAACTAGTACAAATATAGAGAGAGAGGGAGAAATATAGAGAGAGAGGGATATGCTTAGCCTAATCAAATTCTGAACCTCTGAAAAGGGGAGATGAGCCTCCCTTTATATAGAATCACAAGTCTCAAGCTTCTTGAAGCTTCTTGGACAAACTAGAAGCTTGGTGCAATCCCTCCATATACGTGTATGGAGGATGCATTCTGTGCTCATCAGCTGGCACAGCTGGCAATAAAAATTGTTACAAAAGCAAAGAAAAGGGCCTCGGCCAAAAAATATGGCCGACCGGCCATTAAAAGGGCCGACCGGCCATCAATGAGGCCGACCGACCACCACTGATGGCCGATGGAAAGAGGGCACGGCCGATGGGCATTGGGCCTGGCTGATGAGTTATAGGGCTGGCCAGTAGGCCACCCATTTCCCTCAGAAAACAAAGCCACAAGCTCTTGGTCCACAACCAAGCACAAAACAGACAAGTTGAGAGGCTCCAAGGCAAGGCGCACAATCGAGACCTTCAGGAACTCAAAACGAACACGAGCATGGATGATCACCGAGTGTTCAAACGATGACGTCCAAGTCTTGAGGACGGTCAAAATGGGGTGTCTACACAGAGTATGAAGCAATGTGTGTGGACATGGGACTAAATTGGATGGATGCGATAGCAGTATTCCTTAGAGATGGGAAACTGCCAAATGATCACAAAGAAGCACACAAGACCAGACTAAAGTTGGGAAGGTTCAGTTTGACAACAGAATGACATATCTATAGAAGGTCTTTTACTGGTCCCCTTTTGAGATATGTGCATTTTTCACAAGTTGAAGACTTTCTGTATGAAATACACGAAGGAGTATGTGGAAGCCACGCTGGGGACATGTCATTTGCTCATAGGGCCATTATTTAGGGGTACTGGTGGCCCTATATGCAGAAAGATATAGAAGCTTATGTCAGAAAGTGTGAGAAGTGTCAAAAGTTTGCACCTTTGATACATCAACTAGCAGTAGATTTAAACCCAGTGTCCAACCCTTGGCCATTTGCCCAGTGGGGCATGGATCTTGTTAGACAATTACCTCAAGCAACTGGACAAAGGAAGTTCCTGCTGGTATCAACTGACTATTTCACAAAGTAGGTAGAAACGGAACCCCTCGCAAAGATTCGGGACATTGATGTAAAGACCATTATATGGAAGAACATCATCACTAGGTTTGGGATCCCAAGGGCAATAATAGCAGACAATGGCACACAGTTTGATTGTAAGATAATCAAGAGCTTCTGTGCCAAGTATAAAATCAAGAACTACTACTCCACTCTAAGCTTCCCTCAAAGCAATGGTCAGGCAGAAGCGTCCAACAAAACTATCTTGGATGGGATCAAAAATAGGCTGGAAGCAGCAAAGGGAAAGTGGGTGGAAGAGTTGCCCGATGTACTTTGGACATAACGGATTATGCCGAAAAGATCAACTGGGGAATCCCCATTTGCCATGGCTTATGACACAGAGACAGTTATCCCATTGGAAGTCGGCATCCCAAGGATCATAACCCAAAGAGTAGAGAATGGGACTAATGAGACATTCAAACACTTAGAAGAAAGGAGACAACTTGCATTCACAAAAGGTTACTTGTTCAGATTACAAAAACGGCATGTCAGCCAAATGTGAAAACTAAAGCATTATTCAGACAAAACAAAGTACAAACAAAGGAAGGGAAAAAACGAAATATCCTAAGTGCTAGGATTGGCTTGATCGGATGGTAGTGTTGCAGTCTTGTTGGCCTCTATTTCAGCATCTATTTCTTGTAAAGTCTTATCCAGACTCTTTTTAGTGCACTGGACCTCGGCTTCAGATATGGTTGGTTTGGGAGAGATGCCCTTGGAAGCCAAGTCATCCTCCTCATCCTGAGTTAGATCAATTTGTTCATTAAGAGTGGGACACTTGGCATCAGTGGCAGCCTCCTCCTCCACTTCGTCGGCTTCATCGTCCTCGGCGTCATCCTCGGGCTCCGATGGGAAAGGCATCTCAAGCTGGTTGATGTCTCGAAGGTCGGAGTCCATGGCAACAACCAATTTATTGAGGGTCGCCGTCTAACTGAGGTAGTAACCTCGGTTACAAGCCAAGTTGATTTATTGTTTCTATTGGTCACGGACGGTGGCCTGCCCCTCTTCAAAGTCTTTTTCGTCGGCCGCTTTTACTTCGGCCTTTTTATTGGCAAGAGCCTCCTGAAGCTTGGCCTCCATATCAGCCACTTTGGCATTGGTAGCTTCGAGGTCGGCTCTTATTGCATCGGCTTCATCTTTTGCCGCCTAGGCCTTTCCTCAGCCAGACTTTGAGTAATTTTGCCGTCCTTGCCCTGGTCCATGAGAGCGCGATTGCTGGCCTCGGCTTTGTTGAGTGAGGATAGGAGTTTGGCGGCTTCTTTGGTCTTTTTTTCCAAATCCTTCCTCATCATCTTGGTCTTCGTGGCATAGGAGTGAGCATGTTGGATGGCCTGCAAGAAGTAACACAAATTAGTGGAATCTCACTAAGTATGGAAAGACTACTAAAAGAGTAGGAAAAAGGTTTACTAAGACCGAGTGTTGCATCATAAAAGCGAAATCTTCATACTCGTGTAACTCGGCCATACGGTTCATGTCTTCGGGCAGAAGAACTACTGTAGACAGAGCCGTGCTGACCTCAAGGTTCACAGCACTATCACCGACAGTAAGAGGTCTATCGTCAAGCATGATCTTGGGCGCCCAGACCATGCTTCGAAAGTAGTTGCTGCCTTCTTGGTGGTCGGACCTCGACTTTTTGGATAGTGGGGCCTCGGATGTAGAGACCTCGGCTGGGTGTTTTTCGACGGAAGATGCGCTTTTCTCGGCTTCAGCGAGCTTCGAGATGGGCACAGTGTCCTCAGAATTGATCTGAGTCACTATGGGATTTGCCTTGGCCTTCTTCATTTATTTTGGCTTTGGGGTTGGTTGAGAAGAAGAAGATGAGGATTGGACTGTGATGACACCAGGAATGTTAGCAAGCAGGTCTTCAACAGTTGCAGGTTTGCACCCCATCTCGTTGGTCGTGGCGGCAACAGTGACTTTGGTGTCGAAGTGAATTGTTGGTAGTGCAGTGGGTGGGTTGGCTAGATCGAAAGCCGACACTTCATGATGGGTCGTTGAACACACCAAAATTAAATACTAAACTATACCAAATTCTATCAGAATAATGGCAAGTCCAGGTATCGATCCACAGGGACAACTGTGAAATTAAACTAATTTAATTATTAAATTCCTAAATTAATTTTGATAAAAAGATTGATTGTTCATAACCTAATTTAATAACAAATAAAATAAACTAAGGAATTAAATTATCAACTATAATTGACAGTGGATTTACTGAATTAGGAGAAAAACTAGGGCAGAGAGTCCACCACTAGCCACGTAATTAGGGTTTCCAATTGAAATCAATTAAGCTATGGTTTGAACGGATTAATGCTTCGCAACTACAAGCTCAAAGCATTTAACAAGAAGATCATCACGTTCAATATATGAGCACGAACCATCTCAAATAATACGAATCGTTCACTCTAAACTAGGGTAGTGATACGACTCGTTCCTCATAGTATGGTTCGTCTCATACCTTGAATGTGAAGGAATAAAAAACTCATGTATGGATAACATTCAACAATCACAGAAAATCAAATATTCAAAGAAAAAATGAAAAATATATAAAAGAAACTTCTAAATCACTATATAAATGTTCAAACCTTTACATAATTAAAAATCAAAAAGAAAACTAAATAATTACATGGCTAGGGTTTTATCAAAACCCTAGAAAAGGAAACTAGCCACTCATGGAGGAGTGGAAGGAGGCAGATGGAGAAGAAACTACCATGAGAGACATCCTTGAAGCTTTTTGTTTCTCTTCCTTTTCAAACCCTAGCCTCTCCTTTTAGGTCAAAACAAGTTCAGAACCCTAATCCAGCCTTTTCCTTTCCTTTTTATACTTCTGATCACTCCCAAACAGGTTTAAAACGTCGGGTTGACTTTTCCAGAAAAAGTCAACACACGTGTGGGAAAGTCAACGCACGTGCAAAAAAGTCAACTCTCTCCAAATTCTGTCTTTTTGCCCATTTTATGCTCCGACTATGTACAACCTAATTGACATTCAACACTCATAAATTATACAGTTTGACCAGCAAGTGAAGTTAAAAGATTCTAATTAACGGCCTCAATGATGTACATTTTGGCCTTAATTACATCCCCCAACTTACTACTTGCTAGTCCTCAAGCAAGTAATAAAAATAAAATCAAATCAAACAAAATCTAGCTAGTTCCTCTTTCGTGGGAGAACGGTTGCATTTAGCATATGCAACAAGCCTTTAAACCACAAAGTTACCCCAAGTGGACGAGTAAAGTCTCGTGAGGGTTTCCAGAAATGATACCCACAAACATTAACATATTCATATATACTCAACAACAAATGACCACACTACTCCACCTAACAATCAACTTATGTGCCACTACAGTGTGGTATTGAGACATCATGAGTCATTAAAGGTACAGTGGACAAGCATGAATGAACCTATTGAGTCAAAACCACAATTCAATTAATACAAAAGTAAAATTTCCTGTACTTGTGCATGCTAGTAGACAAGTCATGAGTACCCTCGGTGTAAAGTGCAATCTCTATATCAGTTAACTATCCACTATAATAGCCCAGTGTAACTCATAATAACACCCAACATATACAGAAAAACTAACCTGTTGTAGCTAAGATTCTCAATGGTTTTTTTTTATTTGTTTTTATTTATTTATTTATTTATTTTTATGACTGTGCAATGTCCTGATCCATTAAGTTTTCTAATCAACTCATGTAACAAGCATTGGGCCAATGACTCTCAAACCAGACGGTTTTAGGGCAGCAGGTCATTCCTTTTATTTTTTCTTAACTGTGCAATGTTCAAGTCCCTTAAGCTTTCTAATTAGCCCATGTAGCAAGTTTTGGGCCAATGACTCCCAAATGGTTTTAGGGCATTAGGTGTAGAGACATCCCTACGGGCTTAATAACTCGAGTTAAAAAAGCTACGAACCCAAACTAGTCAAGTGGTTTTTTTTTTTTTTTTTTTTTTTTTGTTTTTTAAGAATCTTGGCTCCTCATTTATTCTTTTCTGCAACTTTAGCTATTATCAATAATATACACCAGGGATTATAATAAAAAGATCACCGCTATGATAGTGTGTTCATGTAAATTAAGGCATACTCATGACAAGTGTACTAATACCACAAATACAGACAACTCTCCTCGTGCAAACATCGCATGCAAGTATCTACCCAATAAACCCTTTTCATACAAGTCTACTATGCTCTCCAATTAACATATGCAAATATCATCACCCTACTAGCAAAAAGTCACATCAAGTGAAGTAATGCAATCAAGTGAAACAGGTATAAGCATGAATTATGAGCCAAATAGAAATGCACAAAAGAAAATATAACCCTCATCCCCTAACTTGAATATGACATTGTCCTCAATGGAAAAGTAAAGAGAAATGAGAGAAAATTACCAGAATTGTAGACGCACATCCAGGTAGGCAGAGAGTAACATATACACACTTCAATTTTTATTTTATTTTATTTTATTTTAATTTTTGTTTTTTGAAAATGAAATTAATTAAATAAATGAATACAAATGACATTAAATTAAATTAACTAAACTATAAAATAAACTAAACGAAACTAAACTATAAATTAACTAAACTACAAAAGAGACTAAAGTATAAAATAAAATAAAATAAAAACTAAACTACTTAATAATTAAAGGAACAATTACATCATAGAATGGAAAAAATAAAAATAACATCACTAACTAAACAAATAAAATTAAAAATAAAAATAAAAATAAAACAATCCACAAACTAATTAAACGAATGAGAATCAGTAACGAAACAATTTAAACTAAACAAATATAGCAAATAAAAAAAAACTAAATTAGGATTATTGTTAGCACCATAATTTTTGAGGTTTTTTTTTTTTACAAAAAATAAATAAATAAATAAAATATGATTTTTTTTATTTTTTTAATATATATATATATATATAAAATAATAATAATAACAATAATAAATTTATAAATAAAATAATTATATATTTATTTATTTATTTGTAAAATTTATTTAGGTATTTATTTAAAATTTATTAACTTCAATAAATTAAAAATGAATGAAAAGAAAATAATAATAATAATAATAATAAAATAAAAAAACAAAACCAAATGCACAATTTTCCGCACATGGCAAACTCACCAACGCACAATTTCTGGCACCCGCACGTGCAGCGATTTGTCTCCTTGCGCAAATTTTTTTTTTAATTTTTATAATCATCGTCCCGTACGTGCGGGGTCCAAGCCGCACGTGCGGCTTGGTCAACGCTCCACCGTCCGCACATGCTTATTTAGCAGTGCACAACTTGTTGATTTACACATCTTGCCACATGTGCGTGAACAGTGTCGTACGTGCCTGAAATTAATATTTTTTATTATTTTTTTTTAAATTGAACAAGTATGACACAGATTTGTTTATTTTTTTTATTTTTTAAAATTTGAACAAGTGTAACAGCTATTTTTTTATTTATTTTTTATTTTAAAACAAAAAATGTGGTTGAATACTTGATTTCCCATAAACCACAAAGTAGAAATCAAGGTCTTACTCAGGCTAGAGAGGTGTAACAAGCCCGCGAGGGACCTTGCTACAGTTCGGACTCGATTTTGTTGCGGTTCATAATCTTGAACCAAAGAGTCCAAATCCGGCAAATCGTTTTGAGAAAAGATTTTTTTGAAAGAAGTGCCAAACATGGACTGCTTTGCCAGATAACAGAGTCGCCACCTAAATATTTTTAAAATGGGAAATTTAGGAAACCCTGACTCGGTGCCAAAAGGCCACGTGTCCGTCATCACCAAAGTTGGCTCGGGAACTTGGGTACGATTAGGGAAGGTCACATCGTGAGCACCCCCTCTCGCCCGGTCAAAGACCGGCCTCTACTAACCATGATATCTGTTTTTGAAAACTTTGTGCGTTCTTATTCCGGTTATTAGCCTAGGTTACTATGTGATGCGCACAGCATACAAGTATAGACTGAATCGCCTGAATTGGAACAAAACACTTCATGTTTGTTTGTTTGAAAATGGTTTGATGGAGCTACTCGCAAGTAGGCTAAGACGCGGATTTGCCACCCTCGGGTGGGCTTAGAAAACATGATTTTGCCACTATCTAGTGGGCTTAAAACAAACAGTCGATGAATTGTCCCAATTCAGATAACTCAACCTCCACCCACAGGCATTCAAGGCAGTTATATCACATAAGCACATAGCCTCATAGTAAGCATGCTATCATGGCAGCACTCATACGCATGCAAGGATGCTAAAGCATAAAACTCACTGAGTACTCCAAGCCAAAACAAAAGCTGATTAGAAATCATGCATGATCCTAAATGTGCTGAAATGCCTAATGCAACACATGCAAAATGCAAATATAGCAGGCTCGGCTATTCTAAACATGGTATATGAGATGCTACAGTTAGCATGTATTCATTTTGGAATTGAAATACAAATGCAGTTAGTATGATGCGCCAAGCCCGGTGCATGCAAAACAGATGAATGATGCAAACATGCTATCATACTGTATGCTAATTGAAATATGTCCTATATCTAACCATCGTAAGCGGGTAAATAAAAGGGAGAAAGAAATGGGGGTTGGAAGACATACATCACACTCACACACCCTTATTACAATATTGCCCTCGCGTAGAGGGTCCGAATAAATAATAATACAGACCCGAAATAAAAGAATATTACAATCCGAATAATACAGATTCTTAATTAATTGACAAATTAAATAAGAAAAACTGGCATGCAAGCCAGGGACCGCCTTGCTTCTGATGGATGATGCATTTTGGGCTACCTGGCGCGGAAATCCACTGGGATGCCCCAATTAGCCTCTGTTTGCATTTTTCTCGAAATGCGTGCCAAACTCCGAAGAGCTGTTGATCCTTCATTTTGCTGCAACGGAGAGCAGGAAAAAGGGCATAGCAATGTATTTCACACATATATGCATGCCCCGATCCTCGTGCCACCAATCACGCATCTCGATGCATGACGGCCGAGGAGTCGGATTGCATAACTCAATATAGGATGAATGCATATGAATGCTACAACAAAACCTAACTCCATCATGGGTAATCCGGAGTGTCGGTGACTTGGGAATTGAGACACACTCCGCCACTCAGAGTACGGAATGTACCTCGTTTCCCGTGCCCGGGTTAACGCCTATCCCAAACACGATGCAATATGCATGGTATGCATGAAATGCAGCTAACATGTGATATAGCATGCACAATGCTATGAAAGTGAGATGCCTCGAAATGCGTGCCCAAAGGGCACGCAAACCGAGAAATTTCATGAATGCAATCTAAGATACAACCTGGTATGCACTATACTGGGAAAATGAGATGCCTCGAAATGCGTGCGCGCGGACACGCAAATCGAGGTGATGACATAAAAGCATGAAATGACATGAAATATGATATACAATGAGACTAAAATGAAATGCCTCGAAATCGTGCCGCAGACGCAAACCGAGAAAATGACATGCGGAATGCGATGAGACTACAATGAGATATGCGATGCAAGATGGGCTTATACTAATATGGGAGAGCCTCAGCCGCACCCACATGAGAGGCCATCGGATAAAAGTGAAATGCCTCGAAATGCGTGCACACAGGTACGCAAACCGAGGCAAAGGCATACGCAATGCAAATGACATGGAAAATGCGAATTGGGCTTACACTAACATGAGAGGACCTCAGCCGCACTCACATAAGAGGCCGTCGGATAAAAGTGAAGTGCCTCGAAATGCGTGCACACGGACACGCAAATCGAGGCAATGATATAAAGGCATGAAAATGCAAATTGGGCTTACACTAACATGAGAGGGCCTCAGCCACACTCACATAAGATGCCGTGAGATGAAAATGGGGTGCCTCGAAATGCGTGCACACGGGCACGCAAACCGAGGCAATGGCATACGGAATGCAAATGACATGGAAAATGCAAATTGGGCTTACACTAACATGAGAGTGCCTCAGCCGCACTCACATAAGCTGCCGAGAGATGAAAATGAAGTGCCTCGAAATGCGTGCACACGCATAAACCGAAACATGGCCCTAAGGCACAAAAATGGCATGCAAATGAGGCGTGACATATGGCATATGGAAAATGCAAATTTCAGTAGCTAAAATGATGCACAAATAGCCCGAATTATAACAAAATTACAATCAATGCAGAAATGTTATGCAAAGTACCCGAAATGGCCTACAGCCCTACTAAACATGCACAATATGGACACGACATGTAAAACAGTAGCAAGGCAGCCCCTAAAATAACATTTTTTCAGTACAAAGCAAGGCTAAACAACAACCACAAGTATGGCAAAATTAGTATGCAAAAATGGGGGAAAAAGAGGGGAATTACAAAAAAAGTAGTATATACAATGCTCAAACCAAAAAAAACAGTTCTACAACATTAAAGGGGGACCAAAAATATGCACATTTACAAGAGATGACATCCCCAAATTCAGTATGTAGATATGCTCAAGATAGCATGCAAAATGAAGCCAACAAAGGCTACAACATGAGGTATCAAAAGCATGCAGAAAACAACTTTGGACCCTTAAAAAAACATGAAGAATGGGTCATTTTAAGACACTTTCCAAGCCTGATGGAGGCTGAAAACAAAAGCTAAGAAAGCCTAACAAAGCATGCAAAATAATGAATCAAATAGTGGGTATAACATGAGGTACCAAAAGAAATTATCAAAAGGCTTAAGGCCCTTAACAAAACATGAAGAATGGGCCAAAATAAGACATTTTCTAAGCCTGATGAAGGCTGAAATCAAAAGCTAAGAAAGCCTAACAAAGCATGCAAAACATGGCCAAAGAGAGGTACAAAGAGAGGCCATTCATGGAGGCACCAAACAAGATTGGTCCCTTCTACAATGTTGTAGAGGACACAAAATAAGCTCAAAATCATTTTATAGCATGCTCCAAAAATAAATGCATATAAGCTAAAAATAGCATGCAAGTTTACGGTAAATTGGAGGATTTGTGAAGCAAGTGGTATGTAAAAGCACCACACATGGTTGAGCCCTTCTACAATGTTGTAGAGGGGATCAAAATGAGCCTAAAACCAGTTAGGGTCGGAGCCCAAAAACTCAAGCAAAGGGGGTAGAAAATGATACAAAATAGAGCTAGAAAAGGGAAAATAGCAACTTACCCTTGAAGAACACTTCTTGGCTGCCTCTTGGACCGAATTTGCTGCCTTTTTAGCTGCTGGAAATCAGCTCCAAGTGGTGGAAATGGAATGGTGATGGTGATGCTAGATGTTGATGAACAAATGGTGCCAAGACTTGGATGTTTGAAGCTTTTTAGAAGAGAGGAATGGAGGAGATGTATATGCAAGGCTCAAAGGATTTTTTTTAACCCTTAAACCAGCTGGTGGCCCCTGGTTTTTATGGCCAAGAAAGGGGTCAAAAAGGAGGGAAAAAGGGAGTGGAAAATACACCCAAGCATTCCCTCTAAAGATATTTTCCAAATCTAGATATTTTGCTCTAAATATCTTTCCCCAAATCTAGATATTTTGAGGGCAACTAATGCATATCTGGAATACACTCAAAGAGAGGAATAGGGCCGGCCAACTCATAGGGGCAAAATCATCATTTCACAAAAGGGGTGGCTGGCCAGCTAGATAAAAAAAACTGCCGAGAAGACCACTGGATGTTGGGTGCTAGGGAAGTCCAAAAATGTCCATTCAAGTGTCCAAATTGAAGCCCCGGAAGCTATATTTCCAATGCCGCAAACCTTGCATCAAAATTCCTCCTGTAGAAAAAGTTATGCCAGTTTTCGTAAAGCTGCGCAGATTCAGTCCAACCGGACTTCAACCAACCATATCTCCTCCCCCCGGATTTGGACTTAGGAGATTCTTGAGTGAAAAATGAAGCCCCGGAAGTAATCTTTCCAATGGTGGTGGCCTCATATTTTAATTCCTCTTGTGCAAAGAGTTACGCTTGTTTTTGAAGCCGCAGACTTTTCTCCTTCCGGATTCATCTTTGAACCACTTTTGACCAAGCGAGATAATCGGTTCTTTGAGACAATTTCCGGCCTCCCACCCTCCAAAGGATCTTCCTGGTGCTAAAAGCAGAGGTACTGCCAAAATTGAACAAAAACTAATGCAAAAGCAGCTCGGGGACCAAAACGCGGGGTCGAAAATGGGCTGAAAGCACGAAAGTGGCGTTGACCCGCGAAGTGGGCATCGAAGGCCCAGTGTCCCTCAGAATGATAAAACAGAGACACTTGCCAAAATTGAACAAAAACTGATGCAAAATGAATGCTCGGGGCCCAAATCACGCAGTTCGGGGTCCCGAAAACCGGCTGCAGGCACCGAAAGTGGGATTCGGCCACGAAGTGGGTATCAGAGGCCCCAGTGTTCCTCGGAATGATAAAACAGAGGTACCTGCCAAAAACCGGAGAAATCAGAGATGGTTGGGCTGTCCCGAATCGAGGCACACGGCAGACGGTCCGCAAACCGAATCGGGCTCGAAATGGGCAAAATGGCCTCTGACGGCACGCAACGTAGCCCACGCCACCGAGAGATAGTCTGAGACCACTCCTCCCTTCAGAAAGAAAAGAGAGAAAACCGAGTCGTTCGCAAACCGAGACAAGGCCTGAAGAAGGTTCTAAGGCTTGGGAGGCGACGCCTGGCGACTCGAGACTTCGAGCGAGCACAATATGCAACATCACCGGCGCTCAATCGGTGGCGTCGAGTCTTAAGGTCGGTCAAAAATGGGGTGTCTCTGATTGCCCTCTTTGTGAACTTCGAAAGTCACAAGTGGCGGAGTGAATGTCAAAGCCTAGAGGCGACCCATTTTGACAAGGCGAAGACTTAGACAATCATACAAGATAAACAAAGATATGTGCTTGAGCGTGCCATGACGAGGGCAAAATGCAAAAGATAGGCACGGAGCCAGGTGATTATGCAAGTGCAGCAAGCTGTAATGAAGCAAGTATTGACAAATAGATGCAACAGTTTTAAGCAAGAATGCAAAGCAACAACTACATTTCAGGCAGTTAGGAATGCAGATGTCGCGTCTCACACGGAGAAGATACGATACTGCGATGCGATTAAATGCGAGTCGCTGACCTCAAATAAACCGTACATACAATATCGTGCCTGCAGAAGAGAGAAATTCAACAAGAACAATATGCTAACAACATAATTCAATGTGATTCCTGAAAGTTTGGCACACGCGGTGCCGGCGGGTGAATGCATATCAGTGTGACACGGGTAAGGTGCGCAAGATAGCACGATAAAATGTATGCACAACGCAAGTAATGTGCACAAAATAGTGCGATGCGCAAAATAGCACGAGTGAAATGTAATGCACTAACAAGTGCAGGTGGGACGCGCAAGATATCACAAATGATACAATGCACAAAATAGTGCGATCGCTAAGCAAGCGATTGATTTGAAATGCACAAAATAGTGCGATGTGACATGCAAAGCACAAGGCGGTCACGATTGAGGTCGCAAAATAAGCGCGAATGATAAAAGCGCACAAAAGCAGTCACGATCGCCAAAATAATAGCGAATGATGAAGCACAAAACAATGTGATCGCAAAATAAGCGAATGCAAATTGCACAAAATAGTGCGATTCAGGTGCGCAAAATAGCGCGAATGTAAACTGCACAAAACAATGCGATTCAGGTGCGCAAAATAGCGCGAATGATTTTGAAATGCACAAGATAGTGCGATACGCTAAACAGCGCGAGTGATTTGAAATGCACAAGATAGTGCGATACGCTAAACAGCGCGAGTGATTTGAAATGCACAAGATAGTGCGATAAAATGCATCTTCTATGCAAGTATGAGGGCATTCTATGCAATATTGAAAGCAAGCATATTCTATGCAAGAATCATAACGATGTGCGGCACGCATGCAACAACAGTGTATATGAAAGTTCACATCCTATGCAATAGAGGATCATCAAATATGTATTCTGGTGCCTCTGATTTGCCTCTTAGAAGACTTTGCAACACACTCACCTCAAAAGGGGCACACCCTATTCAACTTGGTGAGAGATAACATCTGCATGTGAAACCCTCTGGTGCTGCTTGGACTGCCATTCTGACTTGAAGCAGGCTTACACTTGGGGTCGAGGCACACTCATACTCCACAGAAAAGGCGAGGCCTGAGAAGGTACACCTAGAATGCAGTCTCAAATTTTGCTAAAGTTGAGACATGCTAAGATGCTCCATATTTTCCCTCTTTCTTTTGCTTTGCAGTCCGGAACCTAAATAGCTTCAGATAGGTTCTCATTCTACTGTTCACACTTATCGGGGGTGGACCCTGCGGCTTTTTGAAAGAACCAATCCTGTTTTGCATAAATGTGGAGAACGGCACGGCACTCGGAGCACAAAACGATTTTTCTTTTGAAAATGAGAAAAGGATTCTCAACCGGGTATTGAGCTTACAACTGACCACAGCCAAACGACTCAACAAGGAAATAAAAGGCACACAACCTAGACACATCGAGTAACACTCGAAACGACTCAAAATAAGAATCGAGATAAAACAAAAGATACGACACTCAGACGTGCACGGGGAGCCTGTTTCACCGGGTAGTGTTTCCCACCCTTTCTTATTTGTGATTCTCACATCACTCGGCCCTCAAGCTCTGTTTTTCTGAAAAAGCCCTTTTCTCACTTTTTCTCTCATCGCACATCTCTCTATTCTTTAATCTCTCATTTTTCATCCCTCCCCTAGGTGGTTGACGGATAAACAGAAAGTTGTAGGCTCTCGCCCCTGGTATTCTACCAAATTCTTCTTCTTCTGCACACAGCTAGTGAGTTCCTCCCATAGAGGGGTTATGCTACAAGTGGGTGTGTAGCAAATCTGCAGCTAACATCGGTTAACGATGCTCTGCTGGGAAGTTTGGACATGATCAGATCCGTCTAGATGAGGGAGTGTAATATCCTGATCGAATCCAGTTCGTGCTTCGCAATTGGCCTGATACCTCGCTACTTGGAGGATACGAGAGCTTTTGGCCCTTTGTTGTGCCCTTTCCTGGCAAGTAGAGTGCCCTTTTTGGCAAATGCATTGACAACAGGGAAAAGACAGGAAGCCTGACTCAACTGTGCCCCTAGTTCATCATTTCGACCATTTTTATTTTTGCCTTTCTACTAAAACAGTTTTGACCAAAATGAGAGTTAGATTAACATGCTTGTTCAATTTTTGATTTGAAATTATGCAAGTCAGGCTATAAGCACTGAAAATTTTCCTTTTTTGGGTCCAAGAAAACGGTCCAGTTTTGGAAAAATGGAATAGTTTTCTAGAGAAAATCAGTCAACCTCAGTAAAAATTCCCAAAAATTGTTTTTGCAAACGGTCACTGCTCAACGAGCACGGAACCTACTCTTGAGATGCACAACCTCAGATCTAAAAGAAAACTGCCCCGTACTTGAAGAGAGCTGCATGGCAACGGAAAGTTGCCCCTTGTTTGAACGGCACCGCGGCGCATTGAATGGCAACGGAAAGTTGCCCCTTGTTTGAACGGCACTGGAGCGCACTTGCAGTCAGTCCTCAGAGCTACGAACACAAACAGACTCTCGGATACAGAGATGGCAGAGATGATCAAAACCATTACATGGACACAATCAAATTTGAATTGTTTTACGGCTGGACTTCAGAATGAAGTTGCCTACGTATCCCAAAGATGGGAATCAAGCCTTACGTAGTTGGGAGTTAAGACACAGTCGGGTATTTAACATCTCCTTTTTATGCTCTAACTTTTGCCAAAGGCGCTGTTGAGTTTTCGACCTTGCGAGCTTTGTTTTTCTTTCTTTTCTCTTTTTCTATTCTTTTCATTCCTTTTTCTTCTTCTTTTTTGCATTTTTCTTTTCTTTTCTTTTTTCTTCATTTTCTTCATTTTTCTTCTCTTTTTTTTTTTCTTTTCATTTTTTTTTTGCATTTTTTCTTTTTTATTTTTCTCTTGCTCTAACTTTTGCCTAGGTCGCCCTTCCGAGTTTTCGGCCCAACGAGCCTCTCAAAGGGGAAAAGTGTAACAAGTCCATGCCAAATGGTTTTAGGATCTCGAAGCCATCCGTATCCAGGAGAGTGGCATTGTATTGATTCTTGAAAGATCCACCTTTGGCTCTTGAGCACATCCGACATTTTGTCCCTAGTTTGAGGTGCTTGATCCTTTGCAAGCTTCTTCTGATGAGGTCTGACCTTCTTGATCTGACTTTGGCGCCTCTTGTTCGAGAGCTGCTTCGAATCTGGCCACACAGGCCTCACATCATAGTTGACCTTTGAACATTCTGAATGCAAGTCCAAGGTTTGAAAATGAGGGGTCGAGCCTCGAGGCTGAGAGCGATCCTAAGCTGCACAATCTCAAGAGTGATTCCACACAGGTCTTCGCAGGACTGCGCAAAACATTTTTGACAGTTTTTAAGAAAGCGACAAATTGCTCGCGCAGAAGATAGTATGGAATCAATCTGGATCAAGCCAGGATCCTTCTCAGTACTCACGCTAACAAGCATGATTTCATTCATTAAGGGCTTAGCACGCCTTTCTTTCTCTCAAGTTGATCAATTTTTGCAAAACCCGAGGAATTCCTTCCTCTTTGTTTTTACCACAGTGTTCAAAAAGTTTTGAAAAACTTAGGTCATTACAATGACTTCAAGGCACAGAAAATGCAGAGTTCCTAGTCAAATATTGCTATCTCATTCAGAATTTCTGGCACAACTGGCACACGGCAGAAGCAAACGCGAGAGCGTAAAAATCACTGTTGTTTCATTCAGATCTTCTGGTGTAACTGGCTCCAAGGCAGAAACAGACTCAAAAGAAACTGAAAAGACAAACACAAAACAAAATGGTGACGCCCGAGGTAACACCCCCGGAATCACCCGACTCTTATACAACAGGACTGACTCGACACAACAAGACAGACTCAAAATAAAAGAGACTGACTCAAAACAAAAGGACAGACTCAAAACAAAGTAGCAAAACTGACCCAATACCCAAGTCAGAAAGCACAAAAACTGATATTCGCGAATGCTCAAAATAGTGCATGCCATCCACTACAGCTGGAGTAATCTGAGTGCCGCCCGCAGGTGGTTCATCCCCCCTAATCAAATCACATTATCCCTTAAGTTCACCGATCCTGTGCCGATAGACTTTGCAAAGCTTGGCGGGAGGACAACCCCGTTGTCAAATAGATCCTGTACTTCATGGCGAAAGACAGGCGATCATGTAGCATGGCGGTTCTTGATGGTATCTTGTGATCTTGGGTAGCATCATGTGTAGCCGGAATAGGGTACGGGAGAGACTGAGGCTCAAGGGGTTTGAGATGGCCTTGTCTAACAAGGATTTGGAAAGCTTTGGATAAAAGGCATGTGGAGGGCATGGAAGACCCTCGACCTCGGGGTTGGTACTTCAAGGTTTGTGGATTTTTCTTTGGGCGCACCGACAAAGGGATTGGCAGTCTTGGCTTTGCCGATCTCTTCTGAGTGGAGGATTTGAGCTAACAGGATTGCCTCTGGTATATCGGCCCTTTTCCCGGTTTGCCCTTTGATTCAAACTACCCCCAACTTGAGTAGCGAAAGTGTCATCCACAGCTTTTGCAACAACTGTGAGGACTTCCTCTTTGTTCAGTCCCTCGGCTTTCAAAGCCTCAACAGCCAACAGAAGATGCTCATGGGAATCTATGCCTGCTCCTACCTTGTTCTTTCCACTCGCTCCCACTTTTCCAAGGGATTGGTCTTCCTCATATGTAGCCCGCCCCAAGACTGGGGAGCCTTTTGACATGAAATTCCCAACATGTGGTGTGGTCGATGATGGAGCCAATGTCCCAGAGGCCAGATCGGTCACAGTTCTTTGAAGATCTTTTATCATCCTCATCAGCTCGGAAGTAGTGGGTTCAAGGGTTTGAGATGATTGGGGTTCAGGTGCACCCATCATGCATAAGTCCATGCTTTCTGGGATAAACACCTTAGGCTTGGGTAGATGGGCTGGGGTGATGTATATGCTGGGGTCATAGGTAGATGGCAGTGTATGGATGAGATTGAGGTAGGTGGGAAATGTTTGGTCATTGGGGCCTGAAGGTGGAGCTATCGTCCAATTGTCGATGAGATTTTGGACCTCATGAAATGCGGTAAGCAGTCGGTGCCATGACATGGCTAGCGATGGTACATCTGATTTGGCAGGGTTATGTCTGGCTGGGAGTGGGTTGGGAAGAGGTTGAGGATCGAGGGGTTTGAGATGCCCTCTTTCCATCAAGAGTTTTAGTGTGCTAGTCAGGCTCATATAGAGGGGTGAAAGTTACGCCTGAGCTCGAAATTTGTTTGGTATTTGTAAACTTGGTTTGGCAAAAAGGGTTGGCCGTGGTATTGATTCGATGGGTTCGGGAATAGTGCTACTTGGCATTGGTACTCCTTGAAATCACCTTCCTTGTCGGTTCACTGTTGCAGGAATGATCCATTGTTGAACGCATTCTCGACTGAACCCCGGTTCATGCAAACTTTTGAAAGTGAATAAGCGAGCCACTATCAACTTTTGCAACATATCATGTTCGAGGTTCGTACCATCATCGCACTTGATCCCTCTCGGAAGGCGGCGATCTGTCATCTGTCTTGCCTTTGCTCTCCATCTCATGACAAATTTCACAAAAGGCACTTTTGGGTTTTGGCGGGTTGCTTCAAGCTCTTGGATGGTCATTTCAACTTGGGTATTGTAGGAATCTTGATCGACGAAGGCTTCAGCCAATTCTTCCCAGTTTTGCTTCACTTTGTCCTCCAACTTAGCGTACCAAGTGGCTGCTACACCAGACAGAGTTCTTCCATACAAAGAGAGTTTCTGTGGCTTAGCCAGACCCATCAGCTTTAGGACATCCAAGAAAAGTCGGATATGTATCATTGGATCCCCAGACCCGTCAAAACGGTCAATATGTGGCATCTTGAATGCATGCGGGGCCGTCTGGGACTTCGGTGTGTCCATCCTCAATGTCGGGAATGGAGTTAAGGCCTGTGCCTTTTTGAATTGCTTCTCAAGGTTCGCAATTTTCCGCGGTCGGTCGAGGTCATTAGCATCAAGGGATAACGCCTCTCATTAGGCCGCACCAGTCTGGAAAACTTCGAACTGAGCTAACCCTTCTCGAGGATCTGGACCCTGCAAATCTTCAGCTGGCGGAAGTGGGTCAAAGTTCGGCTGGGGTCCCAAAGCTGGATGTAAGGCAGATGCCGCAGATGGGCACTGCGTTTCAATACTAGTCTCAGCCTGCATGGCAGTTCCCTGATTTGGCGCTACTATCACGGCTACAAATTCTTCCGAACCCTGTGCCATCACAGTCTGCTGAGTCCGAACAAAGGTGATGTGACTGGTGACTGACGGATCAGATGAACCGGCGAGCCCTAACTGGCCTTTCTTTGCCTTGCCTCAGCGAAAGAACACTGGTTTCCCTTGAATTGGATTTCTGACCTAACAAAGTCTATCAGTACTAGTCCAATGTACCCGGGGGATATCGGAGCCTTCTGAAGCTATGGTTCCGAGACTACCTAGCAAAAGAGAAAACCGACAGCATCTCAGCCTGATTTTACCTGAACAGATACAAGCATAGTTGAATGAGTGTGCCCTCTCTTGGTTACGCCCCAAAATTACGCAGAATCGCTACCCTCGTAAATCAATCCCAAAATCTTGGCGGTGCCCGCAGTTCGATGCCCAAACTCATAGGCGATACATGCATTCCTGTGAGACGCACTCTAACAAGCACATAGCAGATAAGTGAGAGCCAAAACACCCCTATGTTGGGTTAGGGTTTCCTGTCCTATTTTGTCGAGAACTAGGGTTTCACTATGCATGCGTGACTTCAAACAACCTATAAACGGGTAATCAACCTGTCCTAGTTTGGAATGGTCACTATGGATCCGAATATGCACTAGGTCGAATGGTCAAAAGGGGTGCCCGGTAAAACCGGGGTTTGTGTTCCCATGCTGTCAGAGCCCAGAGCCGATCAGCCTTACGGACATGACTTGACAAGACAAGCCTCCGGCAAATCGTTCGGGAATGGAATATGGCAAACACGGTGTCCAAGGCGCACCAATGCAAATGCAATGCAAAGAAACACACAAGTGTAGTCAAAACCAGATATCATGAGTTCGAGTCAAGTTCTCTAACTCCCCAGCAGAGTCGCCAGAAACTGTAACAAGCCCGCGAGGGACCTCGCTACAGTTCGGACTCGATTTTGTTGCGGTTCTTAATCTTGAACCAAAGAGTCCAAATCCGGCAAATCGTTTTGAGAAAAGATTTTTTTGAAAGAAGTACCAAACATGGACTGCTTTGCCAGATAACAGAGTCGCCACCTAAATATTTTAAAATGGGAAATTTAGGAAACCCTGACTCGGTGCCAAAAGGCCACGTGTCCGTCATCACCAAAGTTGGCTCGGGAACTTGGGTACGATTAGGGAAGGTCACATCGTGAGCACCCCCTCTCGCCCGGTCAAAGACCAGCCTCTACTAACCATGATATCTGTTTTTGAAAACTTTGTGCGTTCTTATTCCGGTTATTAGCCTAGGTTACTATGTGATGCCTGACATACAAGTATAAATGAATCGCCTGAATTGCAACAAAACACTTCATGTTTGTTTTTTTGAAAATGTTTTGATGGAGCTACTCACAAGTAGGCTAAGACGCGGATTTGCCACCCTCGGGTGGGCTTAGAAAACATGATTTTGCCACTATCTAGTGGGCTTAAAACAACATCGATGAATTGTCCCAATTCAGATAACTCAACCTCCACCCACAGGCATTCAAGGCAGTTATATCACATAAGCACATAGCCTCATAGTAAGCATGCTATCATGGCAGCACTCACACGCATGCAAGGATGCTAAAGCATAAAACTCACTGAGTACTCCAAGCCAAAACAAAAGCTGATTAGAAATCATGCATGATCCTAAATGTGCTGAAATGCCTAATGCAACACATGCAAAATGCAAATATAGCAGGCTCGGCTATTCTAAACATGGTATATGAGATGCTACAGTTAGCATGTATTCATTTTGGAATTGAAATACAAATGCAGTTAGTATGATGCGCCAAGCCCGGTGCATGCAAAACAGATGAATGATGCAAACTCGCTATCATCTTGTATGCTAATTGAAATATGCCCTATATCTAACCATAAATGGCGTGTAAATAAAAGGGAGAAAGAAATGGGGGTTGGAAGACATACATCACACTCACACACCCTTATTACAACATTGCCCTCGCGTAGAGGGTCCGAATAAATAATAATACAGACCCGAAATAAAAGAATATTACAATCCGAATAATACAGATTCTTAATTAATTGACAAATTAAATAAGAAAAACTGGCATGCAAGCCAGGGACCGCCTTGCTTCTGATGGATGATGCATTTTGGGCTACCTGGCGCGGAAATCCACTGGGATGCCCCAATTAGCCTCTGTTTGCACTTTTCTCGAAATGCGTGCCAAACTCCGAAGAGCTGTTGATCCTTCATTTTGCTGCAACGGAGAGTAGGAAAAGGGACATAGCAATGTATTTCACACATATATGCATGCCCCGATCCTCGTGCCACCAATCACGCATCTCGATGGATGATGGCCGAGGAGTCGGATTGCATAACTCAATATAGGATGAATGCATATGAATGCTACAACAAAACCTAACTCCATCATGGGTAATTCGGAGTGTCGGTGACTTGGGAATTGAGACACACTCCGCCACTCGGAGTACGGAATGTACCTCGTTTCCCGTGCCCGGGTTAACGCCTATCCCGAACACGATGCAATATGCATGGTATGCATGAAATGCAGCTAACATGTGATATAGCATGCACAATGCTATGAAAGTGAGATGCCTCGAAATGCGTGCCCAAAGGGCACACAAACCGAGAAATTTCATGAATGCAATCTAAGATATAACCTGGTATGCACTATACTGGGAAAATGAGATGCCTCGAAATGCGTGCACGCGGACACGCAAATCGAGGTGATGACATAAAAGCATGAAATGACATGAAATATAATATACAATGAGACTAAAATGAAATGCCTCGAAATGCGTGCCCACGGGCACGCAAACCGAGAAAATGACATACGAAATGCGATGAGACTACAATGAGATATGCGATGCAAGATGGGCTTATACTAATATGGGAGAGCCTCAGCCGCACCCACATAAGAGGCCATCGGATAAAAGTGAAATGCCTCGAAATGCGTGCACACGGGCACACAAACCGAGGCAAAGGCATACGCAATGCAAATGACATGGAAAATGCGAATTGGGCTTACACTAACATGAGAGGACCTCAGCCGCACTCACATAAGAGGCCGTCGGATAAAAGTGAAGTGCCTCGAAATGCGTGCACACGGACACGCAAACCGAGGCAATGATATAAAGGCATGAAAATGCAAATTGGGCTTACACTAACATGAGAGGGCCTCAGCCACAATCACATAAGATGCCGTGAGATGAAAATGGGGTCCTCGAAATGCGTGCACACGGGCACGCAAACCGAGGCAATGGCATACGGAATGCAAATGACATGGAAAATGCAAATTGGGCTTACACTAACATGAGAGAGCCTCAGCCGCACTCACATAAGCTGCCGAGAGATGAAAATGAAGTGCCTCGAAATGCGTGCACACGGGCACGCAAACCGAGGCATGGCCCTAAGGCACAAAAATGGCATGCAAATGAGACGTGACATATGGCATATGGAAAATGCAAATTTCAGTAGCTAAAATGATGCACAAATAGCCCCCGAATTATAACAAAATTACAATCAATGCCCGAAATGTTATGCAAAGTACCCGAAATGGCCTACAGCCCTACTAAACATGCACAATATGGACACGACATGTAAAACAGTAGCAAGGCAGCCCCTAAAATAACATTTTTTCAGTACAAAGCAAGGCTAAACAACAACCACAAGTATGGCAAAATTAGTATGCAAAAATGGGGGAAAAAGAGGGGAATTACAAAGAAAGTAGTATATACAATGCTCAAACCAAAAAAAACAGTTCTAAAACATTAAAGGGGGACCAAAAATATGCACATTTACAAGAGATGACATCCCCAAATTCAGTATGTAGATATGCTCAAGATAGCATGCAAAATGAAGCCAACAAAGGCTACAACATGAGGTATCAAAAGCATGCAGAAAACAACTTTGGACCCTTAAAAAAACATGAAGAATGGGTCATTTTAAGACACTTTCCAAGCCTGATGGAGGCTGAAAACAAAAGCTAAGAAAGCCTAACAAAGCATGCAAAATAATGAATCAAATAGTGGGTATAACATGAGGTACCAAAAGCAATTATCAAAAGGCTTAAGGCCCTTAACAAAACATGAAGAATGGGCCAAAATAAGACATTTTCTAAGCCTGATGAAGGCTGAAATCAAAAGCTAAGAAAGCCTAACAAAGCATGCAAAACATGGCCAAAGAGAGGTACAAAGAGAGGCCATTCATGGAGGCACCAAACAAGATTGGTCCCTTCTACAATGTTGTAGAGGGACACAAAATAAGCTCAAAATCATTTTATAGCATGCTCCAAAAATAAATGCATATAAGCTAAAAATAGCATGCAAGTTTACGGTAAATTGGAGGATTTGTGAAGCAAGTGGTATGTAAAAGCACCAAACATGGTTGAGCCCTTCTACAATGTTGTAGAGGGGCTCAAAATGAGCCTAAAACCAGTTAGGGTCGGAGCCCAAAAACTCAAGCAAAGGGGGTAGAAAAATGATACAAAATAGAGCTAGAAAAGGGAAAATAGCAACTTACCCTTGAAGAACACTTCTTGGCTGCCTCTTGGACCGAATTTGCTGCCCTTTTAGCTGCTGGAAATCAGCTCCAAGTGGTGGAAATGGAATGGTGATGGTGATGCTAGATGTTGATGAACAAATGGTGCCAAGACTTGGATGTTTGAAGCTTTTTAGAAGAGAGGAATGGAGGAGATGTATATGCAAGGCTCAAAGGATTTTTTTTAACCCTTAAACCAGCTGGTGGCCCCTGGTTTTTATGGCCAAGAAAGGGGTCAAAAAGGAGGGCAAAAGGGAGTGGAAAATACATCCAAGCATTCCCTCTAAAGATATTTTCCAAATCTAGATATTTTGCTCTAAATATCTTTCCCCAAATCTAGATATTTTGAGGGCAACTAATGCATATCTGGAATACACTCAAAGAGAGGAATAGGGCCGGCCAACTCATAGGGGCAAAATCATCATTTCACAAAAGGGGTGGCTGGCCAGCTAGATAAAAAAAACTGCCGAGAAGACCACTGGCTGTTGGGTGCTAGGGAAGTCCAAAAATGTCCATTCAAGTGTCCAAATTGAAGCCCCGGAAGTTATCTTTCCAATGCCGCAAACCTTGCATCAAAATTCCTCCTGTAGAAAAAGTTATGCCAGTTTCCGTAAAGCTGCGCAGATTCAGTCCAACCGGACTTCAACCAACCATATCTCCTCCCCCCGGATTTGGACTTAGGAGATTCTTGAGTGAAAAATGAAGCCCCGGAAGTAATCTTTCCAATGGTGGTGGCCTCATATTTTAATTCCTCTTGTGCAAAGAGTTACGCTTGTTTCGGTGAAGCCGCGCAGACTTTTCTCCTTCCCGGATTCATGCTGAACCACTTTTGACCAAGCAGATAACTGGTTGCTGAGACAATTTCCGGCCTCCCACCCTCCAGTGATCTTCCTGGTGCTAAAACAGAGGTACCTGCCAAAATTGAACAAAAACTAATGCAAAACGAAAGCTCGGGGACCAAAACCGCGCGGGGTCCCGAAAATGGGCTGCGAGCACCGAAAGTGGCGTTCGGCCACGAAGTGGGCATCAGAGGCCCCAGTGTCCCTCAGAATGATAAAACAGAGACACTTTCCAAAATTGAACAAAAACTGATGCAAAATGAATGCTCGGGGCCCAAATCACGTAGTTCGGGGTCCCGAAAACCGGCTGCAGGCACCGAAAGTGGCATTCGGCCACGAAGTGGGTATCAGAGGCCCCAGTGTTCCTCAGAATGATAAAACAGAGGTACCTGCCAGAAACCGGAGAAATCGGAGATGGTTGGGCGGTCCCGAATCGTGGCACACGGCCTGACGGTCCCGAAAACCGGGAACCGGGCTCCAAAATGGGCAAAATGGCCTACGGGCACGAAACGTAGCCCACGACCACTGAGAGATAGTCTACAGGACCACTCCCTCCCCTCAGGAAAGAAAACAGAGAAAATTGAGTTTGGTTCGCAAACCGAGACAAGGCACAGAAGAAGGTTCGGAAGCCCAGAGGCAGGGCGCACGGCCGCGACTCTGAGACTTCTGAACGAGCACAATATGCAACATCACCGAGCGCTCAATCGGTGACGTTTGAGTCTTAAGGTCGGTAAAAAATGGGGTGTCTACAAGAGGGTCCCTTCCACCCACACGCATGCAATGACTTTTTTCTACTACATTGCAACAGCATAGTTTAACAAAAACAAGAAGCACTCGCAAGCGTATATGCTTCAAGAGAATGAAAAACTAACTCTCAGCACCTAACAAAAGGCACCAGAGTTATGGCATAAAGTTGCCACTTCAGAATCCCCCAAGTAATAAAACCTACCGTAATTTATAGCCTTCAGGCTAGTACAACCCAAATATACTTAACCATTTCTACCTTCAATTGACATCCGAAATAAATATAGCACATAAGAACATAACGGAATGCCCACTAAAGGTATAATCTTCACGCGAAAACCACGGGTACTACTTTTCTCCCTAACTGTGTTTGTAACTTTCCCTATTCTCCAACAAGGTGACAGACTAGGTTGATTCAGTATCTAGAATCGAGGTGCATAAAGCTACCTCAACCTATGGGGCTGCCATATAGAGTTCAAGCCGAGGTAGTTTTGAAGCAATCTCCACACCCCTGGATATTTAAACCAGACTCTAGTCTCGGAAATCCCAAACCTTCGTGTTCTAGACTTTGTCATTCGAACTCTAGTTTCTACCGTCTCAGTTGGTCTCCTAGGAACTCACTACAAACACGGTTAGGTGGCTATACCAGACCGTCAGATACCGTTCGGGCACGACTAACACCAAAGGAATTACATCTTTAAAGGATTTAAAGTCTCCTAGACGCAAATAAAGCATGACGAGAACAAAGAAAAACAAAATAGCATATAAGGGAAAGAAAAAAAAACAAGAAATTAATCTATCAATCATAGTAAAATGGGTCCATCAAAGCAATGGACTCAATCATATCCCCATTCCCAATCCCCTCTATATATAGTTTCAATCTTTGGCCATTCACTTTGAAAGTGTGGCCAATCTTTGGATCTCGCACCTCAATGGCACCATGAATAAATGCCTCAACAACTAAAAAGGGGCCATCCCATCTTGATCTTAGCTTACCTGGAAAGAGTCTCAATTTTGAATTAAAAAGCCACACTTTTTGGCCGGGTTCAAAGGATTTTCTATTAATGTACTTGTCATGAAATTCTTTAGTCCGAGCTTTAAAAACTCTCGAACTCTCATATGCATCATTCCGGATTTCCTCCAGCTCATTGAGTTGTAATTTCCGATTGAGCCCAGCCGCGGCCATATCGAAGTTAAACTTCTTTATGGCCCACAATGCTCGGTGCTCAAGTTCAACCGGGAGATGGCAAGCTTTGCTGAACACTGCTCTATATGGTGACATCCCAATGGGTGTCTTATAAGCAGTACGGTAAGCCCATAATGCATCAATTAACCGTTGTGACCAATCTTTCCTATCCGGCCTCATCATTTTCTCAATTATGTGCTTTACCTCCCTATTTGAGACTTCTACTTGGCCACTAGTTTGAGGGTGGTATGGAGTGCCAACTTTGTGAGTGATAAAGTATTTTTTAAAAAACGACTCAAAAAACCGGTTACAAAAATATGTACCTTGATCACTTATTATGGCTCTAGGAAACCCAAAATGATTAAAGATGTTTTCATGCAAAAACTTGATTACCACTCTATGATCGTTTGTTCGGGTAGCTATTGCCTCCACCCACTTAAACACATAATCTACTTCCAAGAGAATGTACTCAAACTCGAATGACGATGGGAAAGGGCCCATAAAATCAATCCCCCAAACATCAAATATTTCTACCACAAGAATAGGGGACATTGGCATCATGTCAACCCGAGACATCGAACCCATTTGACAACGCATAAACAAGTTCTTCAAAATTGATGGGCATCTTTAAAATTGTGGGCCAATAAAACCCACTCAGTAAAATCTTAGCGTTTTATGCCCACTAAAATAACCGCCGCATGCGAAGAATGACAAAATGTAAGAATGCTATGCACCTCACTCTCCTGCACACACCGTCGGATCACTTGGTCGGAGTAATATTTAAACAACTCCGGATCCCCCCAAAAGTAATACCTGACCTGTGAAATAAGTCGGTCTTTGTCTTGCTTAGACCAATTCTGTGGAATTTGCCCAAGGGCCAAGTAATTCACAATATGTGCAAACCACGGCTCGCCAGGACTCAAAGAGTTGTTCGTCCGGAAACGAATCATGCAAAATAAGAGGGTCACTAGTATACTCAACAAGGATTCGGGGGAGGTGATCCGCCACCACATTCTCAGATCCTTTCTTGTAATGACCCCGAAATGTATGTCATGATTATCTGTGTTTAATTACGTATTTATATGAATTAATTGGCAAATATCTGTTTGAATTAGGAAAATATCTGTTGAAATGACATCTTCGGGACTGAAACTGATGACCTTAATGGGTTCAGAAAACGAAATTGAGCACGCCTACGTGATACCGGGAATTTTTGGAATCATTTGGGACGATAAATTGAAGACTAAATTTCGTCTGATTCGTTAGGCCATGTTTGGCTAAAGATTTTGGCCCAAATCTCTTTTTATATGATATATATGTAACAACCCTCGTACTGATTACCGTTAAACCACTGAATTATATACGGGTTACCCTTAAACTGAATTGCTAATGACTGATAAGTGAACTGGATGAACTACTGAACAAACTGAACGAAACTGAAACTGAAACTGAACAAGTTCGTCTATTGAATTGCGTATTGCATCTGTTTGAGTGTATGATTATCTGTTTGCATTTTATGTTTAAACTGCTAATTGAAGGCCTTATCGGCGGCCGATTTAGAAACCGTTTGATGTTTTGTAATCAGCATAATATTTGTGATTTAATGGTATTTTTATCTGAAAATTGATTAGGAATGATTAAATTAGATTAAAAAAGAGTTAATTGCAAACTTAGGCTTATTTACGGAATTGCCACTTAGTGGCCACTACACACACACTTAGAGGCTTGTTTACATTTGATCAAAACATTTCATCACTCATTTGAGCTCCTAGCCACCAACAAGAGGAGTGAGGAGAAGAGTGAAAGTTGGACTCAAATTGTAGATTTTGGCTAGAATTGCTTGAAGATTGAAGTGTTATTGGCTAAATTGAGCTTCTAGGCAAGAAATCAACACTTTAGGTAAGGAATTCATTGTCATCTTGTCATCCTTAAGCTCCATCTTGCATGTTTCATGCATCATTGCCTTGTTTGAAGTTCAAGAATGTTGAATTGAAGATCAATTGTTGCATGCATGTAGAGATTAGTGAATTTGGAGTTGAATTCATGCTTGAATTGTACATGCACGTCCATGTCTATAAATTAGCTCATGTTTTCAGAATGTTTTCCAACTATTGAGCTCTCTAGAGCAAGATTTAAAGCTTGAAATTGGTTTAAAGATCATGCATGTCATGTTTTGAAAGTGTTCTTGAAAACGGTTTGAAATTGAGTTTAATTGAAACACCCTTGGGCCTTGATTTCTTAAATTGAGTTTTAAAACTTGTTATTCCATGTGTTTGAAAGAGTTTTCCAGAAAATGGGCCCAAGAGGATCGAATTGGGAGCATCAAAACTTGGTTTGAAACTCAGAGGTCGAATCTGGATTTTCCAGATTTTGGACGTCCGCTCGAGCGGGGGAAGTGCCGCTCCGGCGAAATTCATGCTCCGATATTTTCTTGCATTGTTTCTGATCCGCCGGCGGAGAGTTTCACGCTCGAGCGGGAAAATCGAGCATCCAGCATTTTTGCACCTTTCATCAGTCCGCTCGAGCGGCGGAATCTACGCTCGAGCGTGGGCCTTTGTGTGCTTGTCCGCTCGAGCGGGGAATCCTGCGCTCGAGCGGAGGCCCTGTTCACTGAAAATTCTGGAATTGCTTCCTGAGTGCATTTTTGCATCCTCATCGCATCCTAGGCATTCTTAGGCCTAGTTTAAAGCATCTTAATGAGGATTTAGACATAGAACCACACCGAGGAGATTTAGGGATTTAATTATCATCCTTTCGGCTGTAAACTTAGTGTGTGTTCTATTCTGTTTACTGTTTAGGGTTGACTCTTGGGGACGCGCTCTAGCTACTGATAGCCCAATCACTGTGAGTAACAGATTGTGTAAAGATATGTTCAAATGGTTTTATTTTGAATACCGAACCGAACTGTTTATTGAACTGATATTGTGTATTGAATGAATGTATGTCCTGTATTTAATCAGACAGGCAACCTTAGCACCCATTGTTATTGGTATTCTGAGCTCTGTCGGTTTCTTTGTGGAACCATCTTGATTGATGGCCATCATTATTGTTGGGTGCAAAGGCCGGTCCTTTTGGACCCTCTTGTTTATAGGCTAATGGATGTACCACATATGGTGATTGATTGAAATCTTGATTGGAAATCTTGAAGATTGAAATCTTGTATAATGAATTGATTTCATTCTTTGTAAGGGACATTCATTCATAACCTCTTTACACGTTATGTTATTCACTGGGCTTTAGCTCACTGTTTATATATATATGTAGGTGCTCAGCCGCCAGACCGAAGCTAGGAGCGTGGGATTGGTCCCCAGTTTTGTCAGCCAGCCTGTGTGCCTCACTGCGAGGTTCCGAGACGCCATGCCATGGCTTGGGGTGTTTTTGTTGTCCCCACTAGTCTCCTACTGTTTTGTACTGTTGTACGTTACTGTATAGACTGTTTGACTGTACTGTTATCGAGGGATTGAGTCCCCGTACTGAATGTCTGTAATGATTGTGTATACTGTACTGGTAGTGAATGCATAAATGTATGAAAAATGTTTTTGGCATACAGATTAACACAGCTCTATGGACACTAGTTTTTACTGTTTTGGCTTCCGCCAGGCCCTGAACTCTGTATTTACTGTATTACTGATTGGCAGGCCTTTGGTAATCTCGGATTACTGGCCAGTTACGGTGCTAAACCCATAGGGCCGGGTTTGGGTCGTGACAATATATGAGTTTAGATAAGGACTATTGACCATGTTTTGACTCAAGAATAAAGAAAAGGAAATATCTTGGAGAGAGAGAGAGAGAGAGAGAGAGAGCATTCGGGAGAAGAGGAGAAACAAGGGAAAGAAGAGAAAGAAAAAGGGGATTTAAGCTAATTCTCTCCAAATAAGAATTTAAGGTAAAGATCTTCTCCAATTTCTTGAGTAAGGTAGATTTCCTCATGATTTATGGTAAGTAAATGGGATGAATGAGGGGAAATTATGTTTGATTGATGGTATTATGTGGTATTTTGATCTATAGAACATCTATGAGCATATATATGGCATTACATCATGAATTTATGCTTTAAATCATAGTTTTCTTGCATGATCTTCAATTGGAAGGATAAACTCCATGGTTTTAAGGAATGAAGCTTTTATATGCATAATATGATTTTCTAACTTGATTTATGGTTTAATCTTTTAGTAAATTCATGTGAGTTTAATTTTGAAGCTTAAAACAAGTTGTTTTCAAGTAATTTTGGACCTTGAATTTCTGATTTTGAAGTTGATTCTTGGCAAATGGAGACCACGATTTGACAAAAAATGAAGCTGGTTTTCACCTAGAATTTTCACATCGCCGAAAGGAATTGGCCGCCGAGCGATTTCGCACATCCAAGATTTTGGCTCGATTCACAGGCCGAAAGGGTTTGGCCGCCGAAGGACCTGCTTTCAGGAAATTTCAAAAAGTGTTTAATGCATGATTTTGGCATCCTCACTGTATTTTTAGCATTCTTGAGGCTTAATTACGTTATGATAATGAAGTTATGAGATTGAAACGCCATTAAGAGGATATGTGAACTTGATTTGATGATGATTGATGATGATATGTGTTAAGGATTTGTGTTATCATGTTGACATTTGCAGGTCAAAACACGAAGACCGTACAACCGGTTCTGGAAAACCACTGTGAGTAACATTTCTGTAAAGTTATGTTGTTATAAGTATGTTCCAAAATGCTATGTTATGTTATGTTTTCTGAAATGATAATGTTTCTGTGAACGAAGATCCATATTTGAAATCTATTATGGCATCCATAGATAGTCCCAAGTCATGGGGGACGGCATGAAAATGCGGGTCCATGACTAGTTTGCGAGATCTCGTGAGTCACTTCGTTGTGACGATATGTGTTTAATCAGTATCCGGAACTGATTACTCTAGTCGGAAATGTTTAGTATATGTTATGTTCTATGGAGTATGCCATTATGTATGTTCTATGAGATGATTATGTTTATGATGATTTGTTTTACGGATATATGATATGCGGAATTCGTTCACTAACCCTTTACGTTAATGTTACTTGCTGGGCTTTAGCTCACCCCTGTATATATGTATTTATAGGTGAGCAGCCGGGGAGTCAAGCCTAGGCGGAGTCTTGCACCGAGCCGCCGTTTTGAGAACCTACCAGAGTTTTGTATGCCCCGAGTTGGGCTAGGCCTGGAAGGCCGTATAGTGAGCTTGTTTTGTTATGTATTGTGGCGTGTGCCTATATGTATTTTGTATATGAATTTTTGATACATGTTATGTAAAGATAGTGGGTAAATTAACATTTTGGCATGTAAATACTTGTTCATATTAATGCAAAGCTCTTTGGACTATTGTAGTTTTCTGTTTTCGCTTCCGCGAGCCCCGTTTAATTTTGTTTTGTACAGTAAGGCCTGAGGTAATCTAGGATTACTGGCCGGTTACGATGCCAAACTTTTAGGGGCGGGTTTGGGTCGTGACATTTCTTATCACAGATCTCTAGGTCAAATTCCTGAAGCAACAAAATCCATCTAATCAACCTAGGTTTTGTCTCTTTCTTAGATAGTAAATACCTCAAAGCGGCAGGATCAGTGAAGACTATGACCATGGAACCTAGGAGATAAGACTGGAATTTGTCTAAGGCAAAGACCACAACTAGTAACTCTTTCTCGGTGGTAGTGTAATTCAATTGTATATCCGAGAGAGTGCAACTAGCATAGTATATAGCAAATGGTCCCTTATTGACCCTTTGGCCCAACACAGCCCTGACAGCATAATCGGAGGCATCACACATGATTTCAAAGGGAAGCGACCAATCTGGTGATTTCATGATTGGGGTGGTGGTCAAGGCCATTCTCAGTGTTTCAAATACCTTTAAGCATGCCTCATCAAAGACAAAAGGCGCGTCCTTAACCAGTAAACTGCACAAAGGACGTGATATCTTACTAAAGTCTTTGATGAACCAACGGTAAAAACCTACATGCCCTAAGAAAGACCTAATTTGACACACGGAATTGGGTAGAGGAAGGCCTGCAATGAGGTCAACCTTAGACTTGTCAACCTCTATACCTCGAGGGGACACAATGTGTCCCAACACTATACCCTCACGAACCATAAAATGGCTATTTTCCCAACTCAAGATTAGGTTTGCCTCAGTACATCGTTCTAACACTCTAGTCAAGTTCGTAAGGCATTCCTCAAAAGACAGTCCAAACACCGAAAAGTCATCCATAAAAACCTCTAAGAATTTCTCCACCATATCGGCGAAAATGGCCATCATACACCGTTGAAAAGTCGCCGGTGCATTACATAGCCCAAAGGGCATGCTGCTGTAAGCAAAAGTGCCAAAAGGGCATGTGAATATGGTCTTTTCCTGGTCAGCGGGGTACACCGGGACTTGATTATACCCCGAGTAGCCATCAAGAAAACAATAAAAACCCTGCCCCGCTAACCGCTCTAGGATTTGGTCAATGAAAGGCAAGGGAAAATGATCCTTCCTAGTCGAGCAATTTAGTCTCCTATAATCAATGCACACTCGCCACCCAGTAGTGGTTCGTATGGGGACTAACTCTCCTCTCTCATTCTCAACAACGGTGATGCCCGATTTCTTGGGCACCATTTGTGTGGGACTCACCCACTTGCTATCTGAGATGGGGTATATAATACCCGCATCCAATAATTTCAATACCTCCTTTTTTACCACCTCTTTCATATTAGGATTCAGTTTCTGTTGCATTTCGCGAGAAGGTTTGGCGTCCTCTTCTAGGTGTATATAATACATGCACACGGAGGGATCTATCCCTTTCAAATTAGCCACTGACCACCCTATAGCACTCCGATGTGCCACGAGAACACTTATTAATTGACTCTACTGCTTTACAGTCAAGTTAGATGCAATGATGACCGGTAAAGTATCTTGGGGCCCTAAAAATGCGTACTTGAGTGTGGCCGAGAGTGGCTTCAACTCAAGTGTAGGTGGTGTGACCAAAGATAGTATGGCAGGCTCTCTCGACAGAGGAGGAAGTGACTCAAACCGGGCTTTCCATTGAGGAAAATCCGGTGTAGAAGAAGAATTAAACAAGACATTCACCTCTTCAACTGACCCATCAATATCAAAATTTTCAAACCCAAAATGAGCTAGACAAGCCTCTAAAGGGTCCTCTACAAGAATGGAGGGCAAAGCCTCCTCCACAATCTCATCCACAACATCCATTAATAAGCACTCCTCTCTCTCATGAGGTTGTTAGGATGCTTGGAAAACATTAAGTTTTACTTGCATGTTACTAAATGAAACTTCCATCACCCTGGTATGACAATTAATGCATACATTGGCCGAAGCTAAGAAAGGTCGACCCAAGATCACCGAGATTTGTTTCTTAGAACTGGCTACCGGTTCCATATCTAAAACCAAAAAGTCAACAGGGAAGTAGAACCTATCAATCTTAACTAGCACATCCTCAATCATGCCTCGTGGCACTTTGAGGGACCGGTCAGCCAACTGAAGAGTAACAGTAGTGGGCTTCAACTCGACAAGCCCAAATTCCTCGTATACAGAGTACGGCAACAAATTGACACTAGCCCCTAAATCCAATAAGGCCCTATCAATGAAATGGTCCCCTATAATGCATGCAATGGTTGGGGCGCCCGGGTCCTTGAGCTTAGGAGGTGTGTCATTCAACAAGATGGAGCTTACTTACTCCGTGAGTAGGACCTTGTGGGACACATGTGTCCTAGATTTACACTTTTGCGTACAAAGGTCCTTCAAAAATTTGGCATATGATGGTACTTGCTTAATCGCCTCCAACATGGGGAGATTGATTTTTACCTGTTTAAAGACCTCCATCATTGCCTCCATAGATGCTGCCTTCTTATTAAAAGGAGACGGTGTGTCAAGGCATTGGGGAAAGGGTGTCTTAGGCACATATGGTGCCTTGGGCTCAAGTGAAATGCTAGGGACTAAGTCATCCCTCTTAAGTGTTTTCCCCTCACCCTTGCTCTCCCTAGGTAAACCACCGTGGTCACCATTCTTAACTCTAGTTGCATCAGACGCAACTGACTAGGGCTCTAACTTCCTACCATTTCTCAAAACAACCAATGCCTGCACTTGCTCATGTTGCTTCCCATTCCCACCCGAATTCTCTGCCCCGTATTGTCCCTTAGGGTTGGCCACAGTTTGACTTGGTAATTTTCCCTTCTCTCTCCGATTCATGTTGTTAGCCATTTGACCTAATTGGGTCTCTAGCTTGGCAATAGAGTGAGTGTGGGATGAACTACAAGTGCTAACCCCTTAAGTTCTGAGAGAACTTCCAACACCTGAGTCTCAAAGGCAAAGTTGCCCTGAGGAACAGGCGGGGGTTGTGGTTCTGGTTGCCGGTATGGTTGTAGGGGTCGATAAGGTTGTGGTGGTCGGTAAGATGGTTGGTTGGCAAAATTATTGAAATTCTGCCTTGGTGGTGGAGGATTGTAAAAAGTGCCTTGTGAAGGGGGTCTCCATGAGAAATTAGGGTGATTTCTCCATCTTGGATTGTATGTGTTGGAGTATGGATCATTCTCCGGGTTGGAGAATCCTTGAGCCGCATTCACATGCTCTTGGACTAACTCCGGAAATTGTGATGCCGAAGGGCACTCACTCAAGTAATGAGCAGGGCTCGCACAAATAACACATGCCTCGTGAAATTGAGGCTGATCTTGCTGGGTAGGGGCATGTCTCGTAGCTAATAATTGGTCCATCTTGCGAGACAGTGCCTTTACTTGTTGGGCTAACTCTAGGTTTTGCCCGACCTCATAAATGCCCCATCTTTTCGGGGCTCTAACTACTGGTTGCCGGACTTGCCGGGCTGCAGAGGCATGGTGAAGGAAATTATCACTTAAGTTCTCAAACAATTGCCATGCCTCGGCATCATTTTTAGACATAAATGTCCCACCACAAGACGAATCCACCATTTGGCAGTGCGGCTCAGTTAAGCCATAATAGAATGTTTGAATAAGTTACCAATCAGGCACTTGATGGTGGGGACACTGTTGGAGAAGGTCTCGAAGTCTTTTCCACGTCTTATGGAATTGCTCGCCATCCATTTGAGCAAACTTTGTGATGGCTCGCCTAAGTTGGTTGGTTTTACCTATGAGAAAGTACTTCTCCAAGAACCGTTGCTGTAATTGGTCCCAAGTTGTGATTGAATTAGCAGGTAAAGAATTTAGCCAGTGTTTGGCTTTATCCTTTAATGAGAATGAAAACAATCGCAACATTAAGGTCTCATTTGTGAAATTCTGAATCCTCACTGTTGAGCAAATTTCTAGAAATTCATTCAAATGCTTATAAGGATCATCATGCGTTATAGTCCATGGAATGATGGGAGCATTTGTATAGTGCTAGACTTAATCTCATAATGAGCAGCAATGGTGTTGGGTAATTGGATGCATGATGATGATGTACATGCAGTGGGTGTAAAATAATCCTTAAGGGTCCGGTTAGGTACATTTGGGACATCAAGATTCGCCATCTCTAATGGCTCAATGTATGAATATGAATACTCAAGCCTAGGATCACGGGCAGAGGCCCTAAGTCTCCTAAGGGTCCTTTCTAGTTCAAGGTCTAAACTCCACAATTCAGGGCGACAAGAACGACGCCCATGCATACACTACCCAGACACACACAAAAAGTTTGACTTTGTACACTAAGTTACAAAAGCAGAATGCTAAAAGAGAAATACTTACAGCGGTTCAACGAAAACCCTTTACTCGTCTTGCGGATGCTTGATGTGTAGATATTGTCTCCAACCTCTATTTGAGCTTTGACTTTCGTTTTAGCAATTTGGTGCTTTGCTTGTGAGTATTTGCTTCTGTTTACTCACTTTAGTGCTGTGGTTTTTTTTGTTTTTAAAGCTCGGCTATGCTCCGCTTGCACTTCAATGATAGTTCCAATTTCAAATGCTCTGCACACTTAGCAACACAAAACCATAAAATTCTAAACTAAAAATTAAAATAAGAATATAACTTTAAATTAACTAATTTCGCTAGAAGTCCCCGGCAACGGCACCAAAATTTGATGGGTTGTTGAACACACCAAAATTAAATACTAAACTATACCAAATTTTATCAGAATAATGGCAAGTCCAGGTATCGATCCACAGGGACAATTGTAAAATTAAACTAATTTAATTGTTAAATTCCTAAATTAATTTTGATAAAAGATTGATTGTTTATAACCTAATTTAATAACAAATAAAATAAACTAAGGAATTAAATTATCAATTATAACAGACAGTGGATTTACTGAATTGGGGGAAAAACTAGGGCAGAGAGTCCACCACTAGCCACGTAATTAGGGTTTCCAATTGAAATCAATTATGCTATGGTTTGAACGGATTAGTGCTTCGCAACTACAAGCTCAAAACATTTAATAAGAAGATCATTACGTTCAATGTACGAGCACGAACCATCTCAAGTAATACGAATAGTTCACTCTAAACTAGGGTAGTGATAAGACTCGTTTCTCGTAGTATGGTTCGTCTCATACCTTGAATGTGAAGGAATAGAAAACTCATGTATGGATAACATTCAACAATCACAGAAAGTTAAATATTCGAAGAAATAATGAAAAATATATAAAAGAAACTTCTAAATTACCATACAAATGTTCAAACCTTTACATAATTAAAAATCAAAAAGAAAACTAAATAATTACATGGCTAGGGTTTCATTAAAATCCTAGAAAAGGAGACTAGCCACTCATGGAGAAGTGGAAGGAGATAGATGGAGAAAGAACCACCATGGGAGATATCTTTGAAACTTTTTAGTTTCTCTTTCCTTCTAAACCCTAGCCTCTCTCTTTAGGTCAAAACGAGTTCAGAACCCTAGAAAAGCCTTTTCCTTACCTTTTTATACTTCTAATCTCGTCCAAACAGGTTTAAAATGTCGAGTTGACTTTCCCAAAAAAAGTCAACGCACGTGCGGGAAAGTCAACTCTCTCCAAATTCTGTCTTTTTGCCCATTTTATGCTCCGACTATGTACAACCTGATTAACATTCAATACACATAAAGTATACGGTTTGACCAGCAAGTAAAGTTAAGAGATTCTAATTAACAGCCTCAATGATGTACATTTCGGCCTTAATCACCTCAGCACTTTTGGCGTTTTCAGCTATGAGTTCTACCAACAGGAGTGTTGGTGGGAACTTCAATGGCAGCGTTGACATCTTCTTGGAGGAATCAGTTGGGGAGCAGATGTTGATGGCTGCTCTGTTGGGTCAAAGGTTGAGGCTTGGTTAGGCCATGGTGATGAAGTGATAGAAAGAGTTGTTCCTGAAGGTGGAGACTCGCTCTTCTTGGGGACGTCGGGCAAGGTGGATTTGTAGGCTGGGATATAGTTGAGCAGTAGAGGGGCCTTGCGCTGATTAACTGGCAAGCCCAGTAGCTTTTTGAAATCTTTGCTAAAGTAGAAGGTTTTACGGAAGTCTTTTAGTGGCTGAGGAAGAGCTGCAAGTAAAAAAAATAGACATTAGAACATTTAAAAGGAACAAAGGAATAAAGACTTGAAAATAGGTGAAGTGACACTTGACTCTTACCATTACCCTTTTTAAAGACTATTCGGCTCAAGGGGTAGAGGTGGAAGTCATCATCTGGTGAGAACTCCTAGTTGCCCGAAACGATGAAATAATCATCTCCAGCACCTTTGTTGGAGTCTGGGAGGTCGGCAATAAGTTTGTACTCAGTGTATCTGGACTTGAGGTAATAAATGTAGCCTTTTTTTGATTTCAAGCCACACATGGTATAACAGTATTGGATGTCGGCTAGTGTTATCCTAGCGTTTTCTCGGCTAGCTAAAGCAATGATGCCATTAATGACATTATAGGAGTTAATGGTCAATTGCATCGAGTTGAGCTTGTAGTAATGAAAGACTTCTCGGAAAAAGATGTTTAGAGGGAACCTAAGTCCACACTTTTTAAAAGCAATTACTGGGAAGGGCATGAAGTTGTCATTGGGCATGATGGAGTCCTCATTCCCAGCCAACCTAAGATGGACATCGGCAGGGATGGAGAACTGTTTCCTAAAGTACTTAAGCTTTTCTGGGGTGTCCACTCTCCACCTAAACATACCCATGACGTCGGCTAGAGGGAGAATGTAAGAGATTTCAGAAGAAAGTGGTTTGTGTGGGTTTAAGGGACCTCGGCTAAACCCTAAACAGAAACTAGGGCAAGGGTTTTTCAAGATCAAGGGGAGTTTGTTTCAGTTTTCCTAAGTATGTGATTTCTCTATCAAAACCCAAGCCTAAATCTATCTGGAAACACGAATCAATGGCAAGAATCTGGAAATAAGCAAGGAAAAACAGAAAGATGAACATGATTCAGCACCAAAAAGGATTCAGAGACAAAAAACAACAGTCAAGGCTCAAGTAAACAGAAATTCAAAGAACACTGAATAAAGTGTGTATAGATGTACACAAGTCAAGAACAGTGGCAAGTTGCAAGAACAACAAGTATATGAGCTATTCGTGTGTGCATGTGCAGACCCAGAGGCAGATTGGACAAACACAGAATCACAAAACAAACGTGCTCAACACACAAATGATGAAATTCAAAACATAGCAAAGATTCAAGAACATGAACAGGTTCGCAATGGCAACAATTAATGCAATAAAATTTTGAAGTAAATTGAAGACTGAAAAGGGAGAAGAACAACGACTCACCGAAGAAGATAATGCCGGTATGAGGTCGCCGAAGTCAGACGATGACGGTGAATGGAGCAGAATGGTGATTGCTTCGCCAGGGGGGACGAACAGGGCAAGTTGCAAAGCTTGAAAACTTAAAACAATGGTTGTTTTTGAGAGAAAAGCTTTAGAGAGATAAAAAGTGGAAAATAGAGGGAAAACAAAGAATGCAAAAGTGAAGAGACAGAGAGAGAATGTGATGTTTTATTAAAACACGAAAATGCAGCAAAGCTTAAATGATATGCCTTGGACGACGTGCCTATCAGGCGGCACACGCAGAAGCGACGCGACTTGATGGCCCGTGTTAGGTACGAATCAATAAGAAAAGGACATGTGGCGGAAACAGTTGAGAAAACCGTGCGTGATAGCTCATGCGCAGATAGAACTCTTCGAGTTCTTGATTTAATAAAGCTAGAACCTCGGCTAGAAGAGCAGTCCTGGTCAAGGAACTCAAAGAACTTGGTACTTGGTTCTTGGTTCTTGTTCATTGATAAAACAGACTGTAGAGTCTTGGTCATGACAAGCCGACGTATGATGATCTTGGTCATGAAGGATGGAGTAGGTCTTAACCGATGTGCTATATGGACGAACAGTATAGGTTCCATCACCTCAGGATGCCAGGGTAATAGAACCTAGGGGGCAATTGTGGAGGCATATTTTTGTGAATAACAACACGTGGTCAAGGTGGCACCGAGGTGCCACGTGTCCTGGTCAAGGCGTCGAGGTGATCTCAGCTAGGCCAAGGTTATTTGCTAAGATATTGGAATCCGAGATGAACGGATAAGGAACATGAGTCTTAGAATGGGAGAGAACCTCAGCTTGGATAAAGATAAAGCTCTTAGGGAGTTTATCTTTATCTATTTGAGAGTCCAGGATGAGCATTGAGCCGGAGTCCAAAAGAAGCTAGGCTTCTACAGAGATCAGGTTAGTGCTAGCTATAAAAGTAAGACACCCTCGTGGGTCTAAGGTACGCCTTTTGTATTCTGACTAGTGACTTAAGCACTGTTTGTTATCTTTAAAAGATAATTGAGTACTGACTTGATTGTCAGAGTGTCCCCGGGTGGACGAACCACCGCCGGAGTCTTATCTTTCTGTGACAGGTTGTTCGAGTGCGATCTATTCTGTCAGTATTCTCCCACTGAGTACCTGTTTTGCACTGTGGTCAGAAATCAGCACATACACTTTCATAGCAAAGGCAATGTTATCAATGCATTCGTACTCACGTTTAAAAGAAATTAAAAAAAGTCAAGATCATTATTACGTTATTATGTATGATTTTTATGTATAATTATTCTATTCGTAAGTTATATTTCTTTAAATAATCAGATATCAATATTACAAGCTCTTATTTACGTAAATTTTGTAGAATTTTGAATTTTTTCAATTTTATAGCCAAATGCATGTAAATTGTAAACAGACTAATTGTAAAATGGGACATTTTGGAACAATTAAATGGGCACTAATTCAAAAAGTTTCTTCAGAAATTAAGTACTCATCTTCATGTGAAACAATCTCTTTTTTTCTTTTTCTTTTTCTTGAATGTGAAACAAGCTTACTTAACGGTGTATATAAGTAACACATAATTAAAAATCACCATCAAATAGCATAAGCTAGCAAGCCCGCTTGATCATGAAAATTAAACAATAGAGCTGAATTTCCAAAATTACAATGTATTATTACATAAGAGGCTTCTGAAATTAGTTTCAAAGAAACCCCTACATAATTAACAATTATTGTCACATAACACCAAAATCAAACTAACCAAATAGCTTATTGAACTATGACTTGATGGAATACAACCCTCAAAAAATTTCAACTACTACACATCCTCATAACCCCAATTCTTAAAACAAGTCAATCATAGAAAACTTCCAAATATATAAAATTTCACAGAAAATAAAATGCGTGATCCAAATTCAAATTTTGTGCTGTGTGAGGCACAATTGGGATGAGTTGGAGCCCACATATTTCATGTTTTGTGTTTTTCTTGTGTTCGTAGCATTTTTATTTTAATTAATCACACGACACTTCTTCCTAATCTCTCCTGAACTTCCTGTTAACACTCCAATCGCGCCCATGCTCTTAATCGATTGACCAAACTCAGTGAAGAATTTGCTAGAGGTAAGCATTTCATCAACAATGTTGCTAGCACCATTGTTAGTGAGAAGTGCAGCATCTGACTGGAAAAGACCTTCTCGTTGCTTTAAGATGGTGAAGTAATGGTTGTCAAAACTTAGAGAGCTCCCGGGATCCATTTCAACGGTGGTGGTGTTGTCTGAAAGGGATGTGCATTTTGTTTTTAGAGTGGCGGCGTAGGTTGAGTTTAGAGTAGGATCTGCATCGCCTTTTCCGGTGAAATTGTATAGCCTATTGCTGAAGAAATTGCAATGTCCAACACCAATGGTATGTGCACCTGATGAAATTTAGACAATTGAGAGTGTAAATTTTTTTGTACAAAAAATGAAAGAAAAAAAGTCATGTTTTTTGTCCATTTCATTTTCTGCTCTTATTTTTCATAAAAAGTGTTTGTCAAACTGTTTTCCAAAATTATTTTTGGGAAAAATCTCTAAAAAAAATCAAAATTTTTAGGAAACACCAAAAAGTTGATTTTGAATTTTCAGAAATTGTTTTCGCACTTAATTGAAAGCGATAAGTGTTTTTGAGATTTCATTGTTTTGTTTTTGAAAACACGAAAAATGGAAACAAAAAGCAAAAGCACAATCAATTAGAGGTGTTTGCTATCATCTGCATCTCCTTTTTTTCATTTCTCAAAAATTGGCTTGAAATACTATTATTTTAAAATTTCTTTGAAAAAAAAAACTCATCTTTTAGAAAACTGTTTTCCCACAAAAATGAAAAAATGAATGTTTTAAAACTTTTTATTATGTTTGTTTCAAAAAACACAAATAATCAAACCCTAAAAAGTTAGCTAATCAGTAAAAATTTGAGAATAAGATTTAAGATCTTAAATTCGAGTCATCCTTGGGGCCACTAGAAATTTGTCCAGTCGTAAATTTTAGAATTTCAAAATTAGTCAAGAGGCACAAAAGCTTACCCAAACATCTGATTATAAAAAAACAACACACACACACACACAAAACAAAGTCAAAATTAAAAACAATAACATTTACCTGATAAGACAACAAGATCATGAAGAGTGAGGTTTTTGTTGGCAAAAGCTTGTCTGAGGGTGGTGAAATTGAAGAATGGTGAAGGGATGTTGGCAAGTGCCTCTGAGGCTCTTGAAATATTTCCATCTCTTCTTCCAAGTTGCACTTCCCACACTGATTGATTGAACTGTAACAATCACCATATCAAGTTAATTTTTCTTCTTTAAATATCGTCATCTGATCTGACACAATGACAAATGTTGTTCACCTCTAACTTTGTGCTGTGGGTTAGAGTCACTGGAATCAGACTATCCACAAAAAGTTGGGTATGACCTAATTTTTAGCCGTTATGGTACATAGAGGTTTGATAGGGGCTATATCCTTAATCTCTAAATTTTTGTTACTATATTTCAAAACACCTACAATCATTGGATTATGTCTCGTGTGTAACAAAATAATCCGGTCTCTACAGTTGTATAAATTTTACCTTTTAATTTTTCATGTTGGATCAATTTAATTCAATTGATAAATCTATTAAAAATTTGAATAGGAATAAAGGGTGAAATAGTTCATTAAAAAGTAAATAGACCATTTCAAATTGAATGTCAACTCTCATCACGCAAAGAGTGAATGAACCATTTTGTCCCCATATTACACTTCAATATCTAAAAAATATTATCAATTCGACTAAATTGACATAATATGCAAAATTTAACAATAAAATTGATATAATTAAAAATACAATGACCAAATTGACCCCCCCCCCCCCCCCCCAAAAAAAAAAAAAAAAAAAAAAACCACAAAGAGTACATGAATAATTTGCCCATATTAGTTGTATATAAGTTTACCAACATATAAATTGATCATAGAATTTTGAATCCAAAAAAAATAAAAATAAAAAAGTCATAGAATTAAACACAACCTTCACAATAAGGTGGGTCTAACACTCATATAAAAAAATTACGTCCCAGATTATAATTTTTGTTACAAGTAAAATACCTGTACTCTATACACCAACTAGAAGAAACTTTTTGTTGAGTTCACATATGTTAAAATCTTTATTTAAATTAGACTTACTTGGAAAGAAACAGAGTCTCTAGCAGCTAAAGTGATGATATCAGCACAAGAGACAATGCCAGGACAAGTGGTCTCAAGTTGGGTCTTGATTTCATCAATTACATCAAAACCAGCTAGTGATTTGTTTGGTACTGCATCCTTCTCCGCTGTATTATTTGCTGTTGAGTCCACCAATACTGATGCATCACAACCCTGCATAGCATACACACCATTAATCAAACAAATTAAACCTGATTAGTTTTTTTTACTATTTCATTTTTTCAGTTTTGGGAAACCAAAATAATGAAAAGTTCTAAAACCAAACTTTGATCTATCGTTTTTAATTTTTGTGCAGAACAGTTTTTAAAAATTCAAAAACCAACTCTTTTTTTTTTTTTTTTTTTTTTTTTGGGTATGTGTAACGTTATTTTCGAAAGAAAATTCTGAAAACTATTTTTGGAAATAGTTTACAAAATAAGTTTTTATGTATGTTTCAGAAAATGAAAACAGAAAACAGTGGTTTGTTTTAAAAATAAATATCCAAAAACGGTTTTGAAAATAGCTTGGCAAAACAAATTTTGTGTTTTTTGAAAATAAAAACAAAAAAACGAAATCATAACCAAACGGGCAGACATTCCAACTATTTTGGTAGCATGCATGCTATCTTCGAATGAAATGAATATAAAAAAATATAATATAGGGCTACTATATAACACTTCTTTTTTCACTATTTTATATCAGTGGAATATATTTCAAGCTATTATTTGAGATCATTAATTCTATAATAATTATTTTGAAATATGGGAACTAATTATGAGTATTATGATGATGAAAAACATAAAGCATTTCACAAAAATAATATAAATTCATAAATTTTCCTATTGTATTCATTGTGAATGAGGTCCAACTGCACGGGAATGAACGCCATACTTTTGGGTAAAAAAATTCTTGATTTATTACATTACTGTTTCATTTTTTAAAATCATTTGTGAACTTAAATTTAGTATAATATCAATGCACATATTATGAAAAAGAGAAATGAAAGAATTACCCTAACAAAGCAATCATGGAAATGCATCCTGAGGAACTTAGCAGGCAATGTTGGATTGCTTGCAACATGTTTCCAAGTTATGTTTTGAACAATCTGCTCAGCTTGTGGACAACTTTTCTTGTAAAAATTCTTCTTCAACTCACCTCCATTGCAACCTCCTATACTTATTCCAAACACCACCACTATACAAAACATGAATAAACTCAAGCTCCCCTTCATCTCTCTCTCTCTCTCTCTCTCTCTCTCTCTCTCTCTCTCTCTCTATATATATATATATATATCACTTTTACTAGGTATGTACACTTCCATGGTATGCTTCCCTATATATATACACAGCCAATGATCTTCATTTCCCGCGTAAAACATTAACAATTCATTAATCTTTGCATGGAAACAGGTAAGCAAGATTTTAAAAATGGCAAACTTTTTTGATTGTTTGTGTATGAGAGAAAGAGATGTTCAAGTTGACAATTTCGTGTGGATACACGTTTGAAAAGAACCCCACCAAACTAGCATAAAAAATGAAATGCGTTGAAATAGATTTGGTTTATTCCTTGCGATGTCAATGTTTTTGAAGCAGAAATAAATAATAAACATAAATTATAAATCATGCATATAATGGCAAGAATACAAGATTTGTGTGATTTATATATACAATAGAATTGTTGTTACAATTTCTCTATAATGAAAAAAATATTATAATCAGGTTGTGGAGATACTCATCCTTCGACTATATATATATAGTATTAGGGCTATAGGTTATAAAATATCAAAATATTCTTTCTCTAGAATTTAGGTCAAGGGATATAATGGAGTGATTAGTATGCAACACTTATCAAGATCTACACTATTACTACTACTACTACTACTCTCTCTCTCTCTCCCCTTAATGTTCTTCTAGTCGCATGATCGTGTCTAGAAATTTCAAATTTTAAGATTCTCTCTGGATCGTGCGATAAAAACTACATTAAGAATTGAGGACATGAGCTTGAATAATGGTAGAATAATCATATTTTTTTTATTACAATTACTATCTTATGTGTTAACATTGTATTAGTTTAATAGGTCTCACTATTCATGCTTGTTGCAGTATTGATACACTGAATAATAAATTTAAAAAAATACGATAAAAAAAATGTGATCATCATAATATTATTGAATGAATTTTGGGTACAATTTGAAAGTATTCTTTCGAAGGGAAATTTGTGGGATGAATTGTAAAATGCAATAATTCCATTTATTGTTTTGTGTGTATTCCAAACATGCCACATGAGTGTTGTTTTGGTGGAAAAGAACAAAATAATTTGCTTAGTGTTGGTTGCTTAAACCAATATCCTCCCCACCAAATGTTGATAACTTATTAAAAACTTGAGCTCAGGTTTTATGTACAGCTAATTTAGTTTGATCCAGAAGGCAAGTTCTGGATATTTAATGTCTATTTTCTTCTTTTTTTATATCTACTTTAAACTTTGCTTCATTTCTAATGAACAAAGAAAATATGTGGGTGGGGTCTTAAGTGTTTAGACTTGTCAAAGTGATTTTATTAAAAGATAGTCCAAGATGTTGTGCATAACACTAGCCACTTTATGCCCCTTAATTTGCTCATTTGATCAATTTGATATTAACATTACATATTTTAAAAAGGGATTTGATGATAGATCTCCTTTGTCTAATTTGTCTTTCAAAAGACAAGAATTATATAAGTACTTTCAAAATCCTCTAATATTTTAAAACTTATTTCTTTTTACTATATTACCCTCATATCTATCATCTCTCCTATTAAGCCATCATCACAGTGTATTTCAGAGTAAAATTTTACTTTGAATCAGCGTAAAGTTTACTATGATTCAAAGTAAAATTTTATATCGTTAAGCAAATCAACATGTTTTTAACCAGAGTAAAATTTTACTCTGAACTCTGAATCAGAGTAAAGTTTACTATGATTCAAAATAAAATTTTATATCGTTAAGCAAATTAACATGTTTTTAACCAGAGTAAAATTTTACTCTGAATCAGAGTAAAATTTACTATGATTTAAAGTAAAATAACATATTTTTAACCAGAGTAAAATTTTATTGTTACAAAAAATAAAATACATACTAAATGAATGAACCGAAGTCAAATTTTACTCTAAGATCTATTAACAAATATATATATATAAAGCCAATTGGAAACAAAAAGGCGACATCTACAGCTCAGATTCATGTTCTCCATATCTATTACAATCTGTCTCATTTTCATCAACATCAACACAAGAAAATATAAATATATATATATATATATATATCTGTTACAATATGTTTCTTCATCTACATCATCAACAACAACAACACAACAACAACAAACAAAATGAAAAAAAGAAAAAAAAAATCATATTATCATCCACATCCAGTGGAGGCTAACAACAACTTAGATATCTGTTATTGATCTAAGAGATTTCAAGAGAGAAAACGAAATCTATGTAGCGATCGAGCAAAAGTTCAAAGAATCTGAAGTACATTATATGGAGAAGCCCAAAATCATAAAATCAAATGAACGTATATTTACATATATACATAATTTTGTTGTATAATGTGTATGAGCTCTAATGAAATCGGTGCTGAAGCTTTATCTGGTCCTAATAGAGAGAGAGAGTGCTATGAATCAAAGGAGACCGTCAATGGAGTTTGAGACTTGGATCCCGTTGAAAAGAGGAGGAGCCGGTTTTGAGATTCAATTGGAGCTTTCTATGATCTGTTCGCAAGCTCAGATCTGAGGATAAAGACGCCGTATGTCAATCCGTGTAGATCTGAGATCTGAGATTTGTGTCGATCTCTCTAATCGATCTGCAATGGCAGAGAATCCATCACCACCACCACCTCTGCTCTACCTAGGTTCTTCGAAACTGTGTGTGTGTGTGTGTGTGTGTGTGTGTGTGAGAGAGAGAGAGAGAGAGAGATAGGAGCGGTGAGTCAAAGTAACAATGTCGTCTGTAAACCACTGTGAAACACCAGAACATAGCCATCGTTGTCACCATGTGTGATTTTGCTTTGAACTTCGTTGTGTATTGAGGTTGATTATGAAGAGACAGACAGAGAAGGTTGAGAGAGAGTGGGCGGAGAAGGTGGAAAGATTTAGTTGAAGGTATAATAGTATGATAAAATATTCAAATAATAAATTTTGTCTTTTATATAAGACTTCATAATTATGAGAGGATTTTGAAAGTATAATTTTTTTTCTTAGTCCTTTTAACAATGAAAAGAAAGTAAAAGGGGTTTATAACCAAATTTTTCATTAAAAATTATGAAAAATATTAAAGACGGACCTAAAGCATTGTCATTACTGTTGAAAAGTGTATTAAAATTATAAATATTTTGACATTTTGTAATGCTTATTAACAGCCCTTAAGTAGGACCCAAAAATTATTCAAAAAATAAAACAATATACTACATTTATTATATAAATAAGGGGGACTTACGTATAAGTCCTAATAGATAGACTTATTGTCCAATAAGTCCTACAAAAATTAATGACATTTTTAATTAAATACTATTGAGAAAAAGTCACTAATTATTGATTTTTAATGACAATTTGAAATTGTGACAAAAAATGTCACTAATTATAAGTTTTATCGATAGTTTAAAAAATTATCACAAAAAATATGACTAATTTCAAATGCAGTTTAAAAATTCATTATAAAAAAACGTCACTAATTATAAATTTTAACGACAATTTATAAAAATCATGACAAAAAAATCACTAATTGTCAATATTTTGAGACATGTAAAAAAAATCATTACAAAAAATTATTTTTAGTGACAATTTTACTATAATTTACGTTTAATAGGACTTGAAGGGAATTAAATCAAACTATTAGAACATATTAATAGTTTACCTTCAATATAACCTACATATCTACCCTCGATATAACCTACACATCTACTAACTTTAAATCTATACTATGCCCTCCATTTTTTAAATAAATTTTAAAATATTTTTTTATAATTCATAACATTTTTTATTAAATGTATAATACATGATTCATCATCAATGATATCACCCATTTGTGAGGATATCACATATACCTGCTATGCTCCCCTTGTGCATGCAGTTGGTGTATCATTGTCCCCTCCAAGGACTTTTAGTCGGTGCAACAAATGTTAAATGGTTAATTATCAATTTATCTAAAAATTTAAGTTAGTACAAATGAGTAATTAATTATTTATAACTTTGAACACGCTCTCCCATAAGTGGTCATGTTCTCTTTTATATGGATGTATTAGAGACTCATAATTTTAGACCCATAAATAAATAGATCAAACACGTTCAAGTATTTTAATTATTAGATAAGTAGTACCACGAACTCCTTTATTATTTGTATTAACAAACAGTCACAAGAAACATTTTGGATTATAATTCTCTCCATTTCATAGACAAATTGAGGTCTTTATTTCATTTCATGAGATTTCACAGCACATCATTAAAATTCAAAATTAATGGGTTATAGCTATTGAGTCATTATCAGTGTTTTTTTTTTTTTTTTTTTTTTCAAATGATCATGTGAATTTTTCACAATCAAAATTATGAAACACAAATTTTTATTCTATTAATATAATGGAGAGGACACTCCAATCCAAAAGTCACTATAGAAAGGCCTCAAATCACAAAGACAAAGCAAAAGGATAAAGATGGTAGAGAGAAACTTGGATTATGTTTTCGGGCTGTATTTTGTAGAAGACATTCAAAATTTGAAAGGTTAATGTATTATTTGGTTTATTGGAATAATCATTCATTAACCTCCTTATGAAATGATTATTCTTCTTTGCACATTTTCTTAACATTTTTTTTTTTTTTTTTTTTGTATGTGTGCGCACGCGCGAATCAAACAAAGCATAAATTTTTTTTCAAAAGATTAACCTTTTGAATTAGAAGATTTGTTAGTAGATCTTGTGAAGTTATGTGGTTAATTAATTAATTTGTTCCACCGTCGATGACGGCTACATTTAAATTATATTTGTAATTAATGCACATGATGATTATCATGAATTAAGGACACAATTAGATAGCAAATTGAAGTTGAAAACACAAATGTCAAAGTCAACAGTACTAATAATCAATTCCTTTATCATGTTTTAGTGCCTAAACCTTGACAGTTTATGCTAACCCCAAGATTCCCTCGCCACATGCCTGCTACTTGCTAGATGGGGATTTTGTCTCCAAGGCTTGTTTGGTTGAGTCTTCATAATTTCATTTTTTATTGGATGAAAAATTAGGAATTGGTTTAACAAAAATAAACATCGAAAAAGATTTTTTGAATTTTAAAAATTATTTCACTCCTAAAAATAAGAAAATAATGAGTGTTTTTCATTTTTTCTTTTCACCAAATTAGTTTTTGGAAAAATATCATAACAAATTTTGAAAACTCAATCAAATTTTGTGAGAAATTTAAAATACAAAACTCTCGAGACATAATCATGTAACTAGGAGTACAAATAGAGAAGGTCATGCTCTACGTGCTTGTTTTTGTTTTTCTTAGCTCTTCCTCTTGAGATGACAATAACTATTATTATTAGAGTAGTATTATTTATTGTTAAGTGGCATTATCATTAATCTTGAAAGTCAAAACTCATCACCATCATTGGAAGCTTAATTATGGGTTATATAATTAAAAAAAATATATTAGGTATATAGAATTAAAATATAGAAACTGCACAACAATTTATTATGGTCTATGATTTATTTTAATTGTCACCTACACTTCATTTTAATAAATCTCAATCACACGATACAATTTTTAAAATTTTATTTCTGTACACTTATCATTTCTATATATGATTGCATGTGAAAATGCACAATTAGTCTTGGAAAGTTTGGAACTATTATCACGTCTTGGACAAGTATAAAATGATTTAAAGCAAACATATTATAAACATTCATTCATTGCATGGAAATGCAACTTTTCACATTGACATTAATGGCTAAGATGTATTCTAAAGTGGGTTTCGTTTTCTCTCAAATTGTGTTTGGATTATAAATTTAGTTAGGGATTTAAAAAGAGAAATAAAAAGTATAAGTAAAATGTGAATGAAATATAATTACATTTTACGTACCTTTTTTTTTCTTTCTGTTTTCAAATCGCTATTCAGATCTATAATCTAAACACAACCTATAAAAAAAAAACATAACAAAAATTTTACTTCAATTTTTCCCCTTTTTTTTAAAAAACAATTTCAATATCTAAACACATCATTAATAAAAATAATTTCTGTTTAATTATATGTAATTCATGATCAAGTGTGTTAAAACTTTCATTCCATCATAAAAATAATAAAAAAAAAAAAAGGGATTAGTTGTTGCTACTAGTGACCAAGTTGCAAGGAATTCCTTGACATGCTTGAATGCAATTCCCTCATTTGATCTAAAATCTTTTTTTTTTTTCCTCTGCTTCTCAATAAAGATAATTTTATTTATTTATTTATATAAACTACTATTTTTGTTTCTCAAGCTGTAAGTAAAAATTACATTAAATACTCTACCACATATTTTCATATATATATATAAACAATCTTAATAAACTTCACCAAATATAGCCATAAACATGTTGTGCACTAAATCTTAATAAACTTCACCAAATCTTAATAAACTGTACAGTCTTAATTAGTTGTGCACTAATGCTAGCAAATTGAGTACTTCTATTGACACCCAAATTTCTCACCACACCCAGATTCTTCCGCCCACGATCCTCATTTGGTCCAAAGACCTATGGCACAGCTTAGCCCCGCCCAATCCATTGAACTTTTACTTAGCCCAAGCCTGTATACTAATAGGATGGGCTAGCCTAAACAAGACTTAGGTTGGGTCTGGGCCTAGGTATTAAAGTCGAGCCTAACCCATTGGCTCGTGAGAGACAACTAACTAGCCTGACAAAAAAAAAAAATTAAAAAAAATAAAGAGAAAAAAATAAACATAAAATAAACTCGAATCTCAACCCGTTGGCTTAGCCCATAAGCCAGCTTGCAACAACTAAACAAAGATAGTTGTCTCCCTTTCAAAATAACTATGTTAACTTCATAGAATGTTTTTGTTTTTGTTCCATTAGTAATCAATAGGGTATACAAGCAATACATAGCATCTCATGTTACATCTCATATAAAGTGAGAATCATTAATAACATCATTAATGGCATATGATTAAAACCTAATTAATTTACACAAACTAAAAGCAAACAAAGATCAATAGTAATAGTAACCTGCAAACACATGCAAATTTAATATGAATTGGGGTTTCATAATCAAAACTAACTTTCAATTCATGGGTAGCCCTACTTCCAAGCAAGTCTCCCAAAATAGCTTGTTTCTCTCCATCTCATCCACCATCTCCTTCCTATTTCCATGGACACCAACCCTTGACTCATCTTCTCCCTCCTTTATCGGCACAATTTCCAAGTTGACCCCTGACAATCCTTCAATTTGACAACTACAATCGCACTTGTAATGAACGTGTCCATCACCACTCCTACCATCAACATCACCATCACGGATATCATCGTTAAAAACTTGATCTTGAACATTGAAGTTTTTGATCTCATCATGAAAACCTAGTATGTCACTTGAATCATAGCTACTTGACTCAGCATCTGCATTCGGATCTGCATCAGTATCGGCATCAGCTATAGAAACACCATGACACATTGAAAAAAGATTTTGCAAGTCATCAAGGTGGTTGAAATCTCCTTCTGAGTCTCCACTAGCCTCAAATAGGAAGAAAGAGGACATCTCACCATTGCCATACCTCCAATCCATGTTTTCTTTTTTAACCCTAGATGTGGAAAATGAGATGTTTCACTGTTTTATTCATTTTAATGAAAGTGGTCTATTGTGGTTTCATTATATAAGTCATGAAAGCTAGTTCTGTGCTAATTAGTGTGATGATGACTACACTAATCCATCTTACCTCTCCATCAATGAGGTGGTAGGTTGTTGCTTGAGACTACATTTTAGTGGTGGGGTTTCATGTAATCCATTCATTCTCAATTAGAAATGTTATGTACCCAAAAAAAAATAATAGTGAGAAAAGTGTTCAGAATTTTAAAATTTGTGAATTGTCATACCAAGATTTTAAGTCCATACTTTTGACATTTTCAAAATAATCAGGTTAAATTTTGTTACCAAAATTACTAAGGCCATACGTTAGCATTTTTACATAAATTATCAAACTCAAATTTTAAACCAAAATTCTATCTCTATACTTTTGGCATTTTCACAAATTTATTACGTCATATATGGCCTAGATTTGGGTATGTAATATTATTGGCATTCAATTGGGTCCACAAAATAAGTTGTTGGACTTGTTCTTCTTCTCTATCATGGAATATGTAATTGGATTGACCAACATGTACATTCTCCCACTTATGATTGATTCAACCTATCAAGTGTTGACACGCGATCAACAAAGTGTCGGTAAAAGGGCCATATCAACTTCCAAAATTTGCAAAATTAGACCATCATTAAACTGAATCTAGACATTGTGAAAAATGACCCTAAGGTTCAAGTGTTGTTGACAAGAAATCTTGTAGTAGTTTCCAGTGGCATTATTGGTAGGAAATAGGAAAAGGTTGTATACAACAAATCAGCGGCAAACCTAGAAATTTTGCTAAGAGTATTCTAAAATTTCTTAGATTTTGAGGTCAAAATATAGTGCCATAATACTATGGCTATAAACGAACCGAGCCAAATTAAACAATGAACAAGTTAACATTTCGGCTTCGTTTATCTTTATTAAAATTATATAATAAATATATTTTTTATATATTAAATAATATATAAATAATAATATAAATAATATTTTTTATTTAAATATTTATATTTAAATAATATAAATAATATTAAAAAAAATTATCAAGTTGAGTCGAGCCGAGCTCGAGCTTCATTAAAATTAACAAGCCGAGCCGAGCCAAGCTCGAGCCCAGTTTCTTATCGAGCCGAGCTCGAGCTCAATAAACGAGCTCGATAAGTAAATGAGCCGAGCTCGAGCTCAGCAAAGTTCGGCTCGGCTCGATTCGTTTGCAACCCTACATAATACCCAAAAAAAAAAAAAAACATTTATAGAACCTAAGCGGAATTTTTAAAATTTAGGGGGTTCAGTAAAATTTGTTGAAAGTTTGGAGGAATCATCTAAAATTTCCTAGACTTTGAACGGACAAAAATACTATTTTAATTCACATAACATTCCATTCTCATTTGCATCATAAATTCATTAGTCAAATAAATGAAAAAAATGATATTATCATCTCTTTTACATTAGAATATATATTTTATCATTATTTATCTTTGTGTCTATACATTATATTTATTTGTATCATTCTTTGAGTCTCATTAAAAAGGAGGTCAATATAATTATACTAAAATTATATAACTTGTTATATTTTCTCCAAATCTTAATAGAAATCAGTGTAATTTATCCTTTGAATTATGAATTATTAATACCCAAAATGAATAAACAGTTTTTAAGAGGAATTTTCAAAAGTTTGGGGGCCTCCTCGGCCTTCTTGTGACCACCATTGCACCAAATAAACTTTATACAACTTGCACAAGTCGGTGGATGTGCACTGAATTAACCTACTGAAAGTGTACTAACTCTCTGACACATCTATCATTGGTCAATGGGCACCAATTTGGGAGAGAATTGGCATACTTTTGGTTGGTCGATTCGGTGAAATAGCATAGTTGTGGGAAGTATGGAGAAGAAGACATAGCATGTGGAATACAGTGAGAGAATGAGAGATCAACAGTTCTTGTCATAACCAACTTGCTTACCTAACCTGTTTTCTTAATCATTGTTTTCATTGTTGATCTCTTCACAGGGTTGAAACATTTTATAATAGCAACCTCCACTAGTCAAGTAGAGCCTACCCATGTTGCTCAGCTTAGCTTCTAGAAAAAGTTAAATTTCGCTTATGTGTTTGCATTTTAAATTTGGGTAAGAACTTATAAAACCCAAAAAAAAACGTAATGAAAAAGAAAAAAAATTATACCTTAAATTTTATTCATTTTTCATTTTGTTTTTCTTTTCCTCCTCAAATCTTAGATTCAAACCCTAAATCTCAAAATAACTCAACATGTATAACTTAAAATTGAGAACAAATGTATTCATCTTGTCTTTTTTAAACCCACTTTAAGAAGAATTTCGTGCACTAAATCAGAATCATATGAAGGAAAAGAAATGAAAATTACATCACAAAGATAAAACTTGAGAGTACCTCAAATTATTAATAAGAAAATTAAGATTAATTTCAATTATGTACTATAATAAAGAGAGAAAATGTGAAAGCAACCCTGAACAGTGCCTGAAAATTTCTCATACCGACAAAACTCAGTCATAAATCATCCTTGGCAATAAACATAATATATACATTGAAGTGTTCTTTACAAGATGCAGATCCAAATCTAGAAAACCTCTCAAACAAATTTTTTATTTAAAAAAAGAAAGGAACTGACATCCCAAATTTGAAACTCTGCATGTACAAATAAATCGCAAAAAATAAAAAAATAAAAAGAAGCATTGAGGAGATACACAGACATGAGGATAAATAACAAGGGGAAAAGCAATCTTATTTGCATTTAGTCACGGGAAGATACTGATTACTGTCTTGTTTCAACCATATTGTAGAACGGGTTTTCTTGACATGATCTGCAAAGAGACGGTGTCTGCCATCAAAGATACAAAAAATGTGTTAGAAATCAAATATAAATCCTTTTCCACCAACAAAAAAGGATATATGCACTTCAATCTTCACCATAAACACAATGCAAATAAATTATTAAAAAAATCAAGGAAAAAAGGCGACACACTGGTTACAAAGAACCTTGGGATGAAACTAAGAAATGATTATTTATCATCTTTCCATCGTCTGGTCAGTGGCAAAGAAAATATATTGGCATCTTATATGAAAATAGTATATTGTATATACATATACGTATATGTATATATAAAGATCATGATTCATTGGTGGTAAGAATAGCCAACCATTCTTCTCATTCTGATAGAAGCAATTCATTTTTACAAGAAAAAGCCAATGTATTCATTCGATAGAAGAAACCAACCTTTCATACTCGAGCTTTTGAGTAACTATTCCATTCAGTAGAAGCTCCGAACTGTAAACTGTTGCTCCTGCAGATACAAAGGTTAAAATTTTCAAATCAGACTGTATTTTCTAAATTGATCAAGGTTGAAACAATGTGTATTATTCTTAACCTTTCTCAAGAAAAGGCACACAGAGAGCGTAATCTTCCTCGCAAGATAAAACCAACAGGTCGTCTGGAGTTTTATCATCCTTGAATGCTGATCTACCAATTCGCTCCATCGCCTGTGCATTCCAATTAGACTTAGTTCTATATACAAGGAATTGAAGAATAAACAGTACAAATGTTCCTCGGGGATTGAAAAAGAGATACAGAAAAAACATGTCCCACCAATCAGCGGTAAAATTTAGAACAAAGGAGAATCACACTGCGAACTGTACCCTAAATGCAAAGACATGCCACATCGATAAAATCAATTAGGAAAAGGATTAATACCAATTACCACCAGTAGCTTAAGGCATTGACAGAAATAAGGTCTTTGAAGAGCAATGAACTGTATTTGGTGCAGCGAGACTAAACCCAAGGATATAGAAGTGGAGTCAAATTCACGCCCGTAAAACTTAATACAATTGATTAACTTGAAATGCAGACTCAAGCTTCCATTTGATGGTACAACAGGATTCTTAGGCATCATACCCATCAACCTGGCAATTTATCAGGCTAGGATGTAAGGCATCCTCGAACCATCATAAGAATGATGCTTTGTGAAAATCTTATGTTATTTAGACTCGGACTGTAGAAACTCCAAGCAAAAAAGATTACTCTGTCTGATGATAAAATTAAACCATCCAAGAACTCTAATCATACCCAAAGCACTAAAACCATAACAATGAATGAGTCATGGAAATAAATTAACCAAATTCTTATATGTGACTTCGTCATCATTAATGCACTTGGATCAAAAGACAGACAAAAGAGAGCTACACACCAGACCATTCACTGCCTTAACCAAGCTTGCCAATATTTCTTTACTAGGCTTTGTATTTGGAGTAATCAAAACTTTTAGCCCCTGCAAAGAAACATAATTTATTAAAAGGAACCACACGGCTGCTGCATCTGATTAATTAAACAAAATAGAGTGATGACCTGTAAAAGAGGCCGTTGGCTTGCACGTGCCAATGAAACCGGCAAGCTAAAGCCAAATTCCTTTTCCTTTTTGGCATCTCTTAATATGTAATTTCTCTCATCCATGAAACAGCCAGTTTCTCCACAGCTCTCAAGCCATAAATGGGTCACCACTGGTTTTCCAAAAGCAATAGCTTCTAACATATTCCTCGTACGCACAAACTTATCAGTTATGAATTGTGTTGCTTCTGAAATAGAGGATGCCACAGAAGCTCCAAACCGGGCCAAGACCTGTCAAAAACAACCAACAATAAGCACACTTTTGAGTTCGAACTGTCTTACATCAAGAAAAGAGCAAAGGATACCATAAATAACTACCTTCTTCTGCTGCTTGATTGTATTGTCATCTAAGTGGTGACTGAACAATACTCGAACATTAGCCATATCTCTCCTCCTCCTCGAATCTTTCATTATAGAAGTGGGTTCTGGTCCATTGGAGACTAAGCTACTGATTTCTTTCATAAGGGATTTTGACAAATTCTTCCTGCATGACTGTTTGAAATACTCATCACCCTTACAAATAGGTGATGCAGCATTTATAGGTGTGGTACAATTAACAGTAGTAGTAAATGTTGAACCAGATTGTTTACATCTGTCTCCTGGTGACACTTCAAACCTAGCATTCTCTTCAGCACCTTCACCAGCTAGCGTGGTATCTGCATCACTGTTCCTGTCAGATTGCTTGGATGCAAAACCCCCAACCACATCTTTAGGAATCACATTCCCATCAACAGAATTACATGTAAGAGAAGCATCTCCTAAACCTCCTTTATCTACACTTCGCTGAAACAAGGTTCCCTTAGACTGCCGGTCTGAGGAACGCAACACTGGACCAGCACATGCAGATGACCAAGCTTTCTTTCTGATGCCTAGATCAATGGAAGTGCTCACAGCACTGATTTCTGATCTTTTTAATTTTCCAAGTGATTGTCCATCAGCTTCCAGCCCAACAGATTGATTGACTAACTCAGAGAACTTTCGACAAGTTCTTTTTCCTTTGTTATATCTCAATGGCCCAATTCCGACAACAGTAGTTGTATCAGTTACCTTTTGATGTGATTTCTTCTGCTCAGTCAATTTGACATTTTCAAGTTCTCTGGATTGATTGGAACCCAATTTAGAAAATTTCTCTTTACCAACCATTTTAAAAGCATCAGAACCAGTACTATACCCTTGTCTTGTTTCAGTCAAATGCAACCGTTCACTAGAATCACATGATGTAATCCCATCCCTTATTTGATTTGTTACCCTGCGCTGTCTAGTTCGACGAGCTATGGGTGTGAAAGTACCAAGTTGTTCTTGCAAACTCCGTTTCTTGACCGATCTATACCCACTTGATGATGCAATGACATGACATCTATCAACCACATCTATGTCATTTCTTTTCAGAGCTCTTTCTTCTTCTATTTGCTCTCTGTCTATTTTTTCAATCCAATTGGTGGCAAAGTGTCCTTCAGCATTTGACTTGGCCTTCTTCATTTCTTCCTTTACTAACTCAGTATCACATTGCTTCCTGACATTCTTTGCTTGTTTCTGTGATGAAACAGTTGATTCTTTCCTCAATTTGTTACCAATGCTCTTTGTTTTCTTGGAATTTCTTGTAATAACTCCAAAACTAGACGAAATTGATCTCTCCTGTAGAAAGTTTTCCTTAGACTGTGCTCTGTTCTTTTTTGCTCTGGGAGAAGCCTCAAACATATTTTTGGTACCTTGATCAATGTCTTTGTTGTCATGGTCAGCCATGTCCAAACCAGCACATAACACTTCCATAGCTTCAGCAGCCATTTGAGTATCAAACCCTACATTCAGCACCTCTGTCATATCCTTGTCAGTACCAGTAGCTTCCAGTCCATCTGAGGAACCAATATTTAATGGTTCATCCAACTCCTTAGTAAGATTCTTTTTGGATTTTGTTTTTGTTACCTTTGTTGTCTTGTCATTCCTTTTTGAATTACGCAACACTAACCCTGAATTGGAATTAACTAAACCCTTTACCTTTTGATGGATATCTTGTTGATCTTCCTTGTCTCTGGTTTCATCAACAACCCCATTTCGTTTGGAGTCAAGATGCTTCCGAGGTTTGCTAACAGATCTCTTCCTCTGACCTCCATTATCAAAGAATGCTTCCTTCTTTTTGGTGAAAAACTCTCCCCCTCCTTCATCTTCACGGCTGTCATCCCAATCAAAAATCTCTCTTTCTCCAGCTGTAATTTTCAGATTTGTTATTTTGACCAAACTTTGAGTCCCTTTTGCACTTGAGTCAGGCTTTGATTTCCGCCCAGTGGAGCTTCCAAAGCCAACTTCTTGATTAAAATCCATGACATTACACTGGAGATACCTGTCCACAACATCTAGTGCATTGGCTTGCGACAGATCTCCAGGTTCTTGAGAGTCAACATAGCTTAGCCCCGCCATCTCATTACCACAAGCAGGCAACTGAGACAAATCTGCTCCTCCATCAGCATTATTCTTGTCATCATTGGGTCCTTTAGGCTCAGCAAGTGTATCCTCCAGAAAAAGTCTCCTCACCGTTGAACTACCAACCTTACACTTGTTTTCATCCCTTAATCCCTTCATTTTCTCGTTGTACTCTTCCTGAAAATCCTCCTGATCAACTTCCTCTCTGAATGTCGATGAATCTCTAGCAACAGTTACCCCATTGTCCTCAGCAATATGTTGTTTTGAAAACTGATCTTCATTCTTAATGGAACATGACTCACTGTTGGTTCCCTTAAAAGCCTTGTTACGAGCTGCTAAACCAGAGGCCCGTAAAGCTGCAGCACGAACTGAAGTAAAATCCCTTCGCACAGATACTGAGTCAACAAGTAATAATACAATTTCAGACTTGTATAACAGTTTAGCCACTTGTGCTCTAAATTTTCATTAAATTGGCCTACAAAACTCAAACCTTCTAAAAGGCCAATAAGAGGTATTTACATACCACCAGTATGGAGTGATGATTTAAATTGTTTCCATAAGGAAGAATATAAAGTTCTTGATAAGCATAAACCTGGACTTCTTTTGTTGTTGATACAGCTGAAAATATTTCATTAGTAAAGCCATGCAACCGCAACAAAATTTTTGAAAGTTTCTTCTGCTCTAGTAAAATATTTCGTAAATTTAAACAAACAAACCAAAAAATAAACAAAACATGACTAGAAGGTATAAAAGTACAGGGATTTTTGTGATAAAAAAGAGAATATACTAAACAGGATGAGATTTATTGATGCATCCATAATATGAACCAAATTTCATGCTAAATATAGAAAATCATGTTATTAGTTGGTTGAAAATAGGTTTGCTTCTTCAACATGGGCCATTTAGTCAGCTAAAAATAGCCAAAAAGAAGGCACGGGCATTTAGCACATAATAATGTTATCCCGGTAATTTTCCTCTATTTAACCAATAATGCAAATGTCCTATAAATGATTTCGTCTTCAAATGTATAAAAGAAGGTGGCTTCAACTAGCACGTGAAAGTCAACATTTATATGAGATCCTTACATACAAGTTCTAAGACAGTAATGCCAATGTCAATAACAAGACCAAAGGATAAGGGAAAATAACAACAAATTTGTCAAAATAGTAACCATCATCAACTTGGCATGGGATGCTCATAAATTGGCCAGACAAAAGAGATGCACACTACAATAATGCAAAAGATGAGAGTGGTACCAGGCTTTGATTTTGGCGTGTCTTTGCCTGGTAGTCTGGCAGTAGAAACATCAAGTTCTGGAAGAGGAAAAAAAAGTAAATATCACTTTGGACACAAATAATATGCTAGTAATTGCTGGCAATAACCCAAATAAAGAAAAGTCATTGAATAGCTCCATTGGTTTTAAACACTAGCAATAAATCAAAATGGGGATATTAAAAGGATACAGAGTCATTACTACAATTGATTAATGAGGATCCATTGAAGGGTTTCCACTGAGTGTCCTTCTCTAATCTGTTACGTAATTTCTAATGGTGGCATGGCAACCATTTCCAGAAACAGCCCCACTCATGAGTAAATTCACTAACAAAATCACATTTATACCATAATGAACCAAATCAATTATCATAAACTGTCATAGCATGCCCTATTGCATAATATCAACCATTTCATAGAAGGGGGAAAATGCACACCACACAAGGTCTAGAATTAACTTTATTTTTAACTTCAAAAAAAATTAACCAATAGCATGTGATGCAGATATTATTCCATTGCATCTTTTCCTTCCATAAACGGCACATAATTTGCATCATCAACAATAGACAAGTTGTAACTTATAATGGAAGAAAAATGGGTTTTTAAAAGAAAAAACACAAATTTCCAAAATTAGACATCAAACTAATATCTCATTTTTTTATTAAAAAATAGACTGACCTGCACTGTGCCGTTCATTACTCAAACCATCTGATTCTGTTTTCAATCCCCTATCATCTTGTTTGCAAAGCTTATGCTCCTGGTCCACTGGATAAGTGCCGACTCTTTCTACAGGGTCATCATCAGATGACTCCTCAGTATCACCCAAAATTTCCGTCCTATCGGTTCCTTCACCATCAGTATCAACAACTTCATTATCACTCTCATCTATCAGTTGAGTGGCCATATTCTCAACACCATCAAGATCATCCAATACTTGAGTTTCACCACCGAAATTCATGATCTGAGTCTCAAATGCATCTTCAAATGGAACAGCATCAACAAATGGCAAAGTATTTTGTAGAAATTGCAACTCATCAAAATCCTTGCCTTCAAATCTCTCACCTATTGCAATAAATGGGTAAGCAAATAATTAATATGTTAATCTTGTATTTGTCAAATCTGCACATCTGAATTGCAAGAAAATTAACACTTTATCATTGCTCACTCTTAGATTCCCACATTTGCCAAATTCATGTACATGGCTTGCTGATTCGTCATAAAAAAATGAACCAACTCATATTCTTCATAATAAACAAACGTTTCTCCACCTTAATTTAACAAAATTTGTTCTTTGTCCATATTACTTGAATTATTGTACATGGGTTTGTGGGGGCCATCAGAAAAACTCAAACTTAACCATACCCAAACAAAAATGTCTATCACTAACACTTACAGCAATGCTACTGCAACAAACATAAACGAAAACTGTTGCATCACCCCAACCAGAATCTATTCTTTAAAATTTGTTCATCAAAAAATACAAACACTTGATGCTCTCTTAAACACCTATATAAACATAGATGTCAATAGTAGTAATTAAACCCAACAATGACAATAGTAGTAAATTAATATTTGTTTATCATTTACACTTCTACACCTATGACAATAGTAGTAAATTAAACACGACTATACTCTTTGCTTAAAATTCAACAAAATGTATGTTTTATTATTTCTTCATACATGTCAATTTAGTATTTTTTTGTTAATTAGAATAAAAATAAATAAACAAAATTTGAATACAGCAACAGTCCAACATAAGAATTTATTTATTTATTTTTGGCGTGTAGGTTTGTTCCTGACGCATTTAAGAGTATACTAGCACTTAGTGATGCACGATCTTATCAAGAAACCACATGCATCAAGTGAGCCCATATAAATTACCTGTGAATGTGTAAAGGTAGTGCATCATTCAACTCTCATTCGAGTAAAATATATTATTCACTATGGGTTGAAAGATAACATAAAAACAAATAAATAATGGATGCAAGACTTATTTAATAGCAATTACCAGGCAGTGGAGAATACTGACTGTCAAAGGGCTGAGTCTCAATATCGCCACAATCAAGAATTGAATTCCTCGTAGTATATTGAATCTCATTATCATTCTCTCTAAGCGAAGCCATTGTTAACTCATCTGCATTCAAAATTCAAATTCAAACACAAAATAAGCGGTCATTAACCCATCACAATTTGACTCAGGAACAGAAGGTGGAGAACACTGACTGTCAAAAGGCTGCGTCTCAATATCACCACGATCAAGAATTGAATTCCTCTTAGTATGTTGAATGTCATCATCGTTATCTCCAAGTGCACCCATTGTTAACTCATCTGCAATCAAAATTCAAATTCAAATTCAAACTCAAAACCCTAACAAATAAGCGACCTTTAACCCATCACAATATAAGGTGGAGAACACTGACTGTCAAAGGGCTGAGTCTCAATATCGCCATGATCCAGAATTGAATTCCTCTTAGTATGTTGAATCTCATCATCGTTATCTCCAAGCACACCCATTGTTAACTCATCTGCGATCAAAATTCAAATTCAAACGCAAAACCCTAACAAATAAGCGATCTTTAACCCATCACAATTTGACTCAGGCACGTAAAGTGGAGAACACTGACTGTCAAAGGGCTGAGTCTCAATATCGCCATGAGCAAGAATTGAATTCCTCTTAGAATGTTGAATCTCATCATTGTAATCTCCAAGTGAACCCGTTGGTAACTCATCTGTGATCAAAATTTAAATTCAAACACAAAACCCTAACAAATAAAACACAAAACAATAACAAATAAACTATCTTTAAACCATCACAATTTAACTCAGGCACATAAAGAGGAGAACACTGACTGTCAAAGGGCTGAGTCTCAGTATTGAGAATTAAATTCCTCTTAATATGTGGAATATCATAATCATCATCATGATCTCCAAGCGAACCCATTGTTAACTCATCTGCAATCAAAATCCAAATTAAAATTTAAACACAAAACCCTAACAAATAAGCCCATCTTGAACCCATCACAATTTGACTCAGGCACATAAAGTGAACAACACTGACTGTCAAATGGCTGAGTCTCAGTATCGAGAATTGAATTCCTCTTGGTATGTTGAATCTCATCATCGTGATCTCCAAGCGAACACATTTTTTACTCATCTGCGATCAAAATTCACATTCAAATTCAAACCCTAGCAAAGAAACGATATTTAACACATCACAATTTGATTCATCGCGACCTGAAGCAAGAAATCGTATCGTCAAGACAATACACAGAAAGAGAACTAACAAATTTATTGAAAAATAAATAAATAAATTAGGAGATGAGGCAAACACAAAGAGTCTTACATAGGGAAAAACCGCATTAGGTAAAGAGGGTTTTGGCAGTGAGGAAATTGAATTGAAGAGAGAGAGAGAGAGAGAGAGAGAGGTGGTTAGGGTTTGAGAAGTGGAGGGAAGATTGGGAGAGGTGCGAAATTAAGGTCGTATTTTGGAGGGAAATTGATCCCAGAAAATTTAGGGAAATTTTACAACAAAAGTGCACAAAGTATCCTATTAACAAATAATTAGCATAGAATTGACATTTTTTAGAGAAAAGTCAAGATTTATTAAATATTTTTGTAGAATTTTTTATTTTATTTATTTTATTTTTTTAACAAATACTCATCTTAAATGATATAATAGTAGTGCTTTTAAATTTATCGACAAAAATATAAGTAAGAATTTATTGAAGAAAATATAAGTGAAAAAAAATCATTGTGCCATGTTTGTAGTAAGAATTTATTGGGAGAAATAAGGAATCCTATGTAGGTTTGAGCAAAAGGATAAAAATTGGGTATACTAAAGTAGCATATTTTTTTTAATCTTTTTTAGTTATTTATTTGCTTTTCTATATATCTTTTTGTAAAAATTAAATAATTTATTTATTTAAATCATTCCAAACAATTGGTATTTACACTGCACTAGTCTTGTTTGGTAATCTAACCACCTTTTTGTTTTAAAGTTAAAAACAAAACTAAGTTATTTTCTTGGTGTATGGTTTTAATATCATTTTATTTCTATTTACATTAGAATTTAAATCATTAATTTGATAACGTGCAGTGATAATAAAATATTAAAAAATGAAAAGAAAATAAAAACCACAATATAAGATTATTGCAGGATAATTGTGATAGAAATTTCAAAAATAAGTAATGATTTGTATATCATTGCTCTCACCTATTTTGCAAGTACAACTTTCAATTTGTATTATGCCTAACTCTATCTAATTTTTTTTTTAGGAATTAAATCTTATTTTTGACATTCAATGAATTTCTCATATTGTTTCTTATTTTGAAATGAATGAGTTTCATCGTAATTTTCTATCTGCTATGAGTTATTTAAGTGAGGATCTTCTATGTGGTTAAAAGTTAGATTAGTTCTTCTGAAATGTATAATAGATTTAAACCTTATACCTTCTAAAGTTTCGAAATCAAAGTCACAAAAAAACAAAAAAAACAACAACAACAACAACAACAAAACACAACCCGAAATGAGTACGGACAATTATGGAAAAATAAAAAGAACATTTGAGGATATAACTAGCAATTATTGCCTTTGCGAGAGGATAGTGTTACAATATTGTCTCCTTCCATTGTGATTGGTCAAGATAATGGATCCATCATACTTTTATTAGGGTAAATTACCCTAACACCCATGTGGTTTCTCTTTAATACAAATCTCTCATTCATGTTTGAAAAATTACACTTATTCCTTATTAGATTAAAATGATATATTTGTTTCTTAATCTTTATACATATAAAATAATAAGATAATACTGATATTTTGTTCATGTTATTTCAAAGAAAATAACAATCATCTTCTTTAGTTTAAATCACACAAAAAAATTAATTTTTTTGTGTTTTTTTATTTTTACTGAATTTTTTTAAATATTTTAAGCATTTTATTTTTTATTTTTTAGATGCACCTAATCTATATACATAAGAAATATAATATTTTGTGATTTTTTTTTTAAATTCACCAAATATAAAAAAATATAAAAATACGAAAATTCAGTAATACTGTAATAAATGTGAATAACGGTATTTGGTAATACTGTAATAAATATGGGTGAATAGACGAAAAAGAAAAATGATGATGGAAATAAAAATAAAAAAATTTATTCATATACAAAAACTTATACAAAAAATATTGTAATAATGTTGTTGTATATTTTGCTTTAAAGTGAAAGGTTCCCGTTAAGTTATAGGGCAAATTACACAAATAATCCCTATAGTTTTGGGTTTGTGTCACTTTGGTCACTGACTTTTCAATTGTAACACATTTGACCCTGAATTTTGAATCTTGTTCCAAATAAGGACAATTGAAGATATCATTAGATTTTTCGAGGGTAAAATTGTCAATTTGATAAAATATAAACTAATTTGACAAAAATAAATGTCAAATAAATATTTTTGAATTTTTAAAATTATTTCCACCCACTAAAATAAAATTATGTAAATTTGATAAATCTTTTAGACATTTATTTATTTTTTTACCAAATTAATTTTTTATTATGTGTTTGGATGATGATCATGTAAAATTAATTTTAAAAATTAATCATGTAATTTTATTAATTTTATCATTGGTAGATAAAAATAATTTTAAAAATTAAAAATATTTTTGACATTTATATTTGTTAAATTAGTTTATATTTTATCAAATTGACGATTTTACCCTTGAAAAATCTAATGATATTTTCAATTGTTCTTATTTGGAATAAGATTTAAAATTCATGGTTAAATGTGTCACAATTGAAAAGTTAGGGATCAAAGTGACACAAGTCCCAAACTATAGGGACTATTAATGTAATTAACCTTAAGTTATATCATTGTGTTTGAAAATTTTATATTTGTATATTATCACTCAATAAGAATATGTTCAGGTAGAATTTAATAATAGAAAATTGTAGAATATAGTCATGATGATAGAAAGAATAAATAATATAAAAAATGACAAAATAGTTATTTAAAAAATTTTAAGACATAACATTAACAATACATGAAATAATTTGTAATAAGATTATAAATCTCGAGAAAAACAATCTGTATTAAATAAAAACTTCAAAAGTGTCAATGCAATTTACCCTTTTTACTAATATTTGAAAAACATAGATTACAATAATATGTGATTGGCAGCAGACACAACTAATATTGCACTTGATACCTAACTGACATCCAATAATTTTTCCATTAGACCTTTCGCACATGCGATTGGATTTAATGGAATAAAGTAAAACCGAATAAAGTGCTTATTGAGGGTTCGTTTAGAAAGTGTGTTGATTTTTTGATTTTTTTTTTAATTATTTTAGTATAGGACTAAAAAGTCTCGTTTTAAAATTTTTTTTGACTTTTTAAACTTTTTTGTGAGAGAAAAAATGTAATGATTATGGGCTTGACGTGATATTTTATGCCGTTTTGGGAACAAAATAAAAAATCACATTTTTGGACAAAATGTCCAAAAATAAGTGTAAAAACGCACCAAAATTGATTTGAGAAGTGCCAAAACGTAAGTGTAAAATTCCAAATTGGGGCCTATGACAAAAAAATTAAAAAAATAAAATTCTTATGTTAGGTAAGGATATTTTGGTCATTTTAATTTGATTTGACACCATAAACAAATATTAAACTAAAAAGCCAAAAGGTAACTTTTTATCAACTTCCCAAATCACTTTCTAAAAGCTAAAAGCTTGGTAAAAATCAAAAATCATATTTTTACCAACTTTCCAAAACACTCTAGGCCAAAAACCTATTTTGTTTTTGTGACTAAGTGCCGTTTAGGAACTTTCATAAAAAGCCACGTTTTTATTATTTTTCAAAAAGCATAAGTGGCCAAAAACGCAACAAAATTGGTTTGGGAAGGGCCAAAAACGCAAAGGTGAAATTATAAATTAGAGCCTATGACAAAAAAATAAAAAAATAAATTTCTTATGTTGAGTAAGGGTATTTTGATCATTTTAATTTGATTTGACACCATAAGTAAATATTAAACTAAAAAGCAAAAAATTAGCTTTTTACCAACTTCCCAAAGAGTTAAAAAGTTTGGTAAAAAGTCAAAAGTTAACTTTTTACCAACTTCTCAAAACATCCCTAAAATAGCAAAAAATAAAAAAGCCCCAATCCATTGTTATTTTTTTGTCATTTTTGTAATAAACTAAGGCCCCGTTTGGGGACTGACTAAATTAGTCAATTAGTTAAAAAATTACTAAATTAGCCAAAAAGCCAACCACTCATACCAAAAAGTCAAAGATTCTCTTTTCTCTCTACTTTTTGCACATCTTTTCGTAATTAGCCAAAAAGTCATTCCAAACATACAAGTTTTTTTTACCTACCTTTTTAGTCAAATAGTCAAAAAGTTCTTAAATTAGCGTGTTCCCAAAGCGGCCTAAACATAAAAATAAATATTCTAATAGAATGATTGTTCCATTCCTTATTAATTCAAATGAATCATACAATCACGAGCTCTCCAGTTTTCTCAATTGTGCTTGGATCTGGCATTTGTGAAAAATTTGTAGAGAAAAACAAAGAAGGGAAGAGAGTGGTGAGAATTTCGTTACCCACAATAGGGTTCAGATTTTTTCCAAGAACTTGGACAGAGTCTCTTCAATAATCACCAAGCAAGTTTGCTCATCAACAGACAAGAACAAAATACAAATATATTTTTGGTTGTGTTTTCCATTTTCGTGTATTCTGAAACAAAGATAAACAAAAGTTAAAAAGCCACTCGTAGTGTTCATTTTTGTGTGAAAATAGTTTTAAAAAAAGGTGAAATATAAATAAATTTCAAATAGTAATTTTATAAATTGTTTGGTTTTTTTTTTTTTTTTCTTATAAATCCAAAAGTCTCATCCTAGTGTAAATGACATAAAAGGCCAAGTACAAACACGTGTATTATGTGTTAAGAGACAAATATGAATTCTCATAATGTTAAAATTACTAAGCGTAACACTTCCAAAAAAAAAAAAACTCCAATTTAACACACTAAAAAACTCCTTAGTGCCTTTTTTCCAAAGTGTATTTTTTTATACGTAACACTCCAATGTAACACACTAAAAAACTCATTAATGTACCCTTCCCAAACATAATACTCTAATCAATGTAACACACTAAAACTCCTTAGCGTACTTTTCTCACACGTAATACACCAATCAATGTAACACATTAAAAAACTACATAATGTATTTTTCTTAAACGTAACAACATAGCATTCTTAAAAAAGCTATTACGCTATGTTTGGGAACTTAGGAGGAAAAAGAAAAGAAATGATTATTTAAGTAATAAGAGAAAAAAAAAAAAGAAAATAAATGATTGTAATTTCTCTCCTTGTTTGGATAAGTAAAAAATAAAAGAAAAGAAATAATTGTGATTTCTCTCCTTCTTGTTTGGTTAGATTTCATAAGAGAAAAGAAAAAAAACTGTTTTATGTTATATTATTAAAATAACCTTTTTATATTTTGTCACTATATAAGAGAATTTCTAATCTTCACTTTTTTTTTTCTTTCTTTCTTTTTTTTTTCCATTCAATTTTGAGAAAAAAAATTTCATATATTTTTCATAGGTGCATGACTCTAATGATATCATGACTTTGCATTCAGCTTTAGTAATAACACATATATAATCAACATAACTATTTTCTATGAGGTGTTGTTACCTACCCAAATAATTCATCGTTTGACCACTAGAGGACAATCAAACTTTTATTGGAATTTAAAAGGCATGGTGAAGTAACAATATAACACCAAACTTTAATTGAAGTATCAATGGGCGACCTAAGGTTGCAAGATCTGGAAGCACCATTTTTAACTCTGTATTTAAATTTATTTATTTTTTATGTGATTGTTATAATTTTAACTGGATCTAAGTAGCATCATAGACCTATAATTCAATGCAAAGGAGAATTTTCAACAATGAAGATGTCATGGGTAGAAGTGAGAGTGTATTAGGTAATCTTTCAAAAGTAAGAATTAAAACCTAAGAATCATCCACAACATCTTAAGACCAATCAAGCAAATAGTATGAAATTGAGAAAAAAAGGGTATTAATGTAAGGAATTCATCATCCACAAAAGATCCAAAAAAAAGTTAAAATCATCCACAAAAGATCTAAAATAAGTTCAAAGTCATCCACAAAAGACACCATATCCTAAATGGAGTCAAGTACAAAATACGATAAACATCTCTAATGTCCCTTCAAAGAAAGTACAATCCCATCCATAGAAGAGTTACCAACGCTATCATCCACAAAAGATCCAAAAGAGTTAAAATCATCCACAAAAATCCAAAATAAGTTCAAAGTCATCCACAAAAGACACCACATCCTAAATGGAGTCAAGTATAAAATCGATAGACATCTCTAATGTTCCCTTCAAATAAAATGCGATCCCATCTATTGAAGAGTTACCAGCGATTCTCGAGGTCGTACATCATGCTCTCTAAAGTTTCCTTGCGATACTCTCTTGAGCAACCAAAGAATTGCATCATCCTCTCGATTTCTTGGTGCGAAAAAAGGTATGCCTCAGTAAACAAGTGTGGCGCAATTCTAATTTCCTCTAATGCTTTATGCAACTCTCCTCTTAGAAAACATCCTTAGGATTTCTCCATAGAAGCATTTCCCTCTCTTATAGCTAATACGATATCCTGCAATGCTGTCTTCAGTATTTCAACGTCCCTCTCACCATCATTTGAGAGCTTTCTTTTCTTTGCCTTCGAAGATGTTCCACTTTTAGGAGACAACACAACATTATCTTTATCCACAACAAAACTTTCCAAGTTTGCTTCATTTTGGTGCACCAATTCATCAATGACTTCAATTCTATCTACATGATCATTATTTGATGAGTTGGCCCATCGTCGTACTTTTTTCCTTAGCATTTCAACCCCTACACCAATTGCCCTATCCTTTCCATAGATCTCAGCCAACTTTTCATAGTTGCCAATGGGTGTACATGTCCATTTCTCAGCATGTGGTTTCACCTTTTACCAAAAAAAATAAAAAAAAAGAAAATTTACAACTAAATATAAGTTATGTTTTTCTATTCTTTTTTTAAAAAAATCAACATAAATGAAATTAATTTAAGTACCTTAATCAATGCCTCCCAAACTTGAGTTCGGCGGTGAACATCCTTGTAAGACTCCAAACAGAACCACTAGTATGTTTGAATAAATCATAGCACTCAGCAAAATGCTCTTTGATAGTTTTCAGCCTATTCTTGACTTTGGCCTTATCTAAGTCCAAGTTGTACATCTCACGTAATTCCTTTACTATTTTATCATATGCTGAATTAGTGAAAGTTCCATTGACCCTAATTTCTTCAACATGTTGGTGATACAATGCATCAATTAATGCATCATCCATTTGATTTGTCCATGAAAGTTTTTCTCTCTTAGAATCTTCAGACTTCTGTGTTTTTTTACTCATTTATAAAATCTACATCAAAATAAATTCAAAGTAACATCATAAACTATAATAATGTCATCACAATAGCAAAGTTATGGATACATCCGAATCTACAACAAAATAAATTCAAAGTAATATCATAAACCACAATAATGTCATGCATAATAGCAAAGTTATGGATACATCTGAATCTATAACAAAACAAATTCAAAGTAATATCATAAATCACAATAATGTCATCACAGTAGCAAAGTTATGGATAAATCTGATCCGATGTTCAAGTACTTATCACATAAAATCAAGATGGCTACCAAACATGTAAAAACTAAAATATCACTCTTGATTAGCAACATAATCAGACCACTTTGTAGCTGTTATCACATTTTTAATGAGTTCCCCCTATTTTGCATCCTCATCAGTATTCCTTGGTGCACGAGTCGTTTGTTGAGTTTGACATTGATTTTCAAGCTCTCTGTCTACTTCAGCAATAATGTTTTCATCTAGATCAACACCCATTAAAAAAGTTATGTAAGATGCAACATGCTATTACAATATTTGATTGTGTGTTAACCGAGTAAGTAGGCTCAGCTGTGATTGCTATGATGGAAAATCGTTTCTTTAGCACACCAAAAGCTCTCTCAATGGCATTGCGTAAAGAAGCATGTCGATGGTTAAACAACTCTCGAGCATTTTCCGGTGAATGGTTGGAATACTCTTTCAAGTGATAACGCACACCTCTGTAAGGAGGGATAAGGGAACTCCTTAACATATACCCCGCATCAACAAGATAAAATTTGCCTATTTAAAACAAAATACATCACTATGTTAAACCCCAAATCTATATAATTTAACGAAAGTTTCATATTCTCTAAGCATGAATTACCGTTGGGTATTTTCAGTTTATCTTCTCTAGTGAGTGCATTTTTTATGATCCTTGAGTCAGATGCAGTCTCTTCCCATCTAGGTAAAACATAAGTGAATTTTAAGTCAAATGAACATGCAACCAATACATTTTGGGTAGGATAACCTTTTCTACCATGATATCTCGGCGAGTCCTTGCTAGATACTTTAACACGAACATGTGTTCCATCAAGTGCTCCAATACAATCCTAACATAAATGTATCATGTGACGGTTTTATATATAAATAAAACTAAAAATTTAAAGCGAAATGTAATATCGAATTTTTACCTTAAAATATGGATGGAATCTATTATTGTTGAGTATTTTTGGAGGGACTTCGGATCCATTAGGTTGGCAAAGAAATCGATCTTCTAATGATATAAGAGTTCTCAAAAAACTATGAAAATCCCGACTTACAGTCTCACCGGAGCGACGAAAAAAAAACGAAACATTTCTATTCTTTACGCTATGTGACAAAATGTAAAGACACTTTGCAACTTGTTCCTCAACTGTTGCACGTTTTGTTGGTTTCAGACCACCATCTCTTTCAAGTATATGACACAAATCTTGAAATGCCTGCGGCCCCATACTGGTGATATTACGACAATACTTAATACATTTAAGTTTTGTCATTAGCTCAATCCTCACTTTTTCTCTCTCAAAGTAATTAATAGGATGGTCTACGTACTTCCTAAGATGATATTTTCTCTGCATATACCAATATACCACATGGCAAACAACTTGAACAATAGCTAACTTTCGCCTTCTATCCCATGTAATCAAGTCCTTTCTTAGCTCTTTGTTTTGCTGATCCATTTATCCTATATTTTTTATTAAAATAAATCAGTATACATTTTAATTAAAAGCAATAAATTTTTTCTTAGCTCTTTATATACATCTTGTTGATTCATAATCGTTAGGAATAATTTTTTTCCATTTCAACATTGATTTCAAATGAATAAAGGAAAAGAATTAAAACATTTAAAATGCCTTTCCTAATGTGTTATAAATCAATCATATAATCATATAAGGAAAATGATTTGTCCCCCTAATTTTCTTCCCCCTAATTTCCATTTTTGGAAACTGTTTTCTTTTTCTTCTTTTTGTTTTTTTGTTTTTTTTTTTTTTTACTTAAAGTGGCAAAAGCAGGGTTCGGGGCCTTTGTTTAGGCTCAATCACTGCCCATCATATAATGGCCAAATCAAGAATTTTAAATTGTAAATTAAACGTGGCATGCTTTGAAAGTTTTACTGCACTACAAGTTGATGGGCATGCATAATTTTATAATCTTAATACTTGGGGGAAAAAAAAAGAAAAAGAACATTCATACTATTCACAAACTATGTCTTATTAAGCAATTGACATGAGTACAGGCTGCCAATCACAATGTAGAGAACAACACTATTATTTAACTAGCAAAGAAAGTGAGCATTTAAGCCATGTCAATTTATTCATCCCTTCTCATTCTAATTATATTTATTAAATATATTTATTTATATATAAAATATATATAATTTAATATTTTAATATAATAAAATTAAAATATTAAAATTTTACACTTAACATTTATTTTCACTCATTTACTTCTCATATTATATCTTTTAAATCTTATTAATCATAAATCATTATTTATAATATAATATAATTTTTAGTAAAATTCTCATCATTCTTAAATAAAAATATCTCACCTGTTATATGATCTAAAACAAGGCAATGCATTACAAATCTATCCTATTGCCATCTCTATTCAAATGGATAACAAACTAATGTAATATAAAATTGTTCCACAGATGAAAATGTTAATTTCAGAATATATAAACAGAATATATATATACATACAACACAAGAAGACGAAGATGATTACATAACAGGTGAGATATTCTCTACGTTGCACAAGATGATTACCTGCACAAGAAGACGAAGAAAGCATGGAGAGAGCTAGAGCAATGAGGAGAGAGGCAGAGAAATGGACAGACAAATATTTGTGCTGGATATAAAAAGCCTTGTGGATACGGGTGTCAATTATTTTGTTTCTTTTATTTTTACAGGGATAAAATTAGTATTATGAAAATATAAACATTTGTGGGTTTCTTTTCTCTCCCAATCTCTCCACTTTTGGGAAGATTGAAAATAAGTGTTATAAGAGAAATGAGTTTCTCTCAATTTCTCCTTATTTCTTCTCATTTCTTTCCACTTAAGATAACCAAACAAGGAAGAGAAATACATTTCTCTCTATTTCTTTTCTTTTCTTTCCAAATCACTCAATCCAAACATAGTGTTAGTATATTTTTTTCTAAACATAACACTCCAAGCAATGTAACATACAAAAACTACTTTCCAACACTTCAATCACCAATCACTCCAAAAAAATCTCACACCTCACCTTTTCATTCCCATCCCAAAAATGAAAGAAAATTAAAAAAATAAATTATAAAAAGACATTCACTTATACTCGAATGATACTAAATAAAATAAATACAATTTTCCAAAACAAAAAATACTCATTGATTCATAAGAAAACTCTTAGAACTAAATGGATCAACATTTTTCCATATAGGATTTATGGATAAATTGTCCTTAAAAAAATTTTAAAAACTACTATTTGGTATTTCCTAGAAATTACTAGTTATATTATCAAAACATTAAAATAGTTAGACAAACAAACTTTGTGTGTTTCTTAAGAAATAAAAACAGAACGGGAAAGCACAACCAAACAGTTCGAGCACCCACCAAAGAACATAGATAGCAAATCCATGGATGAATGTGATTTGAAAATACTTGATATCACAAATGAGCCTGTAAGATCATACACTGGCAAGGTTTCTGTATCACTTTCTGGGACTATTGCACATCCCACTCAAATGGAAGCAGAGTCACACACAAATGAGAAAAATCACACAGAGAATTAACGTAATTCAATACAAACCTGTATACATTCACGGGTGAGGGAGAAATCCATTATTAAACATAGAGTACAAATATGAGAAAAAATAAACAAAAGTCCAACACCAATACCCGAGTCCCGAAACAATACCTGTTTTCCTACTCAATGCTAACTGGTAAACACTACTTACCCATTCACACCCGGTGCCCCTGGTATTTTTCCGTCTCCCCTACGTCTCTACAAACCCGCTCAATCTCACACCGCTAGAATTACCATAAGTGCCCTATTTATAGGCACACAAAAGAAATCCTAGTCCCATACAGTTATTAAAACCATACACACATTGGATTCATAGTATATTTCCAACTCCACAACTTCATCCACATATATGTAAAAACCAACCACTGTATGGGTCCCATAGAATACAAAACACGCACCCAAAAGACACTGTACCCCTGGAAGAGTTAAAGAATGAATGAGGCCATTAGTACTAGCCAAAAGTAAAACAACAATATGAAGCCAAGTAAGCTAACATTGGATACTAAACATGAAGATTACGGAAAAAAAGGTTATCAAAAGTATCTACAAGATAAAGAAGTCCCAATTTAAGTTGTGACTAGAGTTTAGATGATAATAGTCATTTCACATGTCATCCCACCATTAACTTGTCAGCCTAATTGGCCAAGCTTCATTTCACACTCGAAAAAAAAAAAAAATTTAACATAGATAAAAATAATGTAAACATGAAACCGACAGAGCCACCTTTACCTTCTTATGCAGCTAGCCCGAGATCAAAAACCATCACATGTGGACAACTTCTATCATGGTCAGCCAGCCAATGATTCCTGATGACCAAACTCAGAAAGCACCGGTTGATGAATTTGTGCATGCCAAGACTCACTCGGGTATCTGAATAGACATCCAGTGCTGTCTTTTCCCACCAAAATATCACATTTACCGAGCAACCACCACGAGCAGAATGCCTTGACAGCCGTGGTGTTGCATAAATATGTGGTATGTACAACTTACAAGAGGGCATAAGATTCATCGTCCTCCCACATCAACTTGAAGAAAAAAAAGCAACAGGCAATGCTGCAGGATCAAGCTCCCAGTACCCTCTCAGGCTGCCACCTCTCTCTTCTGTCAAACGGAAAAAAGGAATTTGATGGGAAAATCTAAGCAGCTCCTCCTTTGGTAACTTCATTGTGAGAGACGATCCTTCTTTCATCTGATACTTGAAAACTGTTTTAAATCCATTCACCGGCTCTAAAAACAAAACCTTAATATCCACATCATTTTCCTGGAGGATTTCTACAATGTCATATTCACAACTCGGCAAGTCAGAATATGTAATTCCAGCATTCCAGTTCTTGTATAGTGCCCAAACCTCACCTTTCTTAGGAAAGATGGCATATACATCTTTCTCATCAGTATGTTCTGCTCTTAACTGATGAGAAAAAGCACCAGTTTCAGTATATTCCTTGGATAAGCCCTTTTTAGGCTTAAACCTCCCACAACAAATGAGCATATCTCTGTCAAGCCACCGAACTATGTTCTTTGGCGGCGGGCATCTTGACAAGCCATGCTATACACAATTTAAACTCTGGTTGCCTATCAATTTTCTTAATCTGAGCATAGTACTTTGGCAAGCCATCCACATCGCTGTATAATGCCCAAACCTGACCAGTCTCAAACTTTTCAGCGGATTCTCATCATCAAAGTTGTAAAATTCCGGTTCAGGAATTTCAAAAGCTTCATGAGGGTCTTCAGTACCATCATCAGAACTGATGTGCTGAGGATCTAATTGGGAATTCTTGTTCACGTGGCACTCAGATGTATTTTCTTTGGACACTGCCACTGGTTCCACCTTCAAATCTTGAGAAGCATCAATCTCTTCGATGTTGATAGGCAGGCAAGCAGGATCTAGTTCAAAAGATCCCTAGGAACATCTTTTCTTTCCTCACCGCTCATTGAAAGGAAGGAACCCTGTGGGAGAATCTGAATAGTTGATTAGGAGGTACTTGAAATGAATCTGTTCCATCCTTCACCGTCCGACAGAAAAGACATGAAAAGCCTCTCAGCTTACGCAAGTATGCAACAGAAACACCAATACCCTCAGTACAGTCTGACAAGACTTCCACAAACTCAAATTCATACTTCCTACTTTCTCGATCAGAATTCCATTTTATGTCCCAATTCTTGAAGAGGGCCCAAGTTTAGCCCTTTCTTGGATGTATCTTGTAAGTATCCCTTCGGCTGCCCTTTTCCCAGAGAATCAAATGTGAGAACATAGGATGATCTTCAGTGTTTTCGGTATTTCCATGCTTGAAATTACCACATGAAACTGGCAAACCCTTTTCAACCCATTTAATTTCATCCTCATCATCTGGGTCTGGCTCTAGCCAAGTTATCTTCAATCTGAACCCAGGCGAGAACACTTTCTTGATCCGAGCATAGAATCTAGGCATGGCATCAAGAGTATCATAAACAGCCCAGGTTTGCCCAACTGCAAAACATTCTTGTTTTCTATCCTTATCGAAGTCGCTGAAATCTGGATCAGGATATTCATAAATTTCTGGATCTGTTGCCACATTGGGGATTGAATTCAATGGAGACTCACCATTAGCTGCAGAACTTCCCCTGTGGCCATCCTCTGTAGCTTTTTTATCTCCATTTACCTTCTTAGTTTCCTCTTTCCCATTTTGCAAATTCCCTTCATGAAAGGCATTTTCTTTCCGTTTCACCTCTTTCACATCCCCTTCAATATCAACACCATAACCATCTGGTTCATTCATTTTGGGTGCCTCTTCTTTCAATAATGGGTCATCAGCCTCCTGTTCCATGGCACGAAATGATCCACTGCACTTCCCCCTTTTCAAAGGTCTCTCAAGGTCATCATTGTCACTCAAGTTTTCATCATCACTTAAATTTTCCTTGTAAGAAATATTCTGTTTAGACCGAGTAGATCTCCGGGGGTACTCTCCATAACATCCAAAATTCTGCTTAGACTGAACATCACCATCCTCTTCAATAACAATATCTTCTTCAGAGTCGCTGCTATTTCCAGTGTCACAACTTTCACTGGATTCTGCTACCTGCTTCCTTTTCTTTCCAACCTTACCTTTTTCAGAGTCACTGCTACTTCCAGTGTCATCACTGGATTCCGATACCTGCTTCCTTCTCTTACTAACCTTAGAAGTGCTTCCTTTTTTCGGGTTGACCTTAGAAGTTCCCATCTTTGGGACCGACCCTCTTGTTTGGTTCTCTTGTTTGGGGAATACAGGCTGAGTCCAGTTGGTTTCTGATGTTGTAGCTTGGGCCTCATAGCCAGTGAAGGACCTTTTACAATTTTGACACCATAGAAGTTTGTTGACCACCTCTCTATAAAACTGATACCTTACAGAACAGAAAGGACAGACAGTCCAGAAAGTCGGTCGGTTGTTGGGGAATGCCGGTTGAGTTTGTGCATGTGGCTGCTGCTGTTGGGGAGTGAAGCTCGTGAACAGCGAAGGAGGCTTGCTCATAAAACGGTTTTGTACCCAAGGCTGTTGTTTCACAACATTTGGGTTACTGCTTGCTTGCTGTCGGCCCCAATTAGGTGCCATAGGTCTTGAAGCTTTACATTTACTGTCATGTAACATTAAGCTTCTCACGATCCAAAAGCACCCTCTGAGCTTCCCCAATCAACTTAAAGGCATCTGTTGCACCAGGAAACTTGTTCTTATCAGGATGAAGCAAAAGAGCAAACTTCGGTATTGCTTCTTGATTGATGCTTCATCTGCTGTTGGATCAATTTTGAGGATACCATACCAGTCCTTTTCATTTCCAAAAACCTTGTTCTCAGCAGAGCAGTGTACATCACAAACCATAATCATCTGGGAAATGTTCTCCAGATCAGGATAGAGTCGTTGGGGCTTGAGTACAAACTTCCGAGCCTCCACAAAGTCCTTCGTTGCATCATATTCTCCATAATCTGTTTGGCCCTGACAGCTTCTTCTTTGTTGCAATCCATCATCGATCCAAACTCCAGAAAACCTGGCTCAAATTGCTTCTATAAAGCGAATATATGTTTACACCTCATGCTTGAGTGATATAGCAACACAGCCAAGTGAAAATGCTAAAATTACATCAGCCCTTCAGATTTATTCACACAGGCCTGCAAACAGGCATTAATTCACTTTACAGTCAACAAGGGCAAAAAGGGGGCAAGGACAAGGTATTAGGGAAGAGGGCAGGCAGTAATGAAACTTCACAAATAAACTTCCAACCATAAACAAGAAATTTAGTAGAACACAAGACAACTGCCTTGATTAGCCAAATGGGTGCCAAGATCATGACCAGAAATAGGAAAATAAACCAGGATTTTAGCACCATCAAATGATTGGCGCGCACACACACATAGATGCCTATAAACACGTGCATTCCTAAGTATGCATGTTTGTGCTTATTGGTGTGAAAGGTTCTCACGACATTCATACTAAAAGAAACAAAAAAAGTCCTGGCTCCGCTCCTGATTATGAACTCCAACCATATGCACTCATGTTAAAACAGAGAATCTGCACATAAGCACTAAATTACAGTCCTTTATCAACACTCTAATATGAAAAGAATAATAAGTTTCCCTTTATGCAAGCTTCATGGATCAAGAAAAAGGGACAGGTGTCCTTTGCCTGGTTGTTGGGTGATTGAATGGACTCAACCACAAGGTTAAGAGTTCAACGAGCAGTGCCCTCTACAAGCTCATCACACCATTTTTTATGAGTGTCAGTATATGTATAATTTTCAGATTTTATATAAAAGATTTTGGATTTTGATTCCTAATGTTTAAATGTTACGAGAAGGAAAGAAGTTGGTAATTAGGGTCAATTAATCATCAAGCTGAAAAGCTACCACGCACACACACACACACACACACACACACACACACACACCATGGTCAAGGTGCAGTGGGATAAAAGATGTTGAAATGTATTTTCCAGTGTATCAAAGAAGAGGGGCCTAGAGTGTAGAAAAAACTCAAAAGTAAAGAAAGCTGCAGAAAGAATTATCATATGAAACTAGATTAACATCCTAAAATTTGAGGTTACTTCTATTCTATTTAAAAAGTGGGAGGTTAGTGTTATGCTTTATGAAGCACGGACACCTCTGGAGGTCACATATGAGTGTCCGACACATGTCAGACACACGCCAGACATGTTCTGGACAAGTGTCAGACACGCTCGAAAGAGTCAGACATGCTGGGCCACTTGGGACACACTGCAGACACGTAGGGACACACTGAGGACATGCTGGGACTATTTTTTTCAAAAGAATTAATTGTTTTACTAAAACAACATACCTAAAGTTAATAAATTTGATAAAATTAAATATTTGAAATAAAATACATATTAAATATTTAAAATATGACATATAATAAATATATAAGATTATATTTTTTTACATGTGTCCCCAACGTGTCATGTCCTGCATTTTTTTAAAAATTTACGTGTTTGCGTGTCCGCATCGTGTCACGTGTCCGTGTCCGTGTCCGTGCTTGTTAGGGTATGCTTCTTGCAAAGGTGGATAGGCTAGTTGTTTGTGAGATTGGACGTGGGAAGTTTTCAGGGTTATTATTTATACCAAGTCTTGTCTTTGATGCACACTTAAAAAGCCACAAGTTACATAAAATAATGCAGCACTCATCTCCCTTGGTTTCAAACAAGTATTCATTTATGTTTCATAGAATTTTAAACATTTAAAGCATTTATATTTTTCTCTCTTATTATTCTAAGTATATTCTAATGCTTATTAAATGCTTTCAGGAAAAAGTATTGTAAGAAATGTAGTCTAAAACAAAATTTTGAACCATAGGGTTCATAAGCAGGGGGAGTGTCACCTCTCTGACAATGTAAAGACAAATTTCGTCTTTGGAATAGCTCCTATTCTTATCTTGTAAATGAAGAGACTGAAAACCCATATCTAACAACTATACAAGTTGCCTAGGAGATGTATTTCTTCCAGAAAATATAGTGAAAAAACACATGCCATGAAATTCATCCATCTAAAGTCACGAACTTGTAAATCATCAAACAACTCCAGTCCAAACTTTCAAAATAATCCCTGATACTAAAGTTAAGCAAAAAATTTGTTAAATGCCTTGAACATGATATATTTAGTTATCACAAAAACACTTATCGTGTCCCAAACTTTTAAGAAACCTTAGTGTCAAATCCCACGCTAAAATTATGTAATCCCTCAACTTGTTGATGTGAGCGATTCCAAGCGGACATGTAAGAACTTCATAAAAATTGGAACATCTTCTTGAAATCAATATACTCCATGAATATGATTGAAACTAATAAAAGGTAGGCTATAACAATAATACAGCTTTTACACATCTAGGACCAAACACAGATCAACTACAAGTGTAAAACATTCAACCTTCCTCCCAAAAAACTTGATGCCATTGAGTTAACCTTTCATTTACAACTTTGTCAAACCACAACAAAATGGAACAGCATAACCAATTCACCAATCTTAGAACAATCCACATGAAGACAAGTATATATTGGCCCATGACAGTGCACCAAAACCCACCCTCATTACTAGGGCCGAAAACAAACTCTTCTGCCAAGGAATTTGAGAAAAAAACAGATAAGCTAGTAGTGTAATAACACAAGGTGAAACCATGCCAAACCCCCCACCATCCCTCAACAAAACACACACACACAACAACAACCACAAAAAACTACCTCGTTGATAATGTCTCTTTCTTCACTCCTTCCCTTAGTTGTAGGAAGCGAAGGGGAGTGGGAGTAAGGGGACATATATGAGTCTAAGGTTGGAAGAATAAGAATAGAAGGCAAGAGGTTTGGGTATTTTATACTATTTCAATCTGTTCTTTATTTTTTGCCCTTATTTCATTTTAATGTAGATTGATATGTTATTTTCTACTACATATACCATATATCTGTCTTTCACGGATTGTCTTTTGCCTTGATAGTTTTTTTTTTGTTTCTATGGGATTCATATGTTCGACTAGTCTCGTCCCAATTAAAACTGTGATTCTCGACAGGAAAACAATTACCTCAATTCTTTATCTGAACCGTGTAATCACAGTTCTAGAGCTGAAACGTAACTCTCAGAAGGCAAGTCCTACAACTAAGCTCCTTCCCTTTTCCAAATATAAATTAAATCAGCATTTCTTATTTCACCAAAACCATTGTATCAACGACATAGCCTGCGATGGTTACTCTAAAAAACTGGGAAACAAAACCTATAATTTACAACTACTCCAATACAGAAAAACAAACCAAATAGTAATACAAACAAAAAGATGTGTTACACACATTGCATGCAAAAATTACAACAAAAATGTAAGGTTTCACAATTCACTCATCAATTAAAGAAATCAAATTTCAACAAGCAAAAAGTGATAAACCAGTGTAAATAGAAAATGTTAATACCCTAGCGATTAACGTTTTGGAGCATATTCGAAACATAATACTCTTTAGTTCCAAAATGATAAATATAGCGATCCAAAGCAAATTAAAAAAATAACAAATGTATTTCTTTATAGGTTTCTTAGGAGGAATAAAAATCATAAACATCGAACCAAAATCAAGAAGAGTGGCTCATAGAAATGTGTTACATAATTTATTTGAGGAAAAAAAAAAATTAACTATACTTTATGGATACCTAACTATTAAAATAAAATTGTTCTAGGAATCCCTTAAATTTTAATATTAAAATCTAAACAAGTATGCCCTATCATACCACATTTCAAAACATGTAGCGTACTCAAGGTTTTGGCGGTTCTTGATGCCATAACTTGATGGCGGTAGCGATTTGCGTGTAAAGGCCGTAGCGTAACGGTTGCGATAACCGGAACCGTGAAATTTTTTTTTTCCGCACAATTTGAAAAAAACTTTTTGATACACACATTTTTTTTCCATGATCATATTTATTGGATTTTAAAATAAATATTGATCAATTTTATAAATTTTTAAATTTCATCCAATATATTTCATATTTTTAAATCACTATAAACTGAGTTTTTTACATTTTATTTTAATAATTAATGACTTTATATTATACAAAAAATCAATCACTAATTATTATATATAAGATAAACAATGACAAAAGTAAGAGAATAAATAAAAACCTAAATATATATATTAATCAAGCCAAATAGATAATGACCACACTTATTATTATTATTATTATTTTCAAACAATACATAGATAGACATATACAAACAAAATGGTTGAGATATAGCAGCTGAATAGAATAGCATAGGTCTTACAACTTCAACAAATCAATAATATATTCATCATCTTTCCTCTTCTCTCTCTCTCTTCTCCCATTTTCAACTCTTATTTATTTATTTATTTTTGTGTTTTTTCAGAAGAAACAATTCGGAACCGTTACGTAACGAGCCGTTCTGCACCGTTACAAACCGCTATAACAGCCCTTCGGTCGATACACCTGTAAACTCAATCACATTGCAAGCGGCCGTGGCGGTGGCGATGCTACTACAATCGTTACGTAAGGAGTTCACGCTTTTTAAAACCTTGAGCGTACTACGTTCCCATTCCACATATGAATGATCCACATTCCAAGTAACATGGTGATAAATCAACCATACAACCAAAAACAAAATACAATAAAATAAACCCCTGTAACAAATGACAAAAATTGAACAATAAACCCTAAAATGACACAAGTGGGGCAAAAACAAGCTCAAATTTCAAGTTTGTGCAGTATTTACTTAAAAAAAGCAACTCATTTAAAGTAACATAACATCAATCAAATAAAAAACCCAGAAAATGCCATTCAAGGGAATTCAACTAAGGAATTACCCACAAAACAAACTGAGAATAGTGTATGGTAAGTTGATTAATCAAGTGAAAATCTTTCCCCAAAAAGAAAATCAAAAAAATTTCAACAACCCAAAACCCTAAAATTGATTTGATTCCGAACAAAGTTAACATAAGTACATAAAAAATAGAAATTTAATTTAATAACATGAAAAGCAAAGTTATGTAATTGAAGATCCGATAAAAAAAGCTTACTTGGTTGTTCAAACGACGAGTTGACTTTGTTGAGAGAATGGGGAAGAGAAGAGGAGGCGAAGTATGTTACCCAAGCGAAGTGCGACCAGCGAGAACGGAACAGAACATAAGAGGAGAGTGGAGGGAGAAGTGGTCCTCGAGTTTGGCTTAATTACGAAGGTAGCCCCATTTTGAATAGTTGGTTAAGACGTTTGTAATTAAATTGAACTTGAGGGCTTTTCTTTTTAAGGAGAATTATATGCAAGTAAGAGAAGGAAAAAAATTACTAATATATAGAGGGGTGCAACTGACATTTGCATCCTATAGCCTTTTATTTGTACCCACTATAGGCAAACTTGTACCCTCATGTATTTGTAATTTTTTTTTTTTTCATTCTTTCATCTACATATAATTCTCTCATTTTTCTATTCATCTTTTTCATTTTTACCCATACAACAAAGTTGCAAATATTTTTTTGGACAAATTATGCCTGTAGTTCTTGTAATTTGACTATTTTGTCAATTTTATCTTTGTAAGTTTAAATTACATCAATTTTATCCTTAATCTTTTATATTGTGTCACTTTAGTCTAATTTCCAGATCCTTTATAGTACTTTCTCCATACCGTCATCATTCAATAGTCGATCCAAGGACCAGCTAATCATTATCACTAATTGTGACATTTGAATCAATTGTTAAATGAAAAAAGTGCCATAGATGGTACTCTTTCATTCAAATGATAACTCTCATTTAGAAATTAAGTTAAAATTAAGGAACAAGATAATTAATTCACTATTCTTAAGGTAGTTAAAGAGTTGGCATTCAATTTTAAATAATGCATTTTCTTATGAATGGATCATTGTTCCCTTGATTCTTACTTAAATTCTTAACCAATGTTTCAGTAAGATTAAATTGACAAGATACCAAAAATTAACAGACAAAATTTATACAATTCAAATTACAATGACCAAATTGTTACAAGAAATAAATTATAGGAACTAAGTTCATAATTTGTCCTTATTTAAAGAGTGATGATTCTCTCTAATTTACTATTGGATAGTCTAATTCAGGCATGTGGAATTCACCATAGATCCTAAGTTGATAATTTAAATCGTTCATGTTATAGGCACTTACATAGATCATTCATGAAAAAAGTCATATTTATCAATTATCGTAACAACATGATTTCATCATATTCACCTTTTAAAATGAATGTTCTATTTTAAAATTCATATTTATTGTCTATTGTTTTGAAGCGAATAAAATAAAATTTATTTATTTTTATATAGATGATCTATATATAAAGACTTACAAAAATAAGCAGGTTGAATAATCAAAAGTGGGTCATGGTAGGTCGAACTGAACAATCTAAATGGATTGGAGACAAGACTTTTACTCTTTTTTTTATTGTTATTATTCTTTATTATAGATGCAAAGAGATTGCAACAACAAAAAATGACAATCATTCTCTCACAATTGTGCAGACGAACATTTTCATTGTTTCCACTGAATATATGATATGGATATCTCTGTTAATGAATGAGTAACCCAACATTGAAATGCCAGTCTCATTAACAAAAGCATTGGCATGCATTTGCAGCTGACCAAGGTTCAAAACCTGTAAAATAAATCATTTACATCAAATTTACATCTAGTAAGTCCATGAAGATAATTACTTGTGAATGCATAAAGATTGTGCATTTGCAACTCTCATTTGAGCAAAAGATAGACTATTCTCTATACGTTGAGATAACCTAAAAGCAAATATTTAATGGAAACAATCATATAATGGAAAGACTTGATAGAACTAGTAAGCCATGTAACATTTCATTCTTAATGAAATATACTACAGCAAAATACAATTCGAAGCTCGAAACTAACTACAGGTGCGATTTGCAATTACAACTTTTGCTCCCTTTGGTTTCGTACCATAAGCAAGTGCCTTGCCAGCGCCATCGGCACCAATGACTAACAGTTTACCAGCCAAGGGCGACACAACTGTGCCACTTACATGCTGCGAACCTGTAAAAGAAAATAGTGGAGTTTAGAATGTGCTAAAAAACTCTATGAAAGAAATTTGCCTAACTAGTACAGTACAAAAGAAACCTCCTAGTGCATCCTCGATAGCAGTAATAGCACCAACATAGTCTGTACTGCAGCCAAAGAATTTCCCATCACTTTTCCTGACAATGCAATTAACAGCTCCTATTGACCGTTTGATGTCATCAAGAAGAAAATCAATTGCACTACGATATTAGAAAAGGTAGAATACAAAAACATTGAACATTTTAACTGGATCAAATTCATCAAATGAATGCTGCAAAACTATGAGATCATCAATTACCTTTGCAACAGGATCAACCTCATCGCATCACTTAAGTGCAGCCTTATTGTGAGGAATGGTTACAACTGCACAAGATCAATTGCATCACTTCATCTATTGACTAATTTTAAGGACACATAATGATAAGAGTCACCGTAAACAAAAGAGTCCCTAATGAAAATTCTAGCTACCAGATAGAAAAGAAACTCAAGGAGTTGAAATATGAGCCAAACCAAAGCGCAAACATGTAACAATTTGGTAAGGTTTCTGTCAGTGTGTTCCTATAAAAGTGACTTTAGGAAAAACATACATAGAAGATCAGAACGCACAAAAGAGTCCCTCGTGATAATTGTAGTTACCAGATAGAAATAAACTTTGAAATATGGGCCAAACCAAAGCACAACAATTATATAAATACTACTATTGTCAAATCTTAATACTCACCCTGAACCCAGCAAAATCTGTAGATGATTAAGTCCGAAGAAAGTTTGCAACGTCATCCACCAACAAATGCAGATAAACTCCATTAAAACCAACTTTCTTGAATGCTTCATTGTATAAAATAGGTGACTTGCTGTGGCCAACAGGCTTCCCAATAATGCCAAATACTTTTGTATTTCTATCAGGTCCTATCTGTCTGAAATTGTTCAAGTTCACCAAATCATCAATTGTTGGTTGCCCAGGTGCTGATACTATTCCTGACTCAAGGGTACCAAAAGTAAGATATCCCCCAAATTCGGGACAAATTATCCTTGCCATCAAACCCCTTTCACCCATAACCATTGCTATTATTGAGACCTGAAATTTTTTGTAAATGTTGCATGTAAATTATAACAAATGGAATGAACCCAAAAATTACTTGTGAATTCATAAAGATTGTGCATTTTGCAACTCTCATACGAGCAAAGAAAGATATACTTTTGCTATATGTTGAAAAACAAACTAAAAGAAAATGATCATATAATGGAAAGATTCGATGGCAATTAGAACAATGACTGTCAAAGGGTTGAGTGAAAGAGAGTTGAATTCCTCTTAGTATGTCGAATCTCATCATCGAGATCTCCAAGTGAACCCAATTTAACTTTTTGCAATCAAAATACAAATTCAAATTCAAAATCAAACCCTAACAAATAAGCAATCTTTATATTATCACAATTTGACTCACTCACTGAAGGTGGAGAACACTGACTGTCAAATGGCTGAGTCTCAATATTGCTACAATCGAGTTGAATTCCTCAGAGTATCTTGGATCGCATCATTGTGATCCAGCATAACAGATTTCTCATTTCTTGCTCAAAAAGTACAGTATCTCATGTAACTCTTTCATGTGTGGATTTGAATGCCTCCCTGCCACAAAAGCTATCACCTTGTTTTTCACTTCAATCCAGCTACAACCAGGCATTTTCTTCACACCTTGATCTATCATTGCCTTCCTCACCACCTCTGCTTCTTTCCACTGCCCACTCGCACAATACAAGTTTGACAACAATACATAACTCATCTCATTTCGAGGCTCTAAAAGTTTCAAATCTCCACCCAGTTGGGTTCCCATTTCTGTGTCCGCATGAAAAACATGCTCCAAAAAGAGCTTCCACGAGATCTAATATTTGCTCTATCTGTTCCTAGATACTTATTTGCCAGCTCTCTTGCTTCTTCCAAGTACCCACCTCGACCAAAGCATATCCACCCGCATGCCAAATGATCCATTTCAGGGAAAGCCCATAAACTGAGCTCATTGATGCAAAAGAGCCGACCTGTCTCCACAAGTCCCGAATGGCTACAAGTCATCAACAGGCCAATGAAGGTCACTTTATCTGGTCTCAACCCACATTCACCCATTTCTTCATAAAGCCGTGAGCTTAGCTGGCTTGTCCATGCAACCCAAATGCAATCAACAATGCATTCCAAGAGGCGAGATCTTTATCAATAATACCATTAAATGCTTGGTTTGAGCCGCCTATGTCCCCACACTTGGCATACATGTTAATTAGGCCATTGCCAACATAAGTATAAGCATGGAAACCATAATGAATTACACAACCGTGGACCATTTTACCGTGCTTCAGCGTCGCCAAGTTTGAACACGCATGCAAAACAGCTCAAATGTAAACCATCTGGTTTGAGACCATCTCTCATCATATCAACAAAAAGCTTAGAGCTTGTTCTTGAGCCCATTTCTTGCATACCCGTGATCATTGATGTCCACGAAACAATGTTCTTCTCCAGGTGCCTGCTGAAACACAATAAGCGCTTTGTGGGTGTCTCCTATTTTCATGTGAGCATCAATTGTGCATTCCAGAAACCTGGGACAGAGTTCCGATGGATTCGTACACCTTCACTACATCTTCCTGACAGCCTACCTTGGCATAAAAGCTTAAAATCGAGTTATTTGCTTCCACATGAGCTCCAACCACTTTTAACAACAAATGCATGCATCATGAAACCATGAAAACACTCTTCTGATTTGGCACAAGCATTCATGAGGGCACTAAGTGTCCACTGATCTGGTCCACAACAACTCTCTAGCATCCTCCTAAACAAATCAAAGGCACGATTCAATTTTGCCACATTGAGCATAACCAGCAATCATAGTATTCCAAGCAATGTCCACCCTCTTTGGCATAGTATCAAATACACCACAAGCAATATCAAACTGACCGGAATTTGTATATGCAAACAATATCGAACACCACGACCGCGTCATCCTGCGTGCCCATCTCCTCAAACACTCTATTAGCACTAGAAGGGCTCAAACACTTTCCATACATATCGATAAGTGAATTGTTCACCGGCAATGAAGAATTGTATCTAACACAATGACTTGTGCATGGACTTTTTCCCCGTAGAGAAGTTCAAATGCGCCTGCTGCGCACTCAAAGTTGCAGTGAATGAGAAGCTGTCGGGTTTGGTCCGGAATCTCTCATGTGGTGGAACAACAAGACAGCCTCTCGGTAAAGACCAGTTGAGAATAACTACTAAGCATTGCATTCCATGCAACTGAGTCTCTGCAGGGCATTTCATCAAACAGTTTGCGTGCACAGGCAATGTGACCCAATCTACCAAGAGCTCTGATCTTGGATGTGACGCTGAATAAATGTGAAGGCATGTAATCATAATACACGATTTAAACTAACCCATCAATGTATATTCATCACCCAAATCCACAAAAAGCAATAACATGTCTTATGCAACACCAATCTAAACAGAATCCACATGAGGACAAGTATATTTTGGCCATTGACAGTGCACCAAAATTCACCATCATTGCCAGAACAGAATGCAAAATTTTCTGCACAGACTTTGAGAAAAAAAAAAAAAAAAAACAGAGAAGCTAGTAGAGCAACAACACAAGGTAAAATAAGTCAATAACCCCCACTGACTCGTTGATAAATGGCTCTTTCTTCACTTTTGATGAGAAATTTGGGACGACGATGAATGAATGCGTGTGAATTTCCATTCAATGTAAATCTTTTGATTTTACTTTCTTTTTTTCTCTTATTTCTTCTTATTTTGGGTTTTTTTTTTTTTTTTTTTGATCAATAATTTCTTCTTCTTTTGTTGGCAACAATAATGATGTACAGATTTTCCGAACAACTCGAGCTCACTTTGTTTGGATCAATGATTTCTTCTTCTTTTGTTATTTTTGGTTAAATTTTGGGTAGAAATTCTGGATTTATTAGTGATATTTGTATAGATTGTAATTTTAATTTGAAAATTTATATTAGATTCTTTGATTCAATTTTTACTTATAACTTATTAAATAAAATAATTTAAATAAGTTGAAAAAATTATTATTTAAAAACTGAAGAATATATATTTTAAATTTCACTTTTGATTATCAGATTTTAATTAAAAAAACTCTACAAAACAAGTCATAGTCTTGTTAAAAAAAGCAGGGCCATAGTCTTGTTGGAAAATTTATTATTAAACTATGAAGAAATTTTTTTATTAAAAATAATAAAATACGAAAATTTAAAAATTATTTTTAAAAAATCAAAACTAAATACAATGATTTTTTTTTTTTAATAGTAACGAGATATATATCTTTTATCTGTCTTTTCTTGCCAAATTTGTTATCATGTTTTTTAAAAGCACACCCAACTTATTTATGAACCATTTTGATTTATTTATTTATTTAAAAAAGCTCACTTTAAAATAAACAAATAAAAGATTGAATTTACTACAAATTATTTTTGCACAAAAAAATAATAATAAGACAATATTTGTTTTTTTTTTTTTTTTTTTTTGCAGGGAAAAAAAAAAAACATGATAATTGATGGTTGAAGCCCACTGCTGGTCTCAAACAAAAATATAAAAAAAAAGCACAGGCGACCAGATACAGGAGGCTAGAGACTCCGTTTGGTTTTTTTTTTAGCCAATTTTTAATATTATAAAATAAAAATAAAACTAGAAAAATAAAAACAAAACTGTTTATTTTAAGTTTAAAAGTCAATTATGAAACAAAAAAATAAAAAGGAAGGTTGAAGGAAACTATTGCTAGTGCAGTTTTTCACTTCTAGCCGAAGCAAATTTCACATGAATCCCACATAAATAATTTTATCAAGCTGTGTATTATAGATTTAGATATTTCATATTGAAATTTTTAAATACATGATGAAAACATGCAAGTGATCTTAACAAGGGCCATAACTAGAATTGCCTGATAATAGGATCACCCAAACAGAAAAGGCAAAAATAAATAAAAGGTCATGACGGCCATGCCTCCAGTTCTTTAACACCAGACCAAACAGAACCTAAACCACCATGGATTTTCCTGCATAGAAACCATTGGATTTCTGAAGTAGCAAACATGACAATAAATTTTCACATGTATATTCTTCCCAAACCAAAAGCATGGTATGTGGTTTGCCCAAACTAGAACATTCTAAAATTAATATAAATTTATTAATGCTATGTTTGGATCTAGAATTTACTACAAAAAAAAGAAAACGGAAATGAAAAGTATTTGTGCTTTGTTCATTTTCTTATAGAACCAACCAACCAACCAAACAAACAAAAGCAAAAAAATTCAGCTTCTCTCACTGTTTTTTCGTTTTTCTTTCTTTTCCTTTCCGTCGACAAATCTTAAAACTGAACACAATGTAACCAACATGAATATCCAGGGGGGTAAAAAACCTAATTCCATTAACAAAAAATGAAAGATCCCAAATTAATTGGGACAAAGGCTTATTACGTAGAGTCGTTATATCAATAAAAATAGAACACATAAAAAAAACCAAGTGCCATTACATAAATGAATGAGTTTAGATATTAAGCTGAAGCGGAAAACATAATCAGCTATGCCTAGGGAAATTTGCCAAGCAAACCTTCTTTATTAATATTTTGCCATGATTTTCCCAAACAGCTCCTTTGGTGCTGCAATTAGACAGTGAAATAAACCCAAAAGGGAAAAGAGAAAATAGTCAGAGCCACTTGTCAACTACAATTCTGTAAGTCAACATGAATTGCGGAAGGTTGTTAAATTTGTCATACCGGGTAATCCAGTGAACCTCTCGAATTGTTCAGTATGCCTGCCCAATGAACATCTCCACCCCTGTAACGATTTTGGCTTCCGGATTCTTCAGCTTTCCCGCAGAAGTCTTGTGATTTTGAGGGGTATAGACAACATCGAAAACTAGGCGTATGATTTTAGAGCTTGCTGTAGAAACAGAGAAATACTTATTTTCTCACATAGAATGTGAATGAAAGACGGTAATGACAGTTAGATGCATTTGTGTGGACATTGAATCATTAGAAAGCATGGAACACGAGAACTTCTCAGAATCATGATATCATTCTGCCCAAGAAAATTTACTATTTTAGCAGTGAAAGCATTACACAAGGCACAATGACTAAGGTAGGCACCCTGTTTTTTCTCTGTTTAGTTGTGTTTTGTTTTTGTTTTTGGTTTTCATTTCCTGAAAATTCCAAAAAAATGTTTGGCAAATTGTTTTCAAAAACTCTTTTCGGAAATTTTTTCTAAAACAACCCACTTTTGTTTCCAAAAACAAGAAACAAAAACTAAAAACCACGGCTTTGATAATATAGGGGTAAATACAAGACTTGACATTAGGGCTTCCTGAAACAAAGCTCTAATACCATGTTGTCACCAATTGTGTCCCCAAATTGTAGATTGTTAGGAAATAGACCCAACAATGTCTATCAAGCTAATAGTTTCAATATAAGATAAGTACATAGGCATACCTTGGGGAACTTAATTGTCCTCATCAACTTTGGTTGCATTCCTATAGAGGTGGTGTTTTGCAAGGATCATACCACCCTCTGGATGGAAATTACTCAAATCAGCAAGAGATAAAGCATCTCCTCCAATTGTATCCATAATTTCTTTAGCTTTCGTTCTTGCATAGAAAAAGAAAGGGAGTAAATCAGAACTCATCATGCTACAAACAACATATATATAATTACAGAACTAGTAAGCCATGTAACATTTCATTCTCTAATAAAGCTCACGCTACAGCAAAATACAATTCGAAGCTCAAAACTAACCATATAAGTCACGTTGCAATCACAACTTTTGCTCCTTAAACTTTAGCGCCATAAGCAGAAAGTGCCTTGCCAGCACCACCCCGGCTTTCCAATGACCACAAACAGTTTACCAGCCAAAGGCGACACAACCGCATACCATTTACATGCTGCAAAACCTGTAAAAGAAAATAGTACTGGAGTTTAAAGAAAGGAACTCCTATGAAAGAAATTTGCCTAACTAGTACAGTACCAGAAGAAACCTCCTAATTACCTGCATCCTCAATAGCGGTGATAGCTTTCAACGTAGTCTGTATTGCAGCCAAAGAACTTCCCATCACTTTTTCCTGACAATGCAATGCCAACAGCTCCCTATTGACTGTGCGATGTCTCATCAAGAAGAAAATCAATTACTACGATATTAGAAAAGAGTGAACACCTCCAAGAACATTGAACATTTTAACTGGATCAAATTCATCAAATGAATGCTGCAAAACTATGAGATCATCAATTACACCTTTTGCAACAGGATCAACCTCATCCCACAGCACTTAAAGTGCAGCCTCCTTGTGAGGAATGGTACAACTACTGAGAGTCCAATCGAGATTACTTCCATCTATAGACTAATTTGTGCATAGTGTTTCAGTTGGTAGCAGCATATAATCCATGAAAATCACCTACAAGCAAAAGAAAGCCCCTTGTGAAAATTTTAGCAACCAGATAAAAAGGAAACTAAAAAGGAATTGAAATATGGAGCCAAACCAAACCATGAGCAGAGTAACAATTCAAATATTATATTATACTACTAATTATCAAATCACACCAATACTGAACCTAGAACCCAGCAAAATCTGTAGATGAATAAGTCTGGAGAAAGTTTTACCAACGTCATCCACTAACAAATGCAGATAAACTCCATTAAAACCAACCTTTTGAATGCTTCATTGTATAAAATAGGTGACTTTGCTGTGGCCAACAGAGCTTCCGATAATACCAAATACTTTTTTACGCGCCAGGTCCCTATCTGTCTACCGATATTGTACCAAGTTCACCAAATCATCCATTGTTGGTTGCCCAGGTGCTGATACTATTCCACAACTCAAGGAATTACCAAAAGTAAGATAATCCCCCAAATTTGGGACAAAAGAAATATCCTTGCCATCAAACCCCTTTCACTCCCATAACCATTGCACTATTAATGGGACCCTGAAAATTTTATAAATGTTGCATGTAATCATCAACAAACTGCAAATGGAATGAACCAAAAATATTCATATCAAATAAAAAGGCCGGCTTGAAAGAATTTCTCATACATGACATTTTAAAAAAGGCGCATCGCATACTTGCAACTCTTAGAAAAAATAAGAAAATAATGGGAAAGAATACTAATGCTTTCAGAAAAAAAGAAGCTAAAGGTGTTCATAACTAACATTAAAAAAATAATAATAATTGCCCCAAAAAACTAATAGCACGATCTATCAGTTTCCAATCACTGCGCATAGGATCTTTTGAATCAGTATCATTAAAAATAATTAGTTTCAGCCTGAGATTAAGAAGGAATTTTGCATGATGGGGGAAAAAACTTAAAGGGTTCAAAGAATTGGACACACTATGCTTACGCCTCTTACTTGGGAATGAACAGTTATTTGAAAAACGCGTGCTGCATCGGTGATGTCAAAGCGATTTAGCCATAATCTTCACAATGTCAGCTCAGTTGCTTGTATTTTTACCACCAAGGTTGCCAAGATCCTCAACAGATGGAGTATTTTTTCATAGTTTATGCGAGAAAAGCGATTAGATTTACATTTTTGCAGGCTTCTTTCCATGCATGGAACTGTTGAACTAAGTGAATAACCTTCTAGATGAATGGATGAGGAGTACAGGGATTTAGTCTTTACAAAGTTCAGATTTGCATACCAAGAAATGAGGACAAGAAGAAATCTGGCATCTTGAAAAAAAATCACTTGGCAAGGTAGATCTGAGTTCATGCCCATTCATTAATGAAGTATCACTTTGTTAATGGAAAAAAGTTCTTTAGAAGTAGTTTCATGCAAAAGCTATTTGGTGT